>OY987198.1:0-1200000 GCA_963920755.1 Cartodere bifasciata
GGCACCTAAACATTTGCAACACTTCTACTTTTAAAGTTATGGGCTTTCAAACGCAACTTTTTTTTGAAATTGCAAAAAATCAGTTTTTTTTCCAAGAGGCTAGTTTTTTTATTGCCACGGCCACAAAAAACTTTTGCCATTAATGCAAACTGGTATGATTATGTAAAACAAGCTGCTGAATCCGAATCCGGCACTTAAACATTTGCAACACTTCTACTTTTAAAGTTATGGGCTTTCAAACGCAACTTTTTTTTGGAATTGCAAAAAAATCAGTTTTTTTTCCAAGAGCCTAGTTTTTTTATTGCCACGGCCACAAAAAACTTTTGCCATTAATGCAAACTGGTATGTTTATGTAAAACAAGCTGCTGAATCCGAATCTGGCACCTAAACATTTGCAACATTTCTACTTTTAAAGTTATGGGTTTTCAAACGCAACTTTTTTTTGAAATTGCAAAAAAATCAGTTTTTTTTCCAAGAGGCTAGTTTTTTTATTGCCACGGCCACAAATAACTTTTGCCATTAATGCAAACTGGTATGTTTATGTAAAACAAGCTGCTGAATCCGAATCTGGCACCTAAACATTTGCAACATTTCTACTTTTAAAGTTATGGGTTTTCAAACGCAACTTTTTTTTGAAATTGCAAAAAATCAGTTTTTTTTCCAAGAGGCTAGTTTTTTTATTGCCACGGCCACAAAAAACTTTTGCCATTAATGCAAACTGGTATGATTATGTAAAACAAGCTGCTGAATCCGAATCCGGCACTTAAACATTTGCAACACTTCTACTTTTAAAGTTATGGGCTTTCAAACGCAACTTTTTTTTGAAATTGCAAAAAAATCAGTTTTTTTTCCAAGAGGCTAGTTTTTTTATTGCCACGGCCACAAAAAACTTTTGCCATTAATGCAAACTGGTATGTTTATGTAAAACAAGCTGCTGAATCCGAATCTGGCACCTAAACATTTGCAACATTTCTACTTTTAAAGTTATGGGTTTTCAAACGCAACTTTTTTTTGAAATTGCAAAAAAATCAGTTTTTTTTCCAAGAGGCTAGTTTTTTTATTGCCACGGCCACAAATAACTTTTGCCATTAATGCAAACTGGTATGATTATGTAAAACAAGCTGCTGAATCCGAATCTGGCACTTAAACATTTGTAACACTTCTACTTTTAAAGTTATGGGCTTTCAAACGCAATTTTTTTTTTAAATTGCAAAAAAATCAGTTTTTTTTTCCAAGAGGCTAGTTTTTTTATTGCCACGGCCACAAATAACTTTTGCCATTAATGCAAACTGGTATGATTATGTAAAACAAGCTGCTGAATCCGAATCTGGCACTTAAACATTTGCAACACTTTTACTTTTAAAGTTATGGGCTTTCAAACGCAACTTTTTTTTGAAATTGCAAAAAATCAGTTTTTTTTCCAAGAGGCTAGTTTTTTTATTGCCACGGCCACAAATAACTTTTGCCATTAATGCAAACTGGTATGATTATGTAAAACAAGCTGCTGAATCCGAATCTGGCACCTAAACATTTGCAACATTTTTACTTTTAAAGTTATGGGCTTTCAAACGCAACTTTTTTTTGAAATTGCAAAAAAATCAGTTTTTTTTCCAAGAGGCTAGTTTTTTTATTGCCACGGCCACAAATAACTTTTGCCATTAATGCAAACTGGTATGATTATGTAAAACAAGCTGCTGAATCCGAATCTGGCACTTAAACATTTGCAACACTTTTACTTTTAAAGTTATGGGCTTTCAAACGCAACTTTTTTTTGGAATTGCAAAAAAATCAGTTTTTTTTCCAAGAGGCTAGTTTTTTTATTGCCACGGCCACAAATAACTTTTGCCATTAATGCAAACTGGTATAATTATGTAAAACAAGCTGTTGAATCCGAATCTGGCACTTAAACATTTGTAACACTTCTACTTTTAAAGTTATGGGCTTTCAAACGCAACTTTTTTTTGAAATTGCAAAAAAATCAGTTTTTTTTCCAAGAGGCTAGTTTTTTTATTGCCATGGCCACAAATAACTTTTGCCATTAATGCAAACTGGTATGATTATGTAAAACAAGCTGCTGAATCCGAATCGGGCACCTAAACATTTGCAACACTTCTACTTTTAAAGTTATGGGCTTTCAAACGCAACTTTTTTTTGAAATTGCAAAAAATCAGTTTTTTTTCCAAGAGGCTAGTTTTTTTATTGCCACGGCCACAAATAACTTTTGCCATTAATGCAAACTGGTATGATTATGTAAAACAAGCTGCTGAATCCGAATCTGGCACTTAAACATTTGCAACACTTCTACTTTTAATGTTATGGGCTTTCAAACGCAACTTTTTTTTGAAATTGCAAAAAAATCAGTTTTTTTTCCAAGAGGCTAGTTTTTTTATTGCCACGGCCACAAATAACTTTTGCCATTAATGCAAACTGGCATGATTATGTAAAACAAGCTGCTGAATCCGAATCTGGCACTTAAACATTTGCAACACTTCTACTTTTAAAGTTATGGGCTTTCAAACGCAACTTTTTTTTGAAATTGCAAAAAAATCAGTTTTTTTTCCAAGAGGCTAGTTTTTTTATTGCCACGGCCACAAAAAACTTTTGCCATTAATGCAAACTGGTATGATTATGTAAAACAAGCTGCTGAATCCGAATCTGGCACTTAAACATTTGCAACACTTCTACTTTTAAAGTTATGGGCTTTCAAACGCAACTTTTTTTTGAAATTGCAAAAAAATCAGTTTTTTTTCCAAGAGGCTAGTTTTTTTATTGCCACGGCCACAAAAAACTTTTGCCATTAATGCAAACTGGTATGATTATGTAAAACAAGCTGCTGAATCCGAATCTGGTACTTAAACATTTGCAACATTTTTACTTTTAAAGTTATAGGCTTTCAAACGCAACTTTTTTTTGAAATTGCAAAAAAATCAGTTTTTTTTCCAAGAGGCTAGTTTTTTTATTGCCACGGCCACAAATAACTTTTGCCATTAATGCAAACTGGTATGATTATGTAAAACAAGCTGCTGAATCCGAATCTGGTACTTAAACATTTGCAACATTTTTACTTTTAAAGTTATAGGCTTTCAAACGCAACTTTTTTTTGAAATTGCAAAAAAATCAGTTTTTTTTCCAAGAGGCTAGTTTTTTTATTGCCACGGCCACAAAAAACTTTTGCCATTAATGCAAACTGGTATGATTATGTAAAACAAGCTGCTGAATCCGAATCTGGCACCTAAACATTTGCAACACTTCTACTTTTAAAGTTATGGGCTTTCAAACGCAACTTTTTTTTGAAATTGCAAAAAATCAGTTTTTTTTCCAAGAGGCTAGTTTTTTTATTGCCACGGCCACAAAAAACTTTTGCCATTAATGCAAACTGGTATGATTATGTAAAACAAGCTGCTGAATCCGAATCTGGCACTTAAACATTTGCAACACTTCTACTTTTAAAGTTATGGGCTTTCAAACGCAACTTTTTTTTGAAATTGCAAAAAAATCAGTTTTTTTTCCAAGAGGCTAGTTTTTTTATTGCCACGGCCACAAAAAACTTTTGCCATTAATGCAAACTGGTATGTTTATGTAAAACAAGCTGCTGAATCCGAATCTGGCACCTAAACATTTGCAACATTTCTACTTTTAAAGTTATGGGTTTTCAAACGCAACTTTTTTTTGAAATTGCAAAAAAATCAGTTTTTTTTCCAAGAGGCTAGTTTTTTTATTGCCACGGCCACAAATAACTTTTGCCATTAATGCAAACTGGTATGATTATGTAAAACAAGCTGCTGAATCCGAATCTGGCACTTAAACATTTGTAACACTTCTACTTTTAAAGTTATGGGCTTTCAAACGCAATTTTTTTTTTAAATTGCAAAAAAATCAGTTTTTTTTTCCAAGAGGCTAGTTTTTTTATTGCCACGGCCACAAATAACTTTTGCCATTAATGCAAACTGGTATGATTATGTAAAACAAGCTGCTGAATCCGAATCTGGCACTTAAACATTTGCAACACTTTTACTTTTAAAGTTATGGGCTTTCAAACGCAACTTTTTTTTGAAATTGCAAAAAATCAGTTTTTTTTCCAAGAGGCTAGTTTTTTTATTGCCACGGCCACAAATAACTTTTGCCATTAATGCAAACTGGTATGATTATGTAAAACAAGCTGCTGAATCCGAATCTGGCACCTAAACATTTGCAACATTTTTACTTTTAAAGTTATGGGCTTTCAAACGCAACTTTTTTTTGAAATTGCAAAAAAATCAGTTTTTTTTCCAAGAGGCTAGTTTTTTTATTGCCACGGCCACAAATAACTTTTGCCATTAATGCAAACTGGTATGATTATGTAAAACAAGCTGCTGAATCCGAATCTGGCACTTAAACATTTGCAACACTTTTACTTTTAAAGTTATGGGCTTTCAAACGCAACTTTTTTTTGGAATTGCAAAAAAATCAGTTTTTTTTCCAAGAGGCTAGTTTTTTTATTGCCACGGCCACAAATAACTTTTGCCATTAATGCAAACTGGTATAATTATGTAAAACAAGCTGTTGAATCCGAATCTGGCACTTAAACATTTGTAACACTTTTACTTTTAAAGTTATGGGCTTTCAAACGCAACTTTTTTTTGAAATTGCAAAAAAATCAGTTTTTTTTCCAAGAGGCTAGTTTTTTTATTGCCATGGCCACAAATAACTTTTGCCATTAATGCAAACTGGTATGATTATGTAAAACAAGCTGCTGAATCCGAATCGGGCACCTAAACATTTGCAACACTTCTACTTTTAAAGTTATGGGCTTTCAAACGCAACTTTTTTTTGAAATTGCAAAAAATCAGTTTTTTTTCCAAGAGGCTAGTTTTTTTATTGCCACGGCCACAAATAACTTTTGCCATTAATGCAAACTGGTATAATTATGTAAAACAAGCTGTTGAATCCGAATCTGGCACTTAAACATTTGTAACACTTCTACTTTTAAAGTTATGGGCTTTCAAACGCAACTTTTTTTTGAAATTGCAAAAAAATCAGTTTTTTTTCCAAGAGGCTAGTTTTTTTATTGCCATGGCCACAAATAACTTTTGCCATTAATGCAAACTGGTATGATTATGTAAAACAAGCTGCTGAATCCGAATCGGGCACCTAAACATTTGCAACACTTCTACTTTTAAAGTTATGGGCTTTCAAACGCAACTTTTTTTTGAAATTGCAAAAAATCAGTTTTTTTTCCAAGAGGCTAGTTTTTTTATTGCCACGGCCACAAATAACTTTTGCCATTAATGCAAACTGGTATGATTATGTAAAACAAGCTGCTGAATCCGAATCTGGCACTTAAACATTTGCAACACTTCTACTTTTAAAGTTATGGGCTTTCAAACGCAACTTTTTTTTGAAATTGCAAAAAAATCAGTTTTTTTTCCAAGAGGCTAGTTTTTTTATTGCCACGGCCACAAATAACTTTTGCCATTAATGCAAACTGGCATGATTATGTAAAACAAGCTGCTGAATCCGAATCTGGCACTTAAACATTTGCAACACTTCTACTTTTAAAGTTATGGGCTTTCAAACGCAACTTTTTTTTGAAATTGCAAAAAAATCAGTTTTTTTTCCAAGAGGCTAGTTTTTTTATTGCCACGGCCACAAAAAACTTTTGCCATTAATGCAAACTGGTATGATTATGTAAAACAAGCTGCTGAATCCGAATCTGGCACTTAAACATTTGCAACACTTCTACTTTTAAAGTTATGGGCTTTCAAACGCAACTTTTTTTTGAAATTGCAAAAAAATCAGTTTTTTTTCCAAGAGGCTAGTTTTTTTATTGCCACGGCCACAAAAAACTTTTGCCATTAATGCAAACTGGTATGATTATGTAAAACAAGCTGCTGAATCCGAATCTGGTACTTAAACATTTGCAACATTTTTACTTTTAAAGTTATAGGCTTTCAAACGCAACTTTTTTTTGAAATTGCAAAAAAATCAGTTTTTTTTCCAAGAGGCTAGTTTTTTTATTGCCACGGCCACAAATAACTTTTGCCATTAATGCAAACTGGTATGATTATGTAAAACAAGCTGCTGAATCCGAATCTGGTACTTAAACATTTGCAACATTTTTACTTTTAAAGTTATAGGCTTTCAAACGCAACTTTTTTTTGAAATTGCAAAAAAATCAGTTTTTTTTCCAAGAGGCTAGTTTTTTTATTGCCACGGCCACAAAAAACTTTTGCCATTAATGCAAACTGGTATGATTATGTAAAACAAGCTGCTGAATCCGAATCTGGCACCTAAACATTTGCAACACTTCTACTTTTAAAGTTATGGGCTTTCAAACGCAACTTTTTTTTGAAATTGCAAAAAATCAGTTTTTTTTCCAAGAGGCTAGTTTTTTTATTGCCACGGCCACAAAAAACTTTTGCCATTAATGCAAACTGGTATGATTATGTAAAACAAGCTGCTGAATCCGAATCTGGCACTTAAACATTTGCAACACTTCTACTTTTAAAGTTATGGGCTTTCAAACGCAACTTTTTTTTGAAATTGCAAAAAAATCAGTTTTTTTTCCAAGAGGCTAGTTTTTTTATTGCCACGGCCACAAAAAACTTTTGCCATTAATGCAAACTGGTATGTTTATGTAAAACAAGCTGCTGAATCCGAATCTGGCACCTAAACATTTGCAACATTTCTACTTTTAAAGTTATGGGTTTTCAAACGCAACTTTTTTTTGAAATTGCAAAAAAATCAGTTTTTTTTCCAAGAGGCTAGTTTTTTTATTGCCACGGCCACAAATAACTTTTGCCATTAATGCAAACTGGTATGATTATGTAAAACAAGCTGCTGAATCCGAATCTGGCACTTAAACATTTGTAACACTTCTACTTTTAAAGTTATGGGCTTTCAAACGCAATTTTTTTTTTAAATTGCAAAAAAATCAGTTTTTTTTTCCAAGAGGCTAGTTTTTTTATTGCCACGGCCACAAATAACTTTTGCCATTAATGCAAACTGGTATGATTATGTAAAACAAGCTGCTGAATCCGAATCTGGCACTTAAACATTTGCAACACTTTTACTTTTAAAGTTATGGGCTTTCAAACGCAACTTTTTTTTGAAATTGCAAAAAATCAGTTTTTTTTCCAAGAGGCTAGTTTTTTTATTGCCACGGCCACAAATAACTTTTGCCATTAATGCAAACTGGTATGATTATGTAAAACAAGCTGCTGAATCCGAATCTGGCACCTAAACATTTGCAACATTTTTACTTTTAAAGTTATGGGCTTTCAAACGCAACTTTTTTTTGAAATTGCAAAAAAATCAGTTTTTTTTCCAAGAGGCTAGTTTTTTTATTGCCACGGCCACAAATAACTTTTGCCATTAATGCAAACTAGTATGATTATGTAAAACAAGCTGCTGAATCCGAATCTGGCACTTAAACATTTGCAACACTTCTACTTTTAAAGTTATGGGCTTTCAAACGCAACTTTTTTTTGAAATTGCAAAAAAATCAGTTTTTTTTCCAAGAGGCTAGTTTTTTTATTGCCACGGCCACAAATAACTTTTGCCATTAATGCAAACTGGTATGATTATGTAAAACAAGCTGCTGAATCCGAATCTGGCACTTAAACATTTGCAACACTTCTACTTTTAAAGTTATGGGCTTTCAAACGCAATTTTTTTTTGAAATTGCAAAAAAATCAGTTTTTTTTCCAAGAGGCTAGTTTTTTTATTGCCACGGCCACAAATAACTTTTGCCATTAATGCAAACTGGTATGATTATGTAAAACAAGCTGCTGAATACGAATCTGGCACTTAAACATTTGCAACACTTCTACTTTTAAAGTTATGGGCTTTCAAACGCAATTTTTTTTTGAAATTGCAAAAAAATCAGTTTTTTTTCCAAGAGGCTAGTTTTTTTATTGCCACGGCCACAAATAACTTTTGCCATTAATGCAAACTGGTATGATTATGTAAAACAAGCTGCTGAATCCGAAACTGGCACCTAAACATTTGCAACATTTTTACTTTTAAAGTTATGGGCTTTCAAACGCAACTTTTTTTTGAAATTGCAAAAAAATCAGTTTTTTTTCCAAGAGGCTAGTTTTTTTATTGCCACGGCCACAAATAACTTTTGCCATTAATGCAAACTGGTATGATTATGTAAAACAAGCTGCTGAATCCGAATCCGGCACTTAAACATTTGCAACACTTCTACTTTTAAAGTTATGGGCTTTCAAACGCAACTTTTTTTTGGAATTGCAAAAAAATCAGTTTTTTTTCCAAGAGCCTAGTTTTTTTATTGCCACGGCCACAAATAACTTTTGCCATTAATGCAAACTGGTATGATTATGTAAAACAAGCTGCTGAATCCGAATCTGGCACTTAAACATTTGCAACACTTTTACTTTTAAAGTTATGGGCTTTCAAACGCAACTTTTTTTTGGAATTGCAAAAAAATCAGTTTTTTTTCCAAGAGGCTAGTTTTTTTATTGCCACGGCCACAAATAACTTTTGCCATTAATGCAAACTGGTATGATTATGTAAAACAAGCTGCTGAATACGAATCTGGCACTTAAACATTTGCAACACTTCTACTTTTAAAGTTATGGGCTTTCAAACGCAACTTTTTTTTGAAATTGCAAAAAAATCAGTTTTTTTTCCAAGAGGCTAGTTTTTTTATTGCCACGGCCACAAATAACTTTTGCCATTAATGCAAACTGGTATGATTATGTAAAACAAGCTGCTGAATCCGAATCTGGCACTTAAACATTTGTAACACTTCTACTTTTAAAGTTATGGGCTTTCAAACGCAATTTTTTTTTGAAATTGCAAAAAAATCAGTTTTTTTTCCAAGAGGCTAGTTTTTTTATTGCCACGGCCACAAATAACTTTTGCCATTAATGCAAACTGGTATGATTATGTAAAACAAGCTGCTGAATCCGAATCTGGCACTTAAACATTTGCAACACTTCTACTTTTAAAGTTATGGGCTTTCAAACGCAATTTTTTTTTGAAATTGCAAAAAAATCAGTTTTTTTTCCAAGAGGCTAGTTTTTTTATTGCCACGGCCACAAATAACTTTTGCCATTAATGCAAACTGGTATGATTATGTAAAACAAGCTGCTGAATCCGAATCTGGCACCTAAACATTTGCAACATTTTTACTTTTAAAGTTATGGGCTTTCAAACGCAACTTTTTTTTGAAATTGCAAAAAAATCAGTTTTTTTTCCAAGAGGCTAGTTTTTTTATTGCCACGGCCACAAATAACTTTTGCCATTAATGCAAACTGGTATGATTATGTAAAACAAGCTGCTGAATCCGAATCTGGCACTTAAACATTTGCAACACTTTTACTTTTAAAGTTATGGGCTTTCAAACGCAACTTTTTTTTGGAATTGCAAAAAAATCAGTTTTTTTTCCAAGAGGCTAGTTTTTTTATTGCCACGGCCACAAATAACTTTTGCCATTAATGCAAACTGGTATGATTATGTAAAACAAGCTGCTGAATCCGAATCTGGCACTTAAACATTTGCAACACTTCTACTTTTAAAGTTATGGGCTTTCAAACGCAATTTTTTTTTGAAATTGCAAAAAAATCAGTTTTTTTTCCAAGAGGCTAGTTTTTTTATTGCCACGGCCACAAATAACTTTTGCCATTAATGCAAACTGGTATGATTATGTAAAACAAGCTGCTGAATACGAATCTGGCACTTAAACATTTGCAACACTTCTACTTTTAAAGTTATGGGCTTTCAAACGCAATTTTTTTTTGAAATTGCAAAAAAATCAGTTTTTTTTCCAAGAGGCTAGTTTTTTTATTGCCACGGCCACAAATAACTTTTGCCATTAATGCAAACTGGTATGATTATGTAAAACAAGCTGCTGAATCCGAAACTGGCACCTAAACATTTGCAACATTTTTACTTTTAAAGTTATGGGCTTTCAAACGCAACTTTTTTTTGAAATTGCAAAAAAATCAGTTTTTTTTCCAAGAGGCTAGTTTTTTTATTGCCACGGCCACAAATAACTTTTGCCATTAATGCAAACTGGTATGATTATGTAAAACAAGCTGCTGAATCCGAATCCGGCACTTAAACATTTGCAACACTTCTACTTTTAAAGTTATGGGCTTTCAAACGCAACTTTTTTTTGGAATTGCAAAAAAATCAGTTTTTTTTCCAAGAGCCTAGTTTTTTTATTGCCACGGCCACAAATAACTTTTGCCATTAATGCAAACTGGTATGATTATGTAAAACAAGCTGCTGAATCCGAATCTGGCACTTAAACATTTGCAACACTTTTACTTTTAAAGTTATGGGCTTTCAAACGCAACTTTTTTTTGGAATTGCAAAAAAATCAGTTTTTTTTCCAAGAGGCTAGTTTTTTTATTGCCACGGCCACAAATAACTTTTGCCATTAATGCAAACTGGTATGATTATGTAAAACAAGCTGCTGAATACGAATCTGGCACTTAAACATTTGCAACACTTCTACTTTTAAAGTTATGGGCTTTCAAACGCAACTTTTTTTTGAAATTGCAAAAAAATCAGTTTTTTTTCCAAGAGGCTAGTTTTTTTATTGCCACGGCCACAAATAACTTTTGCCATTAATGCAAACTGGTATGATTATGTAAAACAAGCTGCTGAATCCGAATCTGGCACTTAAACATTTGTAACACTTCTACTTTTAAAGTTATGGGCTTTCAAACGCAATTTTTTTTTGAAATTGCAAAAAAATCAGTTTTTTTTCCAAGAGGCTAGTTTTTTTATTGCCACGGCCACAAATAACTTTTGCCATTAATGCAAACTGGTATGATTATGTAAAACAAGCTGCTGAATCCGAATCTGGCACTTAAACATTTGCAACACTTCTACTTTTAAAGTTATGGGCTTTCAAACGCAATTTTTTTTTGAAATTGCAAAAAAATCAGTTTTTTTTCCAAGAGGCTAGTTTTTTTATTGCCACGGCCACAAATAACTTTTGCCATTAATGCAAACTGGTATGATTATGTAAAACAAGCTGCTGAATCCGAATCTGGCACCTAAACATTTGCAACATTTTTACTTTTAAAGTTATGGGCTTTCAAACGCAACTTTTTTTTGAAATTGCAAAAAAATCAGTTTTTTTTCCAAGAGGCTAGTTTTTTTATTGCCACGGCCACAAATAACTTTTGCCATTAATGCAAACTGGTATGATTATGTAAAACAAGCTGCTGAATCCGAATCTGGCACTTAAACATTTGCAACACTTTTACTTTTAAAGTTATGGGCTTTCAAACGCAACTTTTTTTTGGAATTGCAAAAAAATCAGTTTTTTTTCCAAGAGGCTAGTTTTTTTATTGCCACGGCCACAAATAACTTTTGCCATTAATGCAAACTGGTATGATTATGTAAAACAAGCTGCTGAATCCGAATCTGGCACTTAAACATTTGCAACACTTCTACTTTTAAAGTTATGGGCTTTCAAACGCAATTTTTTTTTGAAATTGCAAAAAAATCAGTTTTTTTTCCAAGAGGCTAGTTTTTTTATTGCCACGGCCACAAATAACTTTTGCCATTATTGCAAACTGGTGTGATTATGTAAAACAAGCTGCTGAATCCGAATCTGGCACCTAAACATTTGCAACATTTCTACTTTTAAAGTTATGGGCTTTCAAACGCAACTTTTTTTTGAAATTGCAAAAAAATCAGTTTTTTTTCCAAGAGGCTAGTTTTTTTATTGCCACGGCCACAAATAACTTTTGCCATTAATGCAAACTGGTATGATTATGTAAAACAAGCTGCTGAATCCGAATCTGGCACTTAAACATTTGCAACACTTCTACTTTTAAAGTTATGGGCTTTCAAACGCAACTTTTTTTTGAAATTGCAAAAAAATCAGTTTTTTTTCCAAGAGGCTAGTTTTTTTATTGCCACGGCCACAAATAACTTTTGCCATTAATGCAAACTGGTATGATTATGTAAAACAAGCTGCTGAATCCGAATCTGGCACTTAAACATTTGCAACACTTCTACTTTTAAAGTTATGGGCTTTCAAACGCAACTTTTTTTTGAAATTGCAAAAAAATCAGTTTTTTTTCCAAGAGGCTAGTTTTTTTATTGCCATGGCCACAAATAACTTTTGCCATTAATGCAAACTGGTATGATTATGTAAAACAAGCTGCTGAATCCGAATCTGGCACTTAAACATTTGCAACACTTCTACTTTTAAAGTTATGGACTTTCAAACGCAACTTTTTTTTGAAATTGCAAAAAATCAGTTTTTTTTCCAAGAGGCTAGTTTTTTTATTGCCACGGCCACAAATAACTTTTGCCATTAATGCAAACTGGTATAATTATGTAAAACAAGCTGCTTAATCCGAACCTGGCACTTAAACATTTGCAACACTTCTACTTTTAAAGTTATGGACTTTCAAACGCAACTTTTTTTTTAAATTGCAAAAAATCAGTTTTTTTTTTAAGAGGCTAGTTTTTTTATTGCCACGGCCACAAATAACTTTTGCCATTAGTGCAAACTGGTATGATTATGTAAAACAAGCTGCACTTTATAATGTAATTTTGGAACAAGTTTCAAAGCATTCTATTCGTCGGAAAGTGAAAAAAATCGAATTTTAAAAAAGGCTTTTTTTGGATAAACTCTAAAAAAATTACAAAAAATGATTTGCAAAGCAAAATTCTTTCATACATCCATTATGCACTTTATAATGTAATTTTGAAACAAGTTTCAAAGCATTCTATTTGTCGGAAAGTGGAAAAAATCGAATTTTAAAAAAAGGGTTTTCTTGGATAAACTCTAAAAAAATTATAAAAAATGATTTGCAAAGCAAAATTCTTTCATACATCCATTATGCACTTTATAATGTAATTTTGGAACAAGTTTCAAAGCATTCTATTCGTCGGAAAGTGAAAAAAATCGAATTTAAAAAAAAGGGTTTTTTTGGATAAACTCTAAAAAAATTATAAAAAATGATTTGCAAAGCAAAATTCTTTCATACATCCATTATGCACTTTATAATGTAATTTTGGAACAAGTTTCAAAGCATTCTATTTGTCGGAAAGTGAAAAAAATCGAATTTTAAAAAAAAGGTTTTTTTGGATAAACTCTAAAAAAATTATAAAAAATGATTTGCAAAGCAAAATTCTTTCATACATCCATTATGCACTTTATAATGTAATTTTGGAACAAGTTTCAAAGCATTCTATTTGTCGGAATGTAATAAAAATTGAATTTTAAAAAAATTATAAAAAATGATTTGCAAAGCAAAATTCTTTCATACATCCATTAGACACTTTATAATGTAATTTTGGAACAAGTTTCAAAGCATTCTATTTGTCGGAAAGTGAAAAAAATCGAATTTTAAAAAAAGTGTTGTTTTGGATAAACTCTAAAAAAATTATAAAAAATGATTTGCAAAGCAAAATTCTTTCATACATCCATTATGCACTTTATAATGTAATTTTGAAACAAGTTTCAAAGCATTCTATTCGTCGGGAAGTGAAAAAAATCGAATTTTAAAAAAAGAGTTTTCTTGGATAAACTCTAAAAAAATTATAAAAAATGATTTGCAAAGCAAAATTCTTTCATACATCCATTATGCACTTTATAATGTAATTTTGGAACAAGTTTCAAAGCATTCTATTTGTCGGAATGTAATAAAAATCGAATTTTAAAAAAATTATAAAAAATGATTTGCAAAGCAAAATTCTTTCATACATCCATTATGCACTTTATAATGTAATTTTGGAACAAGTTTCAAAGCATTCTATTAGTCGGAAAGTGAAAAAAATCGAATTTTAAAAAAAGGGTTTTCTTGGATAAACTCTAAAAAAATTATAAAAAATGATTTGCAAAGCAAAATTCTTTCATACATCCATTATGCACTTTATAATGTAATTTTGGAACAAGTTTCAAAGCATTCTATTAGTCGGAAAGTGAAAAAAATCGAATTTTAAAAAAAGGGTTTTCTTGGATAAACTCTAAAAAAATTATAAAAAATGATTTGCAAAGCAAAATTCTTTCATACATCCATTATGCACTTTATAATGTAATTTTGGAACAAGTTTCAAAGCATTCTATTAGTCGGAAAGTGAAAAAAATCGAATTTTAAAAAAAGGGTTTTCTTGGATAAACTCTAAAAAAATTATAAAAAATGATTTGCAAAGCAAAATTCTTTCATACATCCATTATGCACTTTATAATGTAATTTTGGAACAAGTTTCAAAGCATTCTATTTGTCGGAAAGTGAAAAAAATCGAATTTTAAAAAAAGTGTTGTTTTGGATAAACTCTAAAAAAATTATAAAAAGTGATTTGCAAAGCAAAATTCTTTCATAAATCTATTATGCACTTTATAATGGAATTTTGGAACAAGTTTCAAAGCATTCTATTTGTCGGAAAGTGAAAAAAATCGAATTTTAAAAAAAGTGTTGTTTTGGATAAACTCTAAAAAAATTATAAAAAATGATTTGCAAAGCAAAATTCTTTCATACATCCATTATGCACTTTATAATGTAATTTTGAAACAAGTTTCAAAGCATTCTATTCGTCGGGAAGTGAAAAAAATCGAATTTTAAAAAAAGTGTTGTTTTGGATAAACTCTAAAAAAATTATAAAAAATGATTTGCAAAGCAAAATTCTTTCATACATCCATTATGCACTTTATAATGTAATTTTGGAACAAGTTTCAAAGCATTCTATTTGTCGGAAAGTGAAAAAAATCGAATTTTAAAAAAAGTGTTGTTTTGGATAAACTCTAAAAAAATTATAAAAAATGATTTGCAAAGCAAAATTCTTTCATACATCCATTATGCACTTTATAATGTAATTTTGGAACAAGTTTCAAAGCATTCTATTCGTCGGAAAGTAATAAAAATCGAATTTTAAAAAAAGAGTTTTCTTGGATAAACTCTAAAAAAATTATAAAAAATGATTTGCAAAGCAAAATTCTTTCATACATCCATTATGCACTTTATAATGTAATTTTGGAACAAGTTTCAAAGCATTCTATTAGTCGGAAAGTGAAAAAAATCGAATTTTAAAAAAAGGGTTTTCTTGGATAAACTCTAAAAAAATTATAAAAAATGATTTGCAAAGCAAAATTCTTTCATACATCCATTATGCACTTTATAATGTAATTTTGGAACAAGTTTCAAAGCATTCTATTCGTCGGAAAGTGAAAAAAATCGAATTTTAAAAAAAAGGTTTTCTTGGATAAACTCTAAAAAAATTATAAAAAATGATTTGCAAAGCAAAATTCTTTCATACATCCATTATGCACTTTATAATGTAATTTTGGAACAAGTTTCAAAGCATTCTATTTGCTGGAAAGTGAAAAAAATCGAATTTTAAAAAAAGTGTTGTTTTGGATAAACTCTAAAAAAATTATAAAAAATGATTTGCAAAGCAAAATTCTTTCATACATCCATTATGCACTTTATAATGTAATTTTGGAACAAGTTTCAAAGCATTCTATTTGTCGGAAAGTGAAAAAAATCGAATTTTAAAAAAAGTGTTGTTTTGGATAAACTCTAAAAAAATTATAAAAAATGATTTGCAAAGCAAAATTCTTTCATACATCCATTATGCACTTTATAATGTAATTTTGGAACAAGTTTCAAAGCATTCTATTCGTCGGGAAGTGAAAAAAATCGAATTTTAAAAAAAGTGTTGTTTTGGATAAACTCTAAAAAAATTATAAAAAATGATTTGCAAAGCAAAATTCTTTCATACATCCATTATGCACTTTATAATGTAATTTTGGAACAAGTTTCAAAGCATTCTATTTGTCGGAAAGTGAAAAAAATCGAATTTTAAAAAAAGTGTTGTTTTGGATAAACTCTAAAAAAATTATAAAAAATGATTTGCAAAGCAAAATTCTTTCATACATCCATTATGCACTTTATAATGTAATTTTGGAACAAGTTTCAAAGCATTCTATTTGTCGGAAAGTGAAAAAAATCGAATTTTAAAAAAAGTGTTGTTTTGGATAAACTCTAAAAAAATTATAAAAAATGATTTGCAAAGCAAAATTCTTTCATACATCCATTATGCACTTTATAATGTAATTTTGGAACAAGTTTCAAAGCATTCTATTTGTCGGAAAGTGAAAAAAATCGAATTTTAAAAAAAGTGTTGTTTTGGATAAACTCTAAAAAAATTATAAAAAATGATTTGCAAAGCAAAATTCTTTCATACATCCATTATGCACTTTATAATGTAATTTTGGAACAAGTTTCAAAGCATTCTATTTGTCGGAATGTAATAAAAATCGAATTTTAAAAAAATTATAAAAAATGATTTGCAAAGCAAAATTCTTTCATACATCCATTATGCACTTTATAATGTAATTTTGGAACAAGTTTCAAAGCATTCTATTCGTCGGAAAGTGAAAAAAATCGAA
Organism: Cartodere bifasciata; assembly: GCA_963920755.1. Taxonomy (NCBI): domain Eukaryota; kingdom Metazoa; phylum Arthropoda; class Insecta; order Coleoptera; family Latridiidae; genus Cartodere; species Cartodere bifasciata. Next base: position 16,376 of record OY987198.1, read on the forward strand.
TTTTAAAAAAAGGGTTTTCTTGGATAAACTCTAAAAAAATTATAAAAAATGATTTGCAAAGCAAAATTCTTTCATACATCCATTATGCACTTTATAATGTAATTTTGGAACAAGTTTCAAAGCATTCTATTCGTCGGAAAGTGAAAAAAATCGAATTTTAAAAAAAGGGTATTTTTAGATAAACTCTAAAAAAATTATAAAAAATGATTTGCAAAGCAAAATTCTTTCATACATCCATTATGCACTTTATAATGTAATTTTGAAACAAGTTTCAAAGCATTCTATTTGTCGGAAAGTGAAAAAAATCGAATTTTAAAAAAAGTGTTGTTTTGGATAAACTCTAAAAAAATTATAAAAAATGATTTGCAAAGCAAAATTCTTTCATACATCCATTATGCACTTTATAATGTAATTTTGGAACAAGTTTCAAAGCATTCTATTTGTCGGAAAGTGAAAAAAATCGAATTTTAAAAAAAGTGTTGTTTTGGATAAACTCTAAAAAAATTATAAAAAATGATTTGCAAAGCAAAATTCTTTCATACATCCATTATGCACTTTATAATGTAATTTTGGAACAAGTTTCAAAGCATTCTATTTGTCGGAAAGTGAAAAAAATCGAATTTTAAAAAAAGTGTTGTTTTGGATAAACTCTAAAAAAATTATAAAAAATGATTTGCAAAGCAAAATTCTTTCATACATCCATTATGCACTTTATAATGTAATTTTGGAACAAGTTTCAAAGCATTCTATTCGTCGGAAAGTGAAAAAAATCGAATTTTAAAAAAAGGGTATTTTTAGATAAACTCTAAAAAAATTATAAAAAATGATTTGCAAAGCAAAATTCTTTCATACATCCATTATGCACTTTATAATGTAATTTTGAAACAAGTTTTAAAGCATTCTATTCGTCGGAAAGTGAAAAAAATCGAATTTTAAAAAAAGGGTTTTCTTGGATAAACTCTAAAAAAATTATAAAAAATGATTTGCAAAGCAAAATTCTTTTATACATCCATTATGCACTTTATAATGTAATTTTGGAACAAGTTTCAAAGCATTCTATTTGTCGGAAAGTAATAAAAATCGAATTTTAAAAAAAGAGTTTTCTTGGATAAACTCTAAAAAAATTATAAAAAATGATTTGCAAAGCAAAATTCTTTCATACATCCATTATGCACTTTATAATGTAATTTTGGAACAAGTTTCAAAGCATTCTATTCGTCGGAAAGTGAAAAAAATCGAATTTTAAAAAAAGGGTTTTTTTGGATAACCTCTAAAAAAATTATAAAAAATGATTTGCAAAGCAAAATTCTTTTATACATCCATTATGCACTTTATAATGTAATTTTGGAACAAGTTTCAAAGCATTCTATTCGTCGGAAAGTGAAAAAAATGGAATTTTAAAAAAAGGGTTTTCTTGGATAAACTCTAAAAAAATTATAAAAAATGATTTGCAAAGCAAAATTCTTTCATACATCCATTATGCACTTTATAATGTAATTTTGGAACAAGTTTCAAAGCATTCTATTCGTCGGGAAGTGAAAAAAATCGAATTTTAAAAAAAGGGTTTTTTTGGATAAACTCTAAAAAAATTATAAAAAATGATTTGCAAAGCAAAATTCTTTCATACATCCATTATGCACTTTATAATGTAATTTTGGAACAAGTTTCAAAGCATTCTATTTGTCGGAAAGTGAAAAAAATCGAATTTTAAAGAAAGTGTTGTTTTGGATAAACTCTAAAAAAATTATAAAAAATGATTTGCAAAGCAAAATTCTTTCATACATCCATTATGCACTTTATAATGTAATTTTGGAACAAGTTTCAAAACATTCTATTCGTCGGAAAGTGAAAAAAATCGAATTTTAAAAAAAGGGTTTTTTTGGATAAACTCTAAAAAAATTATAAAAAATGATTTGCAAAGCAAAATTCTTTCATACATCCATTATGCACTTTATAATGTAATTTTGGAACAAGTTTCAAAGCATTCTATTAGTCGGAAAGTGAAAAAAATCGAATTTTAAAAAAAGGGTTTTCTTGGATAAACTCTAAAAAAATTATAAAAAATGATTTGCAAAGCAAAATTCTTTCATACATCCATTATGCACTTTATAATGTAATTTTGGAACAAGTTTCAAAGCATTCTATTTGTCGGAAAGTGAAAAAAATCGAATTTTAAAAAAAGTGTTGTTTTGGATAAACTCTAAAAAAATTATAAAAAATGATTTGCAAAGCAAAATTCTTTCATACATCCATTATGCACTTTATAATGTAATTTTGGAACAAGTTTCAAAGCATTCTATTTGTCGGAATGTAATAAAAATCGAATTTTAAAAAAATTATAAAAAATGATTTGCAAAGCAAAATTCTTTCATACATTCATTATGCACTTTATAATGTAATTTTGGAACAAGTTTCAAAGCATTCTATTAGTCGGAAAGTGAAAAAAATCGAATTTTAAAAAAAGGGTTTTCTTGGATAAACTCTAAAAAAATTATAAAAAATGATTTGCAAAGCAAAATTCTTTCATACATCCATTATGCACTTTATAATGTAATTTTGGAACAAGTTTCAAAGCATTCTATTTGTCGGAAAGTAAAAAAAATCGAATTTTAAAAAAAGTGTTGTTTTGGATAAACTCTAAAAAAATTATAAAAAATGATTTGCAAAGCAAAATTCTTTCATACATCCATTTTGCACTTTATAATGTAATTTTGGAACAAGTTTCAAAGCATTCTATTTGTCGGAAAGTGAAAAAAATCGAATTTTAAAAAAAGTGTTGTTTTGGATAAACTCTAAAAAAATTATAAAAAATGATTTGCAAAGCAAAATTCTTTCATACATCCATTATGCACTTTATAATGTAATTTTGGAACAAGTTTCAAAGCATTCTATTTGTCGGAATGTAATAAAAATTGAATTTTAAAAAAATTATAAAAAATGATTTGCAAAGCAAAATTCTTTCATACATCCATTATGCACTTTATAATGTAATTTTGGAACAAGTTTCAAAGCATTCTATTAGTCGGAAAGTGAAAAAAATCGAATTTTAAAAAAAGGGTTTTCTTGGATAAACTCTAAAAAAATTATAAAAAATTATTAAGTATTTATGCCTGTGTTGAGAATATGAAGGGGATGAAACGGTTATTCAGGCCAAAAAGACAAATGTTTACACTCTTGATAACTTGCAAAGCTTTCGGAGGTTTTTCTCTCCTACCTCAGTGCTGCAAGGCTTTTTTTATTATAAAATACATAAAAAATGACAAAAATTTAACAAACCTTGTATCAGTTGAGTACTAGATGAAATAGACATCGATAAGCAAAAAGGTGACAAATGTAAGTAGAATCCTTAACCAGCATTTTTCAAAAAACAGGGGTAGTGTCTTAGACTTGAACTTCAACGTGGATATCCATAGTACAATAAAAGTTAAAGGAAGTTTTTTCGGTTAAACGTTCCTCCGATACATAATTAGCAAGGACGTGGCTTTAATAAATTAACGTCAGGTTTCCTGTTGAAGAAAGAGAAAACGGGGCTTTATAAGCGATTGCAGTTGCTACTAATACTTTTACTCACCTTGATAAAATGAGCTAAGCGCTATTTTTCAGCGTGACAAGGTTTGCCAACAACAAGCACACGCACACAAAGACAAAGACAGGCCCATGGTAGACAAAACAAAAAGGCAACGTTAGAAGTTTTTTGCTTCACTTCAACATATTCATTAATGTCAAAAGCGCATTTTTTATATAAAATTAAATAAATTCAATTTCACAATGTTGAAAGACATTGGGAATGCGTAATCTAACCTCACTAAATTGCTTGCCGGGCGCAAATGACAGGTTGGCGTCCTACGTGGGCATAAAACATACCGGCTGAATGAGTAAACAGTGGCGTAACTAATAAAGGGGAATGAAAAAAACATTTGTCTTTTTGGCCTGAATAACCGTTTCATCCCCTTCATATTATAAAAAATGATTTGCAAAGCAAAATTCTTTCATACATCCATTATGCACTTTATAATGTAATTTTGAAACAAGTTTCAAAGCATTCTATTTGTCGGAAAGTGAAAAAAATCGAATTTTAAAAAAAGTGTTGTTTTGGATAAACTCTAAAAAAATTATAAAAAATGATTTGCAAAGCAAAATTCTTTCATACATCCATTATGCACTTTATAATGTAATTTTGGAACAAGTTTCAAAGCATTCTATTTGTCGGAATGTAATAAAAATCGAATTTTAAAAAAATTATAAAAAATGATTTGCAAAGCAAAATTCTTTCATACATTCATTATGCACTTTATAATGTAATTTTGGAACAAGTTTCAAAGCATTCTATTAGTCGGAAAGTGAAAAAAATCGAATTTTAAAAAAAGGGTTTTCTTGGATAAACTCTAAAAAAATTATAAAAAATGATTTGCAAAGCAAAATTCTTTCATACATCCATTATGCACTTTATAATGTAATTTTGGAACAAGTTTCAAAGCATTCTATTTGTCGGAAAGTAAAAAAAATCGAATTTTAAAAAAAGTGTTGTTTTGGATAAACTCTAAAAAAATTATAAAAAATGATTTGCAAAGCAAAATTCTTTCATACATCCATTTTGCACTTTATAATGTAATTTTGGAACAAGTTTCAAAGCATTCTATTTGTCGGAAAGTGAAAAAAATCGAATTTTAAAAAAAGTGTTGTTTTGGATAAACTCTAAAAAAATTATAAAAAATGATTTGCAAAGCAAAATTCTTTCATACATCCATTATGCACTTTATAATGTAATTTTGGAACAAGTTTCAAAGCATTCTATTTGTCGGAAAGTGAAAAAAATCGAATTTTAAAAAAAGTGTTGTTTTGGATAAACTCTAAAAAAATTATAAAAAATGATCTGCAAAGCAAAATTCTTTCATACATCCATTATGCACTTTATAATGTAATTTTGGAACAAGTTTCAAAGCATTCTATTCGTCGGGAAGTGAAAAAAATCGAATTTTAAAAAAAGTGTTGTTTTGGATAAACTCTAAAAAAATTATAAAAAATGATTTGCAAAGCAAAATTTTTTCATACATCCATTATGCACTTTATAATGTAATTTTGGAACAAGTTTCAAAGCATTCTATTTGTCGGAAAGTGAAAAAAATCAAATTTTAAAAAAAGTGTTGTTTTGGATAAACTCTAAAAAAATTATAAAAAATGATTTGCAAAGCAAAATTCTTTCATACATCCATTATGCACTTTATAATGTAATTTTGAAACAAGTTTCAAAGCATTCTATTTGTCGGAAAGTAATAAAAATCGAATTTTAAAAAAAGAGTTTTCTTGGATAAACTCTAAAAAAATTATAAAAAATGATTTGCAAAGCAAAATTCTTTCATACATCCATTATGCACTTTATAATGTAATTTTGGAACAAGTTTCAAAGCATTCTATTCGTCGGAAAGTGAAAAAAATCGAATTTTAAAAAAAAGGTTTTCTTGGATAAACTCTAAAAAAATTATAAAAAATGATTTGCAAAGCAAAATTCTTTCATACATCCATTATGCACTTTATAATGTAATTTTGGAACAAGTTTTAAAGCATTCTATTAGTCGGAAAGTGAAAAAAATCGAATTTTAAAAAAAGTGTTGTTTTGGATAAACTCTAAAAAAATTATAAAAAATGATTTGCAAAGCAAAATTCTTTCATACATCCATTATGCACTTTATAATGTAATTTTGGAACAAGTTTCAAAGCATTCTATTAGTCGGAAAGTGAAAAAAATCGAATTTTAAAAAAAGGGTTTTCTTGGATAAACTCTAAAAAAATTATAAAAAATGATTTGCAAAGCAAAATTCTTTCATACATCCATTATGCACTTTATAATGTAATTTTGGAACAAGTTTCAAAGCATTCTATTCGTCGGAAAGTGAAAAAAATCGAATTTTAAAAAAAAGGTTTTCTTGGATAAACTCTAAAAAAATTATAAAAAATGATTTGCAAAGCAAAATTCTTTCATACATCCATTATGCACTTTATAATGTAATTTTGGAACAAGTTTTAAAGCATTCTATTAGTCGGAAAGTGAAAAAAATCGAATTTTAAAAAAAGTGTTGTTTTGGATAAACTCTAAAAAAATTATAAAAAATGATTTGCAAAGCAAAATTCTTTCATACATCCATTATGCACTTTATAATGTAATTTTGGAACAAGTTTCAAAGCATTCTATTTGTCGGAAAGTGAAAAAAATCGAATTTTAAAAAAAGTGTTGTTTTGGATAAACTCTAAAAAAATTATAAAAAATGATTTGCAAAGCAAAATTCTTTCATACATCCATTATGCACTTTATAATGTAATTTTGGAACAAGTTTCAAAGCATTCTATTTGTCGGAAAGTGAAAAAAATCGAATTTTAAAAAAAGTGTTGTTTTGGATAAACTCTAAAAAAATTATAAAAAATGATTTGCAAAGCAAAATTCTTTCATACATCCATTATGCACTTTATAATGTAATTTTGGAACAAGTTTCAAAGCATTCTATTTGTCGGAAAGTGAAAAAAATCGAATTTTAAAAAAAGTGTTGTTTTGGATAAACTCTAAAAAAATTATAAAAAATGATTTGCAAAGCAAAATTCTTTCATACATCCATTATGCACTTTATAATGTAATTTTGGAACAAGTTTCAAAGCATTCTATTTGTCGGAATGTAATAAAAATCGAATTTTAAAAAAATTATAAAAAATGATTTGCAAAGCAAAATTCTTTCATACATCCATTATGCACTTTATAATGTAATTTTGGAACAAGTTTCAAAGCATTCTATTAGTCGGAAAGTGAAAAAAATCGAATTTTAAAAAAAGGGTTTTCTTGGATAAACTCTAAAAAAATTATAAAAAATGATTTGCAAAGCAAAATTCTTTCATACATCCATTATGCACTTTATAATGTAATTTTGGAACAAGTTTCAAAGCATTCTATTAGTCGGAAAGTGAAAAAAATCGAATTTTAAAAAAAGGGTTTTCTTGGATAAACTCTAAAAAAATTATAAAAAATGATTTGCAAAGCAAAATTCTTTCATACATCCATTATGCACTTTATAATGTAATTTTGGAACAAGTTTCAAAGCATTCTATTTGTCGGAAAGTGAAAAAAATCGAATTTTAAAAAAAGTGTTGTTTTGGATAAACTCTAAAAAAATTATAAAAAATGATTTGCAAAGCAAAATTCTTTCATACATCCATTATGCACTTTATAATGTAATTTTGGAACAAGTTTCAAAGCATTCTATTTGTCGGAAAGTGAAAAAAATCGAATTTTAAAAAAAGTGTTGTTTTGGATAAACTCTAAAAAAATTATAAAAAATGATTTGCAAAGCAAAATTCTTTCATACATCCATTATGCACTTTATAATGTAATTTTGGAACAAGTTTCAAAGCATTCTATTTGTCGGAATGTAATAAAAATCGAATTTTAAAAAAATTATAAAAAATGATTTGCAAAGCAAAATTCTTTCATACATCCATTATGCACTTTATAATGTAATTTTGGAACAAGTTTCAAAGCATTCTATTCGTCGGAAAGTGAAAAAAATCGAATTTTAAAAAAAGGGTATTTTTAGATAAACTCTAAAAAAATTATAAAAAATGATTTGCAAAGCAAAATTCTTTCATACATCCATTATGCACTTTATAATGTAATTTTGAAACAAGTTTCAAAGCATTCTATTTGTCGGAAAGTGAAAAAAATCGAATTTTAAAAAAAGTGTTGTTTTGGATAAACTCTAAAAAAATTATAAAAAATGATTTGCAAAGCAAAATTCTTTCATACATCCATTATGCACTTTATAATGTAATTTTGGAACAAGTTTCAAAGCATTCTATTAGTCGGAAAGTGAAAAAAATCGAATTTTAAAAAAAGGGTTTTCTTGGATAAACTCTAAAAAAATTATAAAAAATGATTTGCAAAGCAAAATTCTTTCATACATCCATTATGCACTTTATAATGTAATTTTGGAACAAGTTTCAAAGCATTCTATTTGTCGGAAAGTGAAAAAAATCGAATTTTAAAAAAAGTGTTGTTTTGGATAAACTCTAAAAAAATTATAAAAAATGATTTGCAAAGCAAAATTCTTTCATACATCCATTATGCACTTTATAATGTAATTTTGGAACAAGTTTCAAAGCATTCTATTAGTCGGAAAGTGAAAAAAATCGAATTTTAAAAAAAGGGTTTTCTTGGAGAAACTCTAAAAAAATTATAAAAAATGATTTGCAAAGCAAAATTCTTTCATACATCCATTATGCACTTTATAATGTAATTTTGGAACAAGTTTCAAAGCATTCTATTCGTCGGAAAGTGAAAAAAATCGAATTTTAAAAAAAGGGTATTTTTAGATAAACTCTAAAAAAATTATAAAAAATGATTTGCAAAGCAAAATTCTTTCATACATCCATTATGCACTTTATAATGTAATTTTGAAACAAGTTTCAAAGCATTCTATTTGTCGGAAAGTGAAAAAAATCGAATTTTAAAAAAAGTGTTGTTTTGGATAAACTCTAAAAAAATTATAAAAAATGATTTGCAAAGCAAAATTCTTTCATACATCCATTATGCACTTTATAATGTAATTTTGGAACAAGTTTCAAAGCATTCTATTTGTCGGAAAGTGAAAAAAATCGAATTTTAAAAAAAGTGTTGTTTTGGATAAACTCTAAAAAAATTATAAAAAATGATTTGCAAAGCAAAATTCTTTCATACATCCATTATGCACTTTATAATGTAATTTTGAAACAAGTTTCAAAGCATTCTATTTGTCGGAAAGTGAAAAAAATCGAATTTTAAAAAAAGTGTTGTTTTGGATAAACTCTAAAAAAATTATAAAAAATGATTTGCAAAGCAAAATTCTTTCATACATCCATTATGCACTTTATAATGTAATTTTGGAACAAGTTGCAAAGCATTCTATTAGTCGGAAAGTGAAAAAAATCGAATTTTAAAACAATTGTTTTTTTGGATAAACTCTAAAAAAATTATACAAAATGATTTGCAAAGCAAAATTCTTTCATACATCCATTATGCACTTTATAATGTAATTTTGGAACAAGTTTCAAAGCATTCTATTTGTCGGAAAGTGAAAAAAATCGAATTTTAAAAAAAGTGTTGTTTTGGATAAACTCTAAAAAAATTATAAAAAATGATTTGCAAAGCAAAATTCTTTCATACATCCATTATGCACTTTATAATGTAATTTTGAAACAAGTTTCAAAGCATTCTATTTGTCGGAAAGTGAAAAAAATCGAATTTTAAAAAAAGTGTTGTTTTGGATAAACTCTAAAAAAATTATAAAAAATGATTTGCAAAGCAAAATTCTTTCATACATCCATTATGCACTTTATAATGTAATTTTGGAACAAGTTGCAAAGCATTCTATTAGTCGGAAAGTGAAAAAAATCGAATTTTAAAACAATTGTTTTTTTGGATAAACTCTAAAAAAATTATACAAAATGATTTGCAAAGCAAAATTCTTTCATACATCCATTATGCACTTTATAATGTAACTTTGGAACAAGTTTCAAAGCATTCTATTCGTCGGAAAGTGGAAAAAATCGATTTTTAAAAAAAGGGATAAATTTAGACCATTTTATTTCTCTTAACATTAAACAATAAACTACATGTTACACCTTTAATAATAATCATTTCATAAAACAAACATATTGAACATACAGGGTATTCATAAAAGTAGGACATTTAGATAAAGACGTTTAATAAGGTATTTGATTCTGATAATACTGTATCATATCGTAGGTGCGAGTACGGAATGACAGGAAGGAGTTCCTGATGACGTAGAGCATATACTGAGCGGCATCCTTTTCACTGAGCCCGGGCCTGAACCTCTCACGCAAGAGCTTGATGGTCTGACCTCGGAAACATGGCAACCCTGTATCTAACATTAGAGACACTAGAGATATTATGGAGGTGTGATATGGCCTGGAAAAAACAACAAAACAATCATAAAATTGCACAATTAACAAATAAGAAAAAAGATGCGTGCACACATTTTACATAATGACATAAGACGTAAAGTTTACGTCTTATGTTTTATGTAAAATGTATGTCAGCACCTTAAAACTTTTTTTTTTTTTGAGAAAAATCATACCTGACAGCTAAATAAGCTCTGACACATAACTCAGAAAACCATTTAAATGGAGCTGCTTCCATTTTGCCTCCCATTATCATTACCATTTCATCTGTCAATTTTATGTCAGGTTCAAAACCCAAGTTACCACCAGGTGATGATTCGAACATGAATCCAAAATCTGTAAAGAAAAAATGCAAAAAAACGATCAAAATAATGAAATTGAAAAGTTTGCTCAACTAATATTTTTTATCACTGTGACACTAAAAAATAAACTTTAAAATTTTACAGTTCTTTTTTTATAAATGCTTTTTTAAAATTTATAGAGATGTGCTTATGACCAAATCATTTTGGTATGGTCAAAATCTCTGGTCAAATGACGGTCAAATATGGTCAAATTCTTAAGAACTTTTGAAGAAAATCCTTAGTGATGTCATACGAAAAATTAAATTATGGTCATCTAAATACTATATTTTTAAGTATAAATCCCACTAAGCAAATTTTATGTAAAAGGAAATAGCAAAATTAGGACAACAACATTAAAAGTTTAGCAAAATGTGCCAGAATATTTAGAATCTGACCGAGAATATGAGCAATTTCCCCAAATTTGGGTGATCAAAGGACGGTAAAAATACCTAGTCAAATACCACTGGCACATCTCTAAAAATTTACCATAATTTTTTTTATTCACAGTGATAAAAAATATAAAGCGCCAAAATCTGCAAGAAAAAATTGCACAAAGACGATAAAAATAATCAAATTAAAAAGTTTGCCCACCTAATATTTTTTATCACTGTGCCACAAAAAAATAAACATAAACATTTTACTCTTTTTTTTTACAAATGCTTTTTTAAAATTTACCACAAATTATTTTTTCATAGTGATAAAAAATATAAGGCGCCAAAATCTGCAAGAAAAAATTGTAAACAAAAAGATGAAAATAAATAAAATTGAAAAGTTAGCTACCTAATATTTTTTATCACTATGACACTAAAAAGTTAACATTAAATTTTACGCTTTTTTTTAAAAAATGCTTTTTTTAAAATTAATCACAATTTTTTTTTCACAGTGATAAAAAATAAAAGGCACTAAAATCTGCAAAAAAAAATTGTAAAAAAAAAGATGAAAATAAATAAAATTGAAAAGTTAGCTACCTAATATTTTTTATCACTATGACACTAAAGAGTTAACATTAAATTTTACGCTTTTTTTTAAAAAATGCTTTTTTTAAAATTAATCACAATTTTTTTTTCACAGTGATAAAAAATAAAAGGCACTAAAATCTGCAAAAAAAAATTGTAAAAAAAAAGATGAAAATAAATAAAATTGAAAAGTTAGCTACCTAATATTTTTTATCACTGTGAAACTAAAAAATAAAAATTAAAATTTTACACTTTTTTTCTATAAATGCTTTTTTAAAATTTACCACAAATTATTTTTTCAGTGATAAAAAATATAGGCACCAAAATCTGCAAGAAAAAATTGCAAAAAAAAAGATCAAAATAAATCAAATTAAAAAGTTAGCTCATCTAATATTTTTTATTACTCTGCCACTAAAAATAAAAATTCAAATTTAACACTTTTTTTACAATCCCCATTTAAAATTTTAGCTAAATTATTTTTGTCATAAAAAATATAAGGCACCAAAATCTGCAATAAAAAATTGTAAAAAAAAAAGGTCAAAATAAATAAAAATTAAAAAGTTGGTCCACCTCATATTTTTTATCACTGCGCCAACAAAAAATAAAAACTAAAGTTTAACACTTTATTTTTATAAATTCCCATTTAAAATTTATGCTAATTTTTTTTTTCTACAGTGATAAAAAACATTAGGTACTTAAACTTAATTTTTTCCCTCCAAACCTCACCAATGTGAATGATATGTCCATCAGTATCCAACATAATATTGCCATTATGCCTGTCTTTGATCTGAAGTAGAAATCCGACAACACTGTATGCCGCCATGCTCACTATAAAGTTTCTTCTTGCTCTTTGGAACTCGGGACTCATTTCGTTGCCGTATTTATTAATGAAATACTGATACATGTCTATGTCCGTTTCACGGCCTAGTTGATCACGTGACTGCGCATTCGGAACGCACTCTATGACCCCACACTGCAAAATAACTAGTTGTGTTACTGGTACAAAATATCTCGACGCCAAAATTATTAGATCACCCAAGAAATTCGCTTTAAAATTTTTCCTGACGAATTTTTTTGATTGAATTTTTTTTTTTTTAATAAACTTTAAGAATGCTTGTTGCATTAACATAAAGTTCCAGTTATTTCTTTTGATAACAAAAATTTAAAGCTTGGATGTTTTTATTGAGTTTTCAGATAAGAGTTAATTTTGTCTTTACCGGCTTTAATAAAAAAATTTATGGTAAAAATGAAAAAAATGAAACTCAGTGGTAAAGACAAAATTAACTCTCATCTGAAAACTCAATAAAAACATCCAAGCATTTAATTTTTTTTATCAAGAAATAACTGGGATATTAATTTCAAACTTATGTTAATGTAACAAGCATTCTTGCAGTTTATTAAAGAAAAAAAATTCAATCAAAAAAATCCGTCAGGAAAAATTTTAAAGCAAATTTCTTAGGTGATCTAATAATTTTGGCGTCGAATGTAAATGAAAAATGAAAATAAAAGTCGAGACCGGGAACGTGAGCCGATTGAGTTAGGTTAGGTTAGGTTAGCTCTTGACCGGGAACGTGAGCTCAATTAGGTCAAACAAAATATAGAAATAGCTATTTTAGGAAAATGTACAGGGTGTCCCACGTAAGATGACCCAACCCCTTATCTCAGGAACTAAAAATGCTAGCAAATTTTTGTTTTCGCAGGATTGTTTGTAATAAACCAAATTTTTATTTTTAGTAATGTTTTACTCTACAGGGTGTTCCATTTACTCGGAACACACATTCACTTCTTTATTTTAAATGGAACACCCTATATTTTTTTATATTTTTAAATACTCCCAAAAATAAGGATTATTTTGGTAAAAGTCCGAAATCTCCCACTTTTTTAGTTTTTGCAAAAAAAAAATTTTTCCGAAATTTTTGCCAGTTGCAGCATTTTTTTAAAAAAATCATTGCGCTTTTCATGGGTGATATTTTTGCATGAAATTTAAACAACGTATAATCAAGATGCTTAAAATGCACTTTTATCTACAATTTGACCAAAAATCGTAGCCGGAAGTGAAAAATCCGCCATTGAAAATCGATACATTAAAACCGTTTTATTTCTGAAAAATTAAATGCAAAGCTGTATTTATTTTTGGCTCATTAAATTTACTTTTTAATTTCCTTTCATTTGATATCCCACTTCCCTATACCTATCTTCAACCCTTTTGGAGATATTCGATAAGGGTAGTTTTACAAATAGTTTTTACCCCAATTACAAAAAATATATCACATACATGTCCCCTTTCAAAGGATAATCGACTTGTTTTAGCCTTTTTTTAATTAGATTTAAATAAAACATAATTGGGGTAAAAACGATTTCTAAAAACACCCTTATTGAGTATCTCCAAAAGGGTTGGAGATAGGTATAGGGAAGTGGGGTATCAAATGAAAGGAAATTAAAAAGTAAATTTAATGAGCCAAAAAAAAATATAGCTTTGCATTTAATTTTTCAGAAATAAAACGCTTTTAATGTATCGATTTTCAATGGCGGATTTTTCACTTCCGGTTACGATTTTTGGTCAAATTGTAGATAAAAGTGCTTTTTAAGCATCTTGATTATACGTTGTTTAAATTTCATGCAAAAATATCACCCATGAAAAGCGCAATGATTTTTTTAAAAAAATGCTGCAACTGGGAAAAATTTCGGAAACATTTTTTTTTGCAAAAACTAAAAAAGTGGGAGATTTCGGACTTTTACCAAAATAATCCTTATTTTTGGAAGTATTTAAAAATATAAAAAAATATAGGGTGTTCCATTTAAAATAAAGAAGTGAATGTGTGTTCCGAGTAAATGGAACACCCTGTAGAGTGAAACATTACTAAAAATAAAAATTTAGTTCATTACAAACAATCCTACGAAAAGAAAAATTTGCTAGCATTTTTAGTTCCTGAGATAAGGGGTTGGGTCATCTTACGTGGGACACCCTGTACTCGTGGACATGGAATTTAAAACGATTTTTTATCAGCCACCTTTGATTTTCTGAATTTTACTCTACTGTAAATGAATTTTTTTATGTCAGTTTTCGAATGTTATTTTAACAACAAATGCGTCAAATGTATTTTATTAAAATAAATTATGTAAAATGTGCTGCCGGCCAGAAAAATAGTAAGAAGATATTTCCTTTTTAAAATAATTTTGTTTTAGGATAACAATAAGGCTTTAATCTTCGTAAAACATCAGAGAAATGTTTCTCGTTAATGTCCACTTCGCATAAAACTTGAGATGTTTAAGCCACTATTTTGACCATATTTACAATGCAAAAATTGATCGTTTTAAATTTAATGTGCATGATAGTACAAAATAAATGAAAAATTAAAATGAAAGAAACCGGGAACGTGAGCCCGATTGAGTTAGGTTAGGTTAGCTCTTGACCGGGAACGTGAGCTCGTTTAGGTCAAAAAAAATATAGAAATTGCTATTTTAGGAAAATGACTAATGACTTTATTTTGTGAAAATATTAAGTAATTGGCCACATTTTGTTTCAATAATGTAAGGTTATAAAAGAAATGGTAATTTATGTTATTAGTATGAGAAATAAATGTCTAATTTTTATAAAAATGTGTCAAATGATTAGAAAAGTTCATTATTTTCGAATTAAACGAAAAAAATAGTTAAAGGTTTAAATTTATTCAAATAAAAACGTCAGGTTATGTTACTAATTTATAATAAACTTACCCCAGGTGCAGTAGCCACTACCCTATAAGGAAAAAGGTATAAATCGAGTCCGACAGTCTCAAAAACATTTTTAAAGATGGCGATAACTTGCAGTGCTAACATGTCTTGCCGGACATCGTCTCCTACTTTAAAAATGGCGGATTGCCACATTTCCGGTCCCATACCTTCAAAATTATCAATTTTACTTTGTTTTCTGGTAAAATTTTCTTAAACAGCTTGCAAAATTTTTATATTACTAGAATGTTTTTTGCAATTAGTTTTAATTAGCTTTTAATTTAATAATTTTTCGAGGCGCAAATCGAATGGGCAAATTATTTACCGACACTAATTTACAAATTCTAGAATTTGTTAACAAATTCTACAAATTCTTAACAAATTCTACAAATTCTTAACAAATTCTGCAAATTCTTAACAAATTCTGCAAATTCTTAACAAATTTTCAACAAATTCTTAAAAAAAATGTAAATGTCTTTCATTGAATTGCCCCTCGTAATTTCTTATGCAAACTGTCTTTTATTTAAAATTTTTGCATCAAGATATTTGTGTTAACGAAAAAATAATTTTTTTAAACCACTAAATGCCATATTCTGTAATACAAATGTTACATTTTAAACAAGGGTTAATTGTTAAATAAATTAAATGTAAGTTACTAACTTACACAGTGCTATTTCTGCATAAAATCATTCAATACAATTTTGTGGTAGGGACACCGAATTTTAATAGAAACATTTAGATATTTACAATTTGGATCAGCCATATACGTACTTTGAAACCTATTTTTTATATTTATATTGTTTAATATTTGCAAGAAAATCATTTTTATAGTGACATGTACAAATGACAGTTTTATACTTATCCCCTTTTGCCTAATAACCACAGAATTGGAAATGTTAAAAACCTTAAAGTATGCAAAAAATTAAAGCATTCCAAACAGGATTTCGTATTAAAATATTAATGTAAAATTGTGATATTTTCATCAAGTTTAACTTTTGTCATACAGAATAGGCACCCAAAGAGTTAAAAACATTTAATGTCGTTTCCAAACTTCTTAGAGAATCTTTTAAAAATGAACCAATTTTAACGCATACCCTGTATGGCATTTTTTTCACTAAATCACCACAAAAAACCCTTTTTTTGTACAAATTCTCACCTCGTTCATGTCGATCATCAAAAGAAGCAGTAGCATGTATCTCCATCTCAGAAATACCACACTTAGCCACCTTAAACCTGGCTAAATACGGTGCTTTAGCCGCACTTTGTAACGGAATCCCTGTTTTATAATCAATGTCCAACACCATGGCTTCAGGGTTACTGGGTAGATAACACCCTTCCTGTACTTTGATACGACTCAAGGCTTCTAAACATGCCTTCTTACGCTCGGGACCTTTGGGGTAAGGACGTATTTCTCCAGAAATGTTTGTTATCTTTTCGAAAAAGTCGAATTCGCGTTCGTAGAATTTTAACGCGGGGCCTGATAAACTGGATAGTATGGATTGACATAGAGCGTCTAGGATGTCGAAAAGGACCACGTCTTTGTGTTGCATATCCTTAAAAAAAAATTGCAATTTTAAATCATCATTTAAAAAAAATAAAAAAAAATTTTAATTTTTTTAAAAACTTGAAATGTTGCTTTAAAAAAAATTGAATTAATATAAATTTGAGTTAAAAACAACGCTAGACATTAAAATCTGCAATAAAAAACACTCCTTACATTGTTTATTAAAAAAAATTGCAATTTTAAATTAGAATTCTAAAAAAATATTTTTTTAAAAACTTGAAATTTGCAACAGCAAAAATTAGGTTACTTTAAATTTAGGTAAAAAACAACACTAGACATTAAAATCTGCAATAAAAAACACTCTTAACATTGTTTATTAAAAAAAAATCGCAATTTTAAATCAGAATTTAAAAAAAATATTTTTTCAAAAACTTGAAATTTGCAATCACCAAAATTAAGTTACTTTAAATCTAGGTAAAAAACAACACTAGACATTAAAATCTGCATTAAGAAACACTCTTTACATTGTTTATTAAAAAAAAATCGCAATTTTAAATCATCATTTAAAAAAAATAAAAAGAAATTTAAATTTTCAAAAACTTGAAATTTGCATTAAAAAAAATTAAGTCCCTTAAATTTAGGTAAAAAACAACACTAGACATTAAAATCTGCAATAAGAAACACTCTTTACACTGTTTATTAAAAAAAAATCGCAATTTTAAATCATAATTTAAAAAAAATAAAAAAAAATATTTTTTCAAAAACTTAAAATTTGCAATAAAAAAATTAAGTTATTTTAATTTTAGGTAAAAAACAACACTAGACATTTAAATCTGCAATAAAAAACACTCTTTACATTGTTTTTTAAAAAAAAATGCAACTTTAAATCAGAATTAAAGAAAACATATATATTTTTTCAGAAACTTGAAATTTGCAATAACAAAAATTTGGTTACTTTAAATCTAGGTTGAAAACAACACTAGACTTTAAAATCTGCAATAAAAAACACTCTTTAAATTGTTAATTAAAAAAAATTGCAATTTTAAATCAGAATTTCAAAAAAATAAACAAATATTTTTTAAAAAACTTCAATTTTCCAATAGCAAAAATTAAGTTATTTTAAATGTAGGTAAAAAACAACATTTGAATTTAGACTTTAAAATTTGCAATAAAAAACACTCTTTGTATTGTTTATTAAAAAAAATTGTCATTTTAAATCATAATTTAAAAAAAATAAAAAAATAAATATTTTTTAAAAAACTTAAAATTTGCAATAACAAAAATTAAGTTACTTTAAATCTAGGTAAAAAACAACACTAGGCTTTAAAATCTGCAATAAAAAACACTCTTTACATTGTTTTTTTTTATATTGCAATTTTAAAACAGAATTTTAAAACAATAAAAAAAATATTTTTTCAAAAACTTAAATTTTGCAATAGCAAAAATTAGGTTACTTTAAATCTAGGTAAAAAAAAAAACATTAGACTTTAAACTCTGCCATAAAAAACACTCTTTACATTTTTTATTAAAAAAAAACGCAATTTTAAATCAGAATTTCAAAAAAATTATTTTTTTAAAAACTTGAAAAATAGCATAAAAAAAAAATTAAATTACTTTAAATTTATGTTAAAAACAACGCTAAACATTAAAATCTGCAATAAAAAGCCCCCTTTACGTTTTTTAAAAAATAGTTATTTCTGTCACTGGTACAAAAAGTTGCTGAAATAACTCAAATGTCAAAAACTAACCTCATCTAAGTACATATTAGTCTTCATATTCCAGATCAACTGATGCGCAACCAACTGCGATCTTTTAGCAATATATTTAATAAACTCATTGACATAACCCATTGTGTCATGTCTTAACGCTTGTACCAACTGTGGAATATAAAATAGCACCGTGTCAGGTGCATGATGCGCTAATGTTTTAACGGCAAACTGCGCCGTTATTGGATGAGGCGGAAACTACAAAAAAAATTACAACTTGAAAAATAATATTTTATCGAAAGTTTTATAACTTTTGTAGGTTATACAGTGTATACTAGTATATTTACCTGTCTACTGAAATAAGAGAGAGCTTGTGGTGGCGCCACCTCTGCCCAACTAAGCATATGCACCAAAACAGGTGAGTCACTCAATATAGCTTCTGTAGTAGCTAAA
Organism: Cartodere bifasciata; assembly: GCA_963920755.1. Classification (NCBI taxonomy): domain Eukaryota; kingdom Metazoa; phylum Arthropoda; class Insecta; order Coleoptera; family Latridiidae; genus Cartodere; species Cartodere bifasciata. Next base: position 34,986 of record OY987198.1, read on the forward strand.
TATTGTAGTGCTTCACCAATATGTGACACTTTATGTGGGGATAAGGAGACTTGGTGTCTAATTTCACTGATGATGGCTTCGTTTTGACGAAACCTGCTTGGCAAGTAAATGGCAAGAGCTGGCGATATGTCCCAAGCCAACCTAAGATATGGAAAATTAAATATTAGAAAGTTTCTTAAAGATAAGATTTAATTTTTAAGGTGTTTCATTTTTAACACCCTGTATCTTAAAAACGGCTAGATGGATTTTGTTAAAATTTTACCAGTGCTGTAGGCATTTTATCAAAAGGCAAATTACAAAATTAGGCAGTGATATCATGTCGTGTTTTTATTATACAGGCGGTTTCGCAAAACTGTGCTTTTTAAACGATCATTTTTTTAAATCAATTTTTAACACCCTGTATTTTTGGTCCTTCTTGAGATTTTTTCCTTAAATTTTAACACCTCTTTAGAAATTTTATCAAAAGGCAAATTCCAAAATTTGGTTGTGATATCTTGTTGCATTTTTACTATACAGGCTGTTTTACAAAACTGTGCTTTTTTAAACCATAATTTTTTTAATTCAATTTTATTATCATCCTGTATCTTTGGTTCGCTTTAATATTTTTTCCAAAAAAACAAACCACCACCAAACACTTTGGAAATTGTATCAAAAGTTAAATTCCAAAATTTGGCTGTGATATCTTATTGCACCTTTACTATACACGCTGTTTTGCAAAACTGTGCTTTTTGAAACGATCATTTTTTTAACTTAATTTTTTACACCCTGTATTTTTGATTCCGTTCAAAATTCTATTCTAAAATTTTAACACTACTTTAGACATTTCTTTAAAAGGCAAATTTCAAAATATCGTAGTGATATCTTGCTACATTTTTACTATACAGGTTGTTTTACAAAATTGGTACATTCTCAAAATGATATTTTTTAATCTAATTTTCGACACCCTGTAACTTTGGTTCTGCTTGAAATTTCTTCCTAAAAATTCAACACCACTTTAAGCATTTTATCAAAAGGCAAATTCCAAAATTAGGCTGTGAGATCTTATTGCACCTTTACTATACAGGATGTTTTATAAAAGTGTACTATTTCAAAATGATTATTTGTTAATCCAATTTTTGACACCCTGTATCTTTGGATCCACTTGCTATTTTTTCCTAAAACTTTAACATCACGTAAGGTATTTTATAAAAAAGCAAATTCCAAAATATGAATTCAAAATCATGCTGCGATTAAAATATACAGGGTATTTTACAAAATCGTCCTAGCCTAGACAAAAATGTGCTCTTTTCATAAAAATTCAATTTTTAACACCCTGTATCTTAGGTTCTACTTAATATTTTTCATTTGAACTTAAACGCCATCTGTAACATTTAACCAAAAGCCAAATTCCAAAACTTGGTTCCAATATCTCAACGCGTTTAAAATATACAGAGTATTTTACAAAATCACTTCAGACTGAACAAAAATGAGCTCTTTTCCTAAATGTTTAATTTTCAACACCCTGTATCTTTGGTTCCATTTAATATTTTTCTTTTAAACTTAAACGTTACCTGAACCATTTAACCAAAAGACAAATTCCAAAAATTGGTTATAATATCTTAGCGCGTTTTAAATATACAGGGTATTTTACAAAATCACTTCAGACTAAACGAAAATGTGCTTTTTCCAAAAAGTCCAATTTTTAACACCCTGTATCTTTGGTTCCACTTAATATTTCTCTTTTAAACTTTAACAACACTTAAACCATTTAACCAAAAGCCAAATTCCAAAATTTGGTTCTAATATCCCAGCGCGTTTTCAATATACAGGATTTTACAAAATCATGCTATTTTTTAACACTAACCTAGTATAATCTCTCCACTGCTTATCAGTGATAGTTTTAGCCCTCCAAGCTGCAATATTCTCCTCCCCAGGCACAGCCAACTCTGTCCTAGACATAGGATTATGCCACGCCATCAATAACTCTATCTCAACGGCCAATAACTCCAAAATAAGATTCCGTTTCTTAAGGTAACATTTAACAAAGTTATCAGCCACTGGGGCACGTTTAGACTTGGCGGATCTTTTGGAGAGTGTGTTAGTGGATAGAGGGACGGTGTTAATCCATCCGGAAGAGATGGAGTTTGCTTTATTGGTAATGTCATTGGAGGTGGTGACGTTACGGGATAATTCACTGCCTTGTGTTACGTTCATTGATAGGTTTGGACCTGTTGGCCCTAAATCTAGATCTAGGGCACAAAACAACATTTTATTAGTAATTTTACAAAAGTTAGAGTGCCTAGAAGTCAAATTGACAGATGTTGTCGCTTTTATAGAGTGGCGCCATGCATCATTCCATCTCTGTCATACAGATTCTGTCAACAATTGTGATTTTAAATTGTATTTGTTGTCACTTTGCAAATTATATTATATCAGTCAAAATCAAGGCACTATAACAAAAGTATTCTGTACTGAGATATTTGAGATTTTTGAGAACTGACAATCTTTGGTTTGTTTTTACCGAGGTTTTACTTTTAATGTGGATTTAGAGTTAAATTATTTAACGCGAATTAACACAAAATTAAATGAATTATAATAAACTTGAAATCTCATTTATACATCAAATTAACGTAACTAACGATTTCTTATAAGTTATATTTGTTAATTTACCTAATTTTAGGTAAAATAGAGATCTGTAACTGTTTCTCACCAGAGCCAACTATAGGCTACTAGACCAAATTTTTAAAATTAGAAAGAAAACTGTAAAATAGAAATAAAACCAGTAAAATAATGACATTTTAATATTTACCGATTGATGTCGTTTACAGCTTTGAATAGTGAAATTAAAGAATCTATAAATGCATTAATTTGGCCACGTTAATTTAAGTTAGTTTAACTATAAATTAAGTTCTAACTTTAATGCATTATTTCTTTTTTTTTAATAAAAAACCCGGAGAAAGGTTTAGTAAAATTTTAAAGATGGTGTCAACAAATCTGTGGTAAATAGGCTATAGGGGATAAGTATAAAACTGTGATTTGTACATGTTACTCCAAAAATGATTTTCTTGCAAATATTAAACAATAGTAATGCAATAGTGAAAAGCTAGCTGAAAAAATAGGTTTCAAACTTTCAAAGTACGTATATGGCTGATCCAAATTGTAAATATCTAAATGTTTCTATTAAAATTCGGTGTCCGAAAAACACATTTTTTTAAATGTCAAAAATACTTATCCTGTTTTGCCTTCCTACCACAGAAATGAGCTATTTTAATAATAAAAAAAATTATCAACTATTAGACCATAAAAAGTAGTTATAATTATTTAAAATTTATTTGTTTTTTTACTTTTTTTTATAAACTTTTTAAAAATTTGCAGAAAACTTACCACCAACATCACTAGCTTTCAAATACTTCTTATCGGAATGCAAAGTTTGCCAAAATCTAACCATGGTCACTATATCTTCACGTAATTGCGACGAACTTTGAGTTGGACATGACACTTCTTTACAAAAATAATCCAAACACGAACAATAAATCCTCTCTCTTAATACATTTTTAGCTAGACATTTTGGCAAGATATCCCCTACAAAAAAAACAATTTGTCACTTACGACCTTTTTGTTAAACACCGTAATTTTGACAAAAACGTCGCTTACGACGTTTTACCACACAACCATACAAAAAAATTGATTTTTTCGCAAAAAAGCAATATTTACCTTGTAAAAGTGATAATCCACAAGCTAAAAACTTAAACCGGACCCCAATGGCACATGAATCTCTGACCAAGGGGGCCGGTTCTTGCCCCACGCACATGGGTAATGATCTATGCATCAACTGGGCCAACATTTCGACTTTTTCGTAATTACTATATTTGATAGTTTCGACTAAATCACAAATAAACTGTACCCACATCCCATGTGGGGCTACTGAGAGATTGGGGGGCTTTAAAATGCATAATTCGTGTGGGGCAAGTGGGCTTGTGTTTTTGGGTGGGTCTTCGAATAGACCTAGTTTGGTTTGGGCTGAACAATGCCATGCTGAGACCTAGTGGAGAGGAAAAAAGTGAAATTATCAGATGGGAAAATAAAGAATTAAAAAAACTGAAAATAGTGTTTTTCAGTAAATGTTTTTTTTAGTTTTTTTTTAGTAAATAATGTTTGTTTTAAAAGAAGCTAAATACAAAAAACATTTATCGTTTATCTCTATGTAATTAAAGAACAAAATTGTGCTTTTGTTTTTTGCAATTAGAGAAACAATCTAAGACTAACGCATCTATCGTCACCCCTCCGAACTAAGAATCCCCTTTAAAATTATATGAATCTTTTTAAAATCTATAACAATTACAGATCTCTTTTTAAATTTTCCTTCATAATTTTTAAAGTGCTGGTTTAGTTTGAAGTTGTTTCAATAGATGACGCTAGTGGGAAACGACCACTGCAAAGCTCTAATCGCTATTTTTAAAAGCTTTTATTTAACTCGCAATGTATGTATGTATGTGTTTGTGTAGTACAAATCTTGCAACTCGATTTTGAAACACTTACGCTTGACCAATTTTTCTGAAATTTTGTATACATGTGGAAGTCCGGTGACAATGCAAAATGGTAACTTTTTTAGTCCTAAAAACTTAATATGGCGTCCACAACAAAATGGCGGATGACTTTTTTCTAAACAATTCTCACGATATGGGTATCAAATGAAAGGTTATGACCGGTAGTATACAGTAAAATATATGACATAATTCAAAATCCAATATGGCGCCCAACAAAATGGCAAATTAGCTTTTTCTTAACTATTTTGCCGATATGGGTATCAAATGAAAGGTTATGACTTGTAGAATACAGTAAAATATATGACATAACTCAAAATCCAATATGGCTCCCAACAAAATGGCAAATTAGCTTTTTCTTAACTATTTTGCCGATATGGGTATCAAATGAAAGGTTATGACTTGTAGAATACAGTAAAATATATGACATAATTCAAAATCCAATATGGCGCCCAAAAAAATAGCTAATTAGCTTTTTCTTTACTATTTTGCCGATATGGGTATCAAATGAAAGGTAATGACAAGTAGGATATAGTAAGATATGTGACAATTCAAAATCCAATATGGCGCCCTAAAAAAAATGGCGGATTCTCTTTTTTTTAACTATTTTGCCAATATGGGTATCAAATAAAAAGTTATAGCAATGACATACGAAATGAAATGATTAAAAAACATCTACAGTAAAAACTAAAAAATGTAAAATAAATTAATGTAAAAAAATTTTAAGAAAAAGCTTTTATTTAAATGCCCTAAAAAGAAAAAAATAAATTTTTTCAATTAAATTAAACCCATTAATTTGTCACAATATACACTTTTTATGATATAAAAGCTTGTCGCGAAATTTACTATTGCAATTAATAAAAAGAATACAATACTTATACCATTTACCAATTTTTAATTTAAGTGGTTCTGAAAAAAGAAAAAAATGTATGTATTTTACAAAATAAATCTACATAAATGCAGAATCTCGCGAAATTTACTATTGCAATTAATAAAAAGAATACAATACTTATACCATTTACCAATTTTTAATTTAAGTGGATCTGAATAAATTAATGTAAAAAACTTTTAAGAAAAAGCTTTTATTTAAATGCCCTAAAAAGAAAAAAATAAATTTTTTCAATTAAATTAAACCCATTAATTTGTCACAATATAAACTTTTTATGATATAAAAGCTTGTCGCGAGATTCTGCATTTATGTAGATTTATTTTGTAAAATACATACATTTTTTTCTTTTTTCAGAACCACTTAAATTAAAAATTGGTAAATGGTATAAGTATTGTATTCTTTTTATTAATTGCAATAGTAAATTTCGCGACAAGCTTTTATATCATAAAAAGTGTATATTGTGACAAATTAATGGGTTTAATTTAATTGAAAAAATTTATTTTTTTCTTTTTAGGGCATTTAAATAAAAGCTTTTTCTTAAAATTTTTTTACATTAATTTATTAAGTGCTAATATTCTTGTAAATATAATAACTGTTTAATAAAGTCCCTTACTATCTGCAGCAAAAATATAAACAAAATTGTAAAAGGACAAAATAATAACAAAATGTATTTTTAGTTTATTTTTCGAGCCAAAATTGTATTATTTTCTCATATTGCAGCATTTGCTAACGGTATACATTTTATTGCATCAATACTAGTAAAATCCATAAGATATTTTTTAATTTTAAACTAACAACTCGTTTCTAATGATGCATTCAGTTACCTTTTTAAAAATTGAGTTTAATTTTTTAAATACAAAGCGATAAAAAGTTTCTAAATGCTTAATAAAATTGTGTTTTAATGTTAGAATATTCATTAATTATGCATTAGAAATGTTATGTGTACAACCATTTTCAGTTAATTTCTTAAGCAAAAGGGCGAATTGAATTGTCGTCTTCTTTTGAAACAATCTTTTCTTTTTGCCGCAAAAATATTTTGTTAAATGCATAAAAAATGTAATTATTTTGAATAAACAACCATTTTTAAGACATTTTTAGTATATTTCTAGAGCAAAAATTGCGCTATTGTTTTACTTTTCCGCATTTTCTAATGATAAATATTTTATTTTAAAAAATACTAGTAAACTGAATAACACATCTTTTAGTTTTAAATTAACAAAGCATTTTTAATCTTGGATTTACAAACTTTTTTTTTATTTCATTTTTTATTTGGTTTAATTTTTTAAATAAAAAGTTTCTGAATGCACGATAAGACATTTTTAAAATTGTGTTTTGCTGCAAAAATATCCGTTACGCATTGTAAATTTTATAATTCTAAATAAACAATAATTTTAAGGCATTTTTAATTTGTTTTTTAGAAGAATTGAATTTTTATCTCCATTTGCAATAATCTTCTAATTTGAAACGTTTTACCGAAAAACTAATTAGTTAAGTTCATAAAAAACCTAACAATTTTAAATAAACAACCATTTTTAAGACATTTAAAGTTCATTTCTTAAGCAAAAGTACAATTTTTCCATTCAAACCCATAAAAATCACTGAATCAAACCTAACCTTCAATTTTACAATAAAAAAAACGCAATAAATAATAAGTTTTATTTAAAAGCTCAAAAAAATGTGAATTGAAGTTTTATACTCTTTTCAAACTTATTCAATGGCTTTCAAACGAGATATGGCTATTTTTACAAATATGACCTCTATTTGACCTCTAACACCAGACACACCCATTTTACCCACTACCCTCTACACTAAACCACTATTTTCGCCAATTCTCAACATTCTATCCATAATAAACTTACCATCTCCTGCAAGAACTGTATCTCAAGATCAGGCCTGGCGGTGATCAACCATTGCCAGCACTCCACAGCTGATCTCATAGCCTCCTCAGTGAATAACTCAACCTGCGACCAGGCTATGCAATGCAGCAGTGTGCGTGACGGGTTCTTATCTATGATCAGGAAGGCTGTGGCTTGGAACAAGGCTTGTCTGTGCTCTTGTTCTATCTGTTCTAAGCAAGCCTTCTTTACTTTGTGGACTAGGACTTCTTCTAGAGCTGAGTGACCGTTGGCGTCGTTGGGGTATACGGATATCATGCCGTTTACCTAAAATGGGGGGGTTTTAAAGACAGTTTTAGATTTAAATGCTTTGAAAGTTGGTAAAAACATGAAAAAACAGAAGTTTAAGGCATAAAATAATTCAATTTAGGCAATATTTAATGTTTTCTCTTTAGGAAGATTGTTTTTAGTTAAGCTTTTTGCTAATAGAGGGTGATACAATCTTTTTGTCGAAAAGGAGCTTTTGTGGAACCTTGAGCAACAAACATGATAATAGTTTTACTTTAATGGCTTTAAATTTTCGAAAAAATCCAAAAAGCAGCGTCTAAAGTTTTTAAAATGCAATTTTAAATGTGTTTCAAAAAAAGCTGTCACTAGTTGGGCTTCTTGTTAATAGAGGGTGTTACAAGTAAACACTAAAATAAGCATTTAAACGGTCTGAAATACTTAAAAAAATATGACAACATTTGTTTTAATCGCTTTAAAATCTCGAAAAAACCTAAAATGCAATTTTTAATGAGTTTTAAAGAAAGCTGTTATTAGTGTAGCTTCTTGTTAATAGAGGGTCTTATAAGCCAACACTAAAAGGTGCTTTTAAAAAATCGAAAAACATGACGATATTTATATTTTAGTTGCTTTAGAATCTTGAAATATCCTAAGAAACTGTCCCTAAGATTTATAAAATGCAATTTTAAAGGTCTTTCAAAGAACGTTGTTATTAGTTAAGCTTCTTGTTAATAGAGGGTGCCACAAGTAAAGAACTGTATCTCAAGATCAGGCCTAGCCGTGATCAACCATTGCCAGTAGAGTGCCTTGATTATTTTGACAGTTATTGTCGCCTTATAGAGTGACGACATGCATCATTCTTTCTCTGTCATACAGATAACGTCATTAATTGTGATTGTAAGTTGTAATTGTTGTCACTTTGGCTATAACGTTGATGACGTTATCTGTATGACAGAGAAAGAATGATGCATGTCGTCACTCTATAGGGCGACAATGATTGTCAAAATCATCAAGGCACTCTAATTGCCAGCACTCCACAGCTGATCGCATAGCCTCCTCAGTGAAGAGCTCAACCTGCGACCAGGCTATGCAATGCAGCAGTGTCCGTGACGGGTTCTTATCTATGATCAGGAAGGCTGTGGCTTGAAACAAGGCTTGTCTGTGCTCTTGTTCTATCTGTTCTAAGCAAGCCTTCTTTACTTTGTGGACTAGGACCTCTTCTAGAGCTGAGTGTCCGTTGGCGTCGTTGGGGTATACGGATATCATGCCGTTTACCTGAAATGGGGGTTTTTTAGAACGGTTTTAGTTTTAAATGCTTTGAAAGTTGGTAAAAACATGAAAAAACAGAAGATTAGGGCTTAAAATAATTTAATTCAGACAATATTTAATGTTTTCTCTTTGATAAGACTGTTTTTAGTTAGGCTTTTTGTGGATAGAGGGTGTTACAACCATTTCTTGTCGAAAAGGGTCTTGGGAAGCCTTGAGCAGCCAAAAAAACATAATAATAGTTTTACTTTACTGGCTTTAAATTTTCGAAAAAATCTAAAAATCTACACCTAAAATTTTTAAAATTCAATTTTAAGTGTGTTTCAAAAAAAGCTGTTACTAGTTGGGCTTCTTGTTAATAGAAGGTGTTACAAGTAAACACTAAAAGAAGCATTTAAACGGTCTGAAAGACTTAACAAGATTTGTTTTAATCGCTTTAAAATCTCGAAAAAACTTAAAATGCAATTTTTAATGAGTTTTAAAGAAAGCTGTTATTAGTGTAGCTTCTTGTTAATAGAGAGTCTTACAAGCAAACACTAAAATGTGCTTTTAAAAAACCGAAAAACATGACGATAGTTTTATTTAAATTGCTTTAGAATCCTGAAAAATCCAAAAAAACTGTCCCTAAGATTTATAAAATGCAATTTTAAAGGTGTTTCAAAGAAAGTTGTTATTAGTTAAGCTTCTTGTTAATAGAGGGTGCCACAAGTAAAGAACTGTATCTCAAGATCAGGCCTAGCCGTGATCAACCATTGCCAGTAGAGTGCCTTGATTATTTTGACAGTTATTGTCGCCTTATAGAGTGACGACATGCATAATTCTTTCTCTGTCATACAGATAACGTCATTAATTGTGATTGTAAGTTGTAATTGTTGTCACTTTGGCTATAACGTTGATGACGTTATCTGTATGACAGAGAAGGAATGATGCATGTCGTCACTCTATAGGGCGACAATAATTGTCAAAATCATCAAGGCACTCTAATTGCCAGCACTCCACAGCTGATCGCATAGCCTCCTCAGTAAACAGCTCAACCTGCGACCAGGCTATGCAATGCAGCAGTGTCCGTGACGGGTTCTTATCTATGATCAGGAAGGCTGTGGCTTGGAACAAGGCTTGTCTGTGCTCTTGTTCTATCTGTTCTAAGCAAGCCTTCTTTACTTTGTGTACTAGGACTTCTTCTAGAGCTGAGTGACCGTTGGCGTCGTTGGGGTATACGGATATCATGCCGTTTACCTAAAATGGGGGGTTTTATAGATAGTTTTGGTTTGTTTTTAGTTTTAAATGCTTTGGAAATTTGTAAAAATATGAAAAAACTCAAGCTAAGGTCTTAAAGCAATTTAATTTGGGCAATATTTAATGTTTTCTCTTTGAGAAGACTGTTTTTAGTTAAGCTTTTTGTTAATAGAGGGTGATACAACCTTTTTGTCGAAAAGGATCTTTTGGGGAACCTTGAGCAACAAAAAACATGATGATAGTTTTACTTTAATGGCCTTAAAATTTGGAAAAAATCTAAAAAAACTGCGTCTAAAGTTTTTAAGTTTTTGCAATTTTAAATGTGTTTAAAAAAAAGCTGTTGTTAGTTATGTTTCTTGTTAATAGAGGGTGTTACAAGTAAACACTAAAAGAAGCATTTAAACGGTCTGAAAGACTTAAAAAAATATAACAAGATTTGTTTTAATTGCTTTAAAATCTCGAAAAAACCTAAAATGCAATTTTTAATGAGTTTTAAAGAAAGCTGTTATTAGTGTAGCTTCTTGTTAATAGAGAGTCTTACAAGCAAACACTAAAATGTGCTTTTAAAAAACCGAAAAACATGACGATATTTATATTTTGGTTGCTTTAGAATCTTGAAATATCCTAAAAAACTGTCCCTAAGATTTATAAAATGCAATTTTAAAGGTGTTTCAAAAAAAGTTGTTATTAGTTAAGCTTCTTGTTAATAGAGGGTTTCACAAATAAAAAATGGGCATGTTTCACAAGTAACAAATTTAAAATTTTTGGTTAAAAATAAAAAGTAGACTTAGGCATGAGCTTTCACTAATAATCTCGTGTTTATCCAGTGGCTGGTTTAGGTGTTCTAGCGCTCCAAAGTTTAAATTTTTGGGGCACTTCCCCTCGATTTTGGGGCACTTCCCCTATCCCTTCCACTATCTTAAGGTATATTACATTGCTTAGCAACATAAGTAAAAGTATAGATTCAAGAAGGTGGTAGGGGAAAAATGGCTGTTAAAGCTGGTCCAATTAAACACAATTTTTAAATTTTATTTATTTTTTTTCTCGAAAAGTAGAAACTTGTGTATTCTAAAAATTTGCAAAACAACATAGTTTAATAAGAGAAATCGTTTAACCAAATAAAATTTTTTCATGAAAGTCGCCCATTGAAATGTGGGACCTTAAACAGGTAAAAAAATATAACAATTTTGTGTCCCATCTTGACTTATTTTGTCCACTACTTTAAAATACTTAAATTCACCATTTCTTTGAAATTAAACGCCATAATTTTATCTTCTTTTATAGTATGCAAGAGTATTTTCACAGTTTAAACTTAAGAAACTAGAATGGGTAGAAATCGAGCCCAGTAGAAGTCGAAACGCGTAAAAGTTACTCTTCGCAAATGAATAGCTCGAGTAGAATTCGGATTCGGTAGAAGTGTAATTTTATATTTTTTAAATCAAAGCTTAATCAACATTTTATATAATTGCTACACATTCTATACTATACTCTTCGCAAGAAAACTATTATGGGATAATAGTTTTTTTTTTTAATGAAACTTTTTTTTTATTCTGCGAAGAGTGCAAACTATTAACAGAAAACACGAAAAATTTCGTTAACGAAGAAGATAAACGTCAGTTCTGACGTTTAACATATTTGAGGTTATTTGTTCTGACAGCTGCTTTTGTTTCTTAGTTTAAAATATTATTGGCATGACCTACTTGAATGACGCGTGACACTATTCGGACTTAGAAGTTTTTTGCTACTGAAATAGTTTATTTTATTGTTTTTTTAACCTTACTAGTTAACTTAACAAATAATGAATCAACATTTTTAATAGAAAATTAAATTTTCTTTAATTTTTTAAAAAATATTTTTTCTGTAGATTGAATAATAACGCAGATAGAGGGTTTTTTTGAACTGAGGGGTAATTGGGGGGTCGGACAAAAAAAACTTAGGAATACTTTTTTGTAAAGAATTAAATTTCCTATGTTTTATGTCGAATAATTTTTTTTGTAAATTTAATAATAGTTGAGCTACGATTTTTTTTTCATTTGGGGGGCCCAAAGGGGGGCTTTGTAGTTTTCAGATTCTTGCCAAAAACAATAGGGTTCTTCCTCTTATAGAGGTAGATTTTTCCTAAAAAATTGAATTTGATATCACCTTTGGTTTTTGAGATAGCGTGACCACAAGAAACGTGACCGACAGACAGACAGACAGACAGACGGACGGACAAAAAATGAAAATCTTAAAAAGTCATGAAACGCACGAATCTGCAAAAATTTTTGCTCTACGACGAAAATTGACGATTTTAGGATTTTCTGATCGATTGCAATATACTCTTCGGACATAGTCTTGCGAAGAGTATAATAAGAAAATTAGAAGCAAGAATACTAGGCACTTCATTTTCGGTTGGGCAAGTTTATTTTTTGTGGCTAATTTTGCTATTGCGTAAAGTAAATTGCCCAAAAAAAAAACATTAAAACCTTAACAAAATTAATAAACAGAAAAAAAAGCCACAATTCAATTTTGCAATTAAAAAAAAATTGCTATAAATAGTAAGTTTTATTTAAAAGGTTAAAAAATTGTGAATTAAAGTTTTAAATCTCTTTTTGCTATTTTTACAAGTATGACTTTTCTATTCTCTATTTGATCTCTAACACAAGACACAGTCATTTTATCCACTTCCCTGTATACTAAATTAGTATTTTTTTGTTAATTTCTAATATTCTAAAACTGATAATACCTACCTGTCCCATAATAAATTAAACTCTTTTTTAATTTTTTTAAACGATTTTTAACGAAATAAACCTATTTTTACAAGTATGACCTATATTTGACCTCTAACACAAGGCGCACCCATTTTATCTACTTCCCTGTATACTAAATTAGTTTTTTTTTTTTTACTTTTCAATATTTTAAAACCTTAAGTACCCACCTGTTCCATTATTAATTAATATAAAATTTTAAAACTTTTTTTTAGCTTTTTTAAACGATTTTCAACGAAATAAATATATTTTTTACAAGTATGACCTTTATTTGACCTCTAACACACTATCCACTTCCCTGTATACTAAATTAGAATGTTTTGCTAATTTTTAATATTACAATAAACCCTTAGATACTCACCTGTCCCATAGTCTTAGCCCGCATCCCAGAGATCAACACCTGCCTGGAGAAGTCACTCTTGACACACTTCGGCCGCTTATCCATGTTATAGTGATGCAGTGGCTGGGACATGGCATTGGGTGGTCCGTAACTAAGCACTACGTCCAGAGCCAAGGCCAGGCCGGCATGGATACTGCTGCCACTCTCATCATGGCGGGTAGCGTACTCCTGGATGTGGGAACACGTCCATTGGGAGGCCCACTTCATAGCTTCTCGCACTATGCGCTCGCTGTTGTCTGCGAAATCTTTTACTATTGCCTAGAACGCGAGGAAATAATGCTTTAGCTGCATAAAACATGTATTTTATTGTAACAGAAGCATTTTTGACGTTTGTATGTCACTTGTGACATATTGGTGAAGTTGAATGACACTTTAAGCCTGATTTATTGTTAAGTCAAACGATTAACTTTACGATTTTAGTGTATTCAGGATGTTTTTATTTAAAGATATAAACTAAATTAAGAAAATTACGCCTACTCATTGGTCCATCTGACATTCTCATTTGTCAATGGGAAGTGCCGCGAATTTCTTATATTGATTAATTAATTTTTTAAATTTTAATTAAATTAACGCGACCAAATTAATAAATTTATAGATTTATTAATTTCACATAGATGGGCAAATTCCCAAAATATTAATCTTTGGAAAAAAACATGCGAATATTGTCGGCAATATTTACATTTGAGACTATTTCTGGAAACATTTTTGAATTTTTCCAATCGGAAACTTTTGGGAATATTCACAAAATTTTCTTTAATACCAGAAATATATTTAAAGTTTCCATTTGGAAACATTCCCAAGAGTTTCCAATCAAATATTTTCGGAAAATTCCCAAAATGCAAAAATAAAAGTCAAAATTTAAAAAGCCGTTATTATTTCCAAATCTTTCCGTCTCCTTTTTATACTTCCGCGATTATCCCATTTTAGTAATATTCCCTAACTGGAAAGTATTCGGTTGCCCATTTATGATTTCACTTATTCTAAGCAATAAACGCCATCTATCGGTAAGTCTTGAAATCTTATTATTTTACTGTTTTTATTTTCATTTTACAGTTTTCTCTTTCCAATTTTAAAAGTTTTGGTCTAGTAGTAGATAGATGGCTCTAGTGAAACAAATACCTTCTTTAACCGAAATTAGTTAAATTAACAAATGTATAATCTATTAGTGAACGTTAAGTGATGTTAATTTGACCTAAAAATTTGATTTCAACTTTCGAATAATACATTTAATTTTGTGTTAATTCGCAATACTTTAATTCCAAGTGGCGTTAAGTTAATTCAACTTTTAGTGTCACACAAATTAATTTTATAAGACTTACTTCTCTAGCATCCACTGTATCCATTAGTTGTATAAAATACGGCGTATTTGGAATGGGTAATGTAGCAGTAGCTGAATTTTCATTTGGGTCCAACTCTAATGATGTTGATAACACTTGTAAAATATCAAAAAGAGTCCATAATACCCTACAAACATTCATTTATCAAAAATTACAAACATTAAATTAACAAAAAAACACGCTAAAAGCCATAAAAATACAACTTTTTACAAAGCGCCATCTAGTATTCAACAATTTTAAAGTCTCGTCTTAAGAATAAATTATAAAACTTCCAAAAAGAATGTTTAAAAGCAGGCTTACCGTCTACTCCACAATAAATGCGGAAAAGTATCAATCAACTTAGCCAAAAACTTATCCGACGTTCTCCTTGTATGTTTATGCGGATGATTAAAATGCACCAATAAAAACTGAGCATGTTGTTCCAACTGTCTATCTCTTAACGTGTCACGTGGTCTCTTCTTCTGCACATCTAAAAATACACAATAGTACATTTAAGGCGGGCGTTTCAAATTCATAGATGATGTTCTGTGCACTCAAAAGTTCGTAAAAAGTCATCTTCCTAAATGTCAGTTATTTTCGAAATTTCAACAAAATATGTAAAAATACGGAGTAATACATCAATAACTATGATTAAAAATATGTAGGATAATGTTTGTGATATATAGAAATGGTACTGAGTGCAAGATATAATAAAAATATGGTAAAATAGTACTTTTGGTGTTTTTCATTGTGCATTTAAATCTTTGAACGAGCACATCTATATTAGGGAAAAACGTAAGTTGCAATTTTAATCATTTACAAGCTTAAAAAAACCATGGTTAATAAACGTATTATGGTTTGACATAGACCACGTAATGTATATAAACCAAAAAATGTATCCGTAGTCGAAAAAAAAAATCAAAAATAGTACAATGATTTTTGAAGTCAGATTTTCGATACAAAGAAATAACCGATTTAAATGAAACCATAATACGTTTGTTGCCTCATTTTTGTAGTTTTCAAAACTACGCTTAGTTTTAATATACGATGAGGCCCTCATGTAGATGTGCTACCTAGAATTGGCGGGAGCTCAAAGGAGATGCCTTATACGAGCTTCTAGGAGCACAGATTCGAAGATTTGTGAATTTGAAACGCCCTTCTTAAATTACAAAACAAAAGCATAAAGTGTCGATGGCACGATTCACAGCCACTTAGACTCAATGACCTTTAGATTCACTGCTACTTCGTTTAAAAGCCCCGTTTGTCTAAAATCTTACCTAGAAATCTTTGGAAAACGCTATCTGCCACTGCGGCAACACAGCGCCACATTCCTGCCTTATCTTTTTGTAGTGCTTCATCAAATAAATACTCCAACATAATAACTGTCAAAGTAGGCTCTTCACTTTCTTGCACTCTTAAAGTTTCTAGCCAATAAACGCTAAGCAAGAAAGTGCACTGAGCGAAAGAGAATTTATTAACTGTTGCTGCAATGTCTGGTGCATTACGTAACAAATCTAAGATCTAAAAAACAAAAACAACAAGTATTAGAAACTACGTTTCATTCACAGTTTAAAAAAAAACACAGTCACCTTATGAAAACTAGAATGTATTTCTTTGAAAAGTTAAATTTTCCTCTAAGTTGGCATTACATTTTAAATTTACTGTCACTAAAAATTAAAAAATGCCAAAAATACAGACAGTTACATGAAACAGGCGTAAAAATTGGCAAAACGAAACAATTTCTGCTTGAGATGTAATAATTTATAAAGAAAATTGTAGACATTTTCGTAAAAGTGCTAATTTATTCCAAGATACCTAAAAGAACTCCTTAACAATGACTACTTACATTAATAATTCCAATTTTGTGTAAACTTTTAAATGTTTTAATGACTAGGGCATAATAAAGTAATTTAATAAAGAAATAAATACTTCTGTATGTTGAGACCATTGTTTTTAATTCAGATGCCCTGAACATGTTTTTCTATGCATTTTTTAATTTTTTTGACTTTTCTTACATAACCAACAAACACAAGTGACATTAATGACAATATCCAGGTTAAAATCTGTCACCCTATGGCTCGCCTGCTCTGTTTTTATTTCAATTGTGAATAAATAGTAAAAGTTTTATTATTATTTTTTTTATTAATTTATGTTTTAATATTGGCTGAAGGACCTCGGTCAGTGGCCCTTTGAGTTTAACTCAATAAAGATATTTTTTATTATTTTTTATTTTTATGTTTTAATATTTAAAATGTAACTTCCCTAGATATTTATTAACTACTAAATGTTCTTTCTTGTCATTAAAGAGTCTGACAACTCATAGAATTACCTGAGTGCGCAGATCTTGAAGTTCAGGACCGGAAACAGAGTCACTGCGCACTGCTGACGTGTACTCTAACTCACGCATCTCACTACGAGATGGCGTTGATGATATAAGTGCTGGGGACTTGACAGCTATCTCACGTACACCTTCGTACCACTCCATGGGCCATAAACCTTCATTAAAAAAAGCAAATGCATTTTTAAACAGTTAGAACAAAAAATGCTACATTAGTTATCTTATCATTGACAGTGACAGATGTCAATGTCAAGAATGAAAGAAATAAAAACAAAAAACATTGATTTTGTCAAGCTTCAAAGCCATGTTGATTAATATAAAAGTTTGAATTATAAAAAATTAGTAAACAAAATTAAGAATTTATTTAATAAAATTACGACTGCTCATTGGTTCATCTGACATTGAAATTTCTCACTTTTCAATGGGAACTGTCGCGAAAATTAATGCTAAAATTAATTCTTAATTTATTTAAATTTTTAAATGAAAATTTGTTAAACGCATTATTAACTCGATTTAAATTAACGCGATTAATTTAATAAATTTATATATCTTAATTTTACTAATTTAAATCAGCAAATGCCGTCCATTAATAAATCTTAGGATCTCATTAATTTACAGGTTTTATTATACTCCTCGCAGACAAAGTCAAAAACGAGGAGTATATTGTGATTGTTTTGAAAATTCTAAAATCGTCAAAAATCGTCGTAGAGCAAAAATCTTGCAGATTCGTGCGTTTCATCGAATTTTGAACAACTTTCAAAAAATCCGTCCGTCCGTCCGTCCGTCTGTCCGTCCGTCCGTCCGTCTGTCCGTCTGTCCGTCTGTCACGTTTTTTGTAGACACTCTAACTTGAGTACCAAAGATCTCATCAAGTTAAAATTTTCAGGAAAAATCGTTCTCATTAAAATCTAGATCCCTATTGTTTTTGAAAGAAATCGGAAAATAATAAGGGGGGCTGCGGCATCCCCCAAGTGAGAAAAAATTCATATTTCAGTTATCATAAAAATTACAGAATTTTTTTTCTGGTAACTTTAAAGCCCTCTTAATTCTCTACTAAAAGTATATTTAAGTTTTTTTTGTCCGGCCCCACATAAGCCCCCCAATTTAAAAAAAAGCCGTATCTTCGTTATTTTTCAATTTACAAAAAAAACTTAGGTCATAAAAATGAAAGGAAATTAAATTTTGTATTAAAAAATATTTTTTGTTTTTTTTTTGTGAAGTTTTTAAGACAAAAAAGGTCAAAATAAAGGTTTTCGGTGATTAAAAAGCTCTAAGTCACTTAAGTCTAGGTTCGGTCTAGGTGGCTTTGCAAAAAAAATTGAAACAAAATCATCCTTCCAAAGCCAAAGTAAATCCTAAACGCCATTGTCAGAATTGATACCTATTTATGCTTTTCGCAAATAAATGTTTTTTCTATAGAAGAGTTAATAGTTTAACCTCTTCGCAGAGTTTTTTTGATAATATTAAAAAGTTATTGTTTTTTTATAATTTTATTATTCTCTGATTACCTACTGCGAGGAGTATCCTATTAAATGTCGGCATTTTATAAAAAAAACTCTAACAGGCTCACTAATCTAACCTATCCACTCACCTAACCCGCTCTAGTTTACATTGTACAGTTTTTTTTTCTAATTTTGAAAAGTTGATCTAGTAACCGATAGATGGCTCTAGTTAAAAACGGCTGCAAAAAACATTGATTTTGTAAAACTTCAAAGCCATGTTGATTAATATAAAAGTTTGAAGGCGTATTTGCCACTTTTTAGGTTATGTCAAATCAAAAGTCAAGAAGCAAAATTTAAACATCAAAATTATTTCTTTTTGGATTGAACTTTGCGTATTTTTACTTAAAAAAAAGAATTAAAACCATGCTAAAATGCAAAACAAATATCAAAGTAACTTAACCTATAAAATTGACAGCTTTTTGACGTTATTTCAGCAATTTTGTAAATAATACTTTATTATACTCTTCGCAAGACTAGGTCCGAAGAGTATATTGCAATCGATACAAAAATCCTAAAATCGTCAATTTTCATCCTAGAGCAAAAATTC
Source organism: Cartodere bifasciata (assembly GCA_963920755.1). NCBI lineage: Eukaryota > Metazoa > Arthropoda > Insecta > Coleoptera > Latridiidae > Cartodere > Cartodere bifasciata. The sequence continues at coordinate 53,870 of OY987198.1, forward strand.
TTGAAGATTCGTGTTTTTCATCGAATTTTGAACAATTTTGAAAAAATCCGTCCGTCGGTCGGTCGGTAGGTCGGTCGGTCTGTATGTATGTCACGTTTCTTGTAAACACGCTATCTTAAGAACCAAAACTCCAATCCAATTCAAATTTTAAGGAAAAATCAATCCCTATAAGAGGAAGAACCCTATTGTTTTTGACGAGAATCCGAGAACTGCAACGCCCCCTTTTCTGCCCCCCAAATGAAAAAAAAATCTTAGCTCGACTATTATTGAATTTACAAAAAAAATTATTCGACATAAAATATAGACAATTTAATTCTTCACCAAAAAGTATTATTTATTTTTTTTGTCCGACCCCCCAATTACCCCCCAGCACAAAAAAACCTCCTATCTCCGTTATTATTCAATCTACAAAAAAAAATATTTTTTACAAAATTAATAAAAATTTAATTTTCTATTAAAAATGTTACTTCATTTTTTGTAAAATTAGCCAGTAAGGTTAAAAAAACAAAAACTAAAAAATTTCAATAGCAAAAAACTTTTAAGTCCAAAACGCGTCACGCGTCGGTCAAGAAGGCCATGCCAAAAATGTTTCAAACAAAGAAACAAAGCTAGCTGTCAGAACAAATAACCTCAAATATCTTAAACGTCAGAACTGACGTTTATCCTCTTCGTTAACTAAATTTTTCGTGTTTTCTGTTAATAGTTTGCACTCTTCGCAGATTTTATTTACATACATTTTTTTTTATAAGAAATTATTAATTATCCTATAATAGTTTTCTTGCGAAGAGTATACCATAGAATGTGTAGCAATTATATAAAAAATTGATTTAGCTTTGATTTACAAAATATAATACACTTCTACCGATTCCGAATTCTACTTGAGCTACTTATTTGCGAAGAGTAACTTCTATGCGTTTCGACTTCTACCCATTCCGACTTCTACCCATTCTAGTTACTTACCAGATTCAGAATTGGTGAACCCCATTATAACACAATACAACCAAAAATCCCTGAAACGTTTTAAAACCCTATGTTTTGGATTCCTAACCGGTGGTAACCGTCTTAACAGAACCGCTATAACCGGTATCAAGACACCTAGGTTCCCTGCTGAGTTTGAAGCTTTTAAAGTGCCGGTTAGTGTTTTATCAGAGGCTCTTTTTCCTTCTAGACCAAGTTGGACAAAGATTTCAAGTAATCTTAAAAGGAGCTCATGCATATGTTCTTCATTTTTGAGGTTACCGGCGATGTTGGCAAGAGCGTTTATTACAGGAACCTGTACTTCTTTGTAGTGACGTGGTTGTTTTTGCATTATGTCTGAGTCTGAATTACCCCCTGTTTAAAACAATACAATAAAAATCCTACATAGTGAAATACCAAAATATTGATTTTAATAATTTTAAATGCTTTAAAGACAATGATGAGAGAATTAAATAGATCTGTAGTACGCAGGCAAAAGGGGATAAGTATTTTTCACATTTAAGAAAATGTGTCTTTGGAACATCGAATTTTAATAGAAACATTTAAATATTTACGATTTGGATCTGCTCTTTACGTACTCTAAAATCTACTTTTTTAACTAGCTTTTTACTTTTGCTTTAATATTGATACAATCGTGGACATGGAATTTAAAACGATTTTTTATCAGCCACCTTTTTTAAATTTTACTCTAGTGTGAATGGGATTTTTTATGTCAGTTTTCGAATGTTATTTTGACAACAAACGCGTCAAATGTATTTTATTAAAATAAATTATTTAAAATGTGCTGCTGGCGAGAAAAATAGTAAGAAGATATTTCCTTTTTTAAATAATTTTGTTTTAGGATAACAATACGGCTTTAATCTTCGTAAAACATCAGAGAAATGTTTCTTGTTAATGTCCACTTCGCATAAAACTTGAGATGTTTAGCCACTATTTTAACCATATTTACAATGCAAAAATTGATCGTTTTAAATTCCATGTCCACGATAGTACATATTTGTAAAAAAAACATTTTTAGAGTGACATGCACAAATGACATTTCCATACTTATCCCCTTTTGCCTCCGTACCACAGAGATATAACATACACCAAAATTATTTCCTAAACTGATAAACAAACCTTTTGTGAGGTTAGGAGAAGTGTTTATATTTACCTTATCTCTGATAGGCTGACAAGAATCATAACACCAACTGCTACATTTCTTTAATTTTGTCTTTTTTATGACATTGCATTGTAAAACACTGATATTTACCATTTAATGTACTATAATATTTTCCTTTTTCTTTGCTTTGTTTACTTACATACAAATTTACAAATGTAAGGTTAGAAAACTCCATTAGCGGCGACGAATAGTGGCGACAACACATGTTGCTTTTTTGTACACAAAAGTAAAAAATAGAATGCTAATTTCTGTTACAGAATGCGTACCAAATTTTGCCTTTAAAAATAACGCATAAATGTGTAATTTATTTACCATAATCACGAATTTTGCTTTAAAATTGCAGACTATTTTTAAAATAAATGTATCCCTTGGAAATGATACGGTATTGTAATGTTGGAGGTATACACAAGTTAGCGTGGAGAGGGGGCAACATCAACATCTTCCCGCCGTTACTTGAAAGTGTTTATCATCTACCCTAATATTGTGCCGCAGTATTTAAATGATGCTGCATCTATTTAATTCTCTTATCATTGTCTAAAAAACCATTTTTATCCCAAAAAACTTACCAGATGAATCTCCCCCACTATCTAAAGCTATCATGGTGAATATTTGCATGACAGTGTCATAAACTGGGCATTGGGCTATGACCATACATCCTAATTGGTCTACAATCAATGTATCTAAAGCGGAAGGTTGTCTTAATCTTTGTTGAAAGAATTGCACGATAGTTTCAGCTGTTTTTGGCGTTTGTCGCATCGAGACAGCCACGTGACCTAAAATACGTCTTATGTTACGTTACAGAATTCCATTGTGAATGATACTTAAGCTTAAATTAAACTGTGTCCACATAAAAAATGTATTTAAACAATATTAGTGTAATAACTTAGACGTTTTAGGAAAAATGGCAAGAAGAACCTTTTAAAAACATTTGTTTTTTCTACAGGTTGTTTCCTAAACATGTGTGAAAAATAAAATTGGTAGTTCTCGACTCTATTTTAAGAAAAAAAGTTCATATAAGTTAAGTTAGGTCCGAAAATGCTTCAATACAGAAATACAGGGGGTCAATTTTTTAATAAAAATATAAAAATGTCGAATATTGTCGACAAAAATAAAGATATCAATTATTATTATTCTCAAAGGTAAAGAAATTACATGCAGTTTTTATCAACACTACCAGTGTTTAACCCATTTTAAAGGGGGCCCCAAATTTCAAAATGGGTTTAAAATGACCCTTTTTATTACCTTTATTGATAGTTAAACTTTTATGATGGTTGGTGAAATCGTTTAGTAAATATTTACGATTAAGGGTTTTTAGTCTACATGTTTGAAGGCCGTGATTTCCGAAGGGGGGCACTTTTTCAAAAAACTGTTTTTACCAAATGTCTTGGATTTTTCCCAGCTATCTCCCATTAAAAAAAAAGCACATTGATCGCGGACACCCTGTATAATATCCACATTATGAAACCCGAAATTTGGTTTTTTAAAGTTTCTGAATTGCTTCATTATTAAACCCGAAATTTTATTTTATTGGTTGGTTTTCCTGATGCAAAAAGATGAATTCTTTTCTTGCAAGGTACTTTTTATTTACAAGTTATATATATATTATAATCAATCGGGGGACATAGTTTTTTTGTAGAGAGAATATCTACAAGAATTCATATAAGTTAAGTTAGGTCCGAAAATGCTTCAATACAGAAATACAGGGGGTCAATTTTTTAATAAAAATATAAAAATGTCGAATATTGTCGACAAAAATAAAGATATCAATTATTATTATGTGGCTTAAAGTGATTAGGAAAATATTAAAAACGTTGCTCCGAGGGGGTTGGTGTTATCATGGAGGTTTTTAGGCCCCAATTTTTTGTGGGCCTATTTTTTTGCAACTTTTTTAACATAATTAGATACTTCTCAATTCTGGCTACCAGATTTGTATTATCGTAACTAAGAATTTTTAATATTTTTTGTTAAAAAGAAAATGTTCATTTTTCTAAATATGTAAAAAAAAATTATACAAAACATAAAAATAAAGCAAAAAAAGCATTAAAAATTGGTTTTTTGGGATATTCTAAGAATATTTGGTACTTTCAAAAAAATAAAATAGACGATACAGGGTAATTTTATATTTATGTAAGGATGCATTTTAGCTTTATATAATTTTTTTTTTCTTAAAATGAGATCAGGAACTACCTATTTCATTTTATGCACATGTTTAGAAAACACCCTAAATAATAATAAAAAAAGCAATTTTTTTCTTCGTTTCCAAGAAATTAAAAGAAAACAGATCTGTTTAGAAAATGTTGTCCTATTTGGACTTAAAAATTTACGATAAAACATATTTTACATTAAAAATCACATTACGTATTTACGTAATTTATGAATTAGCCTTAACAGAAAGGTGCGTGAAGTTAACCAATTTTCCTATCTAAAATAAAAACTTACCCAACATAATAACGATGTTCGTAGAAATGAGCGTAGACTCACTATCCGACTTCTCCACCGTAAAAAGCCTATTCGAAACCGCCGCTACGAGCGCCCCCACACAGTTGGCATCCCAAGTATGCGCCGCTCTCAGCGCGCAACACAGATTCTGTATAGCAACGTCACGGAGCTTTTCAAAGGCAACTTGATTACTAGATGGTGCTTTATTTAAATCCGCCTTAATTATCTTTTTTCCGCTATTATTCGCTATTTTAACGTGTTCTTTCTTGTCTACGAGTTGTTTGTGTAGTTTGCTGAGTATAGGAGAGGGGGTAATTAGGAAATCACGCAAGTAGTAAATGCAGTTAAATGCGTTGTTTGGGAATTTGTCCGCTAGAGTGCCTAGGCCTTCTAGACACACCATTAAGAGTGGCATGTGGGCTAAAACTAGTTTGTGACCCAGGTTTGTGTTTATTTTTTCGGTTAAGCGGTTACACAAGTTGTCTGCACCTAAAATTTACACAAAAAAATGCATCAGAAAGTTTTAGTTTGCAAAATTTTAAAATGCACAAATTGGATTAAAAATCTTCAAATATGTAATTATGTTGTTAATAAATGCAAAGTGGTAAAAATTAAAACTCTAAAGCATTAAGTATGACAAAAAAAAACAGATTTAGGTCCTGAAAGGTTTTTTATAGTCCGAGAAAATCTTACATAAAATCCTTATTTTTCAGAAATTTTTCGGGCAGCACAATTTTTGTGGAAAAGTGTAGTATTTTATATCTAGAATCATAATTACCAAGTGCGCACTCATGTGCATGTTAGCATTTTGTGCTAGAGCCCCCCAAAGAGCCCCCTTAATTCGTAATACTACATCATGGTGGATCTGCACCAAATTTTGTAAATAGACACCAAATAAGGTTCTAAAGTGATATTCATAAGAAAAAATTATTCCAAAAAATTCCTTCACCCCCTAAATGGCCCCAAAATGAGAAACATTTACCACGTTCAATTTACACCAAATTTTACAAACAGATGCAAAATTAGGTTCTAAAAACCTTTTTTAAAAATAATTAAAAAAAAAATTTTTTTGCCCCTTCTGGGGGCTATTTTTCATGGGGGGCTCAAGGAAATTTTTTACAGAAAAAGTTTTTTACAAATGTTCTTTAGAACCTTATTATGAACCTATTTTCAAAATTTGGTGTAAATCCAACGTGATAAATTTTACTCATTTTGGGGCCATTTGGGGGGTGAAAAAATTTATTTGCAAAAATTTTTTTTACGAAAATCATTTTAGAACCTTGTTTAGTGTCTATTTCAAGTATTTGGTGTAAATCCCCAATCATCTAGTATTACCAATTAAAGGGGCTCTTTGGAGGGGTCTAGCACAAAATGCTAATATGCGCATGAGTGCGCACATGCTAATTATGTTTCTAGATATCAAATACTACAATTTCCCATAAAAATTGTGCTGCCCGGAAAATTTCTTGACCAAATGTAAGATTTTCTCGGACTATTATGCTTACAAAAAAATCATTCAAAAAAATCTACAAATATTTTATCAAAAAAAAAAAATTAAAACCCAAACTAAAATGTCTGTTTCTTAAAAAATAGAACAAGAAACCCTCAAAAATGCAAAAAAAAATTAATTTTAATTAGTATAGTAACTACCTCACTGAACCAAGGCCTTTAAGATAATCCAAATCTTATTTTAAGGCCTTGGTTAAAAAAACAAAAAACACCCGAAAATACCTAATATTCGTACAACAAATTGTACTAAAGTTGAAAAATTATACTCGTCATCATAATCTAAAAAAAATTATAGCACAAATTCACAAAAAAAACACGAAATACAAAAAAAAAACCAACTTGTGTTGTAAAGTGAAAAAAATTAAAAATGATGTGTTTTTTTTTACAAAATGTTTTAAGAATGTGCTAAAGCTTCGAAGTGTGGTTTTTTGGAATAAATAACTTACCAATTTCGTCGCCAACAGCCCAAACTAACAGATCAACGCAAGCCGCGTTTGCCATTGCGTTAACTTTAAATTTATTAACAAGACAATAATTGGATTCACGTTCTTCTCTTTCTGACATATCGTGATTCCGACTGTGCAATTCTGTCTGCCCATTTAAATATAGTCCTTAAGAAAATACAAAATTTCAAAAAAAAACTAAATTGCAGTTTTTTTTTTGTAAAAGTTGATTTATAGTTGAATTAACTTAACGCCACTTAAAATTAACGTATCGTGAATTAACACAAAATTAAATGAATTATACGTAACTTAAAATCTCATTTATAGATCAAATTAACGTCACTTATAGGTATTATTTCTTAATTTAAGTAATTTTGGATAAGGAAGACATCTACAATCGTTTTTCACCAGAGCCATCTATCGGCTACTAGATCAATTTCTTAAAATTGGAAAGAAAACTGTAGAATTGAAATAAAACTAGTAAAATAATGACATTCTAATATTTACCGATAGATGGCGTTTACTGCTTTGAATTTAAAATTAAGTAATCTATAAATGCATTAATTTAAGTAGAGTCAAGTGGCGTTAAGATAAATTAATATAACTAAAATTCAAGCTTTAATTTCGTGGTAGGGAGGCAAAACGGGATAAGTATTTTTTGACGTTTAAAAAAATGTGTTTTGCGGACACTGAATTTTAATAGAAACATTTAGATATTTAGAATTTGGATCAGCCATATACGTACTTTGAAACCTATTTTTTCAGTTAGCTTCTCACTATTGCATTAATATTGGCAAGAAAATCATTTTTAGAGTGACATGCATAAATGACAGTTTTATACTTATCCCCTTTTGCCTATTTACCACGGTATTGTACCTTTAACAAATTCCTGAACATCCCTCGTAAAGGGTGGTGGTAAATCCTTGTGTGGTTGTAAAAGTTGACGCATTAAAGTTGCAATAACCAAATTTAAAACCTCGGATAAAGATCTGTATGGATATTGTTGTCGAGTACATTGAACTTCCAATGCCTGTTCGTCCAAAAATTTTAAAACTGTACCGCTACAATTAAAAAAAAAACATTTTTTTTAATTTTAGACATTTCTACAAAAGTCTATAAATTACCTTAATAATTGTTTGCTTAGAGCAAGCACCGTGTATAAATGATCTTGTGGAAACAATATACCGGGTGAGTCTTTACAAGGAACACTCGTTTCTATCCTTAATTCTGGACTTTGATTAAAACTGCTTCCAAATTTCACGAAAAAATACGTACTTAGATCATGTTGGCCTAGCAAAGGTATTGCTATGTTTTGTTTTCCTACGTCTATGGTGTCCCTTCCCTAAAAAACGGACACAAATCGATCATAGTACTAAATTTTAGCAAAAAAAAAAAAACTTTTCGCATTTGGTAGTGCAACATCTTTGCCAGTCAGATCTAGTAGTGTAAGTTCTTTTTGGATCGAAATATTTAATACATCCTGTATATGACTTAAAAGTTTCAAAGAAATGTCAATCAAAAACTGACTTAAATATTTTTTGAATTAACAAAGTACAAAATGTTTTTCAGAATGAACATAATTCTAATACTGTTAATAATTCCTTTTAATTTTGTCAAAAAGTCCAAAAGTGTACAATATTGTCAGTTAAATGAACGTTGTGAAAGTCATGAGAAACATTTACAATGTGTTAAACCAGGGGCATGTCAAGGTCACAAAAATATGGATTGTGAAATCATTCCAAATAATTTAGGTAACTATTTTTGTTTCCAACTTAACTTATTTGTCCCGCTGTTTAACTTTGTACAGGGTGAGTCTCTATGAATTCCCCCCCTACTTTTCTCAGTTATTAATAATATTTTTTAAAAATTTAAAAACTCGTTTTACTCAGCAGATCCTAAAGTTTTTGAATCCAAAGTCAAAATTTTTGTAGGACCTATAGTATACAAAGGGTAAAAAAAAATATTTTTTTTTAAATGGAACACCCTATATTTTTTTATTTTTTCTTTTAGAACTTTTTATTCTAAATTCAAAAATATATAACATGTTAACACTAAAATTAAAAATGGCGGAGTTATTAACTGTTAAAATTAATGTTTTTTAGTCATTTTATCCAAGTTTTTTTTGAATAACTTTGCAATAACACTAAAAAACACGATTTTTATTCATTATTATGTTTTAAGCAAGAAATCTATGACTTAAATCAATTCAAAATGATTATATTTTAAATTTTTGATTTAAATTTAGGAAAAAATGACAAAAATAATGAATTTTGACAGCTAATAACTCCGCCATTTTTAATTTTAGCGTTAACATGTTATATATTTTTGAATTCAGGGTAAAAAGTTCTAAAAGAAAAAATAAAAAAATATAGGGTGTTCCATTTAAAAAAAAAAATTTTGTTACCCCCTGTATACTATAGGTCCTACAAAAATTTTGACTTTGGATTTAAAAACTTTAGGATCGGCTGAGTAAAACGAGTTTTTAAATTTTAAAAAAATATTATTAATAACTGAGAAAAGTAGGGGGGGAATTCATAGTGACTCACCCTGTACAAAAAAAAATAGACTTTTTTCTATGAAAGTGCTTTTTAGATTCCTTTAGAAAAGATGTGTTGCATCATCATAACTTTGAGCGCAACTCTTATGCAGCAAAAATTAACAGTTATCTGAGTGTTATTAACTATGATGAGCAACTTGAAAGAATAACTGAATGTTTCCTCAAAAATTGTAGACGCATGTTAGATACCTGTGTTTCAACACCCATGTTTACTGAAGATGTCGCACAAATAAGGTATTTTTTAGGGCAACAAAAATGAGACCAAGAAATTTAGAAAAACTTTGTTTGTTGGTAAACAAATAATTTTAATTTTGAATGCTTTCTTTTTGCAGATATGAAGCTAGCACATCTTTATATGATGACCCGTATTTGGACCAATTTTTAATAATGCAGTTGGAAAATTTTACAGAAAGGGCCGTTTTAGCATTTTTTAAAAATAGACAATCTTTGGAAAAGGACAGACTTGGAATGTATAAAGTAAGTCGTTTTAAAATTAAAATATTTAAAACGAAAATTACAGAATGTTGTTAAGAAGAGAGTTTTATACAGGGTGGCGCATAAACGCGATGGTACGCTCTTGGGACATTCTCAGGGATCCCTAGAAAATTGTAAAAAAAAATCCATCTCTTATATTCAACGAGAAAAATGGGAACAAAGTTGCATAAATTCGGCAACACAGTCTAGGAAAATACATCTAAAAATCCCATCTATAAGTCTAAAAATCCCATTTATGAGTCTTGATCATATACTTTTGCACTAGATTTTATTGACGTTGTTGTCAGCTTCATTTCATCATAATTTTGTAAAATTAAATTGATTATAAAAATGTAATTCGACCATTTAAAAAATAAGCAAATGGTGGAATGGTTTAAGATATACTAAAGCTTTTTATTAAACCATTTGTTTCGTTAATATGTGCTGTTATCTTCAAGATATAACCATTTAAAGTTTTGCACTTTGGGGCAACATATCTCCGAGGGTATATGAGATAGATTTTTTTTAACAATTTTCTGGGGCTCCCTAGACATGCCCCAACACCGTACCATCGCGTTTATGCGCCATTTTTTGGACCCTCTGTAGAAGCTTTAAAGGTTGATTTATTAATTAACTTAACGCCACTTAGAATTAACGTATCGCAAATTAACACAAAATTAAATTAATTTTACGAAACTTAAAAAATATCATTTATAAAATCAAATTAACGAACTTTACGTTAACTTATTTTTGTTAATTTTAACTAATTTTGGGTAAAGTAGACACCTCTAACATTTTTTACTAGAGCCATCTATCGGCCACTAGACCAAAGTATAAAGAAAACTGTAGAATGGAAATAAATCGGTAAAATAATGAGCTTCTAAGATTTACCCATAGATGGCGTTAACTGCTTTAAATTAGTGAAATTAAGGAATCTTTAAATGCATTAATAGGAGTTAAATGGCGTTAAGTTAATTTTATTTAACTATAAACTTTATAAAGTTTTTTTTTTTTTAAAAATCCATTTTTTTAGGAATATTTATACGATCATCGCTCACTTATAACCAAACTTTCGGTAAAATACGTCGTATTATCAGCTGGCATAACTAATGTGGGGTGTTCCCGAGTCTATCACAATGATTCCTACCTAGTTTTGAGTTGTTCCTATGCCCCGTATAAACCTGCACAAATTCAACCTTATACCGAATGTACCGATAAAAAAAAGGCTAATAAAGTTTATGGAAATCTTTGCGGCCAATTAAGAAAGGACATAAGTGGCGGAAAACCTGTTTATATTGGAAAATTTGGCTTATTTGCAGTTTTTGGAACTATTTTAGTTTTTAACATGATTTTAATGTTTTATTATACTGGATCCTAATAATGTTGGAAAAGTGTTAAATAATACGTTTTTTATTTGTTTTCCTAATAAATAATTGCAAAAAACTCGATTTTGATACTTTTTACGATACACTCTAATTAATTTAAAATTTCGCTGACGTCATCAATTTTTTTCGTCCGACTTCTGTTATTTTGATTTTTTTAACGTTTCTTTTAAAAAAAAACTCACCTGTGTGCTATTTTCAGGTTGATTATTACCCAAATTCCCACTTAAACTTCGCGAAATAATTGATCTGAAATTGCTAAAACTTCTAGCATATGCCTTTTGCTCTGAAATTGACGTTTGGGGAATGGGTGGGGCTGCTTTGGGGAACAGCCTGCACAATAAAGGGGGCTCAGATGTTGCGAAACGCCCCATTGCGCGCCCCAAACCTACAAAAATGTTTAAATTAACGAAAAAACACAACTTTTTAAAAACAAGTTTTTGGGGCTTTTTTGACCAATTTTGGTAAAAATTGCATTAAAATATTTGAAAAGCATGTATTTTTTACGGTTTAAAAACTTACCCAACAAAACAGGAACAGTAGTTTGGCATAAATACAACTTAGAAGCAGTATTTAAAACCTCATTTTGCTTATTTTTGATTTGATTCGTTAAATTGACCATACATTCGACTTGGAGGTTAATAATCGTGTCCTTTTCATCGTCCAAACGTACTGCTATGTCGCTCAACAAAGTATGCAGACAAAAAGTAAACTTTTCAGACGCTGGTATGCCTTAAAAAATATCTTTGCACTTGGTACAAAAAGCAAGCAAAAAAAGTACTTACGGTCGTTCGAATTGGACTTAATTTCATCAGGCCATTCCGCTTTTTCCAATAATTTACCCACACTTAGCAAATATGGCAAAATAAGCCCCTTGTGCTGCAAACCTGACTCCAAAAAGTATATCCCTAAAGCCAATATAGCGTCTTGATTCCTATTACTTAAGTTGATGCCCCCGTTTATGTTCTCCTTCGGGCATAACGAAATTAGGCTTTGCAGCTGCAAAACACGACTTTAATTATCCTAGTCATAGCTCCAAAAACACGATAAGTTACCTTTTGAATGGGTGTATCTTTGATACATGATAAAGATCGCGCTAAATGCTGTACAGCCTTTTGGAAGAAAAGTTTGTCTTCTCTTGCCATTTTGAGACTTGCTACACCACTAATGCAGCTAATTACCTGATTTAAACCTTGAAATGCATGTTAATTCATTGGACTTTGTTCAAATCAAAACACCAAAATACATCGGTTTTCCATTTAGACATCACATCAGCTGTTATTTTTGGCGTCACACCGTGCTGCCATCTATCGTATCTCTCTTGAACTGTCATGATTTTGCGCCATCTAGTACTTTAAAGCGCAAGCTTTGAAATCACTGACATCTATCTGTAATGCTAGGAATTAATTCTCTGACGTCATTAGTGAAGTTGTGTTGGCCGCCATTTTAATTTATTAAAAACTCGTACTATTTGCCGTGTTTTCGGCAAAATTAAGTGATATTTAGGTGTTTTAAAGCTTGATAATGTCGGTGGAATACATTCAAGTAGCTGAAGAAGACGGAGAGGAACCAATTGAGCTACCAATTGAAGAAGATGGCACTTTATTGCTCAGTACTTTATCGGCTCAATTTCCTGGCTCTTCGGGGCTCAAATACCGAAATCCTGAAACTAAAGCTATAAGGGGCGTTAAACTGGCTGAAAATAGACTGCACCCTCCTCAGGACGATGGATGGGGCACGCATATATTTTATTGCGTCTTTCCTAAAGGTAATAACTTGTTTTTTTACCGCTTTTTTGTTTGTTATTGAGTGATTATTGTAGAAAATAAACGCAAAAGTGATGATAATTTGGAAAATTCAACGGCAAAGACTAAAAGGATGGAGGCTAAACTTAAATGCACAGATTTAATAGTTCTGGGGCTTCCTTGGAAGACAACAGAGCAGAATTTAAGGGAATATTTTGATACTTTTGGGGAAGTCTTAATGGCGCAAGTTAAGAAAGATACCAAAACGGGGCAAAGTAAAGGGTTTGGTTTTATTAGATTTGGGGCTTATGAGTCTCAAATGAGGGTGTTGGCACAAAGGCATATGATTGATGGACGTTGGTGCGATGTTAAAGTTCCAAATTCAAAAGTAAGTCGCTAAAAAATGCTAATTTTTGTCTTAGTGGCGTCGAACTAGCATGAAAAACGTTAAAATCTCTAACTTTGGGGAAACTCAATGGATTGACTTCATTTTTTTTGTAAAACGTTTAGAATTAAATATAAATCACTAATAAAAACTAAAATGGCGCCGCTAGTCCTTCCTGAATTTTTTATACTCTTCGCAAACTATATCTCGCTTATTATTAAGTCCACAGAAAAAATCATTCTTATAAAAATTAAAGAGAATGAAATTTTGTAATAAAAAAAATATTGCCCGCCCCCGTCCGAGCTCTGCCCCCTTATAACCCCCCAAATTTTAAGTAATTTTTTTTATGCTTATTTTTTAAGGAACAAAATCAACATTCATTATTTACCAAATTAAAAAAAAAATTTGATATAAATGTTTAATAATAAGCGAGATACAAATTTTTCCAAGTTGGGTGGGGGAGCATTTTTTTTAATTTAGTAATTAATAAACGTTTTTTCTGTTTCTTAAAAAATAAGCATGAAAAAAAAATATTTAAAATTTGGGGGACTATAAGGGGGCGGAGCTCGGAGGGGGGCGGGCAATATTTTTTTTATTACAAAATTTTATTCTCTTTAATTTTCATAAGAATGATTTTTTATGTAGATTTAATAATAAGCAAGTTACAGTTTGCGAAGAGTATAAAAAATTCAGGAAGGACTAGCGGCGCAATTTTATTTTTTATTAGTGATTTAAATTTATTTCTGAATGTTTTGCAAAAAAAATTAAGTCAATCCATTGAGTTTCCCCAAAGTTAGAGGTGAAATGCTAGTTTGAAGCGACTATCTACATTTTGGTGGCTTTTTGGGGACAAAATAACCTATTTTAACTAACATTTTTTATTTAAATAAACTAATAAATCCAGTTTTTTAACCAAATTGTTTTATTTAGTCAAAATTTATATGTATTTATTAAAAAATTAATTTTTATCCAAATTCATTTTTCTTACAAAAAAACGTTTTTCTTGTAGGAAGGGTTAGTGCAACAAATTCCTTGCAAAGTTTTTATTGGAAGATGCACTGAAGACATTACAGCTGACGATTTGCGCGATTATTTCGGCAAATTTGGCGAAGTAACTGATGTTTTTATACCGAAACCGTTTAGAGCCTTTAGTTTTGTTACTTTTTTGGATCCTGAAATAGCACAGGGGCTTTGTGGTGAAGACCACATTATTAAGGGTGAGTTTTAGAATAATTTTTATTAGGTACACAGTGGTAAAATTTGTTAGGTGGGTAAAAAATTGATAATTGCATATTTTTGATCATCCAATGTTTTTTATCACTATGTTTAAATTTTAAAGTATAGAAAATGTTTTTAGTGATAATTAAATAAGTTAAATGATTGATTTTAAAGATAAAATGACTAATTTTTGAAATGCAGGAAGTTTTTAATTAGGAAAATAAAAGTTTATTTTTGCCTTGATTTTTGTTAAAATTAAAACATTTAATTACAAACGATTTTTAATTTTTAAAGCTATTCCCAATTATAATTTGGTACATATTTTGTCTACTTAAAATATTATTAACGCTATTCTTCGATTCCACGATGACGTAATGTGAAAAATGTTAGTTTTTATGTAGTCTAAAATGTATGGGATCATTTCAATACAAATAAAGCTTTTATGAAATATGATTTTAATCTTAACTTTTATCGTAACATTGCACAAAAGCATAAAAAATAGTATTTATTAAGATTAATTCAAAACAACAAAAAATTCTACCTTTTGGTCAGAGTTAATCGTAAAAAGTATTACTTTTTATGCCTTTGTACAATGTTTATATGAAAGCTAAGATTAAATTCCTCTTGATTGAAAGTTTTATTTGTATTGAAATTGTTCCATACACTTTTAATTACTATCGTGCACATTAAATTTAAAACGATCAATTTATGCATTGTAAATATGGTCAAAATAGTGGCTTAAACATCTCAAGTTTTATGCGAAGTGGACATTAACAAGAAACATTTCTCTGATGTTTTACGAAGATTAGAGCCTTATTGTTATCCTAGATCAAAATTATTTAAAAAAGGAAATATCAAATATCTTCTTACTATTTTTCTCGCCGGCAGCACATTTTACATAATTTATTTTAATAAAATACATTCGACGCATTTGTTGTCAAAATAACATTCGAAAACTGACATTAAAAAACCCCATTCACAATAGCGTAAAATTAAAAAAATCAAAGGTGGCTGAGAAAAAATCGTTTTAAATTCCTAGAGTGCCTTGATGTCATATTGACAGTTGTCGCCTTATAGAGTGACGACATGCATCATTCCTTCTCTGTCATACAGATAACGTCATCCACATATTAGCAAAGATGACAACAAATACAACTTACAAACACAATTGATGACGTTATCTGTATGACAGAGAAGGAATGATGCATGACGCCACTCTTTAAGGCGACAATAACTGTCAATATGACATCAAGGCAATCTATAAATTCCATGTCTACGATAGTACACATACTTTTTTGTACTAAGAATATGAATATACGTTTCTTACAACTTTCATATTTTTTTTGCCACAGTGATAAAATATTTTAGTTGGCTAAACATTACCTTTTTTTTTTATTACATTTTTTTTGTACAAAATTCCACTTTTTGCCCCTAAAATTTATTTTTTACATTTAGGAGTATCAGTGCATGTATCTAATGCAGCCCCCAAATCCGAAGTACGGGGTGGAGGGGGTAGTGGGGGCGGTGGATACATGGGAGGCCCCCCTGGGGGTAATAACCGAGGGGGCGGTGGGGGCAGCTCTGGGAATAACAATCCATGGCAAAACCCCTCTAAAGGGGGCCATGATGGGGGCCCTAATATGTACCAACAAAGGTGGGTCTTTTTTTTGGAAAGATTTTGCACTACTAGAGCTTCAAAACATAAAAATGCGTTTGGTGGTGTCATTTCTTTGTAAAAAGATTATACACTACTAGATTCTTTAAAAAATAAAACTGCATTTGGTTGTGTATTTTCTTGGTAAAAGATTTTACACTACTAGATTTGAAGTAGCAGTGCAAAATCTTTTTTGGCTTTAAAGTTTAAAAATGTGTATTTTTCGTCTGTTTTTGAATTTTTTTGGTTGTTTTTGCAAATTTTAAAATGATTTCAGGTATAATCAAGGTAGTCATGCGCCATCTTGGAATAATCAGGGTGGACCCAGAGGCAATATTGATATGCCTAATCTACAAGCTTTAGGTAAGTCAATTATTCTAAAATTGTGAAAAAATAAACCTAAATTGCAATAGTTACAATCGATTTGTTTTAAATCTGAATTTATTTGCCTGTTAAAATAGAATATTTAGTGCTTTATTCGAAACCGAAGGACCAAAAAATGCAACTGTCAACGTATTGTCATTATTTTAACCATTTTCTACAAAGTAACAACATTTTTTTCTAAACTTTTATCTAGAGATGGGCAATCGGAAACTTTCCAATTTGGGAATATTTCCGGAAATTTAAAAAGATTCGGGAAGATACGAAAATAATAATACAAGTTTTTTAAATTTTGGCGCCATTTTTATGTTTTATTTTTGCATTTTGGGAATATTTCGGAAATATTACCAAATCATTCCGTTTGGGAACGGGAAAGTTTCCAAATGGAAACTTTCGATATATTTCTAGGTAGTTAATAAAATTTTAGTTTTTATTTGTTCATTTTTACATGGAAACATTGCCGGCAAGGTTCCTATTAGGGATATTTCGGAAATATTTCCAAGAGGGAATATTGCCGGCAATATTCCCATGTTTCTTCCCAAAGATTAAAATTTTGGGAATTTGCCCATCTCTACTTTTATCTGTCGTAATAAGTTTTAATGCAAAATACCTAACTTGTTGTTTTTACCGCCTTAATTGCAGTAAAATGTCAATCTTGTTGCTCAAAATCAAAATTTAATTCCTTTTTAAAATAAAATACTTAAAAGCGAAGGACCAAAAAATGCCAAACTGTCAAACTATTGTCATTATTTTAACACTTTTCCACAACATAACGTCATTTTTTTTCTAAACATTTATCGAATTTCATACGTTTTAATGCAAAACACGTAACTTTTAGTTTTTACCGAGGTGTATACACTATTTTATTCTTTATCCCTTTCCCTTGCATTTCTCTAGGTATAAATGGTCAAGGTGGGGGCCAAGGTGGTAACCAAGGCTCCTGCAATCCTCTGGGGCTAGGTTTGACCTCCCTGGGTCTACCCATGAACCCAGCCTTGGTAGCAGCAGCCTTGAACCAAGCAGGCTGGGGACTCATCGGCAACCTGCAGAACCAACAACCTGAACCTAATTTTAACCAGGGACAACCTAACTTTAATAATGGACCTAATAATAACACCGGTAAGTCAGAAATCGTGAAATGGAAAGTAGTATATTGACCTCGGGAAAAGATTCTTTGGTTCATTTTGGGTTTTTGTTGCAATTTTTTTAAAATAGAAATGTTTTATTTGTTCAAAAAAAATAGTTATAAATATAACAAAAATGTTGCAGTTTACTGCGTTGAACTTGTCACACAAAGAGGTTTTTTGCATAATAACAAAAATATTAGATATTATTTAAAAGCCTTATCTTAATAAAAACGAATAAAAAGAGTTGGGCAACCAGAAATTTCGCACTTTGGAAATATTCCCAGGAATTTAAAAATAGTGCGAAAAGATTCTAAACTAATAAAATTATTTTTTTAAATTTTGTCGCCATTTTAGTGTTTTATTTTTGCATTTTGGAAATATTTCCGAATGTTTCCGTTTGTAACTTTCAGGAAAGTTTCCAAATGGAAACTATCGATATATTTCTAGGTATTTAACAAAATTTTTGTTTTTATTCGTTCATTTTTACATTTTTTTTTAGATTCCTATTAGGAATATTAGAAACTTTCGGAAATATTCCCAAAAGGCAATGTTGCCGGAAATAATCTCATGTTTCTTTCCAAAGATTAACATTTTAGGAATTTGCTTATTTCTCCATTTGTTTAAATTATTTTTCATTAAATGCCCCTTTTAATTTTAATAACCTTTTCCAATGATAAGAGAATTAAATAGATGTAACATCGTTTAAATACTGCGGCACAATATTAGGGTAGACGATAAACACTTGCAAGTAAGGGCGGGAAGATGTTGATGTTGCCCCCTCTCCACGCTAACTTGTGTATACCTCCAACATTACAATACCGTATCATTTCCATGGGATACGTTTATTTTAAAATTAGTCTGCAATTTTAAAGCAAAATTTGTGATTAAGGTAAATAAATTACACATTTAAGCGTTATTTTTTAAGACAAAATTTGGTACGCCTTCTGAAACAGAATTTGCATTCTATTTGTTACTTCTGTGTACAAAAAAGCAACATGTGTTGTCGCCACTATTCGCCACCGCTAATGAAGTTTCCTAACCTCACATTTGTAAATTTGTATCTGAGTTTTTCGTAAACAAACCAAATTTTTAGAAAAAGTAGGATATTATAGTGCATTATGGTAAATGTCAGTGTTTTACAATGCAATATCATAAAAAAAGACAAAATTAAAGAAATGTAGCAGTTGGTGTTATGCATAGATCTAGAATAACCATAGATAAAACATCAGCTGATCAGCTTTGAGAAATTTTGATGTTCGCCATTTTATACTATTCTAATGCCCGCGAATTTTAAATTATTGCCTCATATTAATTAAATATAAATAAAACGTTTTATGGGAGGCCACAGACTGTATAAAACGCAAAATAGACATGTTTTGGCTATTTTTAAAAGCTTTTATTTAACTCGCAATGTATGTATGTATGTATGTATGTATGTATGTATGTGTTTGTGTAGTACAAATCTTGCAACTCGATTTTGAAACACTTACGCTTGACCAATTTTTCTGAAATTTTGTATACATGTGGAAGTCCGGTGACAATGCAAAATGGTAATTTTTTTAGTCCTAAAAACTTAATATGGCGTCCACAACAAAATGGCGGATGACTTTTTTCTAAACAATTCTCACGATATGGGTATCAAATGAAAGGTTATGACCGGTAGTATACAGTAAAATATATGACATAATTCAAAATCCAATATGGCGCCCAACAAAATGGCAAATTAGCTTTTTCTTAACTATTTTGCCGATATGGGTATCAAATGAAAGGTTATGACTTGTAGAATACAGTAAAATATATGACATAATTCAAAATCCAATATGGCGCCCAAAAAAATGGCTAATTACCTTTTTCTTTACTATTTTGCCGATATGGGTATCAAATAAAAGGTAATGACAAGTAGGATATAGTAAGATATGTGACAATTCAAAATCCAATATGGCGCCCTAAAAAAAATGGCGGATTCTCTTTTTTTAACTATTTTGCCAATATGGGTATCAAATAAAAGGTTATAGCAATGACATACTAAATGAAATGATTAAAAAACATCTACAGTAAAAACTAAAAAATGCAAAATAAATTAATGTAAAAAAATTTTAAGAAAAAGCTTTTATTTAAATGCCCTAAAAAGAAAAAAATAATTTTTTTCAATTAAATTAAACCCATTAATTTGTCACAATATACACTTTTTATGATATAAAAGCTTGTCGCGAAATTTACTATTGCAATTAATAAAAAGAATACAATACTTATACCATTTACCAATTTTTAATTTAAGTGGTTCTGAAAAAAGAAAAAAATGTATGTATTTTACAAAATAAATCTACATAAATGCAGAATCTCGCGAAATTTACTATTGCAATTAATAAAAAGAATACAATACTTATAACATTTACCAATTTTTAATTTAAGTGGTTCTGAAAAAAGAAAAAAATGTATGTATTTTACAAAATAAATCTACATAAATGCAGAATCTCGCGACAAGCTTTTATATCATAAAAAGTGTATATTGTGACAAATTAATGGGTTTAATTTAATTGAAAAAAATTATTTTTTTCTTTTTAGGGCATTTAAATAAAAGCTTTTTCTTAAAATTTTTTTACATTAATTTTTATACTCTTAATAATAATACAATAAGTTGCTAATGCAAAAATATTTTTAAAACGTAAATACCTGCAAGAGCCGTTTTTTGCTAATTTTCCACCTTTTTACGTAGCAATTCATATCCTGGTTTGTGTTTTTGACTTATTAAATCAAAACAACACGAAAACGCACAATTTTTGATAAAATGTAAACTGTAAACTGTAAACCCCCGATTTCTATATCTAACGGCTGACAATGTCATGTCATGACAAGCAGTGGTGGCAACCTCCAACCTAAGAAATGTAAAAACACTAGATATGTAGTATAAAATGGAGGGCTTCAAATTTAAACAACTCGATAGGCTGCGCAAAGCGTCAAATTACATCTTTTTTTAATAATACATCTATGGTGTTATGATTCTTGTTAGCCTATCAGAGATAAGGTAAATATAAACACTTCTCCTAACCCCACAAAAGGTTTATCAGTTTCCAAATAATTTTGGTGTGTATTACATCTATTTAATTCTCTTATCATTGATTTTTTTTTATTTAAATTAAATCCTGATTTAAATCAAACACATTTTTAAATGTGTCTAAAATTATTCCAGGTAATTCAGGAGGGGGAAGTGGTGGAAGTGGTAATCCAGGGTACTTGAACTGGATGAATGGTGGAGGGGGAGGTAACCAGGGGGGCGGCGACCCCCAACAACAATGGAACAGACCCAATAATCCCCCACAGGATAAACAAACAGCTTTTCTTAAGTACGACTAAATTATACTTTTTTAAATTGATGTGACTTACACCTTTCACCACTTTTTACACTTTTCTGCAGATTTTGCATACAGGGTGTCCCAGAATTGGCGCACCACCTGTATGGTACGTTATTGGGGCATGCCCAGGGATCCCCAGAAAAATGTCAAAAAAAATCCATCTCATACACCCTCGAAGATATGAGTCCCCAAAGTGCAAAACTTTAAACGCATATACCTTAAAAACAACAGCACGTATTAACAAAAAATGTGGTTTAATACAAAGCTGCAGTCTATCTTAAACCATTTCACCAATTTTTCTTCTTTAAAATGGTCAAATAACATTTTTATAATCAATTTAATTTTACAAAATTTTCTTGAAATAAGCTGACAACAATGTCAATAAAAATCTAGTGCAAAAGTGTATAATCAAGACTCATGGATGGGATTTTCAGATTTATTTTCCTAGACTATGTAGTATTATCCTAGACTGTGTTGCCGAATTTAAGCAACTTTGTTCGCATTTTCCTCAATAAATATAACAGATAGATTTTTTTTAACAATTTTCCTGGAATCCCCAGGCATGCCCTTACAGCGTACCATACAGGTGGTGCGCCAATTCTTGGACACCCTGTATTTCCAACATTTTTTAGGCTTTATGTCTAAGAGTTTGACACTTTTCAGAGCATTATAGCGGAAAAAGATTAAAATATACCGCTGTAATGCAAATTTTGTCACCTTAAACAAAAAAATAACAAAAATAAAACATAGAAAATATGTGCTTATTACCAATTTGCGTGTTATAAAAAGGAAGTGTCTTCGGATCCGTTTGGTGGCTATTTTCATTTTTTGTAGAACAGTTTACATTTTAAAACCTAGCAACTTTATTGCTTTACCTATTTAAACCTTTTAAACACATGACGGTTTGGTAAAATGTAAATTGCCACCACACGTGCCCATAGACACTTTCTTGAGTCTCGAAGGACCAAATTTAGTTTTCTGCAGTTTAAAAATCTGTTTGCTGAACGGATTTCTCTAAAATATCGAGTGAAATGAAATATAATTAATTTAATTTTAATTTGTATAATAATAAGAATGTATGCTTTGTAGAAATTAGGTAAGATGGTCATGATTGGTAAAATGTTGGTGAGTTAAAAATGGATTATATTATAACCTAACTTTAAGTATTTTTAATGTTATGAAACATATTTATAAATGTTTTATTAGTTGACTGTAGCGTGTCTGTATTCAAATATAGAATGTTCATATATCCTAAATGAAAAATGCATTTTTTTATGAATTAAAGTACACTTGTGGTCAAAAAAAAACATACATATGCTCTTTTTTTTTTCCACAAGTGTATGTGATTAAAGATTAAAGTAAAAGTTGTATGATTTGTTGCGTTTAACAATGGTTTGTGGACAAAATGAAATGATTTTGAATGTAAAAACAAGATGACAGTGACAGAAGTATAAAGAATGACGTAAGTAAGTAAGGGAGTGTCTAATGTTCCGTCAAATGGACGCTGAAAGATGTATGATGCTTTCCTGCCTGTCTGCAAAGGTATAATATTTTGTTTTGTTTATATACTCACCCTGTATTGTATCATCATTGTTTTTTAATTTTTTATCATTTATGGAAGTTTGTGTATTTGGTCTAAATAGCATTTGTTTTGTTTCAAAATTATTCATAAATCATTTATAAACATTTTAATTATTGAAGATTAATAATTTATGTGTTTTTTTTTCTTAGGTTTGGAAATTTGGACATAATAAAAAAATCTTCGAGTACTCTTCGTTGCCTTAATATTTTATTAAAAAATATTTTTACATTAACATGTTAAAATAATTTTATAAATAAAAAACTAAAAAAAGTCAAACATACATTAGTAATACAAGGTTTATTTTTTTGCAAAATCATACTTTAATAATTTTGAATTATGAATCTAGCATAAAATAGTATATTTTAACCCAAGGTATTTCACCTTAGATAAAATACTATTTTATTTACAGTAATATTGTTATATTTAATTAATTAAGGTAATTTTTGTTTGTCGGTTAAACCTTTTTTTTAAATGTTTGATATTAATTTTCGTTTAAGTGTTTGCTGGAATCGGATAGGGTCGTATTATTAATTTCATTTATGATATCCTGATACAATGCTGAATCAGTATCTCGTAGTGATATAATTTCTGCATTACTTAATAGTTCCTCCTTATTAAATTGAGAACCTGCATTTATAAGAAGCTTTACTACATGACCATTCAATTGTTTCCAGCTGCATCTTAAAGGCTTTATGGTAAGATTAAGTGCAATGTGACCATCTCTATCCTTGGTATTCACATACTGTATTAGTATATCAGGATGATGATTACGTACATGTGTTATCAGAGTCTCCATTATATTCCAATAACAACCCTTAACAGCCTCATGTAACGGTGTCATGTTATCTATGTTCTTAGTATTTACATCAGCATTATGATCTAGCATATATCTTACAATATCTGCCTTACCTCGCCTAATTGCGTAGTGAAGAGGAGTGTTACCATTCTCATCCTTAGGGTTGACGTATTGTATTAATATATCAGGATGATTATAACGTACATGTGTTATCAGAGTCTGCACTACATCACAATGACCGAACCAAGCAGCATAATGCAACGGAGTCATGTTATACACGATTTTCTTAGTATTTACATTAGCATTATTATCAAGCAGATATCGCACAATATCTACTTTACCTTCTATAACAGCATAGTGAAGTGCAGTGTTACCCTGTCTATCTTCAGTATTGATATACTGTATTAATGTATCAGGATAATGATTACGTACATGTGATATCAGAGTCTGCACTACATCACAATAACCACGTTCAGCAGCAACATGTAACGGATTCCTGTTATACCTTCCCTTAGTATTTACATCAGCATTATTATTAAGCAAACATATTGTAACATCTACTTTACCCCACATAGCAGCATAGTGAAGAGGAGTATATCGATCCACATTCTTAGTATTGACGTATTGTATTAATATATCAGGATGATGATAACGTACATGTGTTATCAGAGTCTGCACTACATCACAATGACCATACCAAGCAGCATAATGCAACGGAGTCATGTTATATGCTATTTTCTTAGTATTTACATCAGCATTATTATCTAGCAGATATCTTGTAATATCTACTTTACCACACATAACAGCATAGTGAAGAACAGTGTAACCTGGAATATCTTTGGTATTGATATACTGTATTAATATATCAGGATTATGAATACGTACATGTGTTATCAGAGTCTGCACTACATCCCAATGACCAAGTTCAGCAGCTGCATGTAGAATATTTTGACCATCTGTGTTTGAAGCTTCTATTATTACTCCCTGCTCTAATACATTTGTAAGTAATGTTATTTTATTTGGATCATTCTTCTCTATTTTTAAGATGGTAAATAATATTTCAATAAGATTTAAAATAGAATAAATTTGTTTATAATTTATAGCTAAATCCAGTGATTTCTTTTTGTCCTTATTTGTGGTATTATAAATAGCACCCTTTTTTAGTAGAGCTACAACAATGTCATTGTGACCATGTTGTGCTGCTAAATGTAGGGCTGTATTACCATCACTGTTGGAAGTGTTTAAATTATTACTTTTATCTATGATACATTTTAAGGTATCAATTTTCAAAGGATGAGAAATTGCAAAGTGAAGAAGTGATCTCCCGCTATTAAAGTCCTGCAAATCTATGCGCACTTTTTGAAGGTCTTGACTACAAGCTCCTTTATCTATGAGTAATTCAGCAATATTCCATTTCTTCATTTGTGCAGCATAAACAAGAGGACTCCAATTAAATCCTTTATCATAGCAATTAACATTGGCATTATGTTCTAATAAGACTTTTATAATATCTTTATAACCATAGATAACAGCTAAATGAAGTGGGGTTCTATTTGCTCTATCTGTACTGTTAATAGTATCCTTATTGGTTTTTAATACACTTTTTACCTTGTTTATGTTATTGTTTATTATGGCAGTATGTATTTCATTTACGTCACCAATAAGTATTCTATTGAAAAAGTTAAATATGACTTCATTTTTATCTGTTTGATTATTAGGTAAAATGTAATCAAGTATAAGCTCTTGGACATCTGCATTTTTTAAATTATCTGTATCTGAAAGCCAAAGTGCAATAAAGTATTCAGCAAAGGTTCTATGAATAAACTCAGCTTTATTTTTATCTATTTTATTTACGAGTCCAACTCTAATAAGTTGCTCATTTTGACACTCTTTAAATTTAAACAAAGTGTTGTTTAACATATTGGGAAATAAGGCATTTAAAGCTAGAAACATGTGCTGGTTTTCAAGTGACTTTTGTTCGCTGAACTGCATGTCCGTAGCAGCTGGATTACTATCGTCTAATTTCATTTTTTCCTTGAAGAATATTTTATATTTTTTATCTATGAAGAGATTAAATAAATCAATTAGGTCCAGCGTTTTATCTAACTTTTGAGAAGTATTTGAGGATAAATATTCTTTAAAATCATCTTCGTAAGTTTCAGCAAGCATTCTAGTTTGAAGTGGTATACTGACGAATTGATTCTTAAGGTCGCCAATTGAAAAAGATAACATATGAAGCAATTTATTTACATACACATCTGCTTGCTCTTTTATTATTGGGGTCAAATCAACAAATTGGCTCCAATATTTCTGGAGAAATCTTTTTTGATCCTCACTAGAAAACTCTAATAATTCAAACGAAGCTGTACTTAACTCATGTTCTAAATCTTGCTTTAGGTGTAATCTAGTAGTTACCCATAGTGTCTTCACTTTCGTTCCTTTTAAATGGTTTAGTAATTGAATTACTTTGTACTTATAATGTGGACTTATTTCATCAAAACCATCAAATAACAAGATAGTTTTACCATTCCTCATTAAATAGCGTTTAAAAATTTCCATTTCTAAAGTAGATTTATACTTGATAACATTTAATAAGAAATCCAAGCTAAGGTCCAGGTTGTTAAATTCGTATGTTTTAAGAAGATCAGTGTAGTTGTTTAAATTAATTCTAACGATCCACAACAAAGGATCTGATTTATTAGTTGCTTCCTTTGTTTTATTTGCTAAATGGGAAAAAATGGTAGATTTTCCCATTCCTGCTTGAGCGGCCAGTATTACTATTTTATCGTTTATATCGGTTAATTTATTTATATTAGCCATTTTTTTCGGTTTACCTTTGCTTCTTAGTGTTTCACAATTTCCGTGGGATAATTGCCACATTAGTTTATTTTCTTTTTCTTTGAACCAATGAATATTACGTTTATCATAAGATTCTTTTAGTTCTAAGAAATAATTATAATTATCAGATATTAACACAATATCTTTTTCGTCTGTAAACACATCTTGAGAATTTCTAGTTATGGAAAAGTGAGGGTTTTGTTCAATAATATGTTTGGGAAATATATTATGTCGAATAAATGTTCGATCGATAAAATATTCCTGAGTAACACCCATAACTTCTAAAGGTGCACCTATATCTATTATTTCATTATTAATAAGTTTAGATAATACTTCACCATCTATTAGATCTTTGTCTACTATTGAACCAAATGTGACTTCTTTGCCTTGAAATAGAATATTCTTTTCTAGAATCATTTCTTGTGAATAATCAGAAAGATCATTAAAGTTACAATCAAACCGATAACTTTGCCTAATTTCTTCACCGAAAATTTTATTCATATCGAAAACGTCTTTTTGATGCGTTATAAAAATAATTTTTTTAATTATGTTGCTTTGAACGATTTTTAACAATTTCTCATAAAATATTTGTACATTATCGTAAGTAGTTTTACATTCAATTATTAATATGTTATTTGCTTCAGTGGAACTGAAAGCTTGTACAAGTTTTTGTTGTTTATCTAAAGCCAAATTAAGCGATATGCAAATTGGATTACCAGATAAGTTTTTCAATTCACATGTACTGCCTAAACTAAGAATTTTAATTAATCCTAGCAAGGAATCGACTTCAGTAATTATATTAAAAATTTGTTTGTTTGATTTTAAAAATTGATTAACCTCTTCAAAGCTCTTTTTAAAAGAAATTTTCTGTTTTTCAATTTTAGCACAATACTCAGAAGTATAAGAATCTATTTCTAGTCTAGCCAGATCACACAAGAAATTATTTCCGTGAACTTGGGTAAGAAAGTACTTTTTTTTTAATTTTATCCATTTTTCTATGTATGCTTTGAAGCTAGCTTCTATGACATCTTTATTTATTTCATGGTAGTCTTTATGTAATTCAGATGCTATTATTCTACCTAGTTCATCTTCCTTGGGTAGATTTACTGCAAATACTAATTTACTAACAAAATCATGTACGTCTTCATCAGTTACCAACGAGTTATTTAATTCTTTAAGTTTTGATGTCGCATCTAATGGCGATTTTTTTAAATCTGTTGATATTCGTAATGTTTCCCCTGTTATATTTTTGCAAAATGTGTCCTTTTCAATATGTTGTGCGCTGTCAATATATGCCTCGTAAAACTCGTTTCTAAATTTTTGTATATTTGCGTGTGTTCCATCTAAGAATCCAGCTTGAAATGCAACAATTCCTTTTTTGCCTTTATCAAAAACATATGTTGCTAACACATTTTCATAATTTTTATTGATTGAATCTTTTCGAAATTCCAACATTTTCTTAGGATTTTTGACACATTTAACTATTTCAACAGCTAGTCTTGTTATATCTGAGCTCTTCTTTAATGTTGGAATAATTTTTTCCTTAACCAAAGGTGCACGGCTTGTAAATTGTAAAAGTTTGGTTTTTTTTTCCTTAGATTGTACATTAAAGAAGTCGTCTTCTAATTCTTTAAAATTTAGTTTTAAATCAATTTCAGAACCAAACTCGATATTTGAACAAATGATAAAATCTTTTAGATCAACATTATCGCCAGTAAAACATGGATTTCTTACAATTGTTTGATAGGAAATAAAATATTTCTGCAGACTAAAGTCTCCACTATCTGCAGTTAAATTATCGATAGTAATTTTTTTTAAATTGTCGTTTTTATGTTTGGCCTGCAAAAAACGATATACACATTTTTTAGTCCTATTTTCGTACATAAAAATAAGATCATCAAACTTGTCAGCATCATCCCATTCTGTGGCTAACTTGAAGTCGTATCCTTTATCCAAACCTCGTTTAAGGAAGAGTTCTAGTAACTTTATTTGAAAATCGTTACCCTCAAGTTGGATTCCACCTTTTGAAGGATATGTCTCATTATCTTCTGAAGACATTTCTACAGTTTGTGGAGTTTTTCCCTAAAACATTGCTGCAATAATATTTTTTTATAAATTATACAGGATGTCTATGAATTAAAGTACCTAAATACTTACCAGTTAGGTACTAAAAAATGTTTGAATGAAGTACTAAGTTCTCCTATCTTTTGTTGAGTAAAACGGAGTTCAGTAGAATACCCTTACATATTTAAAAAAAAATGCAGCATCTTTTAAAACAGCTAGAAAAAAAAATTTGCTTTAGCTTTTTTTTAGGTAAAGGTCGTAAAAAAAAAGTCATAAAAAAAGAGTTATCTAGTGTAACTTTTTTAAATGATCTATCCCACTTACTGATCTAATCCATTCATTGATCTAACCCGCTCTTGTTATGTATGTAATGCAAAATTTGTGTAGCGATTTAAAGTTAAAATTATGAGAAAAAGAATTTAAAACTACTATGTAGGATATATATTTTAAAAATGCTTACCGATTTATTTTTGGGTGAAGTTCAATAAAAATGTATTAAATGTATAAATTGGCAAATTGCAAACAACCAAAACGTACAGTTATTGCATGAGTATGTTTATTTGAGATAGTTTTACCTTTATCTTTTATCAATTGATTATTTATCATTCTCGTCTTTGAATATTTATTACACTAGGACCGATCGTTCATTCAGAAAGCTTCCGAATATGGTCGACGAAGTGCTTGTGGTGAGGGGTAACCCCGCAGACATCATCGAGAAAACAATCTTATACCTACCCTATCATATGTTGTGAATCCACCGATTGTGTCAATGGCGTGCTGTTATTGCGAGGTTTTTTAAATCATATATTTTTCGCTTATTGTGGGGTAAAACTAGGTTACGTTTTAAAAAATAATATTCTTAAAATTAATTTTTATCTAATAAAAATTAAATACCTCTTTATTGATTGAAATTATAATATTTTTGAATCTTCACAAAACGCTTAAATTAAAAAAAAACAGGAGAAATAGAAATTAAATATTATACTGCTTTAGTCGTCTTTTGAAATATTAACCAGAACCAAGAAAAAAAAATTGCTAAAAGATTTCAAAAAGGAGTAACATAAAATTATGAAATGTGAATAATTTTGAGAACGGATTGGTTTTTTCAAAAAAAAATGTGATATAATTTTTTCTTTGTATTAAACTTATCTTACCGATAAAATAATTTATTTTTTGAAAATTCAAATACAAAAAAAGTTATGCCCCAAGAGAGGGCGCAGGTGTTCCATTTTGAGGTTATGGAATAAATTTATGGGTTTCTCTTTGCGACCATTGTGTCGATCATAAAAAGTAAGACAATTATACCAAATTTTGTTTTTCTATGTTTTTTTATTTAATAAAAAACATAAAAATTTTGGTTTTGGAAAACAGCCTGTATCTCGAAAACGAAGCACTTTTGGATACAGGTAAATGGGGCTTAATCGAACTATTTTTAGGTAAGGAATCTCGGGTTAAATTATTAAAACGACTTTCGGAAACACCCTGTATAAATAATTCCTGTTTTGTCTAAACTTTTAAATGGTTTAATAATTATAGTGCATTATAAAGTAATTTAATAAAAAAATATAGACTTCTGTATAGGTATGTTGAGACTATTGTTTTTGATTCAGATGCCCTGAACATGTTTTTAAATGTGTGTGTGTGGTATGTGACGTAAAATAGTAGTTTTCATAACTAGTTTTATAAAAGAGTATTTTAAAAACAAGCCGACCAAAAAGTTACAAACAAAATATCATTTATTATCATTAAAAACATAAAATATCACAGATCGACAGCAGACATAATGTAAATAGTATATTACATTCTAAGTTTGACCCCCTCAAAGATAGCCCTGAGCCACACGGCAGCAGAATGTGCCCCTGGGTCAGGATACTTGTTATGCCCCTTAGTGGTCATGACACAGGCCTCAGCAGCCACGATGCCACACTCTATCATATCCAAGGAGTCCTCTACTTCGGAGGTGAGACTGGTAGATGTCGCTGTCTCCCATGCTTCCACACAACTAGCTAAGGGGTCTAGTAGTGTATTATCTCCCACGTACACTTTACCATATCTACGAAACAGGAAAGAAAACGGTTGGCAAAAAACAAGGTTAGCAAAAAGTGTGTTTAAAAATGACTTTGTTTTTTGTCAATCCAACGAGCAAAAAAGTTGACTTTTTCGCACTCATTTGCGTGCAAAAATAGGATCTATTTATGAGTACTATGTTTAAAAAAACCAGAGTCACCTATGAAAACTAGAATCTTTTTCATCAAAAAGTTGAATTTTTCTCAAAGCTTGCATTACATTTCAAATTTACTGTCATTAAAAATTGAAAAATGCCAAAAATAATATAACAGTTACGTAAAACAGGCGTAAAAATTGTAAAAACGAAGCAATTTTTGCTTGAGATGTTAGAATTTATAAAGAAAATTGTAGACATTTTTGTTAAAGTGCTAATTTATCCTATGATACCTTAAATGACTTCTTAACAGTGAGTACTTACGTAAATAATTCCTATTTTGTGTAAACTTTTAAATGTTTAATGATCTACGATTTGCGATGCAGCATTGTAACCAGTTCGTATGTTAAAATGGCGATTACAAAACTTACTTATTAATCGCCTTTATTAACATACTTACTGGTTAAATAACTATTAATAAATTAAGGTTTTTTTTTGCAGAACAGATAAAAATTAAAAAACAAATATTACTTCAATAATTTTAAATATGTGGCGTAAAATAGTAGTTTTTGTAGTTAGTTCTATAAAAGAGTCTTTTATTCACGAGTTTGCGATTTTAAAAACAAGCCAACACAAAAGTTGCAAACAAAATATCATTTATTAATAAACAAAAACATAAAATATCACAGATCGTCAGAGAAACATAGAGTAAATAGTATATTACATTCTAAGTTTGACCCCCTCAAAGATAGCCCTGAGCCAGACGCCAGCAGAATGTGCCCCTGGGTCAGGATACTTGTTATGCCCCTTAGTGGTCATGACACAGGCCTCAGCAGCCACGATGCCACACTCTATCATACCCAAGGAGTCCTCTACTTCGGATGTGAGACTGGTAGAGGTCGCTGTCTCCCATGCTTCCACACAACTAGCTAAGGGGTCTAGTAGTGTATTATCTCCCACGTACACTTTACCATATCTACGAAACAGGAAAAGAAAAAGGTTGGCATAAAACAAGGTTAGCAAAAAGTGTGTTAAAAATTACATTTTTTTTCTGTCAATCCAACGAGCAAAAAAGTTGACTTTTTCGCACTCATTTGCGTGCAAAAATAGAATCTATTTATGAGTACTATCCACAGTTTAAAAAAACCAGCGTCACCTATGAAAACTAGAATCTTTTTCTTTAAAAAGTTGAATTTATCAAGTTGGCATTACATTTCAAATTTACTGTCATTAAAAATCGAAAAATGCCAAAAATAATATAACAGTTACATAAAACAGGCGTAAAAAATGTTAAAACGAAGCAATTTTTGCTTAAAATGTTAGAATTTATAAAGAAAATTGTAGACATTTTTGTAAAAGTGCTAATTTATCCTATGATACCTAAAAGGACTTCTTAACAGTGAATACTTACGTAAATAATTCCTATTTTGTGTAAACTTTTAAATGTTTAATAATGTACAGCATTGTAACCAGTTCGTATGTTAAAATGGCGATTAAAAAACTTACTTATTAATCGCCTTTATTAACATACTTACTGGTTAAATAACTATTTATAAATAAAGGTTTTTTTTGCAGAACATAGATAAGAAATTAAATAAACAAATATTACCTTCAATAATTTTAAATACGTGGCGCAAAATAGTAGTTTTTGTAACAAGTTTAATAAAAGAGACTTTTATTCACGAGTTTGAAATTTTAAAAACGAGTCGACAATAAAAGTTGCAAACAAAATATTATTTATTATAAACAAAAATACAAAATATCACAGATAGAGAAACATAGAGTAAATAGTATATTACATTCTGAGTTTGACCCCCTCAAAGATAGCTCTGAGCCAGACGGCAGCAGAATGTGCCCCTGGGTCAGGATACTTGTTATGCCCCTTAGTGGTCATGACACAGGCCTCAGCAGCCACGATGCCACACTCTATCATATCCAAGGAGTCCTCTACTTCGGAGGTGAGACTGTTAGATGTCGCTGTCTCCCATGCTTCCACACAACTAGCTAAGGGGTCTAGTAGTGTGTTATCTCCCACGTACACTTTACCATATCTATAATTCAGGGAAAGGAAAACGGTTGGCAAAAGACAAGGTTAGCAAGAAGTGTGTTAAAAATTACATTTTTTTTTCTGTCAATCCAACGAGCAAAAAAGTTGACTTTTTCGCACTCATTTGCGTGCAAAAATAGGATCTATCCACAAAAAACCAGAGTCACCTATGAAAACTAGAATTTTTTTCTTTTAAAAGTTGACTTTTTCGCACTAATTTACGTGCAAAAATAGAATCTATTTATGAGTACTAGCCACAGTTTAAAAA
The DNA here is from genome assembly GCA_963920755.1 of Cartodere bifasciata. Taxonomy (NCBI): domain Eukaryota; kingdom Metazoa; phylum Arthropoda; class Insecta; order Coleoptera; family Latridiidae; genus Cartodere; species Cartodere bifasciata. Next base: position 86,433 of record OY987198.1, read on the forward strand.
AACCAGAGTCCCCTATGAAAACTAGAATCTTTTTCATCAAAAAGTTGAATTTTTCTCAAATTTGCCATTACATTTCAAATTAACTGTCATTAAAAATTGAAAAATGCCAAAAATAATATAACAGTTACATAAAACAGGCGTAAAAATTGTAAAAACGAAGCAATTTTTGCTTAAAATGTTAGAATTTATAAAGAAAATTGTAGACATTTTTGTTAAAGTGCTAATTTATCCTATGATACCTAAAAGGACTTCTTAACAGTGAGTACTTACGTAAATAATTCCTGTTTTGTGTAAACTTTTAAATGTTTAATAATGTACGATGTGCGATGCAGCATTGTAACCAGTTCGTATGTTCAATGGCGATTAAAAAACTTACTTATTAATCGCCCTATTAACATACTTACTGATGGTTAAACAACTATTAGTAAATGAAGGTTTTTTTTTTACAGAACATAGATAAGAAATTAAAAAAACAAATATTACTTTAATAATGTTAAATATACGTGGCATAAAATAGTAGTTTTCGTGACTAGTTTTATAAAAGAGCCTTTTATTCACGAGTTTGAAAGTTCAAAAACGAGTCGATACAAAAGCTACAAACAAAATATCATTTATTATAAACAAAAATACAAAATATCACAGATAGACAGACATAGAGTAAATAGTATATTACATCCTAAGTTTGACCCCCTCAAAGATAGCCCTGAGCCAGACGGCAGCAGAATGTGCCCCTGGGTCAGGATACTTGTTATGCCCCTTAGTGGTCATGACACAGGCCTCAGCAGCCACGATGCCACACTCTATCATATCCAAGGAGTCCTCTACTTCGGATGTGAGACTGGTAGATGTCGCTGCCTCCCATGCTTCCACACAACTAGCTAAGGGGTCTAGTAGTGTGTTATCTCCCACGTACACTTTACCGTATCTACGAAACAGGAAAAGAAAACAGTTGGCAAAAGGCAAGGTTTGCAAAAAGTGTGTTAAAAATTACATTTTTTTTCTGTCAATCCAACGAGCAAAAAAGTTGACTTTTTCGCAGTAATTTACGTGAAAAATAGGATCTATTTATGAGTACTATCCACAGTTTAAAAAAACTAGCGTCACCTATGAAAACTAGAATCTTTTTCATCAAAAAGTTGAATTTTCCTCAAAGCTGGCATTACATTTCAAATTTACTGTCATTAAAAATTGAAAAATGCCAAAAATAATATGACAGTTACATAAAACAGGCGTAAAAAATGGAAAAACGAAGCAATTTTTGCTTGAGATGTGAGAATTTATAAATAAAATTGTAGACATTTTTGTTGAAGTGCTAATTTATCCTATGGTACCTAAAAGGACTTCTTAACAGTGAGTACTTACATAAATAATTCCTATTTTGTGTAAACTTTTAAATGTTTAATGATCTACGATGTGCGATGCAGCATTGTAACCAGTTCGTATGTTAAAATGGCGATTACAAAACTTACTTCTTAATCGCCTTTATTAACACACTTACTGGTTAAATAACTATTACTAAATGAAGATTTTTTTTGCAGAACAGAGATGAGAAATTAAATAAACAAATATTCCTTTAATAATTTTAAATATGTGGCGTAAAATAGTAGTTTTTGTAACTAGTTTTATAAAAGAGTCTTTTATTCACGAGTTTGAAATTTAAAAAACGAGTCGACAAAATAGCAAACAAAATATCATTTATTATCATCAAAAATACAAAATATCACAGACAGACAGACATAGAGTAAATAGTATATTACATCCTAAGTTTGACTCCCTCAAAGATAGCCCTGAGCCACACGGCAGCAGAATGTGCCCCTGGGTCAGGATACTTGTTATGCCCCTTAGTGGTCATGACACAGGCCTCAGCAGCCACGATGCCACACTCTATCATATCCAAGGAGTCCTCTACTTCGGAGGTGAGACTGGTAGATGTCGCTGTCTCCCATGCTTCCACACAACTAGCTAAGGGGTCTAGTAGTGTATTATCTCCCACGTACACTTTACCATATCTACGAAACAGGAAAGAAAACGGTTGGCAAAAAACAAGGTTAGCAAAAAGTGTGTTTAAAAATGACTTTGTTTTTTGTCAATCCAACGAGCAAAAAAGTTGACTTTTTCGCACTCATTTGCGTGCAAAAATAGGATCTATTTATGAGTACTATGTTTAAAAAAACCAGAGTCACCTATGAAAACTAGAATCTTTTTCATCAAAAAGTTGAATTTTTCTCAAAGCTTGCATTACATTTCAAATTTACTGTCATTAAAAATTGAAAAATGCCAAAAATAATATAACAGTTACGTAAAACAGGCGTAAAAATTGTAAAAACGAAGCAATTTTTGCTTGAGATGTTAGAATTTATAAAGAAAATTGTAGACATTTTTGTTAAAGTGCTAATTTATCCTATGATACCTTAAATGACTTCTTAACAGTGAGTACTTACGTAAATAATTCCTATTTTGTGTAAACTTTTAAATGTTTAATGATCTACGATTTGCGATGCAGCATTGTAACCAGTTCGTATGTTAAAATGGCGATTACAAAACTTACTTATTAATCGCCTTTATTAACATACTTACTGGTTAAATAACTATTAATAAATTAAGGTTTTTTTTTGCAGAACAGATAAAAATTAAAAAACAAATATTACTTCAATAATTTTAAATATGTGGCGTAAAATAGTAGTTTTTGTAGTTAGTTCTATAAAAGAGTCTTTTATTCACGAGTTTGCGATTTTAAAAACAAGCCAACACAAAAGTTGCAAACAAAATATCATTTATTAATAAACAAAAACATAAAATATCACAGATCGTCAGAGAAACATAGAGTAAATAGTATATTACATTCTAAGTTTGACCCCCTCAAAGATAGCCCTGAGCCAGACGCCAGCAGAATGTGCCCCTGGGTCAGGATACTTGTTATGCCCCTTAGTGGTCATGACACAGGCCTCAGCAGCCACGATGCCACACTCTATCATACCCAAGGAGTCCTCTACTTCGGATGTGAGACTGGTAGAGGTCGCTGTCTCCCATGCTTCCACACAACTAGCTAAGGGGTCTAGTAGTGTATTATCTCCCACGTACACTTTACCATATCTACGAAACAGGAAAAGAAAAAGGTTGGCATAAAACAAGGTTAGCAAAAAGTGTGTTAAAAATTACATTTTTTTTCTGTCAATCCAACGAGCAAAAAAGTTGACTTTTTCGCACTCATTTGCGTGCAAAAATAGAATCTATTTATGAGTACTATCCACAGTTTAAAAAAACCAGCGTCACCTATGAAAACTAGAATCTTTTTCTTTAAAAAGTTGAATTTATCAAGTTGGCATTACATTTCAAATTTACTGTCATTAAAAATCGAAAAATGCCAAAAATAATATAACAGTTACATAAAACAGGCGTAAAAAATGTTAAAACGAAGCAATTTTTGCTTAAAATGTTAGAATTTATAAAGAAAATTGTAGACATTTTTGTAAAAGTGCTAATTTATCCTATGATACCTAAAAGGACTTCTTAACAGTGAATACTTACGTAAATAATTCCTATTTTGTGTAAACTTTTAAATGTTTAATAATGTACAGCATTGTAACCAGTTCGTATGTTAAAATGGCGATTAAAAAACTTACTTATTAATCGCCTTTATTAACATACTTACTGGTTAAATAACTATTTATAAATAAAGGTTTTTTTTGCAGAACATAGATAAGAAATTAAATAAACAAATATTACCTTCAATAATTTTAAATACGTGGCGCAAAATAGTAGTTTTTGTAACAAGTTTAATAAAAGAGACTTTTATTCACGAGTTTGAAATTTTAAAAACGAGTCGACAATAAAAGTTGCAAACAAAATATTATTTATTATAAACAAAAATACAAAATATCACAGATAGAGAAACATAGAGTAAATAGTATATTACATTCTGAGTTTGACCCCCTCAAAGATAGCTCTGAGCCAGACGGCAGCAGAATGTGCCCCTGGGTCAGGATACTTGTTATGCCCCTTAGTGGTCATGACACAGGCCTCAGCAGCCACGATGCCACACTCTATCATATCCAAGGAGTCCTCTACTTCGGAGGTGAGACTGTTAGATGTCGCTGTCTCCCATGCTTCCACACAACTAGCTAAGGGGTCTAGTAGTGTGTTATCTCCCACGTACACTTTACCATATCTATAATTCAGGGAAAGGAAAACGGTTGGCAAAAGACAAGGTTAGCAAGAAGTGTGTTAAAAATTACATTTTTTTTTCTGTCAATCCAACGAGCAAAAAAGTTGACTTTTTCGCACTCATTTGCGTGCAAAAATAGGATCTATCCACAAAAAACCAGAGTCACCTATGAAAACTAGAATTTTTTTCTTTTAAAAGTTGACTTTTTCGCACTAATTTACGTGCAAAAATAGAATCTATTTATGAGTACTAGCCACAGTTTAAAAAAACCAGAGTCCCCTATGAAAACTAGAATCTTTTTCATCAAAAAGTTGAATTTTTCTCAAATTTGCCATTACATTTCAAATTAACTGTCATTAAAAATTGAAAAATGCCAAAAATAATATAACAGTTACATAAAACAGGCGTAAAAATTGTAAAAACGAAGCAATTTTTGCTTAAAATGTTAGAATTTATAAAGAAAATTGTAGACATTTTTGTTAAAGTGCTAATTTATCCTATGATACCTAAAAGGACTTCTTAACAGTGAGTACTTACGTAAATAATTCCTGTTTTGTGTAAACTTTTAAATGTTTAATAATGTACGATGTGCGATGCAGCATTGTAACCAGTTCGTATGTTCAATGGCGATTAAAAAACTTACTTATTAATCGCCCTATTAACATACTTACTGATGGTTAAACAACTATTAGTAAATGAAGGTTTTTTTTTTACAGAACATAGATAAGAAATTAAAAAAACAAATATTACTTTAATAATGTTAAATATACGTGGCATAAAATAGTAGTTTTCGTGACTAGTTTTATAAAAGAGCCTTTTATTCACGAGTTTGAAAGTTCAAAAACGAGTCGATACAAAAGCTACAAACAAAATATCATTTATTATAAACAAAAATACAAAATATCACAGATAGACAGACATAGAGTAAATAGTATATTACATCCTAAGTTTGACCCCCTCAAAGATAGCCCTGAGCCAGACGGCAGCAGAATGTGCCCCTGGGTCAGGATACTTGTTATGCCCCTTAGTGGTCATGACACAGGCCTCAGCAGCCACGATGCCACACTCTATCATATCCAAGGAGTCCTCTACTTCGGATGTGAGACTGGTAGATGTCGCTGCCTCCCATGCTTCCACACAACTAGCTAAGGGGTCTAGTAGTGTGTTATCTCCCACGTACACTTTACCGTATCTACGAAACAGGAAAAGAAAACAGTTGGCAAAAGGCAAGGTTTGCAAAAAGTGTGTTAAAAATTACATTTTTTTTCTGTCAATCCAACGAGCAAAAAAGTTGACTTTTTCGCAGTAATTTACGTGAAAAATAGGATCTATTTATGAGTACTATCCACAGTTTAAAAAAACTAGCGTCACCTATGAAAACTAGAATCTTTTTCATCAAAAAGTTGAATTTTCCTCAAAGCTGGCATTACATTTCAAATTTACTGTCATTAAAAATTGAAAAATGCCAAAAATAATATGACAGTTACATAAAACAGGCGTAAAAAATGGAAAAACGAAGCAATTTTTGCTTGAGATGTGAGAATTTATAAATAAAATTGTAGACATTTTTGTTGAAGTGCTAATTTATCCTATGGTACCTAAAAGGACTTCTTAACAGTGAGTACTTACATAAATAATTCCTATTTTGTGTAAACTTTTAAATGTTTAATGATCTACGATGTGCGATGCAGCATTGTAACCAGTTCGTATGTTAAAATGGCGATTACAAAACTTACTTCTTAATCGCCTTTATTAACACACTTACTGGTTAAATAACTATTACTAAATGAAGATTTTTTTTGCAGAACAGAGATGAGAAATTAAATAAACAAATATTCCTTTAATAATTTTAAATATGTGGCGTAAAATAGTAGTTTTTGTAACTAGTTTTATAAAAGAGTCTTTTATTCACGAGTTTGAAATTTAAAAAACGAGTCGACAAAATAGCAAACAAAATATCATTTATTATCATCAAAAATACAAAATATCACAGACAGACAGACATAGAGTAAATAGTATATTACATCCTAAGTTTGACTCCCTCAAAGATAGCCCTGAGCCACACGGCAGCAGAATGTGCCCCTGGGTCAGGATACTTGTTATGCCCCTTAGTGGTCATGACACAGGCCTCAGCAGCCACGATGCCACACTCTATCATATCCAAGGAGTCCTCTACTTCGGAGGTGAGACTGGTAGATGTCGCTGTCTCCCATGCTTCCACACAACTAGCTAAGGGGTCTAGTAGTGTATTATCTCCCACGTACACTTTACCATATCTACGAAACAGGAAAGAAAACGGTTGGCAAAAAACAAGGTTAGCAAAAAGTGTGTTTAAAAATGACTTTGTTTTTTGTCAATCCAACGAGCAAAAAAGTTGACTTTTTCGCACTCATTTGCGTGCAAAAATAGGATCTATTTATGAGTACTATGTTTAAAAAAACCAGAGTCACCTATGAAAACTAGAATCTTTTTCATCAAAAAGTTGAATTTTTCTCAAAGCTTGCATTACATTTCAAATTTACTGTCATTAAAAATTGAAAAATGCCAAAAATAATATAACAGTTACGTAAAACAGGCGTAAAAATTGTAAAAACGAAGCAATTTTTGCTTGAGATGTTAGAATTTATAAAGAAAATTGTAGACATTTTTGTTAAAGTGCTAATTTATCCTATGATACCTTAAATGACTTCTTAACAGTGAGTACTTACGTAAATAATTCCTATTTTGTGTAAACTTTTAAATGTTTAATGATCTACGATTTGCGATGCAGCATTGTAACCAGTTCGTATGTTAAAATGGCGATTACAAAACTTACTTATTAATCGCCTTTATTAACATACTTACTGGTTAAATAACTATTAATAAATTAAGGTTTTTTTTTGCAGAACAGATAAAAATTAAAAAACAAATATTACTTCAATAATTTTAAATATGTGGCGTAAAATAGTAGTTTTTGTAGTTAGTTCTATAAAAGAGTCTTTTATTCACGAGTTTGCGATTTTAAAAACAAGCCAACACAAAAGTTGCAAACAAAATATCATTTATTAATAAACAAAAACATAAAATATCACAGATCGTCAGAGAAACATAGAGTAAATAGTATATTACATTCTAAGTTTGACCCCCTCAAAGATAGCCCTGAGCCAGACGCCAGCAGAATGTGCCCCTGGGTCAGGATACTTGTTATGCCCCTTAGTGGTCATGACACAGGCCTCAGCAGCCACGATGCCACACTCTATCATACCCAAGGAGTCCTCTACTTCGGATGTGAGACTGGTAGAGGTCGCTGTCTCCCATGCTTCCACACAACTAGCTAAGGGGTCTAGTAGTGTATTATCTCCCACGTACACTTTACCATATCTACGAAACAGGAAAAGAAAAAGGTTGGCATAAAACAAGGTTAGCAAAAAGTGTGTTAAAAATTACATTTTTTTTCTGTCAATCCAACGAGCAAAAAAGTTGACTTTTTCGCACTCATTTGCGTGCAAAAATAGAATCTATTTATGAGTACTATCCACAGTTTAAAAAAACCAGCGTCACCTATGAAAACTAGAATCTTTTTCTTTAAAAAGTTGAATTTATCAAGTTGGCATTACATTTCAAATTTACTGTCATTAAAAATCGAAAAATGCCAAAAATAATATAACAGTTACATAAAACAGGCGTAAAAAATGTTAAAACGAAGCAATTTTTGCTTAAAATGTTAGAATTTATAAAGAAAATTGTAGACATTTTTGTAAAAGTGCTAATTTATCCTATGATACCTAAAAGGACTTCTTAACAGTGAATACTTACGTAAATAATTCCTATTTTGTGTAAACTTTTAAATGTTTAATAATGTACAGCATTGTAACCAGTTCGTATGTTAAAATGGCGATTAAAAAACTTACTTATTAATCGCCTTTATTAACATACTTACTGGTTAAATAACTATTTATAAATAAAGGTTTTTTTTGCAGAACATAGATAAGAAATTAAATAAACAAATATTACCTTCAATAATTTTAAATACGTGGCGCAAAATAGTAGTTTTTGTAACAAGTTTAATAAAAGAGACTTTTATTCACGAGTTTGAAATTTTAAAAACGAGTCGACAATAAAAGTTGCAAACAAAATATTATTTATTATAAACAAAAATACAAAATATCACAGATAGAGAAACATAGAGTAAATAGTATATTACATTCTGAGTTTGACCCCCTCAAAGATAGCTCTGAGCCAGACGGCAGCAGAATGTGCCCCTGGGTCAGGATACTTGTTATGCCCCTTAGTGGTCATGACACAGGCCTCAGCAGCCACGATGCCACACTCTATCATATCCAAGGAGTCCTCTACTTCGGAGGTGAGACTGTTAGATGTCGCTGTCTCCCATGCTTCCACACAACTAGCTAAGGGGTCTAGTAGTGTGTTATCTCCCACGTACACTTTACCATATCTATAATTCAGGGAAAGGAAAACGGTTGGCAAAAGACAAGGTTAGCAAGAAGTGTGTTAAAAATTACATTTTTTTTTCTGTCAATCCAACGAGCAAAAAAGTTGACTTTTTCGCACTCATTTGCGTGCAAAAATAGGATCTATCCACAAAAAACCAGAGTCACCTATGAAAACTAGAATTTTTTTCTTTTAAAAGTTGACTTTTTCGCACTAATTTACGTGCAAAAATAGAATCTATTTATGAGTACTAGCCACAGTTTAAAAAAACCAGAGTCCCCTATGAAAACTAGAATCTTTTTCATCAAAAAGTTGAATTTTTCTCAAATTTGCCATTACATTTCAAATTAACTGTCATTAAAAATTGAAAAATGCCAAAAATAATATAACAGTTACATAAAACAGGCGTAAAAATTGTAAAAACGAAGCAATTTTTGCTTAAAATGTTAGAATTTATAAAGAAAATTGTAGACATTTTTGTTAAAGTGCTAATTTATCCTATGATACCTAAAAGGACTTCTTAACAGTGAGTACTTACGTAAATAATTCCTGTTTTGTGTAAACTTTTAAATGTTTAATAATGTACGATGTGCGATGCAGCATTGTAACCAGTTCGTATGTTCAATGGCGATTAAAAAACTTACTTATTAATCGCCCTATTAACATACTTACTGATGGTTAAACAACTATTAGTAAATGAAGGTTTTTTTTTTACAGAACATAGATAAGAAATTAAAAAAACAAATATTACTTTAATAATGTTAAATATACGTGGCATAAAATAGTAGTTTTCGTGACTAGTTTTATAAAAGAGCCTTTTATTCACGAGTTTGAAAGTTCAAAAACGAGTCGATACAAAAGCTACAAACAAAATATCATTTATTATAAACAAAAATACAAAATATCACAGATAGACAGACATAGAGTAAATAGTATATTACATCCTAAGTTTGACCCCCTCAAAGATAGCCCTGAGCCAGACGGCAGCAGAATGTGCCCCTGGGTCAGGATACTTGTTATGCCCCTTAGTGGTCATGACACAGGCCTCAGCAGCCACGATGCCACACTCTATCATATCCAAGGAGTCCTCTACTTCGGATGTGAGACTGGTAGATGTCGCTGCCTCCCATGCTTCCACACAACTAGCTAAGGGGTCTAGTAGTGTGTTATCTCCCACGTACACTTTACCGTATCTACGAAACAGGAAAAGAAAACAGTTGGCAAAAGGCAAGGTTTGCAAAAAGTGTGTTAAAAATTACATTTTTTTTCTGTCAATCCAACGAGCAAAAAAGTTGACTTTTTCGCAGTAATTTACGTGAAAAATAGGATCTATTTATGAGTACTATCCACAGTTTAAAAAAACTAGCGTCACCTATGAAAACTAGAATCTTTTTCATCAAAAAGTTGAATTTTCCTCAAAGCTGGCATTACATTTCAAATTTACTGTCATTAAAAATTGAAAAATGCCAAAAATAATATGACAGTTACATAAAACAGGCGTAAAAAATGGAAAAACGAAGCAATTTTTGCTTGAGATGTGAGAATTTATAAATAAAATTGTAGACATTTTTGTTGAAGTGCTAATTTATCCTATGGTACCTAAAAGGACTTCTTAACAGTGAGTACTTACATAAATAATTCCTATTTTGTGTAAACTTTTAAATGTTTAATGATCTACGATGTGCGATGCAGCATTGTAACCAGTTCGTATGTTAAAATGGCGATTACAAAACTTACTTCTTAATCGCCTTTATTAACACACTTACTGGTTAAATAACTATTACTAAATGAAGATTTTTTTTGCAGAACAGAGATGAGAAATTAAATAAACAAATATTCCTTTAATAATTTTAAATATGTGGCGTAAAATAGTAGTTTTTGTAACTAGTTTTATAAAAGAGTCTTTTATTCACGAGTTTGAAATTTAAAAAACGAGTCGACAAAATAGCAAACAAAATATCATTTATTATCATCAAAAATACAAAATATCACAGACAGACAGACATAGAGTAAATAGTATATTACATCCTAAGTTTGACTCCCTCAAAGATAGCCCTGAGCCACACGGCAGCAGAATGTGCCCCTGGGTCAGGATACTTGTTATGCCCCTTAGTGGTCATGACACAGGCCTCAGCAGCCACGATGCCACACTCTATCATATCCAAGGAGTCATCTACTTCGGAGGTGAGACTGGTAGAGGTCGCTGTCTCCCATGCTTCCACACAACTAGCTAAGGGGTCTAGTAGTGTATTATCTCCCACGTACACTTTACCATATCTGGAATTCAGTAAAAGAAAAAGGTTGGCATAAAACAAGGTTAGCAAAAAGTGTGTTAAAAATTACATTTTTTTTCTGTCAATCCAACGAGCAAAAAAGTTGACTTTTTCGCACTCATTTGCGTGCAAAAATTGGATCTATTTATGAGTACTATCCACAGTTTAAAAAAAACCAGAGTCACCTATGAAAACTAGAATCTTTTTCATCAAAAAGTTGAATTTTCCTCAAAGTCGGCATTACATTTCAAATTTACTGTCATTAAAAATTGAAAAATGCCAAAAATAATATAACAGTTACATAAAACAGGCGTAAAAATTGTAAAAACGAAGCAATTTTTGCTTAAAATGTTAGAATTTATAAAGAAAATTGTAGACATTTTTGTTAAAGTGCTAATTTATCCTATGATACCTAAAAGGACTTCTTAACAGTGAGTACTTACGTAAATAATTCCTGTTTTGTTTAAACTTTTAAATGTTTAATGATCTACGATGTGCGATGCAGCATTGTAACAAGTTCGTATGTTAAAATGGCCATTAAAAAACTTACTTATTAATCGCCTTTATTATGACATACTTACTGGTTAAATAACTATTACTAAATGAAGATTTTTCTTGATGAGAAATTAAATAAACAAATATTCCTTTAATAATTTTAAATATGTGGCGTAAAATAGTAGTTTTCGTAACTAGTTTTATGAAAGAGTCTTTTATTCACGAGTTTGAAATTTTAAAAACGAGTCGACAATAAAAGTTGCAAACAAAATAATAAAATATCATTTATTATAAACAAAAATACAAAATATCACAGATCGTCAGACAGAGACATAGAGTAAATAGTATATTACATTCTAAGTTTGACCCCCTCAAAGATAGCTCTGAGCCAGACGCCAGCAGAATGTGCCCCTGGGTCAGGATACTTGTTATGCCCCTTAGTGGTCATGACACAGGCCTCAGCAGCCACGATGCCACACTCTATCATATCCAAGGAGTCCTCTACTTCGGAGGTGAGACTGGTAGATGTCGCTGTCTCCCATGCTTCCACACAACTAGCTAAGGGGTCTAGTAGTGTGTTATCTCCCACGTACACTTTACCATATCTGCGAAACAGGGAAAGAAAAAGGTTGGCAAAATATAAGGTTAGCAAAAAGTGTATTTAAACTTAAAAATGGCAATTTTTTTCTGTCAAACCAACGAGCAAAAAAGTTGACTTTTTCGCACTCATTTGCGTGCAAAAATAGGATCTATTTATGAGTACTATCCACAGTTTAAAAAAACCAGAGTCACCTATGAAAACTAGAATTTTTTTTTAAAAGTTAAATTTTTCTCAAAGTTGGCATTACATTTCAAATTTACTGTCATTAAAAATTGAAAAATGCCAAAAATAATATAACAGTTACATAAAACAGGCGAAAAATTAAACAATTTATAAAGAAAATTGTAGACATTTTTGTAAAAGTGCTAATTGCATTTTTTAATTTTTTTTTTGACTTTTATTACATAACCAGCAAACACAAGTGACATTAATGACAATATACAGGGTAAAATCTATCACCCTATGGCTCGCCTACTCTGGTTTTTTTAATGTGAATGGATAGTAGGTATTGCATTTCTTTTTTTCGCGGAAAATAAACTTTATTTAAGTGTTAAAAAATAGGCAAATTGATATACAGGGTGTCTTGAATTTGAATGCCACCATTGAGACCTTGCATCTTAGGATATACAAAGTCTGTTAAATGGGGGCAAAGTGGTCTATTTTGATGCATATAACCTCCCGCAAACAGAATCTAATTATCTCTTAACGTTTTTAGGTTAACTTTAAAAAACTAAAAAAGTGAATTTTGGTTTTTTAATTGGCTGTAAAGTTTTTGTTTTTGAGGGGATATTTTTAAAACTTTAACATTATCTTGACATTCTTTATCGACAATCACAATCTGGTCAAAAAAAAAAGGCCTGCAACGTTTCGTTCCCCAAAAATTATTATCATGCTCCTTTTTTCTTATGGAAAATCAATTAGATTTCTATGTTTTATTAGAAACGACACGTCAAAAGCAAATTTAATAAGGTTGATTATAAAAATAGTACAACTAAAATCCGCTTACAAAATTTAATTAATCCCTCATAAGAGAAAAAAGAGCATGATGATAATTTGTAGGTAACGAAACGAAGCAGAAAGTTTTTTTTACCAAAATTTTATTGCAATCAAAAAAGTGCCTTGCTAATTTAAAAATTTTATAACAATCCTTTAAAAATAAAATATCTAGGTAGAATTTTAATTTTAAAAGAAGGATATAAAATGGTGGAATCTAAGATTTTATACCTTTTATTTTTAAAAGAAGGGCATGGTGATAATTTTTATGGAACAAAACTAAGAAAAACTTACTTTTGCAAAGCAGCAACACCATTTTTAAAAACATGTGTCCATACAGCAATATTTAACCCTTGTGTTGGTTCATAAGTGTCCAGAGTATTAGCAGCTGATTGAAACAAAATGGCGTAGGCACATCCCAATGTTCCCCCCGCCTTTTCTTCTAAAGTTTTACTTATACTCTTCAAACAAAAAAAATCAAATTCAATACTTTTTTTAATTAAAAAAAAATGTTTTACATTAAAAAATTCGGCTGGAAATTCAGACGGATGAGGTTTTTCTTTTCGTTCCAATCTATCCAAAACATTTAAAGCTGCTTCTTTTAATCTTGTACCAGTGTTTCCGTTTCCTTTTTCGGAATCCATTGTATTTAGTTGTTTTTCACATGAAATTAGAGCTTCACATGCGAAAATACCACATATCTAACACAAAAAAGGCATAGTGGTAAAAAATATGTCAAAAGCCAACTAATATTTTTTACCACTGTGACCAAAAAATTAAAAAAGTGTGCGTTTTTAAATTTATTTTTTAAAAGGCATAATTTTGATTAATACACAGGGTGTTACGATTTTATATCACAATTTTAAATCTATCTTTGTCGAATAAAATTAAAAAATATGCTTTTATTTGTGTAAAAAAATTACAATAAGAATAAAAAACTTACTTTAAATGTATTAGAAGCAACATCGGTCAAATAAGGACCTTTTGTTATTTCTCTAGGTTTAATAATACGATGCAGTCTACTTTCTTCTAAAATTGGCATTTGTAAGTGGTCATTTACTAACGTGGTTATTTGATTCCATCCTACAAAATAATTAAATTCTTTTAAATTTAACAATGCAACAATTTTTCAAATTGGTCAAACTAATTTTTTTTATCACTGTGGAGTTTACAGTTTTTAGAATTTCTTTGCCTAAATCCTACAATACTTCTTTTTATATTTGCGTTCTAAAAGCACATAATGAAACCCGAAATTTGGTTTTTAAAGGTTGCTAAATAGCTTCATTATTAAACCAAAAATTTTATTTCATTAGGTTGGTTTTCCAGATGCAAAAAGATAAATTCTTCCCTTGCAAGGTACTTCTTATTTACAAATTTCACTATTATAAACTATCGGGAGCCATAGTTTTTTTCTAGAGGGAATAACTAGAAGAATTGGAAAAACGATATCAACAGTTACATTTTCTCAAAACGCCTATTCATTCAGTATTAAGGGAGTAAAGTTTACAAATGTCATTACTCAATATGTCTGACTTTAATTTACGTTTTACTTCAGAATGTCAATGATGCCAATCCATTAAATATAACATTTTAAGTTAAGTTTTTATTTCAAATTAAAAATGCATTTTAGAAAATCAAATGAAGCAAATATAAGAAATATTGTAAAAAAACTTGTTTTATAAGGCGTTATAAGGTTTCTTATAAAACACTATGTTTTAATGTACTATTTTAGTACCTAAAATATTGCCACAGTGATAATAAAAAATAGATAGCTCAACTTAAAAAAAATTACACCAAACCTAAAAAAACCTATTTTAAATACCTGGGGCTTTCGTAGGCTTATCCAAATGATGCAAAACCTCCTTAGACAACACTCTCATGAACGTCAAGGCAGCCCCCCTACATTTATGCGAGAAAAAAAAGCACCCCACGTAAAATCTGGCAACTACAATATTTCTCTTAAGTAGCTCAGCTAAGATTTGATGCGCGGCACAAAGTTTAGCTAAACCAGTCCAAGTAGTGTTTAAAAACACTACCACGGTATAGGGGGGCGCCTCACCTATTGTCCCGTCGATATTTAAACCGGGGGGCACATCTGGAATATCGTCTTGTTCTAGACACTTTGACACTAAGCTGTGGCAAAATTTCTGCATCGTTGGGGGCATTTCTGGGGGACTGGGTGGGGTTATTGATGCTTTTGTTGGGGGGTCCAGCTTTAACAAGGGGGCAATTTAAAAAATGATTTTTTTACATGTTTCTTTAAAAATTAATTGATAATACAATCCAAAACATGTTTATAAGGATTGCTTATGTCGTAAAACACAAAATAAGACACTTTTTTGCAAAAGGGGGCTGTAATATACTCACTTTTCTAATAAAAGGATACTCAAAATTCCTTTCAGTTACATCCATCGCTGTGAAAATAAGCGGCACCACCCCATGACAATACTGATGCACCCCATCCAGCGACATCCCCCCCGCTGCCAAAGCCCCCGCTATTTTCAACACAAGCACTAACCCTGCGCCCCCACACGGTGTCCCCTTTGGATACGCTTTATCATGCAAACTAAGCACATGCACCCTTAAAGACTCTCTACACGCCCTTTCTCCAGCTAGCCCCCATCCTAGAACAGACCCAGGTTCGCCCCCTACCACTGCCAGCACCCCATAGGGCTGCGACACCGCTATTTCTCTCAATGTTTGCAGTATTGGTTTAATTGGGGGTATTCTACCAACATCGCCGTGTAGCGCTGCAGCAAGCATGCCTTCCCCCACGAATTGTGCGTAGGATAAATCAGTCCCAGTAGCCCCTCCAGACACTATAAGCACATGTTTTAAATCCTCGTAGTTTTTGCGCACGACAATATTGCCAAAATTTAGCACTTTTGCTTCAGGATTGAGTATTGCAGCGCCTATTAATGCGCTCTGCACGTTCAGAGAAGTGTCTTTTGTGTATAAACCCAACTCGACACCTTCTAGGGCCATTTTGGGGGGCAAAAACAGGTAAAAATTGTGAAAAATAGAACAAAACTCAAAAAAATAGGGTTATGTTTACGTTTTTGACGCTTGTGACGTCACGGCAGCCACTCCTGAAACAACAATGAAGTTAGCGTTTTCCATAGATGTTACATGTGTCTATGGACAACACCCACTTCTGTTTATTGTCGTTTTTAACGTTAATTGCGCTAAATTAGGGTGTAAATTTGGTTTTAGTTTCAAAATAAATTGTTCTTGTACGTGTTTTGGTGCCTAATTGGGTTCTAAAGGCTTTAAATTAGGCTCAAATTTAAATAAAGAATTGAACCATGAAGAGCTGTCATCTGTCAAGTTTTAAGATGAAACATCCTTTTCAAGGTTACTCAAGTTTTCCCATATTTGGTAAACCGCTAAGCCGCTACGTTGTAATAAAACTGATTTTTTTATCGTAAAACTGGAATAATATGTGTTAATTGATATCCACGTGAACACAGCTACTCATTGCTACAATCTACAAAATATTAAGTACAAAAACAGCGTTTTATTTAATTGGAGTTAGACTTCCGGTGTTTTTATTTGGAGAAAACCATGTCGTACAGCTTGAGTAAGTTGATACGGGGGCTTAAATAACTGAATTTAATGTTTTTGTTAATTGCAGAAAGTGTTTATGCGACCCTACCCCGCACACAAAGGGGGCAGCCTTTGGTTTTGGGGGGAGATCCCAAAGGGAAGAATTTTTTGTACACTAACGGGAACAGTGTAATAATTCGCAATATTGAGGTAAAAAGTCGGTTTTTGGGGCTTGAAATTGTACTAAGTGGTTTGTTTTAGAACCCTGCAATTGCTGATGTTTACACGGAACACTCGTGCCAAGTTAATGTGGCCAAATATTCCCCTAGTGGGTTTTATATCGCTTCTGGAGGTAAGAAACTTCTTTTTAATTATTTCAACAATCTTTGGGGTTCTTAAGGTGATTTTTTGAATGTTAAAAAGTACAATGGTGCAGATTAACTACATTTTATTTATCAATAATGGTTTACAAATATAAAAACAGATAGGATAGATAAAAATTAGCAATAAACAAATATTACGCCAATATTTAATAATTTTTTAAGAAGCGAAATGTTCTAGAACAATAAAAATTCAACTTTAAAAAGCATTTGTGCTATGGATTAATTTTATTAAATACTAAAACTAATTTCTTTTATTGTAACAATCATAAATGAAAATGATAACTTATTCACAGTTTCAAAAAAACAGTCACCTATGAAAACTAGAATATTTTTCTTTGAAAAGTTGAACTTTCCTCAAAGTTGGCATTACATTTCAAATTTACTGTCATTAAAAATTGAAAAATGCCAAAAATAATATGACAGTTACATAAAACAGGCGTAAAAATTGGAAAAATAAAACAATTTTTGCTTGAGATATGAAAATTTATGAAGAAAATTGTAGACATTTTTGTAAAAGTGTTTATCCTATGATACCTAAAAGACTTCTTAACATTGAGTACTCGATTGAGTACTTACATAAATAATTCTTATTTTGTGTAAACTTTTAAATGGTTTAATGATTAGTGCTGTATAAAATAATTTAATAAAAAATAAATACTTCTGTATGTTGAGACCATTGTTTTTGATTCAGACGCCCTGAACATGTTTTTAAATGCATTTTTTAATATTTTTGACTTTTCTTACATAACCAGCAAACGCAAGTGACATTAATGACAATATACAGGGTAAAATCTGTCACCCTATGGCTCGTCTACTCTGTTTTAAATAAATAGTGAATGGATAGTAATTATCTTACTCATTCAGTTTTTTTTTTTTTTCGTTTTGGGGTTACATTGTTTCTAAAACTGTTAAATTATTAAAAGCTGCAACATTTTTTAAATCGCACTGCTTTTGAAACAAGTTCGAACAAAAAAGCATTTATTTTTCCTGCATTCTTGCTTTACTACGACATCATTACGGACTATAGAAAATGGTCACTTTTTGCTTATTCTGTGTTTGAAACATTGGTCTTTTTAAAACTTTATTCAAAGAAAAATAAGAGAGTTTTTTGAGTCCCATTGGTGTAAAATTGTTCCCTTATATCTTATTCACGACATTTTAATTTAAAATTATCCGAGAATCTACCGCAAGAATTAAAAAATCCCTTATTAATCTGATGATGATGATCACCCACCAAGATGTCAGCTTTAAACGCAAATTGCTTGAGAAAGCAACCATATCAAGGGGTATGGTTTGTTCCAGGTAATAGAAAAAAATGTTAATTTTACAATGGTACTTACCAGAGCTCTTGATATGGTTGGTTTCTCAAGCAATTTGCGTTTAAAATTTACATCTTGGAGGGTGCACAACATTAACACATAAACTGTATATTGTAGAGTTCTGAGTTTTACAATGAACTAAACTTAAAATATCGCATTTAAGACATTATAGCACATTTCTATACCAAGGGTTCCCTAAGAAAGCCTTTTATTTTCACAAAATATTATTCTAAAAAAGTGGCTTAATCTGACAGAATCAAAATTCTACTTCACAGACAGTTTTTTAATGTGGATCTGTGACGTAGGAGTTGACCGTGTGTATTGTAACAAATATCCAATCATTTTTGCAGACCAAAGTGGCAAAATCCGTATCTGGGACACAGTAAACAAGGAGCACATCCTCAAGAACGAGTTCCACCCCATAGGTGGACCATTGAAAGACATAGCTTGGTCTATGGATTCCCAGCGTATCGCAGTGGTGGGGGAAGGCAGAGAGAAGTTCGGTCACGTGTTCATGTCCGACACTGGGGCGTCCATAGGAGAGATCTCCGGACACTCTAAACCCATCAATAGTGTGGACTTTAGACCTGCTAGACCCTTCCGGTTGATCACCGGAAGTGAGGATAACACCGTGGCTGTGCTCGAAGGACCACCTTTCAAGTTTAAGATGACGAAACAGGTAATTTTTAGCTGTGACTCTAAGCAAGTTTTAAAAGTTAGGTTAGTTTTTTTGGTATATTTCCTTAACTATGAAAGATATGTTGAAGGATTTTGTTTTGAAAGTTGCTATAAGAAGTTAGCTTTCCAGTAATGCCAACATTATTCTAGTCGGACCATGCAAACTAGTTCATTTCTTAAGAAACGTTATCGTGATGTAAAAAAAACTTGCTTGTTTTTTTACTGTTTTTGGAAAATATCTGGCGCTAGAAATATCTTGCTTTAATAATTGTTGTGGTAAAAGTTGCTATAGGAAATTTGCTTTTCAGTGATACCAACATCATTCTGATTAGACCATGCAAAGTAGTTCATTTCTTAAGAAACGTAATCGTAATTTCAAAAAACTTGTTTTTATTTTACTGTTTTTTGAAAATATCTGACGCTACACGCAAACTGTTTTAATAATTACTGTGGTAAAAGGTGCCATAGAAAATTAGATTTCCAATGATGCCAATATCATTCTGGTCGGACCATGCAAACTAGTTCATTTCTTAAGTACTGCAATCGTAATTAAAAAAAAACTTATTTTTTTTACTGTTTTTTTTTGAAAATATCTGACGCAAGGAACAAACTGCTTTAATAATTATTGCTGTAGAAGTTGCTATAGGAAATTGGCTTTCCAGTGATACCAATATTATTTAGTTCGAACTATGCAAAGTAGTTCATTTCTTAAGAAACGTCATCGTGATGTAAAAAAAAATATCAGACGCTAGAAACAAACTGCTTTAATAACAATTGCTTTTTATTTAAAGGCGTTAAATTATCTGTTTAATGACGCCAAAATCATCTCGCTCAAACTAGCCAAAGTAGTTCATTTCTTTAAAAACGTGTCATGTAACTGCAAATTTTGAAAATGGCCTATGTTTTTGAAACTAGTCATGTTGTAGAAGAAATTATTAAGATGCATTCATTAATTACCTTTCTAATGATACCAAAATCACCCCAATCGGACCATTCAATAGAAAGTTTTGGTTCATTTTTTGAAATATTGTACTTAACGATTTTGAAAAATTGTTTTTAGATGTGTTTTGTCAATGTTCCTTGAAATAAAGAGATTTTGAGGCCCAAATTTAATGATGAATTATCTATCCATTGATACTAAAATCATCTTAATCCGACCATTTAAAGGGTTGTTTTAGTTGATTTTTTAAAGAAATTGTACACTACAAATAATGTGCTTTTAAAAATTGAACTTTTTGAATGTTTTTTTTTTGCAAAATTTTCCAAATAGAACAAGACGCATGGAAAATTATTTTAATTTAAGACTTTATTAACCAAATGATACCAGAATAATTCTAATCAGACCATTAATTCTGGTTCATTTTTTTAAAAAGAGTTATTGCATTTTCTAAAAATCAAGGTTTTTAAATGGTTTTTTAGATATTTCTCTTGAACTAAATAAAATGCATGAAAACTAACAAAAGATTATGCTACTACAAGAAATTATCTATAAAATGACACCTAAAAAATTTAAATTGGACCATTACTTTTAGTTCATTTCTTTAAAAAGTGAAAATTGCATTTTTCAAAAATCAAGGTTTTTAAATGGTTTTTTCGATATTTCTTTTAAATTAATTAAAATGCATAAAAACTAACTAATGATTATGCTGCTGCAAGAAATTATCTTTAAAATGACACCTACAACATTTAAATTGGACCATTACTTCTAGTTCATTTTTTAAGAAAATGTAAAATACATTTATTTAAAAGCGACACATTTTTTAAACCAATAACTTCCTAACCAAACTACAAGCTTTAATCATAAAACAAAAAGCCATTTCATTAACCAAAACCCCCAATTTTAAAACAGGACCACAGCCGCTTCGTCCAAGCCGTCCGTTACGCCCCAAACGGCTCCTTATTCGCGAGCGCAGGTTTCGACGGTAAAGTCTTCCTATACGATGGCACTACCTCCGAAATAGTGGGGGAGGTAGGCTCCCCGGCACACAGTGGGGGGGTTTACGGTGTCGCCTGGTCCCCAGACTCCACACAACTACTAACGGCCAGTGGGGACAAAACTGCCAGATTATGGGACGTGGCAACAAGGCAAATGGTCTCCGAGTTTGTTTTGGGAAGCCAGGTCGAAGACCAGCAAGTTGCCTGTCTTTGGCAGGTTAGTTTACTGGACACACAACTAGTTATTGTACTTGACACCTAAATAACTATTAATACTAGTTATTTACGTTTCATGTACTATCGTGGACATGGAATTTAAAACGATTTTTTATCAGCCACCTTGGACTTTTTGAATTTTACTGTATTGTGAATGGGTTTTTTGAATGTCAGTTTTCGAATGTTATTTTGACAACAAATGCGTCAAATGTATTTTATTAAAATAAATTATGTAAAATGTGCTACCGGCGAGAAAAATAGTAAGAAGTTATATCCTTTTTTAAATAATTTTGTTTTAGGATAACAATAAGGCTCTAATCTTCGTAAAACATCAGAGAAATGTTTCTTGTTAATGTCCACTTCGCATAAAACTTGAGATTTTTAAGCCACTATTTTGTCCATATTTACAATGCAAAAATTGATCATTTTAAATTCCATGTCCACGATAGTACTGTTTAGCATAGTTATTTGTGTGTCAAGTGAAATAAGATTCACTTTTGTGTTTTTGCAGGGTTCGCATCTTTTAACTGTTTCCCTAAGTGGTTTTATAAATTATTTGGATATAAATAATCCTGAAAAGCCTATTAGAATATTAAAAGGGCATAATAAACCCATAACAGTGTTGTCTGCTTCTCAAGATCGGTCTCATATTTATACTGGTTCTCATGATGGGTAAGTTTTGTTTTTTTAGGTTATATTGTAATTTTGTAATAAAAAAAAAACGTAGAAAAATTGATAATTTGCGAATTAAAAGGAGTTTATTGTATTTTTGCTCTTGTTATGTAATATACTATTTAACATAACTGTTATAATTTTTACGCATTTTAAAATCGCTTTTTTTTTTTTCAAAAATATGACATTAGGTATTAATAATTTAATTTTAGTTGGTAAAAATTTATAAAAATTAACTAAATTTACAGATTTTTTCTTACGTAAAAATTTGGAATACCATAAAATTATTAAAATATTATAAGACAAATTAGCTTTAAATTTGACTTTAATTTATAATTTGCCGACGCACTGCTAGGCACCGACATAGCTAAAGATTGACATCACTAAAAAGCGAAAATAACCAGGCCCGACATAGCTAGAGATCGACATCATTAGTCAGCGTAAGTAGCTAGACACCAACATAGGTACGCGTCGACAAAAGTAAAAAATCTTCCTTCGTCCAAATATACTTGAAAAGGTCGGGCTGAATCGTTACTAAAGAATAAGAGGCCGATTTGTTTACATTCTAGCAGCAAAACTTAACCTAACCTAGTGTCCCCCAGTGCTTTTATTTCTTTTCATGAAAGTCTTTCTAAAACCCTAAAATTAAAAAAAAAACATGTATTGAATACTTGCAATTTTTCCGGCTTGTTTTAAATTTAATTTTTTGTCGGTCCATAGCTATTGTGGGCTTCTAGTTATTGTCGATTTCTAGCTATGTCGGTTTGTAGCAATGTTTTCTAATTTTCAATGATACCATCTTTAAAATTAGATCATTTTAAAGATGGTATCATTGAAAATCAGGAAACATTGCTACAAACCGACAATTAACTTAAGAAATTAAGCGTTATGTCTTACGTAATCTATAATACACCGAATCCCAATGTTTGAGCACTTTGGGGTGTATTCTGTAACTTAAATTTAAATTTTAAAGGGCCTCTAAAATTCTTAACGGCCTTTAAAACAGTTTTCAAGCGTTTTACGTCAACGTGACAGCCTTTAAAATTTTAACTTTTAACGGAAAAGTTACAGAATACACCCCTTACTATGTTTATTTGACAACCCAATGACGTAAGGTTCCTAATTGACATAATCTCCATAGTTACGTAACAGAATGGAACAGTTTAACCGGAGAGAATGAGCGTATCAGTGGAACAGGACACGGTAACCAGATAAACGGTATGCGTACCACAGAAAGCACCCTGTATACATGTGGTATAGATGACAGTCTCCGCCAGGTGGCGCTGGATGGCCTGGAATATAAAACTACGGCTCTTAAACTTGGCTCCCAACCTAGGGGCATGGATGTTTTAGTAAATGATGATGGTAAGTGTACTTTTATAGGTTAGAAGTTGTTTTTGGTTGGATTCAGGTGCAGGAAAACGATTATTTCATTTATATGTTAAGTTAGAAGTTTATGCCAAAATTTAAAGCATTTTAGTGGAAAATTTGAATACGCAATGTCTTAAAAGTAAGGGTGTTTCTTTTAATTATTTACCTCGTACTTTACACTGGTTAAATTAATATACAATACTCTTAAGCTTGATTTATAGTTAAATTAACTTTACGCCACCAAATTAGTCCATTAAAAGATCCATTAATTTAGCAGTCAACGCCATCGTATTTTAGAATCTCATTATTCTAATGATTTTATTATACTCTTCGCAAGACTAGGTCCGAAGAGTATATTGCAATCGATCAGAAAATCCTAAAATCGTCAATTTTCGTCGTAGAGCAAAATTTTTTGCAGATTCGTGCGTTTCATGACTTTTTAAGATTTTCATTTTTTGTCCGTCCGTCGGTCGGTCTGGTGTATGTCACGTTTCTTGTAAACACGCTATCTTAAAAACCAGACTTTCAATCCTATTCAAATTTTAAGGAAAAATATATCCCTATAAGAGGAAGAACCCTATTGTTTTTGACAAGAATCCGAGTACTATAAAGCCCCCTTTTCAGCCCCCCAAGTGAAAAAAAAATCGTAACGCGATTATTATTAAATTTACAAAAAAAATTATTCGACATAAAACATAGGAAATTTAATTCTCTACAAAAAAGTATTCGTTGGTTTTTTTGTCAGACCCCCCAGTTACCCCCCCCCCCCCAAAAACATTCTATCTCCGTTATTATTCAATCTACAAAAAAAATATTCTTTACAAAATTAATGAAAATTTAATTTTCTATTTAAAATGTTGGTTTGTTTTTTGTAAAGTTAGCCAGTAAGGTTAAAAAAACAAAAAATAAACAATTTCAGTAGCAAAAAACTTCTAAGTCCGAATTGCGTCATGAGTCGGTCAAGAAGGCCATGCCAAAAATATTTCAGACAACGAAACAAAAGCAGCTCTCAGAACAAATAACCTTCACATATGTTAAACGCCAGAACTGACGTTTATCCTCTTCGTTAATAAAATTCATCGTGTTTTCAGGTAATAGTTTGCACTCTTCGCAGATTTTTTAAATAAAATTTGTTTTATTAAACAAGAACTATTATCCTATAATAGTATTCTTGCGAAGAGTATACTATAGAATGTGTAGCAATTATATAAAATATTAATTTAGCTTTGATTTAAAAAAATATAAAATTACCCGTCTACCGATTCCGAATTCTACTCAAGCTACTCATTTGTGAAGAGTAATTTCTACGCGTTTCGACTTCTCCTCTTTCCGAATTCTACCCATTCTAGTTTCCATTTTACAGTTTTCTTTCTAATTTCAAAATTGTAGCAAAAATATCATTGCTATTGCTTGCTTTTCGCCTTTATTAACAAACCCCCATTTCTACAAAGTCATGTTTGTTTATAAATTGACAGTTTCATCAAAGGACGTCATTAAATAAGGTTGATTTATACGCCAAAACTTTTTTTGAAAAATAAAGTCCAACGACGTCTTTTGATGAAACTGTTAGTTTATAAACAAACACGGCTTTGTAGAAAAGGGGGTTATTAACTAGGTTAATTTTAAACCGTTTTTTAAACTTTATAAGCTTGATTTATAGATGAATTAACTTAACTTCACTTAGAATTAACGTATCGTGAATTAACACATAATTAATTGAATTGTACGAAAGATGAAATCGCATTTATAAATCCAATTAACTTAACTTTACGTTTACTTATAAGGTTATATTTCTTCATTTTGACAATTTTTAGCTAATTCAGGAGTCAGGTTAAAGTAGGCATTTTCACTAGAGCCATCTATCGGTTACTAGACCAAATTTTTTAAATTGCAGAGAAACTCGAAGAATAGACACCATGTCGATAAGAAATACGATTCTAACATTTACCGATAGGTGGCGTTTACTATTTTAAATACTCGTAAGAAGACAAATTTTTAAATGCATTAATTTGGTCGAGTTAAGTTAGGTGGAGTTAAGTACCTTTAGGTGGCGTTAAATTAATTTAACTTTAAATCACACTTAATGTGGATTCACGTAAACTCATTTAAAAATTAACATATAATAACGGAATTTATTTAAACAAATTCTATTGGTTGAATTAAGATTGATGTTTCTCATTTGTGAATTATCTTCTGTAGATCTCTTAAATTAATTCTTAAACAGGGTGGCCACTCTACCTGAAAAACCTGGAAAGTCGGGGAATCGTAATAGAGCCTAATTAGGTCAGGGAAAGTCAGAAAGAAAATTAATAAAATCAAAGAAATGTCGGAAAACAATATTTAGTTAGTTCACCCCACTTTTATCTGCAAAATTATTAAAGAAAAATTACCTGTAGACATTTTGTTAATATAAAAACATTAAATAATTCAGGAAAAGTTAAGAAAAAGTAAAAAAAAAGTCAGGGAATCCAATAATTAAATTGGGGTGGCCACCATGTTAAATAATTAAATGTTAAATGAGTTTACGTGAATCCATCATAAATTACACTTATTAAATTAATCTATAAATGTCATCGTAATTTACGCCTGTTTCATATCTTATGTATTCAAATCCCCAAAAAAAAAAAACTCCAGCATTATTTCGACCCATTTCTTCATTTGCAGGCGAAGAAACAGTAATAACAGCCACCCTAAAAGAACTAATCCTCAGCCAGGGTGACAAGCGCATAGGTCAACTATCCCTTACATACGAGCCATCCTCAGTGAGTGTATTAAAGAGGTCAGGTCACGTGGCTGTAGGTGGCGGTGACAACCACGTGCACGTGTACAAGGTAGAGGGTGGGGGGACACTCTCCCCCCTCACTGACCTCCCACACTTGGGCGCGGTCACTGATGTACACTACTCCCCCGACATGACCCATCTAGTGGCCTGTGATGCGCACAGAAAGGTGGTGCTCTACTCTGTGCCCGAGTATAAGGTGAGTTCACAGTTAAGAGGGGCGTTTGAAATTCTTAATGATGTTCTGTGCTCCCAAAAGTTCGTGAAAAGTCATCTTCCTAAATGTCAGTTATTTTCGAAATTTTAACAAAATATGCAAGGAGTAATACATCAATAACCATGATTAAAAATATGTAGGATAATGTTTGTGATATATTGAACTGGTACTGATGCCAGAAATTATAAAAATATGGTAAAATAGTACTTTTGGTGTTTTCTTTGTACATTTAAATCTTTAAACGAGCACATCTATATTATGGAAAAACGTAAGTTGCAATTTTAATCATTTACAAGCTTAAAAAATCCATGGTAAATAAACGTATTATGGTTTGGTATAGACCACGTAATGCATATAAACCAAAAAATGTATCCGTAGTCGAAAAAAAAATCAAAAATAGTACAATGATTTTTGAAGTCAGATTTTCGATACAAAGAAATATCCGATTTAAATGAAACCATAATACGTTTGTAGCCCCATTTTTGTAGTTTTCAAAACTACGCTTAGTTTTAATATAGGATGGGGCCCTCATGTAGATGTGCTACTTAGTAGAATTTGCGGGAGCTCAAAGGAGATGCCTTATACGAGCTTCTAGGAGCACAGATTCGAAGATTTGTGAATTTGAAACGCACGTCTTAAGCAAAAAAACATTACAGACTAAGATCGCTATAATAAAAGATAGAGACATCCCTGGGGTAAACATTTTCATCAAGAGGGCTAGGTAATTTAGTCCAATTGTCAAAAAACATTACATTTAGGTTGGGTGATATACAAATGTCATCACAAAAATCACCTGTCAGATTTATGAGTTATGTTAAATTTACTTTTATAAAGCAAGAACAGCTACAAAACTAATATTAAACTGTTTAATTACAATCTTTACCTGTCCCAGTACCTCATCCTTGTGAATTTATCAAGATTTCTCCTAAACTTCACTTGGATTCTACGACGAAACTTATATTGGGGGCAAAGTGTTTTAATATGCTTTTTTTATCGTCCAGTGCGTCCACAAGAAAAATATTCGTGTAAATGCAAGTAAAGTAATTGTGATTATTGATTTTTAATAATTTATTGAAATAAGGAAAGTTTTTTCATGAAAAACGTGCACACATAATGAGATTTGTAAAAATATTTTTAAACACTTACCAATTGCCAAAGTTTTACCAAAATTAACGCTTATTTTAAATAAAAAGGAATATAAATCATTCTATAAATATTAAATAACTGGTTTCGCACGTAAAGTAAGCACTGTGTTTTTATATTTTGTAAAAAAACCATTTCTTAACAGGGGTAATTGTCTGTCGCCGAATCCAAGCGGAGTTTTAAGAGAAATCCAGGTAAATTCACAAGTATGAGGTGCAGTCACAGGTAATGTTTGTAATTAAACAATTTTATTTTAATTAGGTAGAAGTTTTTGATGTATAAAAATGAAATTTATAATTTTCGCAAAAAAAAAATCGATCACTGGCATTTGCATCAACTGACAGATGTCTTATTTGACAGTTGGACTAAATTGCAAAGCCTACTTTGCGAAAGGCGAAGAAGTCTCCACCTCCTTTTAGCGCCTTAGTACAAACACTAGAATAATAGACAAGACAAGATGTAAGCGGTAGCGTTTTGTCCTGTCTTTTATTCTAGTGTCTTTAGTGTAGAGGTTATGTTTTGTTTGGGTGTTTGATTTGAAATAACGTGATATCTGTCGTATTTGGTTGAATGTTTGTTTTATATTTGGGTAATAAACTAGTTGATTTTGAATAATATTGATGTCTCTTAGAAGCATTCTAAGTTTTAAAGCAACATTTGAAACAATTTAATTTTTTACGAAATACTATTTTTTGTATTTTTTTTTTGTTTGCTGATTTAAAACAACTCCAATTTTAGGCTAGGTTTAAAATTTAAAACTCGTTTTTTAACATAGTAAATAAAAATCTGATTTTTTGTAATGCAAACCCATTTTTTAATAGGCCAAAAAAGATAGATTTTTACCTTGCAAATAATATACAACAACTAGATTTTTTTATAATTATGTATTTTAACATCAAATCAAGAAGCTAAATGCACACTAATAAGAGTTTAGAGTTGACGTAGGAGCCCCCAAAAAGCCTCCTTGAATTCGAAACATTAGATTACAATGGATCTGCACCATATTTTACAAATTGATGCGAAATAATATTTTTTAAAAAGTTTCTTTAAAAATTATTATTTAAAAAATTCCTTCGCTCCCTAAATGGCCCCCGAAGAATTATGTTGGATTTACACCAAATTAATGGAAAATAAGGTTCTTAACTTATACTTTATAGTTTATTAAAAAAATAGCTTCATCCCATTTGGGAAGGAGCCCTTAGAAGAACAGACATTAAAAAAAAAAAATTAGGATTAAGTTTTTTAAAGCCTTGTTTTGTATCCATTTGAAAAGATTGGTGTAAATCCAACATTATTAAATATTACTTTTCGGGGGCCATTTAGGAAGCGAAGGAATTTTTTTAGAGAAATAGTTTTTTCTAAACTCTTTTCACAATCTTAATTAGCACCTATTTGTAAAATTTGGTGCAGATCCATCGTGATCTTAAGTTGTAAATTAAAAGGTTTTTTTTGGGGGGCTACTACGCCAACCCTAAACTCTTATTAGTGTACATTTTATAGATTTAGCTTCCTAAATAGATGATCTAACCGCACATACAGGGTGTCAAAAAAATGGCTCATAAACGCGATGGTGCGCTCTTCTCAGGAATCCCAAGAAAATTGTCAAAAAAAATCCATCTGTTATATTCATCGAGAAAAATTCGAACAAAGTTGCATAAATTCGGCAACAAAGTCTAGGAAAATACATCTAAAAATCCCATCTATAAGTCTAAAAATCCCATTTATGAGTCTTGATCATACACTTTTGCCTTAGATTTTATTGACGTTGTTGTCAGCTTCATGAAAATTTTGTAAAATTAAATTGATTATAAAAATGTAATTCGACCATTTAATAAATAAACAAATGGTTGAATAGATTAAGATATACTGTAGCTTTGTATTAAACCATTTGTTTCGTTAATATGTGCTGTTATATTCAAGATATAAGCATTTAAAGTTTCGCACTTTGGGGCAACATATCTCCGAGGGTATATGAGATAGATTTTTTTTAACAATTTTCTGGGACTCCCTAGACATGCCCCAACAACGTACCATCGCGTTTATGCGCCATTTTTTGGACACCTGTATACAAAATCCGGTTGTTTAAAATGTTATGTGTTTGTTTCTAGCTTGCCAATAATAAAGAATGGGGCTTCCACAATGCCCGTGTAAACTGTGTGGCTTGGTCCCCAGATTCTCAATTAGTAGCTAGTGGATCTTTGGATACAGCTATTATTATTTGGTCTGTGCAGCAACCTGCCAAACATTGCATCATTAAAAGTAAGTCCACATTTTCATTTTTCAGAAAATGTATTTTCATTTTTTTTTATAAAATGACTGAATTTAGATGTTTTAAATTTTCTTTTATTCGTACCTGTTTGTTTTAATCATGAATTAAAATAAATATGATTTCCAAAATTAAGGATAGAGATTCAAATTCACAGATCTTCTAATCTGTGCTCCTAGAAGTTCGTATAAGTCATCTCCGTTGAGCTCCCGTCAATTCTACTAAATAGCTCATCTACTATCGTGGACATGGAATTTAAAACGACCAAATTTTACATTGTAAATATGGTCAAAATAGTGGCTTAAACATCTCAAGTTTTATGCGAAGTGGACATTAACAAGAAACATTTCTCTGATGTTTTACGAAGATTAGCCTTATTGTTCTCCTGAAACAAAATTATTTAAAAAAGGAAATATCTTCTTACTATTTTTCTCGCCAGCAGCACATTTTACATAATTTATTCTAATAAAATATGTCAAAAAAAACATTCGAAAACTGACATAAAAAACCCCATTCACAACAGACTAAAATTCAAAAAATCAAAGGTGGCTGATAAAAAATCGTTTTAAATTCCATGTCCACGATAGTACATGAGGGAACCATCCCATATAAAAACTAAATGAAGTTTTGAAAAATACAAAAATAGGGCTATAAACGTTTCATGTTTCAATCGGTATTTTTTTTGTGTCGAAAATCTGACTTCAAAAATCATTACACTATTTTTGTTTTTTCTTTCGACTACGGATACATTTTTTGGTTTATATACATTACGTGGTCTATGCCAAACCATAATATGTTAATTTATCATGGTTTTTTAAGCTTGTAAATGATTAAAATTGCAACTTACGTTTTTGCCTAATATAGATGTGCTCGTTCAAAGATTTCAATGTTGAAAGAAAAACACCAAAAGTACTATCTTACCATATTTTTATTATATCTTGCACTCAGTACCACTTCTATGTATCACAAACATTATCCTTAATATTTGTAATCATAGTTATTGATGTATTACTCCTTGCATATTTTGTTGAAATTTCGAAAATAACTGACATTCTGGGAGATGACTTTTACAAACTTTTGAGTGCACAGAACATTCCATTTATGAATTTGAATCTATAGCCTTAAAATATAAATGCCAACAATTAAGACTTCCGTTTCAAATTCATAGATGATGTTCTGTGCACTCAAAAGTTCGTAAAAAGTCATCTCCCTGAATGTCAGTTATTTTCGAAATTTCAACAAAACATATAAAAATATGGAGTAATGCATCGATAACTATGATTTAAAATATGTAGGACAATGTTTGTGATACATAGAAGTGGTACTGAGTGCAAGAAATAATAAAAATATGGTAAAATAGTACTTTTGGTGTTTTTCTTTGTACATTTAAATCTTTGAACAAGCACATCTATATTAGGGAAAAACGTAAGTTGCAATTTTAATCAGTTACAAGCTTAAAAAAACCATGGTAAATAAACGTATTATGGTTTGGCATAGACCACGTAATGTATATAAACCAAAAAATGTACCCGTAGTCGAAAAAAAAATTTAAAAATAGTATAATGTCTTTTGAAGTCAGATTTTCGATACAAAGAAATAACCGATTTAAATGAAACCATAAAACGTTTGTTGCCCCATTTTTGTAGTTTTCAAAACTACGCTTAATTTTAATATAGGATGGGGCCCTTATGTAGATGTGCTATTTAGTAGAATTTGCAGAAGCTCAACGGAGATGCCTTATACGAGCTTCTAGGAACACAGATTCGAAGATTTATGAATTTAATTAATAATTTAAAAAAAATAAAAGGTAAACATTTTTTTTTCCTTCAAATAAAATGTAATATTTTGTAGATGCTCATGCCCAAAGTCAAATAACGAGGGTAACATGGCTCGATAACGAAACTTTAGTATCTGTTGGCCAAGACTGCAACACGAAATTATGGACCATTACCCCATTCTAGAATATACAGGGTGTTCACTTCAAATTTATAAAATGTCCTATTTAATATTGAAAGCGCCTACTGCTCATAATTATGTACTATTTTTATTATTTATCTTTTTTTATACTATTTATTATTTTTAATCATTCAAATAACAAAGACTTTACGTTTGTTTGCCTATGCATTTATTTTTTAATTAATTGTTGTATTTAGGAGTGTACTTTTGCCAAAAAATTCGTCATGGAACAATTATTTTAGTATTATTTAAAAGGGCTTTATCTATGAAAAGAATTTAAAAGTGGGAATGTTTTATTTTTCGTATTAATTTATCGTATTGTTCTTTATAAAAATAAACCATTATTTGCTCATAAGAACGTTGTTTTATTTCATGAGAATAGATCTTAAAACTTAAAAATGAATTGGTTTAATTTTTTGTTTCATTTTGGCGTTTCTAAACATGTTTTAATTTTCCTACATTTTGGCCAATAATTTGAAAATTTAAAATGTGAACAAATAAACATTTAAAGTAGGTAACTTGTTTATTTTGCGGATAACATTTTTTTATTATGTGAGTACTTTTTACTAGGAATCGAAATTGAATGTATAAAATTGATAACTTATCTAAAGTGGGTAAATATGTAGGTACATCTAAACAAAAAAATCTATCATGCAAGGATATATATCTATAAGTTTTACTTTAAGACTTTCGTTTATTTCGATTATTTGCGAGATTGCAAGTGATATTTTATACGTACATAAAATCAGTGCACATCCCAAAAATTGGTAAGAATCTTTAAAATCTTGTTTCCGTCTTTTTGATTTATCAAAGTTTAAACGTTAAATAGTAGATGAGGGCATTGTTGTTGCGTGTAGATAAACTACAGATGTATTTATTAAATTACGTAATAATAGACCCGGTCAAGTCTACGTCACAGTTCACAGAAGTGCATTAAAATACTGTCTGTGAAATATTCTCAGGCAACTAAGATTACGGACCAAAGAAAATGGGTATATTTTTCTTATTCTATGGTTCCAACATTAGTCTTTTTAAAACATTATTTAAAGAAAAATAAGAGAGTTTTTTTAGGTAGCTTTGATGTAAAAATGTTCCTTAAGACGTGCGTTTCAAATTCACAAATCTTCGAATCTGTGCTCCTAAAAGCTCGTATAAGGCATCTCCGTTGAGCTCCCGCAAATTCTACTAAGGAGCACATCTACATAAGGGCCCCATCGTATATTCAAACTAAGCGTAGTTTTGAAAACTACAAAAATGGGGCTACAAACGTATTATGGTTTCATTTAAATCGGTTATTTCTTTGTATCGAATATCTGACTTCAAAAATAATTGTACTATTTTTGATTTTTTTTTCGACTACGGATACATTTTTTGGTTTATATGCATTACGTAGTCTATGCCAAACTATAATACGTTTATTTACCATGGTTTTTTTAAGCTTGTAAATGATTAAAATTGCAACTTACGTTTTTCTTTAATATAAATGTGCTCGTTCAAAGATTTAAATGTACAAAGAAAATACCAAAAGTACTATTTTACCATATTTTTATTATTTCTGGCATCAGTACCACTTCTATATATCACAAACATTATCCTACATATTTTTAATCATAGTTATTGATGTATTAGGTACTCCGTATTTTTACATATTTTGTTAAAATTTCGAAAATAACTGACATTTAGGAAGATGACTTTTCACGAACTTTTGAGAGCACAGAACATCATTTATGAATTTGAAACGCCCCTCTTAAATTAAAATTCATTTGAAGTGCAATAAATTTTGAAAAAAATATGAGTTTTTCAGTCACGAAATAATCTTCCGAATTTCATACGAGGAAAGAATTTTGCACGACAATCTTAAGTTTTAATTTACTCAAACTTCGTTGGCATATAAAGCAATTTTATTCGTCACATTAATAGAAAAAAATTCAATAATGTGACTCATTGAATTGCTATGCAACGAAGTTTTCGTCAAAAATTTATGATTATCGGCAATTTTCTTTCCTCTAATTATATTACCTACGAGAATTTATCGCCAGACTAAAAAAATCACTTATTAATGTATTAATAATGATGCCCACCAAGATGTCAGCTATAAACCCGAATTGCTTGAGAAAACCACCATATCAAAGAGTATGGTTTGTTCTAGTTAATTGAAAATAATGTTAACTTTACAATTAACAAACCAGACCTTTTGATATGGTTGCTTTCTCAAGCAATTTGCGTTTAAAACTCACATCTTAAAGGGTCGCAATATTAACAAATAAAATGTAATTTAGTTAGTATTACAATGAACTATACTTGAAATATCAAATTAAAAACATTATAGCACATTTTAATACTGAGGGTTTCCCAAGAAAGCCTTTTATGTTCATAAAATATTGTTTTAAAAAAGTGGTTAAATCTGACAGAATAAAAATTCTACTTCACAGACAGTTTTTTAATGTGAATCTGCTCTAATACATTAGCCATTTTGCATTACAAAAAACGTGTCACGGACGTTACGACATTTTTAGTTTTTTGCTTATTCTATGACCAATAAACTAATGTGAGGCAGGGGGGTACAATAAAAAACCTCTATCAGAAAATTATTATGAAAAAGGTAATGAGGAATTTTATTTTTAGACGTTTCAACTGAAGTAAAAAAACTACTTTATGCCATAAATGAGGCATTGGTTTTACATTGGATAATCCTAGGTTCTACTTTGTTATCTATTCGAGTATTCAACAGAGAAATTGATAACTTGTTGATTTAGTTATTTTTTATTATCTGGTAAGTATTTAGATAGGTAATATATTTGTAAACATACTATCGTGGACAATGAATTTAAAACGATTTTTTTAATTTTACTCTACTGTGAATGGGGATTTTTATGTCAGTTTTCAAATGTTATTTTGACAACAAATGCGTCAAATGTAGTTTATTAAAATAGATTATGTAAAATTTGTAGCCGGCGAGAAAAATAGTAAGAAGATATTTCCTTTTTTAAATAATTTTGTTTTAGGATAACAATAAGGCTCTAATCTTCGTAAAACATCAGAGAAATGTTTCTTGTTAATGTCCACTTCGCATAAAACTTGAGGTGCTTAAGCCACTATTTTGACCATATTTACAATGCAAAAATTGATCGTTTTAAATTCCGTGTCCACGATAGTACATTCGAATTCACATAAAAGAGGTACTCTGTCAAAGTTTGTTTGAATAAATTTGGCAATAATTTCTTAATTTCTGGTTATTTCTTAACTGTATTCATAAAATATGGCCAAAGCAACGAAACAACCATCATAAAAATGATTAAATTTTGGTCAAATTAAGCCCAAATTTACTTAAACAAATTTTGACAGTGTACCTCATTTATGTGAAATCGACTGTACATTACGTTATACAATATTTACTGTAGAATCAAAAAAATGATATAGGGTATTAATTGATAATTAATTTTTAATAATTGATGATAAAGTATTTATAAAAAATATTATTGCAGCTGTATCTTATGAAAAAAGCATCTCTGGAAATAAAGAAATGTCAGAAGATAATGAAACATATTGTTCGACAGGGGGAATCCAACTTGAGGGTAACGATTTTCAAATAAAGTTACTAGAACTCTTCCTTAAACGAGGTTTGGATAAAGGATACGACTTCAAGTTAGCCACAGAATGGGATGATGCTGACAAGTTTGATGATGTTATATTTATGTATAAGAATAATAATGATAAATGGGTGCATCGTTTTTTGCAAGCCAAACATCGGAAGAATTCTTCCCAGACCATAACGATCAGCGATTTAACTGCAGATAGTGGAGACTTCAGTCTGCAGAAATACTTTATCGCTTATCTTAATATTATGAAAAACCCACTTTTTATAGAAAAAAATGTTAAAGTAAAAGATTTTATTTTATGTACAAACGTAAACTTGGAGGCAACTTTGGAACGAGATTTTGAAGACCTGGAAGAAGATGACAACATTTTAAATGTACATAAATCAGATAACAATCGTGCTAAACTTTTAAAACTTATAAAAGGACCGTTAACAGAAATGTTAATTTCAAGATTTAAAGAATGTTCAGATCTTAAAATCCTCGCCAATGAATTAGCAAGATGTGTCATCAACAATGAGGTTTTAGAGTTACGAAAAGGAAGAATAACGGAAAAGTATCAAAATGTATTAGCTCAGTATATCTTTACCGTAAATAATGCAACGGAAGACAATCAATCAACCAGTACAGATGAACCAATGCAAAAACGCCAAAAATCAAATCATTTGTATGTTAAATTTCAAAGTAACTTTTTAAATGAGTCATGTACCGATGTACAGCCATTAAGAATAGAATTCTACGAATCATACGTCAAAAACAAAACTGACTTTATAACTGTGAATTCATTTTGGGAGAAAATGAAAAAGACAACTCTTAAAATATCAAAGAAATTTAGAAAAGAATCAATAGCAAATGATACACTTCAACAATTAAATAATTCACTTGTAACACATGAAAACGTGAAAGATTTCTTTAAAAAACTATTATTTGCCGTAAATCTACCCAATGAAGACAAGTTAGGCAAAATTATAGCATCTGAATTACATGTAGATTACAGAGGTATTAAAGTGGATGTCATAGAAGGATGCTTTAGAGCGTTTATAGACAAATGGATAAAAAATGCAAATGAGATGAAGCAGTTTTTTAACAACATTAAAGAAAATAACTTATGGGGTATTTTTATGAAAGAATTCAAAAAGGCTTATGTTATTAATTCCCAAGACATAGAATTTGTGCTGGAATGTATGACTTTAGAAGAAACTTCATGCATTGTTGATACTACTAAATTATCCGTTTTAAACAATTTAGGTTTGACTGAAGACAAGGTTGATGAACTTTTTAATAAATTAGTATATGAAGTAAATTCACAAAATAACCAGCCCATACTCGATGACACAATAGAAAACAAATTTAAAGCATTTACAGAAAAATGGCTAAAATTAGAAAAAGAAAGAGAAAAAGAAAATGAGAAAAAGAAACGTTTTTTGACCAAAATTAAAGGAAGAAACTTTTTATGTCATCTTGCTAGATTAGAAATTGATTCTTATACTGCTGAATATTGTGCTAAAATTGTACGGCAGACAATTTTTTTTAAACATGGGTTAGCTGAGTTATATGCATTTTTAAAATCAAACAAACAAATTTTTCAAGTAGAAACTGAATTAAATACCATGTTGGGATTAAGTAAAGTTTTTAGTTTGGGTAACAGTGCATGTAAATTGGACAATTTACCAAATCGTCCAATTTGCATATCACTTAATTTGGCTTTGGATAAACAGGAGAAACTTGTACAGGCTTTTAGTTCGACTAAAGAAAATAACATATTAATTATTGAATGTAAAACTACCGACAATGGTGCAAATACATTTTATAAGAAATTGTTAGAAATTGTAAAACACAACAAAACTAAAAAAATTATTTTTATAACACAGTTAGGAAAAAACTTTTTAGATATAAACGATATAAACGACATATTTGGAAATGATATTATTGAACATTATGAATTTAACTGTAACTTAAATGACCTTTCTGATGATTCACAAATAAAGATCTTAAAAACAAATATTCTATTTCAAGGCAAAGAAGTCAAATTAGAATCAATAGTAGACAATGATTTAATAGATGGTGAAGCATTATCTAAACTTATTAACGATGAAAAAATAGAGATAGGTGAACAATTGCAAGATTTAGATATTAATTATTACATAGATCGAACATTAACTCGTTTAAATTCAAAAACACACAAATTGGATAAATTCCAACCAGAAAAAATAACCGACATAAATGATAAAATAGTCATAGTAGCCGCTTCAGCAGGAATGGGAAAATCTACCATACTTAGTCATTTAGCAATAAATACTAATAAATCAAATTTACTTTTGTGGATTGTAAAAATTAATTTAAACAACTATACCAATCTTCTTGAAAAATTTAATTTTATCGACGTGGACACGGTTTTAAATTTTTTAGTAAAAATAATGAATATCAATTCTAAATTAGAAAATAAACTTTTAAAACATTATTTAATTGAAAAGGGTAATATTGCCTTGTTATTTGACGGTTTTGATGAAATTAGCCCGTATTATAAAAAAACAGTTGTTAAATTGCTGCATATTTTAAAAACTACTAAAGTAGAGAAACTATGGATAACCACCAGATTACACCTCAAGCAAGATTTGGAAAATGAATTTAATACACTTTCGTTTGAACTAAACCAATTTTCTCGAGATGATCAGCGGACTTTTCTTAGAAAATTTTGGGGTCAAAATGATTATTACTTACCAAATAGTTATATCGACAAACTCTTTGATGTGATGTCTACATCCATAAAGGACAGGATATTTGAATTAGTAAGCATACCATTGCAAACAAGAATGCTTGCCGAAGCTTACGAAGATAATTTTAAAACTTATTTGGAATCAAATATTATGCCACAGTTTAATGAAACGTTCGACCTAATTGATTTATACGAATGTTTTATAAATAAAAAATTTAATATATTCTTTGAGGATAAAATGAAAGCAAACTTAAGTAATCAAGCTGCAAAAGAATCACTTCTAGACAATCAAGAATTAATTAAAAACCAACATAAACTTCTAGCTATCAATGCTTTATATCCTGGGAAGTTAAACAACGCTTTGTTTAATAACGGGTATCCAAATGAGCAACTACTTAGAGTTGGACTTATAAATAAAATAGATAATAACCGAGCACAGTTTATTCACAGAACCTTTGCAGAATATTTTATTGCACTTTGGCTTTCAGATACAGATAAATTAACAAATGCAGATGTCCAAGCCCTTCTAATTGCAGTATTAGACACCTATGAAAGATATGGGGATGAAGTTATATTAAACTTTCTCAACAAAATACTCATTGGTAAAATCGAAATTCACACTGCCGTTATAAACAGAGATGAAGACAAGGTTAGAAGTTTATTGCAAACTTATGAAAATATTGTTGAAAGTACAGATAAAGCAAATAGAACCCCACTTCATTTAGCTGTTATCTATGGTGATGAAGATATTATAAAAGTCTTATTAAAACATAATGCCAATGTTAATTGTTATGATAAAGGATTTAATTGGAGTCCGCTAGTTTATGCTGCACAAAAGGAAAGATGGGATATTGCTAAATTACTTATAGATAAAGGAGCATGTAGTCAAGATCTTCAAAAAGTGCGCATAGATTTACAAGAAAATAAATTTAGACAGTTTGAGGAAAAAGAAACACTTCTGCACTTTTCTATTTCTTATGCTGATATTGATACTATTAAATGTATAACAAAGAAATGTACATATGTTAATATTAATGACAATGATGGTAATACTCCCTTACATCTGGCAGCACAACTTGGTTATAATGACGTTGTTGTAGCTCTACTTCAGAAGGGTGCTATTTATAATCCCACAAATAATCACCATAAAACACCACTAGAGGTGGCTAAATACTATGAAGAAACTAAATCCACGTTTGATCTTATTGAACAATTATTTACAGTTCAAATAATATCCATAAATGATTCAAGGAGAACAACTTTACTTACTAATTTATTAGAGCAGGGAGTAATAATACAGGCTTTAAATGCAGATGGTCAAAATATTTTACATGTTGCTGCTGAGGGTGGTCATTGGGATGTAGTGCAGACTCTGATAACACATATACGTAATCATAATCCTCATACATTAATTCAATACGTTAATACTAAGGATAAGGATGGTAACACTGCACTTTATTATGCTACTATGTGTGGTAAAGTAAATATTATAAGACATCTGCTTGATAATAATGCAGATGTAAATACTAAGAACACAAATAACATGACTCCGTTACATTATGCTGCTGCGGGTGGTCATAGTGATGTAGTGCAGACTCTGATAACACATGTACGTAATCATCATTCTAATACATTAATACAATATGTCAATACTCAGGATAAGGATGGTAACACTGCACTTCACTGTGCTGCTATGCATGGTAAAGTAGATAGTGTAAGATATCTGCTTGATAATAATGCTGATGTAAATACTAAGAACACAAATAACAGGACTCCGTTACATGTTGCTGCTAAGGGTGGTCATTATGATGTAGTGCAGACTCTGATAACACATGTACGTAATCATCATCCTGATATATTAATACAATATGTCAATACTCAGAATGAGTATTTTAACACTGCACTTCACTATGCTGCTATGTATGGTAAAGTAGATATTATAAGAGGTCTGCTTGATAATGATGCAGATGTAAATACTAAGAACGTATATAACATGACTTCGTTACATTATGCTGCTGCGGGTGGTCATAGTGATGTAGTGGAGACTCTGATAACACATGTACGTAATCATCATCCTGATACATTAATACAATACGTTAATACTGAGGATAAGGATGGTAACACTGCACTTCAATATGCTGCTATGTATGGTAAAGTAGATAGTGTAAGACATCTGCTTGATAATAATGCTGATGTAAATACTAAGAACATAGATAACATGACTCCGTTACATGTTGCTGCTGAGGGTGGTCATTATGATGTAGTGCAGACTCTGATAACACATGTACGTAATCATAATCCTGATATATTAATACAATACGTTAATACTGAGGATATCGATGGTAACACTGCACTTGACAATGCTGTTATGTGTGGTAACGAAGATATTGTAAGATATTTACTTAATAATAATGCAGATGTAAATACTAAGAACATAGATAACACGACTCCGTTACATGATGCTGCTAAGGGTGGTCCTTGTGATGTAGTGGAGACTCTGATATCACATGTACGTATCCATAATCCTGCTATATTAATACAGTATATCAATACTGAGGATAAGGATGGTAACACTGCACTTCACTATGCTGCTATGTGGGGTAAAGTAGATATTATAAGACATCTACTTGATAATAATGCAGATGTAAATACTAAGGACATACGTGACATGACTCCGTTACATGTTGCTGCTGAGCGTGGTCATTATGATGTAGTGCAGACTCTGATAACACATGTGCGTATTCATAATCCTGATATATTAATACAATTTGTCAATACTGAAGATAGGCATGGTAACACTCCTCTTTACTATGCTGCTAAGTGTGGTAAAGTAAATATTATAAGACATCTGCTTGATAATAATGCTGATGTAAATACTAAGAAAGTGTATAACAGGACTCCGTTACATGTTGCTGCTAAGGGTGGTTATTATGATGTAGTGGAGACTCTGATAACACATGTACGTAATCATCATCCTGATATATTAATACAGTATATTAATACTGAAGATGAAGAAGGTAACACTGCTCTTTATTATGCTGCTATGTGTGGTAAAGTAGATATTATAAGACATCTGCTAGATAATAATGCAGATGTAAATACTAAGAACACACATAAAATGACTCCGTTGCATTATGCTGCTTGGTGTGGTCATTGTGATGTAGTACAGACTCTGATAACACATGTACGTAATCATCATCCTGATATATTAATACAATATGTTAATACTGAGGATAAAGATGGTAACACTGCACTTTACTATGCTGTTATGTATGTTAAAGTAGATATTATAAGATATTTGCTTGATAATAATGCTGATGTAAATACTAAAAACATACGTGACATGACTCCGTTACATGTTGCTGTTATGTATGGTCATTGTGATGTAGTGCAGACTCTGATATCACATATACGTTATCATCATCCTGATATATTAATACAATATGTCAATACTAAAAATGAGGATGGTAACACTGCACTTGATCTGATCTTCAAACGCAGAGAATATTATCCATGGGAAGAAATAAAATTTAATGGCCATTTAGTAAAGCTTCTTATAAATGAAGGTTCTCGCTTTAACAAGGAGGAACTATTAAATAACGCAGAAATGAAATCACTACGGCGTACTGATCCAGCATTGTATCAGGATATCATAAATGCAATAAATAATAGGACCTCATCCAATCCTAACATATCCTAATCTTTAGAGTAACAAACAAACTACTTGTCGCGAGATTCTGCATTTGGGTACATTTATTTTATAAAATACATGTATTATTTTACTTTTCCGAAAATTCTAAAGTTAGTAGATTTATAACTATGTAGTAAATTGTGTAAATATTGTATTTTAGTTATGGTAAAAAATCTCGCGATAAGCTTTTATATCCTAAAAAGAGCATAATGTGACAAAATGATGTGTTTGATTTGATTATAAAAAAATATTTTTTTTCTTTTTGAAGCCTTTAAATAAAAACTTTTTTTACATTTTATATGATAAAAATACGTAGCTAAGTACTTACTTTAAGTAGTAATGTTTTAATTTACATAGTTTATAAATATATTATAAATATTGCTTATATACAAATAAAACTATTGCTTGTTTATAAAAAGTTGCTTTACCTATTTCATAAAAAAAAAAAACAAAACAAGAATTAATTTTTTTGTTGATATTTTGGAAATTTAAACTTTTGACCCAGCTTACGTTTTTTCTGTATTTCGTCCCTATTTACTTTGGGACATTCTCTTTTTTTGTGACCATCTTTTTTACAATGGAAACATTGCTAAAACAAAAACATTTACAACAAACAAATTGTTTGATAAAAATTTTGCCTACTTTCTTTAA
Organism: Cartodere bifasciata; assembly: GCA_963920755.1. Lineage (NCBI taxonomy): Eukaryota > Metazoa > Arthropoda > Insecta > Coleoptera > Latridiidae > Cartodere > Cartodere bifasciata. Next base: position 128,526 of record OY987198.1, read on the forward strand.
ATAAAAACAGTTTTCCTTTAAAAATTAACCCAAAAAGACAAATTTTATTTCTTTTTGGCACAGACTAAGTATATTGTAGACGTCACATAACCATTTTCTATGGTCCACCAACTATTTTTTTGCTTAATACTGCGAAGAGTATCTCATAAATTGTTTAAAAACATTTTATAAAAAAACTTTAAAAACATCGACAAATCTGCGAAGAGTATAAAATACGAGATAAAGTATAAATCCTACCAGTTTCGTCTTCGGCTCATTTCTACTTTATCGTATTGTTCTTCATAAAAATAAAATATTATTTGCTCATAAGAATGTTGTTTTATTTTATGAAAAATATCTTGAAAAAAATTGATTAGACTTTTTTTTTTAAATTAATTAAATTTTTGAAAAAAACCATTTAAAAAGGAAGTGGGCGATTTAATTGTATTATTACGGTAGTTAATTTGTCTTACTTACTGTGGATAAAATTTTTCTTATAATGTGAGTACTTTTTATCAGAAATTAAAATTCAAGTATCTAAAATAATTAAAAATTGATAAGTTATCTAAACAAAAATATCCTTGCAATCTATAAGTTATACTTTACTTTATTTCGATTTGCGAGATTGCAAGTGATATTTTACAAAAATATAAAATTAGTGCACGATTCCAAAAATTGGTAAGACTTTTTAAAATCTTGTTTGCATTTTTATACTCCTCGCAGACAAAGTCAAAAACGAGGAGTATATTGTGATTGTTTTGTTTTATGTACATACTTCCCTGATACGTGATTCTGATGAGCCTCAATAGGGCAAAACAGCTGTCAATCACTTTAGGTTTGGTAGGAGCATGCATTTAAGAAATAAAGAAGGATTTTTTTTATAACTTGGCGCCACATATGACATGTGTTATATCATTAAAATTAAAATTTTAAGTCATAGCCAACTATGGGTTCTTTAAAAACAACAGTAGTTCTGATTTATTTTAAAAAAAATATTAAACCATTTTAAAGATACAAAAGGCAGGGGAGTACAATAAAAAACCTCCATCAAAAAATTATTTTAAAAAAGGTAAAGCGTAATTATATTTTTAGCCGTTTCAACTGATGTAAAAAAAGCTGCCTTATACCATAAATGATGCATTGGTTTTACATTGGATAATCCTAGGTTCTACTTTGTTATCTATTCAAGTATTCAACAGAGAAATGTGAAATTAATTATTTTTTTTATCTGGTAAGTATTTAGATAGGTAATATACGTATTTGTAAACATACGTTGTACAATATTTACTCTAGAATCAAAAAATATACCGTATTAATTGATAATTAATAATTAAAGATTGGGTATATGGGTATTTTCTATAAGGTATTTATAAAAAATATTATTGCAGCTGTATCTTATGAAAAAAGCATCTCTGGAAATATAGAAATGTCAGAAGATGATGAAACATATTGTTCGACAGGGGGACTGCAACTTGAGGGTAACGATTTTCAAATAAAGTTACTAGAACTTTTCCTTAAACGAGGTTTGGATAAAGGATACGACTTCAAGTTAGCCACAGAATGGGATGATGCTGACAAGTTTGATGATCTTATTTTCATGTACAAGAATAATGAGGATGAATGGGTGCATCGTTTTTTGCAAGCCAAACATCGGAAGAATTCTTCCCAGACCATAACGATCAGCGATTTAACAGCAGATAGTGGAGACTTCAGTCTGCAGAAATACTTTATCGCTTATCTTAATATTATGAAAAACCCACTTTTTATAGAAAAAAATGTTAAAGTAAAAGATTTTATTTTATGTACGAACGTAAACTTGGAGGCAACTTTGGAACGAGATAATTTTGAAGACCTGGAAGAAGATGACAACATTTTAAATGTACATAAATCAGATAACAATCGTGCTAAACTTTTAAAACTTAAAAAAGGACCGTTAACAGAAATGTTAATTTCAAGATTTAAAGAATGTTCAGATCTTAAAATCCTCGCCAATGAATTAGCAAGATGTGTCATCAACAATGAGGTTTTAGAGTTACGAAAAGGAAGAATAACGGAAAAGTATCAAAATGTATTAGCTCACTATATCTTTACCGTAAATAATGCAACGGAAGACAATCAATCAACCAGTACAGATGAACCAATGCAAAAACGCCCAAAATCAAATCATTTGTATGTTAAATTTCAAAGTAACTTTTTAAATGAGTCATGTACCGATTTACAGCTATTGAGAACAGAACTCTACGAAGCATACCTCAAAAACAAAACTGACTTTATAACTGTGAATTCATTTTGGGAGAAAATGAAAAAGACAACTCTTAAAATATCAAAGAAATTTAGAAAAGAATCAATAGCAAATGATACACTTCAACAATTAAATAATTCACTTGTAACTAATGAAAACGTGAAAGATTTCTTTAAAAAACTATTATTTGCCGTAAATCTACCCAATGAAGACAAATTAGGTAAAATTATAGCATCTGAATTACATGTAGATTACAGAGGTATTAAAGTGGATGTCATAGAAGGATGCTTTAGAGCGTTTATAGACAAATGGATAAAAAATGCAAATGATATGAAGCAGTTTTTTAACAACATTAAAGAAAATAACTTATGGGGTATTTTTATGCAAGAATTTAAAAAGGCTTATGTTATTAATTCCCAAGACATAGAATTTGTGCTGGAATGTATGACTTTAGAAGAAACTTCATGCATTGTTGATACTACTAAATTATCCGTTTTAAACAATTTAGGTTTGACTGAAGACAAGGTTGATGAACTTTTTAATAAATTAGTATATGAAGTAAATTCACAGAATAATCAGCCCACACTTGATGACACAATAGAAAACAAATTTAAAGTATTTACAGAAAAATGGCTAAAATTAGAAAAAGAAAGAGAAAAAGAAAATGAGAAAAAGAAACGTTTTTTGACCAAAATTAAAGGAAGAAACTTTTTATGTCATCTTGCTAGATTAGAAATTGATTCTTATACTGCTGAATATTGTGCTAAAATTGTACGGCAGACAATTTTTTTTAAACATGGGTTAGCTGAGTTATATGCATTTTTAAAATCAAACAAACAAATTTTTCAAGTAGAAACTGAATTAAATACCATGTTGGGATTAAGTAAATTTTTTAGTTTGGGTGCATGTAAATTGGACAATTTACCAAATCGTCCAATTTGCATATCACTTAATTTGGCTTTAGATAAACCCGAAAAACTTGTGGAGGCTTTTAGCTCGACTAAAGAAAATAACATATTAATTATTGAATGTAAAATTACCCACAATGGTGCAAATGCATTTTATAAAAAATTGTTAGAAATCGTAAAACACAACAAAAGTAAAAAAATTATTTTTATAACACAGTTAGGAAAAAACTTTTTAGATATAAACGATATAAACGACATATTTGGAAATGATATTATTGAACATTATGAATTTAACTGTAACTTTAATGACCTTTCTGATAGTTCACAAAGAAAGATCTTAGAATCAAATATTTTATTTCAAGGCAAAGAAGTCGAATTAGGATCAATAGTAGACAAAGATTTAATAGATGGTGAAGCATTATCTAAACTTAATAACAATGAAAAAATAGAGATAGGTGAACAATTGCAAGATTTAGATATTAATTATTACATAGATCGAACATTAACTCGTTTAAATTCAAAATCATTCCAATTTGATAAATTCCAACCAGAAAAAATAACCGACATAAATGATAGAATAGTAATAGTAGCCGCTCCAGCAGGAATGGGAAAATCTACTATACTTAGTCATTTAGCAATAAATACTAATGAATCTAATTTACTTTTGTGGATTGTAAAAATTAATTTAAACAACTATACCAATCTTCTAGAAGAATTTAATTTTATCAACGTTGACACGGTTTTAAATTTTTTAGTAAAAATAATGAATATCAATTCTAAATTAGAAAATAAACTTTTAAAACATTATTTAATTGAAAAGGGTAACATTGCCTTGTTATTTGACGGTTTTGATGAAATTAGCCCGTATTATAAAAAAACAGTTGTTAAATTGCTGCATATTTTAAAAAAGACTAAAGTAGAGAAACTATGGATAACCACCAGATTACACCTCAAGCAAGAATTGGAAAATGAATTTAATACACTTTCGTTTGAACTAAACCAATTTTCACGAGATGATCAGCGGACTTTTCTTAGAAAATTTTGGGGTCAAAATGATTATTACTTACCAAATAGTTATATCGACAAACTACTTGATGTGATGTCTACATCCATAAAGGACAGGATATTTGAATTAGTAAGCATACCATTGCAAACAAGAATGCTTGCCGAAGCTTACGAAGATAATTTTAAAACTTATTTGGAATCAAATATTATGCCACAGTTTAATGAAACGTTCGACCTAATTGATTTATACGAATGTTTTATAAATAAGAAATTTAAAATATTCTTTGAGGAAAAAATGAAAGTAAACTTAAGTAATCAAGCTGCAAAAGAAACACTTCTAGACAATCAAGAATTAATTAAAAACCAACATAAACTTCTAGCTATCAATGCTTTATATCCTGGGGAGTTAAACAACGCTTTATTTGATAACGGGTATCCAAATGAGCAACTACTTAGAGTTGGACTTATAAATAAAATAGATTATAATCGAGCACAGTTTATTCACAGAACCTTTGCAGAATATTTTACTGCACTTTGGCTTTCAGATACAGATAATTTAATAAATGCAGATGTCCAAGCCCTTCTAATTGCTGTATTAGGCACCTATAAAAGATATGGGAATGAAGTTATATTAAACTTTCTCAACAAAATACTCATTGGTAAAATCGAAATTCACACTGCCGTTATAAACAGAGATGAAGACAAGGTTAGAAGTTTATTGCGAACAAATAAGGATACTATTAACAGTATAGATAAAGCAAATAGAACCCCACTTCATTTAGCTGTTATCTATGGTTATAAAGATATTATAAAAGTCTTATTAGAATATAATGCCAATGTTAATTGTTATGATAAAGGATTTAATTGGAGTCCTCTAGTTTATGCTGCACAAATGGAAAGATGGGATATTGCTAAATTACTTATAGATAAAGAAGCATGTAGTCAAGACCTTCAAAAAGTGCGCAATGATTTACAAGAAAAGAAATATAGACGTAAGAATAAAGAAACACTTTTGCACTTTTCTATTTCTTATGCTGATATTGGTACTATTAAATGTATAACAAAGAAATGTACATATGTTAATATTAAGGACAATGATGGTAATACTCCCTTACACCTGGCAGCACAACATGGTTATAATGACGTTGTTGTAGCTCTACTTCAGAAGGGTGCTATTTATAATCCCACAAATAATCACCATAAAACACCACTAGAGGTAGCTAAATACTATGAAGAAACTAAACCCACGTTTCATCTTATTAAACAATTATTTACAGTTTTAACAAAAACCACCAATGATTCAAGGAGAACAACTTTACTTACTAATTTATTAGAGCAGGGAGTAATCATACAAGCTTCAAATACAGATGGTCAAAATAGTTTACATTATGCTGCTAAGGGTGGTCATTGTGATGTAGTGGAGACTCTGATAACACATGTACGTAATCATCATCCTGATACATTTATACAATACATCAATACCAAAGATAGGCAAAGTAACACTGCTCTTCACTATGCTGCTAGGCAAGGTAAAGTAGATATTGTAAGATATCTGCTTGATAATGATGCAGATGTAAATACTAAGAACATACGTGACATGACTCCGTTACATTATGCTGCTAAGGGTGGTCATTGTGATGTAGTGCAGACTCTGATAACACATGTACGTAATCATCATCCTGATATACTAATACAATACGTCAATACTGAGGATGAGGATGGTAACACTGCACTTCACTATGCTGCTATGCGTGGTAAAGTAGATATTATAAGATATCTGCTTGATAATAATGCTGATGTAAATACTAAGAGAAGGTATAACATGACTCCGTTACATGCAGCTGCTGAGGAGGGTCATTATGATGTAGTGCAGACTCTGATAACACATGTACGTAATCATCATCCTGATATACTAATACAATACGTCAATACTGAGGATGAGGATGGTAACACTGCACTTCACTATGCTGCTATGCGTGGTAAAGTAGATATTATAAGATATCTGCTTGATAATAATGCTGATGTAAATACTAAGAGAAGGTATAACATGACTCCGTTACATGCAGCTGCTGAGGAGGGTCATTATGATGTAGTGCAGACTCTGATAACACATGTACGTAATCATCATCCTGATATACTAATACAATACGTCAATACTGAGGATGAGGATGGTAACACTGCACTTCACTATGCTGCTATGCGTGGTAAAGTAGATATTATAAGATATCTGCTAGATAATAATGCTGATGTAAATACTAAGGACACAGATAACATGACTCCGTTACATGCAGCTGCTGAGGAGGGTCATTATGATGTAGTGCAGACTCTGATAACACATGTACGTAGTCATCATCCTGATATACTAATACAATACGTCAATACTGAGGATGAGGATGGTAACACTGCACTTCACTATGCTGCTATGCGTGGTAAAGTAGATATTATAAGATATCTGCTAGATAATAATGCTGATGTAAATACTAAGGACACAGATAACATGACTCCGTTACATGCAGCTGCTGAGGAGGGTCATTATGATGTAGTGCAGACTCTGATAACACATGTACGTAATCATCATCCTGATATACTAATACAATACGTCAATACTGAGGATAAGGATGGTAACACTGCACTTCAATATGCTGCTATGTATGGTAAAGTAGATAGTGTAAGACATCTGCTTGATAATAATGCTGATGTAAATACTAAGAACATAGATAACATGACTCCGTTACATCATGCTGCTATGTATGGTCATTGTGATGTAGTGGAGATTCTGATAACACATGTACGTAATCATCATCCTGATACATTAATACAATACGTTAATACTGAGGATAAGGATGGTAACACTGCACTTCACTATGCTGCTATGTGTGGTAAAGTAGATAGTGTAAGATATCTGCTTGATAATAATGCTGATGTAAATACTAAGAACGGGTATAACATGACTCTGTTACATGAGGCTACTGAGGGTGGTCATTATGATGTAGTGCACATTCTGATATCACATGTACGTAATCATTATCCTGATATATTAATACAATACGTTAATTCTGAGGATAAGGATGGTAACACTGCACTTGATCTGGCCCTCAAACCTATACAAGAGAACCAATGGTGGAAAAAATTGAATGGCCATGTAGTAAAGCTTCTTATAAATGAAGGTGCTTACTTTAACAAGGAGGAAGTATTAAATAACGCAGAAATAAAATCACTTCAAGATACTGATCCAGCATTGTATCAGGATATCATAAATGCAATAAATAATAGGGCCTCATCCAATCCTTACATATCCTAATCATTAGATTAGGTAATGTGTAACGGTATTTTTCGCGACAAGCTTTTTTTATCATAAAAAGTGTAATGTAATTTGACAAATTTATGAGTTTGATTTGATTAAAATAATTATTTTTATCTTTTCAGATCTTTTTTCTTAAAATATTTTTTAACATTAATTTATTTTTAATAATTTTACTAGATTTATTCGTACCTAAGTATTTACATTACTTTTAGATAATTAATTTATCCTAAATATGTTTTTATATAAATAAAACTATTGCTTGCTTATAAAAAGTTGATTTATTTCATAAAAACAAAATAAGTATTAATTTTTCTTTTGATACTTCGGAAATTTAAACTTTTGACCCAGCTTACGTTTTTTCTGTACTTCTTCCCTATTTACTTTGGGACATTCTCTTTTTTTGTGACCATCTTTTTTACAATGGAAACATTGCTAAAATAAACACAACAGAAAATGTTTTATTCAATTTTTTTTTATAATAATAATAATAATAATAATAATAAATTTTGCCTATTTTCTTCAAATAAAAACAGTTTTCCATTAAAATTTAACGCAAAAAAAGACAAATTTTATTTCTTTTTGGCACAGACTAAGTATAATGTAGACGTCACATAACCATTTTTTATAGTCACCGTGTATCTATTATTTACTTAATCTATGACCTGTCTACATTTTAAACGTACCTGTGTAAAAGTAGGTAAATCGCCACATGGATTTTTGGGCAAATGACAACGTTTACATTTTGGACAGTGTTGCCAAGTGGGTTTAACGCATCTTTCACATAAATTGCAATGTTGCCAAGTCCTGCCATCTTTGGAAGTGCAAGTTTTGCATATTTCACAATGATTATTTTCCAAAGACACCCAATATTCGCAGGAATTGCAATATTTGTAACCTTCTTCACAAGGTAAAGTAATATTGCTAAAAAAAATTATTATTATACTCTTCACAGACAAAGTCGAAGAGTATATTGCGATTGGTCGGACCTTCTCTAAAATCATTAATATTTGTCCTAGAGCAAAATTTTTTACATATTCGTTCGTTTTATGACTTTTTAAGACTTTTATTTTTTGTCCGTCTGTCTGTAACGAAATTTGTGACCACCATAACTCAAGAACGGGTTATCGGATCGACTTGAGATTTAACACAAAAATCAATCCTATTTAGAGGAAGAGCCCTATTGTTTTTGGAAAAAATCAAGTAATAAATAGAGGGTTAAAAATACCCCCAAAGTAAAAAAAAATTTATATTTTCGTTAATATCAACTGTACGGAAAAAAATATTCTTAATAAAATTAAAGATTGTATTTTTCCCTATAAAAAAGCATTTGGTAATTTTTTTGTATCCCCACCCGTTTACAAAAAAAAATAAGTTTTACGTTTCTTTAAATAAAATAAAAAATGCACCTTTTTAATCATCTACTGCGAAAAGTATCATATAGAATGTGTAACAATTATATAAAAATAAAAAAATCGTCATAAAAAATGAGCTATCTGCGAAGTTTAACTTTTGAAATGATCTATTCCTCTCACTGATCTAACCCGCTTTTGTTATACTCTTCGCAAGACTAGGTCCGAAGAGTATATTGCAATCGATCAGACCAAACCTATAATCGTCAATTTTCATCGTAGAGCAAAAATTCTTGTTTAATTTATCGAATTTTGAACAATTTTTAAATAATCTGTCTGTTTGTCACGTTTCTTGTAGACACGCTATCTCAAAAACCAAAAGTGATATCAAACTCAACTTTTAAGGAAAAATCTACCTTTATAAGAGAAAGTACCCTATTGTTTTTGACAAGAATCTGATTACTACAAAGCCGCCTTTTGCGCCCCTCAAATGAAAAAAAAATCGTAGCTCAACTATTATTAAATTTACAAAAAAAATTATTCGACATAAAACATAAACAATTTAATTCTTTACCAAAAAGTATTCTTTAGTTTTTTTGTCCGACCCCCCAATTACCCCCCAACACAAAAAAAACCTCTTATCTCCGTTTTTATTTAATCTACAAAAAAATATTCGTTTCAAAATTAAAGAAAATTTAATTTTCTATTAAAAATGTTGGTTCATTTTTTGTATAGTTAGCCAGTAAGGTAAAAAAAACAAAAAATAAACTATTTCAGTAGCAAAAAATTCTAAGTTCGAGTCGCGTCACGCGTCGGTCAAGAAGGCCATGCCAAAAAAATTCCAAACAAAGAAACAAAAGCAGCTGTCAGAACAGATAACCTCAAATATGTTAAACGTCAGAACTGACGTTTATCCCCTTCGTTAACGAAATTAGTCGTGTTTTCTGTTAATAGTTTGCCCTCTTCGCAGATTTTTTTACATAAAATTTGTTTTATTTAAAAATAAACTGTTTTCCTATAAAAGTTTTCTTGCGAATAGAATGTGTAGCAATTATAAAAAATATTGATTTAGCTTTGACTTAAAAAATATAAAATTACATTTCTACCGATTTCGAATTCTACTCAAGCTACTCATCTGCGAAAAGTAACTTTTTAGCGTTTCAACTTTTACTCATTCTTGTTTTGAACTTACCTAAGAGGAATATTTGTAAAAAGTCGAACAGGGGACCCCAATTTTCGTGATTTTTGGCCTTCCCCAAACATAACATGATTTTTGTAAGTTAATCTGTAATCTAACATTTTTATAAAAGGCATCGAAAGTTGTAAATGCGATTCCATAAAATACGGAAATGCCCATAAAAGTGCAACTTTTGGTACCCCCATAATTTCCAAAGTTTGCACTAGGGGCTCTACCCTACCCCCAAAAGGGGGGTCAAACACTATTAACATTTCATCTGGTCTAAAAAAATAATTTAGAGCATTTTTACCAACAATAAAGGCTAGAACTTACTTAGAATTTGCAATAAAACGCTCATAACTCGTGGCCCCATTTTTGGTAAAAAAATAATGATTAAAAACGTTATAACAACAAAATTCGTTTTCAGAATAAAAGTTTAAGTATCTCTCGTCAATGTCCATTAAAATGCTCTTAATTTTACCACTTAAGTTTGTTCTAATGTAATTATGAATAGTCGAAGCCCCTATGCAAATAACTTTTCTAAAAAACACAATTTTTACTCATTTTTTAATAATTTTTTAGTTATTTACCTATAATTGCAACTTTGCACTATATCAACAATAAATTGCACACTTTGAGCCGAGAAAAAATACTGTGCTTCCTCTTTTGTGTTGTCCAAAGGCCTTAAAATAGTACTGGGATCCCCAAATTGAGAATCACTAATATTTTTAGTAATTTCGTGTTCACTTGTGTGATTTTCATCGTTTTTAGAATCCAGAATAAATCTAGCACACACGTGGCAGTATATTCTGTCCTTCTGAGGCATTTGTGCTACCTAAAACCACCAAAACTAGCCCCAAACTTAAAAAAAACCATAGCAAACATACCTTTTTGGGTATTAGTGCATCTGCACTAGTTTTTATCGAATTTCTAACATCCTTAGCTCTTTTAAGCCATTGCGCTTCCTTACTTTTTCTAAAATTATCCAACTCGTCCTCCCAAAGAAAAAACGAACACTTTCTACGGTCTCTGTAAGCAGAGCATGCATAAAAACTTCGCTTTCCATCTTTTATAGCTCTGCGAAATAGTAACGTAGGGCCATGCGTGCATTTAGGGTGCTTCTGAAGGTCCCCTAGGATAACTTCTACATTTCCCAACACTTCATTTGCTTTGTCACTCATTTAAATCGAAAAAAATTGAACGCACTGCCAGGCACCGACATAGGTAGAAGCCGACACCGCTTGTAACTGTAAAGAGCTGGTAGCCGACAGGAGCCGCGGGCCGACAAAAGATGAAATTCAAAACAAGCCGGCAACGTTGCAAGTACTCAACACATGTGTTTTAAATAACTTTAGGGTTCAGCCTTTGAACGCTAGGTGTCGTGCGTATAGATAATAAAATAACGTCGCTTCGCTATAATAAAAGGGAGAGACATTCCTGGGGTAAACATTTTCATTTGATTTGGCGCCAAATTAAAATGAAGCAAATAAGTAATATAATAAAGTAAGGTGAAAATGTCCAATATTTTATAATTTTTAAACATAAATTTAATGGAATGCCGCAAATTTTCACAGACAACGTTCGTTGTTCTAAAAAATAATTGTTACACTGTCATTTTGGTTTACCGGTTTGACTTTTGGACTATAGATCTTTCCCGCCGTTGATCCCAATCGCGGTCGTTATACTTGGAAAACGTCAGATATGCGTCAGATTGACACATATCATAGTGCTGGTGGTGGTCATTTAGTTTACCAAGTATACCGACCGCGATTTTGGTCAACAACGGCGGGAAAGACCTATACTACTATTTATAATACCTCTATAGTCATTTACACAATTACTACTATTTTTTTCGCATGAGTACCTTCTCGATCGAATTGTGTATTCTATTTTTAAAGGTATAAGAATAATAAAAATCCCAAAAACATACCCCAAATTTTTAAAGTGTTAGGTACTGTGACAGGCAGTGACACCAAATCGAGAAAATAAGTTTTCGGAAATGTTTTTTTATTTCCTGGTGAAAGTGGAACTGCCTGTAGATGCCAACCTGTAAATTATTGGCAATAAGACTATTATTTTATATGCTGATTTCAAAAATATGAAATACTTATGGCTGAAGGACCACAATGAATGGACTTTAAGTTATATTCAATATATAAACATATTTTTTATTTTATTTATTGAATAAGGCTGCAAATTTAGCCAAGATAATTTTTTTAATTACCCAATTTTTTTTTCAGTTCAAAAGAAAGGTATTTTTTTTGCAAAACCTGTACATTTTTTTAGTTTTGATCCTACATGAATTTTAATAAGACATTTAGAAACTTAATTTCTTTTCAAAATCTTCTACGATTAAGAATACATAATAATATAACAATTTTATGGTGAGGCGAAATGCATCCTTGGACACTATATCTACAGAAGTTTCTATTTCAATTTATCCTGTTATCCCTTTTTCTCTGTTATTAAATAGTAATAATAATCTGCAAATTTTAAATCAGTATTTTTATTTACTACTTATGAATTAATAAAGCAAAAATACAGGGTGTTTAAACCAAATCTTTTCAGGGCAATTTTTAATGATTCTTTCGTAATGTCATCACAAAAATTCATTAAGAAAAAAGTTCATGTATTTAAGTGTCCTATTTCGCCCATTTATAGAATTACAGTCTCAACCCCAAAAGCACTTGAGTAAGTAGAATTTTTTTCGGTTCAGGTATTTTCGAAACAAATACATAATTTAAAAAAATTATAGGACCTTTTCTAATTATCTAAATACCTACCAAAAATAAATATTTCTTATTTATTTGTAAAATTTGAAAACAAATTTATGGTGGAGATTCTTGGGAGGTTGCAAAACTTTTTTTATAAATGAGGTCAGAAACTACACCCTTTTATTTTGCGTACATGTTTAGTGCACATCGTGTTTATTTCTCTTGTGTAATTTTGCGCAAAGGTGAGGAAATGGTAACTTTTTTGGGGAAGAATATTGACATTTGTTTGGCTTTTATAAAAAAGCTTAAGGCAAAATTCCTTTTTGTAACTTAGATTGATGGCCACTTTGCACTAGGATTTTTATCTGTTATTTCTCGTTTAGAGACACCATGACTTTTACGTGTCTTGCACCAATTTATTATTATTTACTTTACTTATTAAAAAGATATTTTTCAATAAAGCAAATTTAAATAGGGCTATTTAATAATCTTACCAATTATGTACTCTGTTTACATAAATTAAGTACTTTAATGTTACATTTTAAATACACAAATTATGTTTTTAAATAATTAATGTATGTCATATTAATAAATTGAGTATGTATTATTTTTAAGTAAAATTGATTATTTTAATTTTATGTACCAAATACCTTAATGATTTTACGTAGTCTCTACATAATTTATAAAAGTCATATTTATATATTAAATATGTATTTTGTTTACATAAATTGATTACTTTGCTGTTATGTATCAAATACCTAAATCAGATTACATAACCTCTACATAATTAATTAAAGTCCAATTTATGTACTAAGTATGTATTTCGTTTACATAAAATTTGTTACTTTAATGTTACGTATCATATACGTAAATCAAGCAACATAACCTCTATGTATCATGTATTTAGTCTATGATAATACATACTCGGTACATTAATATGACTTTAATAGGTTACGTAGAGATTATGTAATATAATAAAGGTATTTGATACGTAATAGCAAAGTTATCAATTTATGTAAAAAAAATACATATTTAATATATAAATATGACTTTCATAAATTATGTAGAGACTACGTAAAATGATTAGGGTATTTGGTACATAACATTAAAATAACCCATTTTACGTTTTACGACTTTAATAAGTTACGTAGAGGTTATGTAATATAATGAAGGTATTTGATACATAACAGCAAAGTAATCAATTTATGTAAACAAAATACATATTTAATATATAAATATGACTTTTATAAATTATGTAGAGACTACGTAAAATCATTAAGATATTTGGTACATAAAATTAAAATAATCAATTTTACTTAAAAATAATACGTACTCAATATATTAATATGACATAAGGTAAATGTCCCAGTTATCGACCGCGTACCAATTATCGACCACTTTTTTATATTTTTGCTTAAAATAAGAAACTAAGAGCTTCTACAACAGAGCAAATAATTTTATGTTATAACTTTACATTTTGCAAACAGATGGATATCAATTGTGCCAATTTGAATAAAAAAAAAATCCGTATTTTAATTTTTAACCAGTGTTGTGTTGAGCTTACTGCAGATAAGTTTAAAATCCTTAAGCAGGTAAGGTAACCCTCTAGCAACATTAAAGGGCTTTTGTCCTAACTTCTCAATGGATAATATAATTTAGATGTGATTAAACAAGATTTAAAAGCTTTGTAGATGCATATTCTGTCTTTAAAATTAAATAAAATATGATATTAGAAAAAATATTAGAGGGGTCGATAATACGGCCACAAATTTTATCTAGTTCCAATTATCGACCGGGGGTGGTCGATAAATGGGACATCGCAATTATTTTTGAAATAAGCATAAATAATTACTGGTATATTGTATAAAGCCAAAACTAAAGTAAAATAACTTTAAATTATAATAACTTTTTCGAGACCAATTATCGTCCTACCATTTTTCATCAAATAAACTTACAAATTAAACATTTGTTTTCCGGCATAAACCGACCGGTCGATATTAGGGACATTGAAATCATTAAACAAAAAAAGAATTAAACATACAAAAAAAATATTTTAGCCTTGCAAAAAATATTTTTGATTAGAAAAATGTATACATTTTTTGGGGACCAATTATCGACCTACCTATTTTTGACAAATAATCTCTCTAAAAAATTGTAATAACTTGGCAATAGGTATTAAGAATTACAGACTTTTTCAATAATTTTATTTAAAAGTTATAATAAAGAAAGAACTTTTCTAAATAAACAAGATATAGACTAGGTACTACAAGAGGCAACACGAAAAAAAGAAAAAATAATTGCAAGACAAAAAATTTCGAAAACAGCAGGCTAAAAAAAAAGAACAAATAAAGTTTAAAAAAAATGAAATGAAAAGTGGTCAAATGAATTCCATTTAGCCGATATTCAACTTCTTACGAACCTGCAACGGAGAAGAAAAAGAACGACGCGCACGTTCCAATTTTATATGATAGTCAATTTGATCATGTAATGAGTCAAAGGATCCAATTCTTGAAAACTCTTTTGGTATAACACATATTCAATAAAAGCTATGAACAAAAGTGAGTTAAACTAGAGGTGGCCCAAAGTGGAGGTTCTTCTGGATTACGAACAAGATGACATAATCCGAACTATTCCCACTTTAGTATACGTGATCTCAACATTGAGGTCACAAACAGCGGAGATATTGAGAATGAACCACCGTGATAAAGACTGCTTTAATTGTTGGACCAATTTCTTATCATTTCCCACTCTTTGTAAGCTTAATGTTGAGATCATGTATGCCAAAGTGGAAATAGCTCGGAATATTAAAAATAAAAAAACCTCAACAAATAAACAAAATAAAGATGAATTGCCCGAAGTGAATGATTTTTAGAGTTAACTAGAATTTATTTTTTATTCATTTTAAAAGTTACATTCTATTTTTTGTTATTTCCTATTTTTTTTGTGCAATAAAATAAGATTATAGACAAATTAAGTTTTTTTTACAGTAGGTGCACAAAGATTTCAGATAAAATTAGGTGGTCGATAATAGGAACATTCAGCCGGTCGATAAATGGTACAAACGGAATAATAGCACTGGTCGATAAATGGGACAATGGTTTTTCGTTTTTATTAAATTTATTACTAAATATCAAGAAATTTGGTAAAATATCTGAGAACGTCAAATTCACGAAAATGAGTACTGAAAATCAATGGCGTTTACCAAATAATTATTGGGCCTTTTATATGCATTTGGCAAATTTTTAAAGTTAATTTGTGTGTCTTAAGGGTCTTAAGCGGTCGATAATTGGGACATTTACCTTACATTAATTATTTAAAAACATAATTTGTGTATTTAAAATGTAACATTAAAGTACTTAATTTATGTAAACAGAGTACATAATTGGTAAATAGCCTTATTTAAATTTGCTTTATTGAAAAATATCTTTTTAATAAGTAAGTAAAAGTTGAAATTTTTTTTTTTTTGCTGCAGAAAATTTGTGTTTATTTACCGAATTATTCAAAATAATTTAGAAGTAAATATCACAAACCGATCAAAAGTTATCTCCAGAAAACGGCCCTCTTATTATTTCAAAAAGCGGTCAACCGATTTTAATTTTTTTAATGCCATGGTAAAGCTTATTTTTTTCTCTTTCAAATGAGGTATCGCAAGATAGGTGTTGTAATTTAAAAATTGCAGGTTGGGGTTCGTGGGTGACAGAGGGATATAGAATTTTTTTTTTTTTATATTTTTTAGATGTCCTTCTCCGTAACTAAATTGACCTGTTTTTGCTTAAAAATATATTTGCTGTATTAGGAAAGTTATAGGGGGTGTCTAATCCTAATTGAACACACTGTATAACAATTTTATGGTGGGGCGAAATGCATCCTTGGACACTATCTACAGAAGTTTCTATTTCAATTTATCCTGTTATCCCTTTTTCTCTGTTATTTAATAGTAATAATAATCCGCAAATTTTAAATCAGTATTTTTATTTACTACTTATGAATTAATGAAGCAAAAATACAGGGTGTTTAAACCAAATCTTTTCAGGGCAATTTTTAATGATTCTTTCGTAATGTCATCACAAAAATTCATTAAGAAAAAAGTTCATGTATTTAAGTGTCCTATTTCGCCCATTTAAAGAATTACAGTCTCAACCCCAAAAGCACTTAAGTAAGTATCATTTTTTTCGGTTCAGGTATTTTCGAAAGAAATACATAATTTAAAAAAATTATAGGACCTTTTCTAATTATCTAAATACCTACCAGAAATAAATATTTCTTATTTATTTGTAAAATTTGAAAACAAATTTATGGTGGAGATTCTTGGGAGGTTGCAAACTTTTTTTATAAATGAGGTCAGAAACTACACCCTTTTATTTTGCGTACATGTTTAGTGCACATCGTGTTTATTTCTCTTGTGTAATTTTGCGCAAAGGTGAGGAAATGGTAACTTTTTTGGGAAAGAATATTGACATTTATTTGGCTTTTATAAAAAAGCTTAAGGCAAAATTCCTTTATGTAAAATAAATATTAAAATTAAAATTTTAGTATGCCAATTGGTCAATCACAATAATCATTTTGTTGGCTTTAAATTTATTTCAACTGAATAAAAATGAACTGAAATTTATTTAACATGAGGCCACTTTGCTCTAGGATTTTTATCTGTTATTTCTCGTTTAGAGACACTATGACTTTTACGTATCTTGCACCAATTTATTATTATTTACTTATTAAAAAGATATTTTTCAATAAAGCAAATTTAAATAGGGCTATTTAATAATCTTACCAATTATGTACTCTGTTTACATAAATTAAGTACTTTAATGTTACATTTTAAATACACAAATTATGTTTTTAAATAATTAATGTACCCTTGGTTTCATAAGACACTGGGACGCTGTCAAATTTCTTTTGCTTAATATGACCTTAAGATAGCCATAATTTAATCATATTTATGGTGGTTGATTCGTTGCCTTTTCATATTTTACGAATATAGTCACAAAATACCCACAAATGAAGAAATTAATACTAAATTTGGTAAATGAAATTTGACAGTGTCCCAGTGTCTTGTGAAACCAAGTGTATGTCATATTAATATATTGAGTACGTATTATTTTTAAGTAAAATTGATTATTTTAATTTCATGTACCAAATACCTTAATGATTTTACGTAGTCTCTACATAATTTATAAAAGTCATACTTATATATTAAATATGTATTTTGTTTACATAAATTGATTACTTTGCTGTTATGTATCAAATACCTTCATTATATTACATAACCTCTACGTAACTTATTAAAGTCGTAAAACGTAAAATGGGTTATTTTAATGTTATGTACCAAATACCCTAATCATTTTACGTAGTCTCTACATAATTTATGAAAGTCATATTTATATATTAAATATGTATTTTTTTTACATAAATTGATAACTTTGCTATTACGTATCAAATACCTTTATTATATTACATAATCTCTACGTAACCTATTAAAGTCATATTAATGTACCGAGTATGTATTATCATAGACTAAATACATGATACATAGAGGTTATGTTGCTTGATTTACGTATATGATACGTAACATTAAAGTAACAAATTTTATGTAAACGAAATACATACTTAGTACATAAATTGGACTTTAATTAATTATGTAGAGGTTATGTAATCTGATTTAGGTATTTGATACATAACAGCAAAGTAATCAATTTATGTAAACAAAATACATATTTAATATATAAATATGACTTTTATAAATTATGTAGAGACTACGTAAAATCATTAAGGTATTTGGTACATAAAATTAAAATAATCAATTTTACTTAAAAATAATACATACTCAATTTATTAATATGACATACATTAATTATTTAAAAACATAATTTGTGTATTTAAAATGTAACATTAAAGTACTTAATTTATGTAAACAGAGTACATAATTGGTAAGATTATTAAATAGCCCTATTTAAATTTGCTTTATTGAAAAATATCTTTTTAATAAGTAAAGTAAATAATAATAAATTGGTGCAAGACACGTAAAAGTCATGGTGTCTCTAAACGAGAAATAACAGATAAAAATCCTAGTGCAAAGTGGCCATCAATCTAAGTTACAAAAAGGAATTTTGCCTTAAGATTTTTTATAAAAGCCAAACAAATGTCAATATTCTTCCCCAAAAAAGTTACCATTTCCTCACCTTTGCGCAAAATTACACAAGAGAAATAAACACGATGTGCACTAAACATGTACGCAAAATAAAAGGGTGTAGTTTCTGACCTCATTTATAAAAAAAGTTTTGCAACCTCCCAAGAATCTCCACCATAAATTTGTTTTCAAATTTTACAAATAAATAAGAAATGTTTATTTTTGGTAGGTCTTTAGATAATTAGAAAAGGTCCTATAATTTTTTTAAATTATGTATTTGTTTCGAAAATACCTGAACCGAAAAAAATTCTACTTACTCAAGTGCTTTTGGGGTTGAGACTGTAATTCTATAAATGGGCGAAATAGGACACTTAAATACATGAACTTTTTTCTTAATGAATTTTTGTGATGACATTACGAAAGAATCATTAAAAATTGCCCTGAAAAGATTTGGTTTAAACACCCTGTATTTTTGCTTCATTAATTCATAAGTAGTAAATAAAAATACTGATTTAAAATTTGCAGATTATTATTACTATTTAATAACAGAGAAAAAGGGATAACAGGATAAATTGAAATAGAAACTTCTGTAGATATAGTGTCCGAGGATGCATTTCGCCTCACCATAAAATTGTTATATTATTATGTATTCTTAATCGTAGAAGATTTTGAAAAGAAATTAAGTTTCTAAATGTCTTATTAAAATTCATGTAGGTATCAAAACTAAAAAAATGTACAGGTTTTGCAAAAAAAATACCTTTTTTTTCAAACGTCAATAAAGTAGTACATTTTTTGACAAATTTGCGTCATAAAAGTTGACGTTTTTTTTACAGGTAAAAAATGAGCCGGTTGCTAGGCAACACTTTTACTGCCTAAGCGTTAAAACTGCATTTTAACGCCTAGGCAATATTCATTTTTAAAAAATTACTGAGTTTAGTTAAGTTTAAGAACATTTTATTAATAACATTACATTTTTTGTTTACAAAAGCAAAAGCAATATTACTTAATTTTTTTATTTGTTAACGGTAATATTAAAAGTGCAATAATTACATGATTGATTAAAATTTATAGATCCACTTTTTTCGATTGTGTTAGTATTAGAGTTAACGAATTCAGTGTTTATTTCCATCGGACCGGAATTACAGCTACTGGTACTAGGACCGGCTTCAAAAACATCTATGGGGCTGATTGGAACAGAACTTGTTACCCCCAGTATTTTTTCGGCAATACTTTTTTTGTTTTCCAATGAATCTTCAATATATCCTTCTGCCACTGAGCTAGACCGCCATCCACCATGTCGTTTTAATGACATTAGATCGCCCCCCCGAATCAACAAGTAAGGTAGCGGATGTGCGGCGTAAACTGTGCCCTGTATATTGATTGGCATTGGGTAAATTTAAATATTTTGCCACATCTTGGGCAACTTGACCTAATTTATGAATTCCCACAACCATTTTTGCGCATTTTCCTTTTTGATATTTTACAAACAATCTTGACTCTTTGAAATCTTTAGGGCGGAGGCTTACGTAGGTTCTGTATAGTTGTAAATATTTTTCTCCTAGAATCGTAAATGTTCTAGATATGTTTGTTTTAGTATTTGGTATTTTGACAATAAGAGCGGTTGTTAGGTCTTCAATATCTTCTCTTTTTAGTTTTACCAATTCATCGCAGCGCAAGGCTCCTGATATCCCAAATATTAAAGCAACCTAAAATGTCCTAATTTGTAATGTAATGTATCATACAAAGTTATTTTAATAACATACTTTTGTTAATAAATAATCCACGTCTGGTGCTTCATCTAGAAACTTATCGACCTGTTCTTTTGTAAGAACTTTGGATTTTTTTGGTGTATATCCAGTGTTCTGCTTCTTTAAAAAAGCCCGCAATTTTGAATATTTTTCGATATCAATATTGTTCTTGATTTTAAGCATTGATTTGATCATGGAATAGTGACTCCATAGCGTAGAACACTTGCTTTTTTCAGAAAGAGTGGCAAAATATGCCAGCAGCACATCTTCAGTGTGGACGTGTACATTTTTTTCTGAACACCAATCAAAATATTTTGCATAGGCAATTTCATATACTTTCCGTGACTTGTCCGGTAACAAATTAAGAGTTGCTGCCTTTGAAATATCTAGAATTTCTTTCGGAATATCTTCTGACATTTTTTGCGACGATTAATCTGACATTCAAAGTAAACAAAAAAAAAAGATAGTAACTGGTAACCATGGAAATTTCTGAAATTAAGTTACCAGAAGCCTAGATCATTAAAAGTACAAAAATATTTAATTAATTTTATATCTTTAAAATTATTAAAATATGTCGTTTGAAAAAAAAATAGTATACAATATTCGGAGAAAAAGTAACTTTTTTCGCCTCGCAATTTGTATCCGCTCGGCTACGCTTCGCTCCGCCTCGCAGCTACATCTAATTGCTAGGCGGAAAAAGTATAACTTTTTCGCCTAATATAGTAATCTACTATTCTTTTGAACTGAAAAAAAATTGGGTAATTAAAAAAAATATCTTGGCTAAATTTGCAGCCTTATTCAATAAATAAAATAAAAAATATGTTTATATATTGAATATAACTTAAAAGTCCATTCATTATGGTCCTTCAGCCATAAGTATTTCATATTTTTGAAATCAGCATATAAAATAATAGTCTTATTGCCAATAATTTACAGGTTGGCACCTACAGGCAGTTCCACTTTCACCAGGAAATAAAAAAACAATTCCGAAAACTTACTTTCTCGATTTGGTATCACTGCCTGTCACAGTACCTAACACTTTAAAAATTTGGGGTTTGTTTTTGGGATTTTTATTATTCTTATACCTTTAAAAATAGAATACACAATTCGATCGAGAAGGTACTCATGCGAAAAAAATAGTAGTAATTGTGTAAATGACTAGAGGTATTATAAATAGTAGTATAGGTCTTTTCCGCCGTTGTTGACCAAAATCGCGGTCGGTATACTTGGTAAACTAAATGACCACCAGCAGCACAATGATATGTGTCAATCTGACGCATATCTGACGTTTCCCAAGTATAACGACCGCGATTGGGACCAACGGCGGGAAAGATCTATAGTCCAAAAGTCAAACCGGTAAACCAAAATGACAGTGTAACAATTATTTTTTAGGACAACGAACGTTGTCTGTGAAAATTTGCGGCATTCCATTAAATTTATGTTTAAAAATTATAAAATATTGGACATTTTCACCTTACTTTATTATATTACTTATTTGCTTCATTTTAATTTGGCGCCAAATGTAATGAAAATGATTACCCCAGAATGTCTCTACCTTTTATTATAGCGAAGCGACGTTATTTTATTATCTATACGCACGACACCTAGCGTTCAAAGGCTGAACCCTAAAGTTATTTAAAACACATGTGTTGAGTACTTGCAACGTTGCCGGCTTGTTTTGAATTTCATCTTCTGTCGGCCCGCGGCTCCTGTCGGCTACCAGCTCTTTACAGTTACAAGCGGTGTCGGCTTCTACCTATGTCGGTGTGGGAAGCTGTTCCCAAAAAATTAAGATTTTGGGGCTTAAACCGTAACATAACCTAAAAAAACGTTGTAAAAGCTGTTTTTGATTGTTGTCGGAACGCGACTACACTTCGAATGTTGCTATCTCTTTTTATCTTATTAAAAAAGAGTGAGATAGAATACAGAGTCGGGTTAAGTTTCAATAAAATGCGCTTAGAGTCATGCGTAGCTGCGCTCCTGATTGGTTAATTTATGGCGCCAACTTCAAATATTCTAAATTACCATGGTAACAAGTTTTGTCACTCGATTTGTTTGTTGTGACTTCAAAAACGACGCTAACAATCACAAATAGCTTCATTTGCATAAAATTATACATTTTTAAATAAAAATTAGTGTTAAAAACAGTGTAATGTCCCAAAAACATAAAGAAGATTTGTCTAACATGCGATTAAGTGGTGATAAGGTAAAACTTTGCTTTAAAACATGGTAACTAGGCTAAAAATCAAATTTTAAGATACATTTGGAAGTGAGGCCCCTTTCCAACTTAAGTAGTGCTTCCAGAAGAAGTTCTTTGTTAACTTCTAAGGTTTATTCACGTCCTGGTTCAGCCATGCCGAGATTAACTTTGCACGATGTGCATTCACCTTCGGTAACTAAAAAAAATGTGCTTTTTTTAAGTTGGGTTTTTAGAACATTGTTTTAGAACGAATATACCAAAATTGAGAAATGTAGACCGTTTTCTGCTGGAAGTTTACCAACTAAATCGTTTTATAGTCCAGAAAACAACAACAGCACTGATAGTTTTAAGGAAAGTAAAGTTATACAGAGGATTGAGAGTTTAGAAAGTATTTCTGGTAAGTTTAGACATTTTTAAGGGTTCTTTTTTTAAATTAGAGATTTTTTGTGTTGTTTAGAAGATTTACCATCGTCTAATTTGTTAAAAACATTAATCAATGAGCCTGATTCAGCCTGGGGGGTTTTGGCGTCTTGTATCACCCCCAGAAGTACCCCATCTTTGGGAGTTTACGAAAATAGTGAAATAACACAAGAAATAACACCAAACATTCAGGAAAATACAAATTCTGATGAAACACTTAAGTTTAGTAGCGAAATTTTGCAAAAAAGTGCAATTATTGAAGCGAGTTCTGAAGATGTCTTAATAAAAGACAAAACGTCGGGTATAAGTGATGATTTTAATAAATATAACCTAACTTTGGAGCCTGGGCTAACTAAAAAGCCCCCTTTGCCTAGAAAATTGTCAAATGAATCAAAATATGGTAAAATAAAACATATTTTTGAGTTTTTTTCTTGTTTGTTTAATTTGTTATTTTTAGATAATAACGATGTTATTCATAATTATTTAACAGTAAAATATGATAATCAAAAAGCTTTTATGGAACATGAGGAATCAGTTTTAGATTTGTCTAATTTAAATTTTACTCCAAAAGAAAATTTAAATTCTTATAAAAGTAAAACGGATGATTTTAAATATTCCCAAATACAAAATCAGCAACAAATAAATCACAGTGTTTTTGAAGAAAAAGATATAATTTCTATTTCTACGTCAGAAGATGAAGACATTGATTCATCAAAAAATAACGCTGGTAAGTTTTTTCCTAGGTTTTCTTAAAGTTTTTTTTCATTGTTTTAAAAAAAAACTTCACGCACCTTATAAAGTAGCGTCCAAAAACAATACAATAGTTCAAATGACTTTACCCGGGCTCAATTTGCAAATGAACTACCATATTTTTATTTGTACCCTGCTTTATACAGGGCGTATAATTTGCTTTTTTTGATATGGCAAATAGCTGGGAAAAATCCAAGACATTCGGTAAAAACAGTTTTTTGAAAAAGTGCCCCCCTTCCGCGGAAATAAAGGCCTTTAAGCAGGTAGACTAAAAACACGTAATCGTAAATATTTACCAAATGATTTGTCTAACCATCATGAAATTTGTACAATCAATAAAGGTAATAAAAACGGGCATTTTGAAATTTGGGACCCCTTTTAAAATGGGTTTAACACTGGTAGTGTTAATAAAAACTGCATGTAATTTCTTTACCTTTAAGAATTTTGTAATTTTGTTTATTCTTTTAAATACCCAAATTCAATTGAATACTTTTTTTATACTTGAAATTTCTGAGAAACTGTACCGTTTTTGAATAAACTTCCAAAAACTCTCTTAATGTACCTCATATTTTGCATTTGACTTGACAAAAAACTTACTTGAATTCAGTGACATAAAAATTTCAAAAGAAAGTCTAGTCTTATGCAAAAATATGGGGTACATTAAGAGTGTTTTTGGCAGTTTATTCGTAAACGGTACAGTTTCTCAGAAATTTTAAGGGTTAAAAAAGTTATGACTTGAATTGGGGTATTTAAAAAAATAAACAAAATTACAAAATTCTTAAAGGTAAAGAAATTACATGCAGTTTTTATCAACACTACCAGGGTTTAACCCATTTTAAAAGAGGCCACAAATTTCAAAATGGGTTTTAAATGACCGTTTTTATTACCTTTATTGATTGTACAAATTTCATGATGGTAGACAAATCCTTTTGTAAATATTTACGTGTTTTTAGTCTACCTGCTTAAAGGCCATTATTTCCGAAGGGAGGCACTTTTTCAAAAAACTGTTTTTACAAAATGTCTTGGTTTTTTCACAGCTATTTGCCATATCATAAAAAGCAAACTGTAGGTTTGTGAAGTTAATCATATTTTTTGTTTCAGAAAATAAAACCCAAGAATCTGAAAGCATTTCGTACAATAATTGGGTTGAAGACTCCCAAATTCATTCCGATATTAAAAAAATAGAATCGCAAACTGATACATATTTAAACGAAGTTAAAAATCATTGCAAAAAAAGAACTTCTCCAGAAAATATCAAACAAGCCTCCAAAAATTTAGAACAATTAAAATTAAATTTAAAAAACATAGACGAAACTGAAATACCAAACTTATGCGAAATTGACTTGGACGAACTATTTAAAGCCGAATCTGCAAAGAAATTCGATAAACTCTTTCCGAAAAAAATATCTTCAAATACTCCAAGAAGTTGCAACGAATTTTCAGTTCCAAATAGCCAAAAAAAGGAAAAAGAAAAAATTTTGAAACACAGTGATAATAAAAACAGTGTTAATAAAAATAGTGCGCCTAAAAAAGTGACAATTGTACCAGATGTCAAAAGTGTAATGCGTAAAAATAAAAGTTTCCAGTCCAAACCTATCAAATCTGACAGATCATACGTCATAAATGACTCTGAGGATGCAGAAATCGAAACGTGGATAAATTTAGAACAAGAAAATTCCAAGATCAAAACTCCTTTTGTCCAAATTTTGGGTAAGTTCTCTCTAAAAGTAAACTTTTATATTTTTTTACATACCAAAAAAGTAACATACAGGGTGTCGCGAATTCGAGTATCACCATTAAAGTCTCGGGTTTATAATAGTATATTAAAACATTGAGTTTTATAAGGAACGTTTTTTAACACGCGTCCAGGTTTGGAAAAAGAGCCGCGCAGCGGCGAGTTTTCCAATGGACAAGTGATAAAAAACGCCTTATAAAACGAGTTTTTTATACTATTATTTATATTTGCTTCATTTAATTAATTAAAAAGCATTTTTAATTTGAATTAAAAATTTAAAATGAAATTTTGTTTTTTATGACCAACCTTATAGCATAACATTGACATTTTGAAGTAAAAAATACATTAAAGTTAGACATATTGAATAATGACATTTGTAAACTTTACTCATTTAATACTGAATGAATAGACGTTTTTGAGAAAATGTAACCATTGATATCGTTTCTCCAATTCTTCTAGTTATTCCCTCTACAAAAAAACTATGTCCCCCGATTGATTATAACAGTAAAATTTGCAAATAAAAAATACCTTGCAAGAAAAGAATTCATCTTTTTGCATCAGGAAAACCAACCAATAAAATAAAATTTTGGGTTTAATAATGAAGCAATTCAGAAACTTTAAAAAACCAAATTTCGGGTTTCATAATGTGCATATTATAGAACGCAAATATAAAAAAGTGTATTTTGGTTATTTAGCTGTCAATTTTTTGTTTTAAGGGGATGTTTTAGAAACTTTGACATTATTAACATATACAGAGGCATGTATTTTTTTGTTTAATTACTTTATAATGCACTAATCATTAAACCATTTAAAAGTTTATAAATTCTTACATCTCAAGCAAAAATTGTTTCTTTTTTTTAATTTTTACGCCTGTTTTATGTAACTGTCATATTATTTTTGGCATTTTTAATTTTTAATGACAGTAAATTTGAAATGTAATGCCAACTTTAAGATAAATTTAACTTTTCAAAGAAAAAGATTCTAGTTTTCATGGGTGACTCTGGTTTTTTTAAACCGTGAATTGTTAGTAAAAAAGAAAGAGCATACTGATAATTTGTAATTCGCGACACCCTGTATAGTTTAATTTAAAATAATTTGAAAAGCACAAACAACATTTTTAATACTTTGCATCTTAGTTTACAGCAAAATACTTTTTTGTTTTGCCGTATTATAATTTTTTTACGTGCATTGTTATACTCCTCGCAGACAAAGTCGAAAACGAGGAGTATATTGTGATTGTTTTGAAAATTCTAAAATCGTCAAAAATCGTCGTAGAGCAAAAATTCTTGCAGATTCGTGCGTTTCATCGAATTTTGAACAACTTTCAAAAAATCCGTCTGTCCGTCTGTCTGAACTCTGTCACGTTTTTTGTAAACACGATAACTTAAGAACGAAAATCCTAATCATGTTCAAATTTTCAGAAAAAATCGTTCCTATTAAAATCTTGGTTGGGATTGTTTTTGAGAAAAATCGGATAATAACCAAGGGGGCTCCGGAGCCCCCCAACCGGAAAAAAATTCATATTTCAGTTATTATAAAATTTACAAATTTTTTTATTTTAATAATATTAAAGCCCTTCCAATTCCTTACAAAAAGTGTATTTAAGTTTTTTTTTGTCCGACCCCACATAAGCCCCCCAATTGAAAAAAAAGCCGTATCTTCGTTATTTTTTAATTTACAAAAAAAAGTCTTATAAATGAAAGGCAATTAAATTCTGTATTTTTAGTTTTTTTTTTTTATAAAGTTTTTAAAACAAAAATAGCCAAAAGAAAGGTTTTTAGTGATGAAAAAGTTCTAAGTCACGTAAGTTTAGGTTTGGTCAAGGTGGCTTTGCAAAAAAAAATAAAAAACAAAAGCATCTTTCTCAAGCCAAATTAAATCCTAAACGTCAGTGTCAGAATCAATACCTATTTATGCTTTTCGCTAATAATTTTTTTTATAGAAGAGAAGAGTTAATAGTTTTACCTCTTCGCAGATTCTTTTTGATATTTAAAAAAAAACACTGTTTATTTTTTTAATTTTTTTGACTACTGCGAGGAGTATCCTATTAAATGTCGGCATTTTATAAAAAAAAACTCTTACATGCTCACTGATCTAATCTATCCACTGACCTAACCCGCTCTAGTTTTTTTTAGAACACTTTTTTTGTTTAAATAATGTTTAAAATAATTTTTTTAGAAGAAATAACTGATTTAAAACAAACGGTTAAAAACGATGAGAATAAACTAAAATTAGAAAGTCCAAAGCAAACCAATTTTAATTCAAATAGTTTTTCCTCAAAGCAAAATTCAAAAAAAATTAGCAAACATAAAAATACTGATGAATCTGAAATTTCCACTGAAGAAGATGATATAACTGATATTTTACAAGCCTTAGAAGAACAAGACAAAACTTCTCGTAAGTTTACTAAAAAGGCTAGGGATTCAGATTCACAGATTTGAAGATCTGTGCTCCTAGAAGCAGATCTTCCAATCTGTGAATTAAAATCTCTATCCTTAAATAAGAAAAAAATCATTTTTTTAAGAATCAAACATAAAAAACATGAAACAATTCGTAAGTGAAGAATTATCAAAACCACCATTAGTAAACTTCAGCGACAAATCAATCCAAAAAGATAATTCAATATTACGTAATGTTGGACATATTTCCAAAAGTACAAGTTGTGAAAAAAACCAAATGTGTTCTAAAAACATTCAGGCTAAATTGACAAATTCTGAATTATGTAGCTTGGATTCTGAAGAGATACATATTTGTAAAAACAAGACGTTGCCTTTAAAAAATCAACAAAGTTTTGTATCTCAAAATTCATCAAAATCGAACAAATACAAGTAAGTTAAAAAAATAGCTATTTAGGTAACAAGTATGGAAAGAAATGCTTTTTTGCACGCGTATGAAATTTATTGTACGAGGCGATGCAAGTGCAGTTAACCACCCAAGTGCAAAAAAGACACTTTTCACACACTTTAAAAATAAACTAATTTCTACAAACACATTTTTGGCAAAAAAAAATACTGTTTTCTAGTGATTTGTTAACATTTTTGGATGAGGTTGACAAAAACTGTAATAAATCTTTGGAAAAAGCGAAAGAAAGGATTTATACCACAAGTCAATTGTTGCAAAAGGCTATTAATCTGGATACTATTCCAAAGTAAGTTTTTTGACCTCTATTTCCCAAGGTCATGTTTTTTTAGTAAATAGTATACATACCGCAAGAAAAAGAAGCTTCATTTTAGCTAAGAAATTTTAAGCTTTGTTCCTCCGACATTTATTTTAACTCTTAGCTAAAATGAAGATTTTTTCCCGTGGTAAGTATACTATTTTTGATATTTAAGGTTTGAAGATTTGGTAATGTCACATTCCACCGAAGAATTAGCATCCTACGTTATAGAATTAAGCATTCGTACAAAAGACAAAGCAGAATGCGTTTCTGCATTACAGGAAGAGCTTAATAATTTACGTAGTGATCTTTTAAATCATAAAAAACAATCTGAAAAAGAAATGCAACTTAAATTAAAAGAAAATAAAAAAGAAAACGCAGATGGCACTAAAAGATTACAAGTAAGTTAAAGCTCATTTAAAAAAAAACGTCAATGATGAGAGAATTAAATAGATGTAGCATCATTAAAATACTGCGGCACAATATTAGGGTAGATGGTAAACACTAGCAAGTAAGGGCGGAAAGATGTTGATGTTGCCCCCTCTCCACGCTAACTTGTGTATACCTCCAACATTACAATACCGTATCATTTCCAAGGGATACATTTATTTTAAAAATAGTCTTTAATTTTAAAACAAAATTCGTTATTAAGGTAAATAAATGAGACATTCAAGCGTTATTTTTTAAGACAAAATTTGGTACGCCTTCTGAAACAGAAAGCATTCTATTTTTTACTTCTGTGTACAAAAAAATAACATGTGTTGTCGCCACTATTTTGCAGACGCTAATGGAGTTTTATAACCTCACATTTGTAAATTTGTATGTGAGTTTTCTGTAAACAAACCACATTTTTGAGAAAAAGAAGATATTTTAGGGAATTAAATGGTAAATCAGTGTTTTACAATGCAATATCATAAAAAAGACAGAATTAAAGAAATGTAGCAGTTGGTGTTATGATTCTTGTCAGCCTATTAGAGATAAGGTAAATATAAACACTTCTCCTAACCTCACAAAAGGTATGTTTATTAGTTTGCCAAATAATTTTGGTGTAAGTTATATCTATTTAATTCTTTTATCGTTGGTTTACATTAACTTAGGAAGATGAAATTTTGCATGGACACATATAAAATCTATTTTTTTTTTAATATTTGTCGTAGTCTGTTTTTAAAATTTTACCAAGAATTTTATTTAAGGGACTTAAAATCAAATTTTTAAAGCTTAAATTTAAAAAGTAATTTTTGTAAAATGTGTTAATTTTTTTACAAACCAATAATTTTTGGTAGACTTTTATTGATCAAGTAATGTCTGAAAAAAAATCGCTTCAACAACATTGTGAAACTTTAGTTCAGGATATGAAAGATATGGAAATAAGATTTCAAAATAATTCAAAAGCTTTAGAACATAGGCATATGCAAGAAATACAAAAATTAAAAGATATGCATGCTGCCGCTGAAACTAGGCGAAGAAAAAATTGGATGGAAGCCAACACCAAAAAAATTAAGGTAAAAATAGGTCCGTGAAGGTATTTTTCAACGGTTGCAAGTAATAACGTAGTAGGCGCAAAAAAAGAAATTTTTGACAAGTCAAAAAAAAACGTTCTGATATATTTGAACATACTTTTTTAATTTATTCGTATTCGTACAAAAATTGGTTGGGGTTCCCTAGGATATACAGGGTGTTACCAGATAACTAGAAAAAAATTTAGGGGATAATTCCTGGACACATTTTAAGTAAAAAAGTTCAAATAAACATGTGTCCGAAAATCCATATTTTCTGAGATACAGGGTGCCAAAGTTTCTAAAAAAAACTTTTTTTTTAAGATTACCATGAAGCTAAACCAGATATTTATTTGAAAGTTAGCTCGGGTAATTTTCTTACCTTTAGGCATAACGTGCGGTAGAAAAAAAAATAAAAATTATAATTGGAAGGGGCACATTTGGGGGTACCATGGGGGTTGTTTACCCCCAACTTTTTTTTGTGTGTTACTTTTTTGGTATTTTCATAAAATAATTAGAAGCACTAGAATATGATCTTTAAAATTAATGTCCTGCTCTTTTTTTATAAAACTAACCGTTTTCGAGAAAAAAATTCATTTCCCAAAAAGGCAACAAAATTTCTTTTTTAAGTTTGGCTTTTTTGTTTTAATGAAAATAAAACATAGTTAATGAAGGGTTAATTAATTTCTTTTTTTTATTATTATTTCAAATAAATATCTGGTTTAGTTTTTCAGTAATCTTAAAATTAAAGTTTTGTTTGAGAAACTTTGACACCCTGTATCTCAGAAACGAAGGACTTTCAGACACATGTTTATATGAACTTTTTTTCTTAAAATGGGTTCAGGAATTACCCCCTGAATTTTTTTATAGTTATTTGGTAACACCCTGTATGTCATACCACCCGTCGTTAAAGATGCTAACTGACATTACTTCTCTATTTTATACTTTTATCAAATATAACGCTAATATACCAAACAACAAACTGCCGGTTTAAAACATTCTACGTACCAGCTAAATGGTTTGCATAACATTTAGAAAGTGTTTTACATCTTTAATTCTTTATAATTAGGTAAAAAACGAAATAATGACTCATTTACAAAAGGACTTCCGTGAATGTGTAAAATAATCCGCATTTTTTTGGATGCACCGCGGACTTTGTATTAAAAGTACCTTTGTAAATGAGTCATTATGCTCTTTTTTGCCTAATTATGAAGAATTGAAGTTGTAAAACACTCTTAATGTTATACAAACCTTTTAACTGGTACGTGGAATGTTTTAAACTAGCAGTTTGTTGTTTTTTGGTATATTAGCGTTATATTTGATAAAGGTATAAAATTCAGAAGTAATGTCAGTTAGCATCCTAAACGACGAGTGGTATGACATATATCCTAGGTAACCACAACCAATTTTTGTACGAATATGACCCATTTTTTAATACTTTTGAAAAAAAATTACACTAAAGTCCGTGAAGTTAAACATTTTTATTTTTTTAATTTTTGACACTTTTTTTTGGTACGCATTTAATTTTTATTAAATTAGGCCATGACAGTAAAGAGTATAGAACCGGAAATACAAAACATGGAGCGTAGGCAACAACAAGAACTGTCAGAATTAAGGGCCCTCCATAAACAAGAAATAGAAGATATTGAATTAAAGGGGGCTAAAAAAATGCAAAGACAATGTGAAACTTTAAGAGAACAGCTTGTACAAGAAAGAGAAAGAGCCTTAGCTCATGAGAGAGAAGCTGTCAGACAAAGGTATAGGCCGATTTATAAAACGTTACTTTCACTTTACTTCCGCTTTACTTCGGCGTAACTTTACAGAAAATTAAATAAAATACATGCGAATGTATTAGCAAATTTATACTTCACTTTAGCGCTACTTTGCTGATTCATTAAGCTGTAAGTAGTACTGTCAAAAGCCGAGCTTGGCCGATCATGCGCATAATTTGCAAAAATGAGATATTCACCCTTATTGTCAAGGGTGGTGATTACGGAATATCGCTTCGTACGAAACCTGCTGGTCTTCTTATGTAGGTTTCGTACGAAGCGATATTCCGTAATTACCGCCCAGGTGTAAATAGTCAGAAGTCGCGAGTTCAGACACATGCGCATACCTGTTCCCAATTTCACGTAACTTTACAATCTATAAATCAAGCAAATTTGTTAAGTTACGCGGAAGTGAAGTTACGCCGAAGTAAAGTGAAAGTAACGTTCTATTAATTGCCCTTAACATACAGGATGTCCAAGAAACGAGTCGCGCATCTTTTTAGAGGGTAGATAGAGGTAAAACAAATAGACAGATACATTACATGTCCTAGGTTAGGCCGTTTAAAAACTACACCTATTTAAGTCTACTTCACTACAAATACTTAATCCTAAATATCTTACAAATGGTTGTTGAAACATGATAAAATTGATGGAATCATTAACGGCAATAAAAACATTCTTTTTAAACTTGTTTTGACATTTGTAGCCCTCCTAGAAATGGAGTTACCACCACCAAGGAGTAGAGTGCATAAAGATTGTTGCAACTTTTTTGTTCCTAATAATTTTGTGGTTTTATTTATTGTTGCTGGTAGATGGGTTTAATAAGAAACTTTCTTATCACTTGAAACTTGTCGCTTAACTGTACCGATTTGGAATAATTAATTAAAAATGATTTTATTGTACTTCCTGTCTTGCTTAAAACTAGATAAAAAATTTACTTTAGTTGAGTGACAGTAGACAGTTACCGAAAAAATGCAAAATGCAAAATTTAATTAATTATTCCAAAATAGTACAGTTGAGCGAAAAGTTTCAGGTGATAAGAAAGTTTCTTATTGAACCCATCTACCAGCAACAATAAATAAAATTACAAAATCGTTAGGAGCAAAAAAGTTACAACTATATTTATGCACTCTACTCCTTGGTGGTGGTAACTCCATTTCTAGGGGGGCTACAAATGTCTAAACAAGTTTAAAAGAAATGTTTTAATGCCGTTAATGATTCCATTAATTTTATTATGTTTCAACAAACCATTTGTAAGATATTTACGATTAGGTATTTGTAGTGAAGTAGACTTAAAGGGGTGTAGTTTTTAAACGGCGGCGGTGCCCCCTATCCTAGGACATGTCCCGTGTATCTGTCTATTTGTGTACTCTTCGCAGACAAAGTCGAAGAGTATATTGCGATTGGTCGGAACTTCTCTAAAATCGTTAATATTCGTTCTAGAGCAAAAATTTTTACATATTCGTTCGTTTTATGACTTTTTAAGAATTTTATTTTTTGTCCGTCTGTAAAGAAATTTGTGACCACCATAACTCAAGAACAGTTTATTGGAACGACTTGAGATTAAACACAAAAATCAATCCCATTTAGAGGAAGAACCCTATTGTTTTTGGAAAAAATCAAGTAATAAATAGAGGGTTAAAAACACCCCCAAAGTAGAGAAAAATTCATATTTTCGTTAATATCAACTTTACGAAAAAAAATATTCTTAACAAAATTAAAGATTGTATTTTTCCCTATAAAAAAGCATCCGGTAATTTTTTTGTATCCCCACCCATTTACAAAAAAAATAAGTTTTACGTTTCTTTCAATAAAATAAAAAATGCACCTTTTTAATTAACTACTGCGAAGAGTATCATATAGAATATGGAACAATTATATAAATAAAAAAATAGTCATAAAAAATGAGCTATCTGCGATGTTTAACTTTTTAAATGATCTATCCCTCTCGCTGATCTAACCCGCTCTTGTTTTGTCCTCTATCTACCCTCTTAAAAGATGCACTTGTTTCGGGGACATTCTGTCTAAATACCTTAAATCATCATTCTAGATATGAAAAGTTAATAGAATCTGAAGAAAGAAGTTACCAAGAGCAAAGGCGTCGTTTACAAGCAGATCATGCAGCTCGTGTTGCAGAATGTGAACAAAGAGAAGCTAGCGCGATTTTAGAACGTGACAGAGCTATTAAAGTAGCTCAAGATGAAATGGAGGACAAAATACAGGTAAAAAGGGTTTACTTTGGTAGTGTAACATCTTTGGACGTGGAATTTAGTAGTGTAACATCTTTGGGGATCGTATCTAGTAGTGTAACATCTTTGAAAATTGTATTGATGTTTTCTAGTTATGTAACATCTTTGAGCATTGTGTCTTGTAGTGTATTATCTTTGGAAGAAATTTACTTGTAACTTTTTTGTTTTTATACCAATTTTGATAAAGTTGCACTCTTTTTTTCCAAAAATTTAAAACTTGTTTTAAAAAACTCCTTGCTCTTACAAAATTTCTTAGTTTTTTTACAAAGGGGCAAAAAATAGTATATTAAAACATGGAGTTTAATAAAGAACGTTTTTTGACACGCGTCCAGGTTTGGACAAGTGCTAAAAAACGCCTTATAAAACGAGTTTTTTCATACTATTTTTTATATTTGCTTCATTTATTTTATTTTATTAATTTGAATAAAAAACTTAACCTAAAATTTTATTCTTATTGGATTGGCAACATTGAAATTTTGAAGCAAAAAGTAACTTTAGGTCAGACATATTGAATAATGACATTTGTAAACTTTACTCTCTTAATGCTGAATGAATAGGCGTTTTGGAGAAAACGTAACCGTTGATATCGTTTCTCCAATTCTTCTAGTTATTCTCTTTAGTCTCTACAAAAAAACTATGTCCCCTGATAGTTTATAGTAGTAAAATTTGTAAATAAAAAGTACCTTGCAAGGAAAAAATTCATCTTTTTGCATCTGGAAAACCAACCTTATAAAATAAAATTTTGAGTTTAATAATGAAGCAATTCAGCAACCTTAAAAAAACAAATTTCGGGTTTCATAATGTGTTTATTGTAGAACGCAAATATAAAAACTTAATTTTTATATTTGCGTTCTATAATATGCACATTATGAAACCCGAAATTTGGTTTTTTAAAGTTTTTAAATTGCTTCATTATTAAACCCAAAATTTTATTTTATTGGTTGGTGCAAAAAGATGAATTCATTTCTTGCAAGGTACTTTTTATTTACAAATTTTACTATTATAATCAGTCGGGGGACATAGTTTTTTTGTAGAAGGAATAACTAGAAGAATTGGAGAAACGATATCAATGGATACATTTACTCAAAAACGCTTATTCATTCAGTATTAAATGAGTAAAGTTTACAAATGTCATTATTCAATATGTCTAACTTAAATTTATGTTTTACTTCAAAATGTCAATGTTATGCTATAAGGTTGGTCATGAAAACAAATTTTCATGTTGAATTTTTAATTCAAATTAAAAATGCTTTTTAATGAATTAAATGATGCAAATATAAAAAATAGTATAAAAAACTCGTTTTATAAGGCGTTTTTTATCACTTGTCCATTGGAAAACTCGCCGCTGCGCGGCTCTTTATCCACACCTGGACGCGTGCTAAAAAACGTTCCTTATAAAACTCAATGTTTTAATATACTATTAAAAAACTTTTTTTATTATTTTACAAAGAGGCAATATTTTTTACACTTTTTGACAGTTTTAAGAAGCTTTTTATTTTTTTACAAAGGGGCAAAAAAATCCATTTTTTTACAATTTCTTAGACAGTTTTAAGAAGACATGCAACCGAAATAAAAATGCACCGCGAAGAAACGGCAATGGAATTAGAAAAATGGAAAAACGTATTTAGAAAACAACAAGCTGTCCAATTGGCCGAAAAAGAAGCCACAATACGTGAAAAATGTAAACAAGAAAGAGACCGTGAAATAGAAGCAGTTATCGATAGACTTGAAACAGATGCTGGCACTGCCAGACAACAACTTGAAGAAGCCACTGATGCCAGAATTAAGTAAGCCAAAAAATATTACGTTACGTTACGTATTTCCACTGTAAATAACACTTAACACATCTTACCTTGCGTTACGTTAGATGTTACCACTGTAAATGATACTTAAAAGGTATGTGAAGTTGGCAAGGTACTATCGTGGACATGGAATTTAAAACGATCAATTTTTGCATTGTAAATATGGTCAAAATAGTGGCTTAAACATCTCAAGTTTTATTCGAAGTGGACATTAACAAGAAACATTTCTCTTATGTTTTACAAAGATTAGAGCCTTATTGTTATCCTAAAACAAAGTCATTTAAAAAAGGAAATATCTTCTTACTATTTTTCTCGCTGGCAGCACATTTTACATAATTTATTTTAATAAAATACATTTGACGCATTTGTTGTCAAAATAACATTCGAAAACTGACATAAAAATACCTCATTCACAATAGAGTAAAATTCAAAAAATCCAAGGTGGCTAATAATAAATCGTTTTAAATTCCATGGCCACGATAGTATTTCCATTGTAAACAACACGTAACACATTTCAGTTTGCGTTACGTTACATGTTTCCACAGTAAATGATACTTAAAAAAGGTATGTGAAGTTGGCAAGTACTATACATTCACATTTTTAAAAACAACCAGAGCAGGCGAGCCATAGGGTGACAGATTTTACTCTGTATATTGTCATTAATGTCACTTGTGTTTGCTGGTTATGTAAGAAACGTTAAAAAATTAAAAAATGCACTCAAAAACATGTTCAAGGCATCTGACTCAAAAACAATGGTCTCAACATATACACAAGTATTTATGCTTTTATTAAAATACTTTATAATGCACTAGTCATTAAAACATTTAAAGGTTTACACAAAATAGGAACTATTTATGTAAGTACTCACTGATGTTAAGAAGTTCTTTTAGGTATCATAGGATAAATTAGCACTTTTACAAAAATGTCTACAATTTTCTTCATAAATTCTCACATCTCAAGCAAAAATTGCCTCGTTTTTCCAATTTTTACGCCTGTTTTA
Organism: Cartodere bifasciata; assembly: GCA_963920755.1. NCBI lineage: Eukaryota > Metazoa > Arthropoda > Insecta > Coleoptera > Latridiidae > Cartodere > Cartodere bifasciata. The sequence goes on from OY987198.1 coordinate 165,657, forward strand.
TGTAACTGTCATATTACTTTTGGCATTTTTCAATTTTTAATGACAGTAAATTTGAAATGTTAAGCCAACTTTGTGGAAAATTTAACTTTTCAAAGAAATAAGTTCTAGTTTTCATAGGTGACTGTTTTTTTTAAACAGTGAATGGATAGTAGTCAACTTTACGCACCTTAAGTATCGTTTATAATTAGAACATGTAACGTAACGTAAGCTTTTTTTTTTCTTCTTTCGATAAATAAAGCAATAATTTTAATTATTTAAGGAGACTTAAAGAAAAATACGACAGTGAAATAAAAGAATTGGAAATTTTGGAAAAAGAGTCACAGTCTAAGTACAGTGAGACTAAGGCCAAGTTATTAGAGGCTGAAGATGTCATCTTGACGTTTAAGGCCGAGGTTAAACACTTTGAAACGCAATTAACCGATTCTAACAAGGTAATTTTTAATTTAATTTAAAAAAGATATAACCTGATTTTTTTCTTGAACAAAACTTGTTACACAATGTACTATTCTATTTTTAGATAATAGAGACTTTACAAAATGAACGTGAAAATATAAGAGAAGTAATTAATAAAGAATACAACGACGAAATTATTGCTCTAAAAACTGAATTAAATGAATTAAAATCAAATAAAGAAAAAGATATTGAACAACTTTATTCCAGGTAAAAAACAATTTTTATTTTCTTGCAGGTGATTTTAAGCTTGATTTATAGTTAAATTAAATTAACTTAACGCCACTCAAAGCTACTTAACTCCACTTAATTAAACACGACTAAATTAAAGTCTGATTTATAGTTAAATTAAATTAACTTAACGCCACTCAAAGCTACTTAACTCCACTTAACTTGACGCGACCAATGAATGCATTTATAGTTTAAATTAACACGTTAATTTAGAACAATAAACGCCATCTATCGGTAAATGTTAGAATCGTATTATTTACCGACATTAGTATCTATTTTTCGATTATCTTTGTAAATTTAAAAATTGGGTCTAGTAGCCGATAGATGGCTCTAGTGAAGATGCTTATTATACTCTTCACAAGAGTATATTGCAATCGATCAGAAAATTCTAAAATCGTCAATTTTCGTCGTAGAGCAAAAATTTTTGCAGATTCGTGCGTTTCGTGACTTTTTAAGATTTTCATTTTTTGTCCGTCCGTCTGTCTGTCTGTCTGTCTGTCTGTCTGTCTGTCTGTCACGTTTCTTGTGGTCACGCTATCTCAAAAACCAAAAGCGATATCAAACTCAAATTTTTAGTAAAAATCGATCCCTATAAGAGGAAGAACCCTATTGTTTTTGGCAAGAATCTGATTACTACAAAGCCCCCTTTTAAGCCCCCCAAATGAAAAAAAAATTGTAGCTCGACTATTATTAAATTTACAAAAAAAATTATTCGACATAAAATATAGGAAATTTAATTCTTTACAAAAAAGTATTCGTTTGTTTTTTTGTCCGACCCCCCAATTACCCCCCAGCACAAAAAAATCTCCTATGTCCGTTATTATCCAATCTACGAAAAAAAATTTTTTTACAAAATTAATGAAAATTTAATTTTCTATTAAAAATGTTTCTTCGTTTTTTGTAAATGTAGACAGTGAGGTTAAAAAAACAAAAAATTAATGATTTTAGTAGCAAAAAATTTCTAAGTCCAAATCGGGTCACGATTCAGTCAAGAAGGCCATGCCAAAAATATTTCAACCAAAGAAACAAAAGCAGCTGTCAAAACAAATAACCTCAAATATGTTAAACGTCAAAACTGACGTTTATCCTCTTCGTTAACGACATTTTTCGTGTTTTCTGTTAATAGTTTGCACTCTTCGCAGATAAATAAAAAAAAGGTGTTTTATTTTAAAAACTATTATCTTATAATTGTTTCTTGCGAAGAGTATTCTATAGAATGTGTAGCAATTATATAACAAACTAAATTAGCTTTGATTTAAAAAATATAAAATCTCACTTTCACCGAATCCGAGTTCTACTCGAGCTACTCATTTGCGAAGAGTAACTTCTACGCGTTTCGACTTCTACCCATTCCGACTTCTGCCCATCCTAGTTTTACCCTAAATTAGCTGAAACTTGTCAAAATTAAGAAATATAACCTATAAGTAAACGTAAAGTTAAGTTAATTGGATGTGTAAATGCGATTTTATCTTTCGTATAATTTATTTAATTCGCGATACGTTAATTCTAAGTGAAGTTAAGTTAATTCATCTATAAATCAAGCTTTATACCCCTATAAAATATTTTGTATGGTAAATCTTAAGGCTAAAATAAAAAAAATACTGAACAGTTTGCAATTATAATTTAAAGTAACATTTAATTTTTTTTTTTTTGCAATTAATTATTTTCTTTTGACAATTTTTTTTAGAGTTAAAGTATCTTTGGCACGAAAAGACGAGATTTTAGAAGAATTAACAAGAGAGCATAAAGCATTACAAGATAAATGCGTTTATCTGGAAAATATGATTGAACAACAACGAAAAGATTATATTTTAAAATCCTAAAAAAAAATATTTCTTCCCATTTTTTAAATTTTTATAAAAATACCATATAACAAAAATATAATATACAGCAAAGGGTTATTTGTATACCTATAGTTATATTTTTATTATTATTAATTAATTTAATCTATAATTTATTAATTTGACATATAATTTATTAATTTAATCTAAAATTTATTAATTTTCTTTACTTTTTAATTTTTTTTATACAATTTAAAAAATAATCAAGTTCATACTTTGAATCGGCAATTTTTGAGTTGATTTTTACACGATTTTTGATTTGTAAGCACCAATTTTTATACGCAGTTTTAATAAAAAAATACCCCAAAAATGCAGTTTTAACTTTTAATTTTTCATTTGTAAATAAATTTTAAACTAGGATCAACACACCTATGTTTCAAACATAGACAAATTTTAAAGCGTTACCATGACAATAAGTAAAGGAAGCTTTAAAAGTTTGTTTGTCAAAAAGTGACATTTTAAAAAGTTAGATTGTCTCGTTTGAATTAAAAGATGGGAAACTTTTTAGTAAAATTGTTTAAACGCCTTTTCGATTTTCCTATTAAAAGAAAACCGATTTGTTATTATCGACAGGAAGATTTTAGTTGTACTGGTAAGTAATGCATTTTTTTTAACTTAAATTAAATTTTTTTTTCACGCAAATTTTATTTTTGACATGTTTACAATTTTTTTTGTATTTAAGGAGAGCCTTTGTTTAACAAATCGTCAACGCAAGGTCTTTGCACATATCTCGACCAATTTCAAACTAAATTTTATTCAAAACTCTTGGAGTTACGACAGGCACAAAAAAAATTAGAAAAAAGTGGTGGTGCTCAGGCGAAAACTGAAGATAATTTATTTCCTGGTTGGAACGAAATGACCACTACTAATTTACATACTCTGTTTTTGCTTTTTAATAACAGTCAAAATGGAATGCTTAATTTTACCAATTTGTAAGTTTTTCTAATTTTCTTTCATGAGGATAAAAAGTAGTTTTTGTAGTACGGCCATTTTGGAAAGCTTTGGCGACGAGAATACTTTTGATTATAAACGACATAAGTTTGAAGAGGCGGATTTAGATAAGGATGGTTGGATTAGTTATGATGAATTCATTTCGGTAATAATTTGACAAAAAACTAATAGCCCAATCATTCTAATAATGTCCCCAGAAAAAAATCCCAACCAAGATCTGCTTATGCAGGTTTGTAGGCACTATCCCCAGGAACATAAAAGTGAAAAATTCCCACAAAATTTCCGTGACGTTTAGCCCCCATCTTGCATAGAAGTGATAAGTTAGTTTTTTGTTAATACCTAAACTATTTGACACTTTTAAAAAAAGTTTTGTAAATTTTTAGGAACATTATTTTAATAAGAATACAATAATTTAAAAAAAATAATAAATCACCAATATTAACGATTCTATAGCACTTTGAAAATCACCTTATTTCATCATAATCGCCTATCTTAGTCATAGAGTCCTGAAGCATAGATTGCAGCGTTCTCTGTAGGACCAAATTAGCACATTTTCAAAGTGCTATAAAATCGTTAATATTGGTGATTTATTATTTTTTTAAAAATTATTGTATTCTTATTAAAATAATATTCCTAAAAATTTTAAAACTTTTTTCAAAAGTGCCAAATAGTTTAGGTAGGGGTAGAAGGCCCAGTGAGTGACCGGGCACCAGTGAGTGACCGCTTCGGTATAAAAATTAAAATAACTAAAAACTAGGAAATATTTTGGCCAAATCTAATGTTTTTTTTGTTGTGAAATATATTTTTTTATTAAATGCATAAATAATTCATGGTCCATATGCTTTAAAATATTAGAAATTATTAAAAATAAAAATTGTTCTCGTGGTCGTGACAAAAATAAGCAAACAAAAAGTCGCGCTTAAAAAAGTCAACTTCACAAAAAATATTCGTTATTTGTAAAGCCAATGGGTGAAACACATATTTGATGGATGTAAATAATTGATAAATCTTTATTTTAATCGTAGAGCATTAACAAATATCATTTTAATATATTTTTATCGAAAAATAAGCCGGTCAACTACTGGTACCCTCGATTTGAAAATTCACCAGTGAGTGACCGCTTTTGCTGTCAAAGTATCTGTTGTCAAAAAAAATTTAATTTCCATTAAATTATTGAAAAAAAGAACTATTTTCAACAATAAATCACAGTCACAGTTCTTCGTACTATTTTAGCTGATGATGGTAAGGTTTAATATCCTCTAATTGTGTACCCTTATAAAAAAATCCACTTATAAATCATTTGAAGAATGAGAGTTTGCTCACAAATTTTTTACTAAGGTAGGTAAATTTTAAAAATATTATAATAGGAATAGGTTGTTTTAATAAACAATTAGGTAGTTAAAAAATACGTAAATTTGTGGTTTTAATTAATTTTTCCGATATTTTGGATAAGTTAGAGATGTATAAATTTTTTGCAATTTTTTTTTACTCTTTTGCCTATTTTTTTGTTACTTACAATTTACCATGCATGTAATGTAGCTAAAAACTTTATAATAATTCTCGTGATAATTAATAAATAACATAAATACCCGAACTTATCCAAAAATTTGAAGCGGTCACTCACTGGGGCAAATGCCGGTCACTCACTGGTGAAATCGGTCACTTACTGGGGCATTTGGTTGTTTTCAATAAAATTATGTTTAAAATAGTTTCTGATTGTATATTTTGCATAAAAATCATTTTAAACTGTTCTTTAATTCCATTTTATTCAAACTATTAAGTTAATTGTAAAAAATATTCGCTCAAACATACTTTTTTCTCCATTATAAAATGACAACTTCAGAATTCGGTCACTCACTGGTCCGTCTACCCCTATTAACAAAAAACTAACTCCTCACTTCTATGCAAGATGGGGGCTAAACGTCACGGAAATTTTGTGGGAATTTTTCACTTTTATATTCCTGGGGATAGTGCCTACAATCCTGCATAAGCAGATCTTGGTTGGGATTTTATTCTAAGGAACCTACAAATTTTAAATAGAATGATTGGGCTATAAAAAAAATCAAAGAATTTTTTTTAACAGTTAAATTTTGCATTTTAAAAAAATTATTTTTGAATTTTAGCTTCTCTATTACATGAACCCCCCTTTGGAAAATGGGGAGCTCAATGGGATAGCACGACTATGTGCCAAAATGGCAGAAAATATAAAATTTATAACCAGTCTTTCTGTTGGCGAGCAGCTTGAATATGGTCTTTTTTAAACTAAAAAAAATTAAAAATTTAACAAAAATTACTTTAATTGCCTAATGCAGAAATAAATTATATTTTTTTTGTTTAAATAGGAAATAATGCAAAAAAATCGTTTAGTTTTATAATTTATTAAAATGTTTATAAAATATGGGTATAAATAAAAAATAAAAAACTAATTGTCACTTTCAATTCGCAATATTCTAAGTTTATTGTTATCCACTAAAACACATGCTGCTTCATTTTGTCCACCACAATATTTAGCATTCGAGAAAACTGTTATTAATTTCCCCCTTTGTTGAATCTAAAAAAACCGTTTTAATTAAAAAAAAAAAAAAAAAATTGACAGGGTTAAAAAAATCGTTAAAATTGGTAGAATTAGAGTACATTTTTTTTGCTAAATAAATTACCCCTCGATACAAAAATTACAATCCATTCACTCTTTAAAAAAACCAGAGTCACCTATAAAAACTAGAACCTTTTTCTTTGAAAAGTTGAATTTTCCACAAAGTTGGCACTACATTTTAAATTTACTGTCATTAAAAATTAAAAAATGCCAACAATAATATGACAGTACATAAAACAGGGCTAAAAATTCGAAAAAAAGAAACAATTTTTGCTTGAAATGTGAGAATTTATAAAGAAAAGTGTATACATTTTTGTAAAAGTGCTAATTTATTCTATGATACCTAAAAGGACTTCTTAACACTGAGTACTTACCTAAATAATTCCTGTTTTGTGTAAACTTTTAAATGTTTTAATGATTAGTGCATTATAAAGTAATTTAATAAAAACAAAAATACTTCTGTATATGTTGAGACCATTGTTTTTGAGTCAGATGCCCTGAACATGTTTTTAAATGCATTGTTTAATATTTTTGATTTTTCTTACATAACCATCAAGCACAAGTGACATTAATGACAATATACAGAGTAAAATCTGTCACCCTATGGCTTGCCTACTCTGTTTTTTTTTAAATGTGAATAGATAGTAATTACATTTTTTAGAAATAAAAAAAATACCTGAAATCCAGCTTGCACTACTTCATGAGCCCGTATTAAATGCGTCAAATTATTAGATTTTAAAAAGCGATCCAATGCTTCCACGCTAAAAATATGGGCAGTCCCACGACGAAAATTGACAGCAAATCCTTCATTGGCTGCTAATTCCATAGCCACCTTTTCTGTCACAGCTTTAGGTCTAAAAAAAAAATTAGGAAATATTTTAAAATAATTTAAAAAAGCAAAAAAAACTAAAAAAATAATTGTGTTATGTTTAAAAAAAAAACAGTGTGTTAGTTTTTTTGCCACAAGTGTATGTACCATCGTGGACATGGAATTTAAAACGATCAATTTTTGCATTGTAAATATGATCAAAATAGTGGCTTAAACACCTTAAGTTTTATGCGAAGTGGACATCAACAAGAAACATTTCTCTGATGTTTTACGAAGATTAGAGCCTTATTGTTATCCTAAAACAAAATTATTTAAAAAAGGAAATATCTTCTTACTATTTTTCTCGCCGGCAGAACATTTTACACAATTTATTTTAATAAAATACATTTGACGCATTTGTTGTCAAAATTACATTCGAAAACTGACATAAAAAAACCCCATTCACAATAGAGTAAAATACAAAAAATCAAAGATGGCTAATAAAAAATCGTTTTAAATTCCATGTCCACGATAGTATGTACTATAAAGTCTAAAAAAACACATACTTTATAGGATCATTCCACATAATATCCCAAGCTAAGGCGCTTTGTTCATCGGGACGACTCAATGGGACTGGGATATCATTTATGGCATTTACTACGGGACATAACCAAGGAGGCGGAATGCCGCCATGACAGCAAAACATCTGGTAAAACAAAATTTTTAAAAATCAGACTCAATAAAAAATTTAATTTTTTTGTGGTTTTTTATTCCTGTTACATATGAACCCTTTTTTGTACTTTTAAATCGAAATGTCACGAAGCATAGAAAATGTGGTTATTTAATATTGGTTGCCTAAAATCAACAAAAAACACCAATTTCTGGTCATTCCTCAGTGGGTTTATAAGAGTTAATTTTAATTAAAAATTGTGCTTACCAGCAACATAAATAAACAAAGCACAAGTTAACATATTCTAAATATCCACTAATAAGCGTTTAAATACAGAATTTTAAAAGCACTATTTTTGCATTTATTAATTTCCAAAATTCTGTATTTTAAGGCTTATTGATGGACCTTTAGAATATGTCAACTTGTGCTGTTTATTTTTAATTAAAATTATCTCTTATAAACCCACTGAGCAATGACCAAAAAGTGCTATTTTTTGTTGATTTTAGGCAACCAACATTAAATAACCACAGTTTCTATGCTTCGCGACATTCCTCGTTAAAAGTACAAAAAGGGTACACATGTAACAGAAATAAAAAATCACAAATATTTAAATGAAATTTTTTTTTGCAATTTTTTAAATTAATTTTTTTTTGTTTTTTATAAAACTTACAGAATTGTCTACAATAGCAGCGACTGGCATTGTATCAAAAGTATTATTAATTGCATTCCACACCTCTTGTCCAAGTTTATCCCCGAATTTTGTTAAGCATTCTCTAAAAATCATAAAAATGTAAAAAAAAGTACAAAGATATTGAGGTATTAGACAAACGCAAAAATTGGGTATTACATAGTGTAACATCTTTGTGTATTTAAAAGGGGTAATTCACTTTGGAAACTGGTGTACCTAAACATTGAGATGCCTCTTAACTAATTTTAGTTCTATTTTTAATACAATAAAAAATATTTTTCAAAAATTAAAAAGTTTTTTTTATTTTAATTTTCTTTTACTGTTTGGAAAAGTAAATTACCCCTCGATGTATCCTTACGTATAAAAAGAGAACATTTTCTGCACCTCTCTGATTTCATGGTTGCCTCTTAATAAATGTAGTTTTGTAGGATTTTGTATTTTGTAACAAAATAAATATGCAATGACCTCTACACTTGAAGGACCCCTATCTACGTAATCCCCCAAAAATAAAAGATTACAGGGACACAATCCTGGACCCACATGCCAAAGAACATTTTCAAATTGAAGTAGATCGTTAAAATTCCCATGCAAATCACCTACAAATTTTTATAAACTTAAGGGCGATTTATAAAACGTTACTTTCACTTTACTTCGGCGTAACTTCACTTCCGCGTAACTTAACAAATTTGCTTAGTTTATAGATTGTAAAGTTACGTGAAATTGGGAACAGGTATGCGCATGTGTCTGAACTCGCGACTTCTGACTATTTACACCTGGCCGGTGATTACGGAATATCGCTTCGTACGAAACCTACATAAGAAGACCAGCAGGTTTCGTACGAAGCGATATTCCGTAATCACCACCCGTGACAATAAGGATGAATATCTCATTTTTGCAAATTTTGCGCATGATTGACCAATCTCGGCTTTTGACAGTACTACTTACAGCTAAATGAATCAGCAAAGTAGCGCTAAAGTGAAGTATAAATTTGCTAATACATTCCAATGTATTTTATTTAATTTTCTTTAAAGTTACGCCGAAGTAAAGCGGAAGTAAAGTAAAAGTAACGTTCTATAAATCGGCCTTTATAGTTAAATTAAATTAACTTAACGTCACCCAAAGCTACTTAACTCCACTTAACTTGACGCGACCAAATTAAAGCATTTATAGTTTAAATTAACACGTTACTTTAGAATAGTATACGCCATATACCGGTAAATGTTAGAATCGTATTATTTACCGACATTGTAGTCTATTCTTCGATTTTCTTTGTAATTTTAAAAATTTGGTCTAGTAGCCGATAGATGGCTCTAGTGAAGATGCTCACTTTACCCTGAATTAGCTAAAATTTGCCAAATTAAGAAATATAACCTATAAGTAAACGTTACGTTAAGTTAATTGGATGTGTAAATGTGATTTTATTTTTCGTATAATTCATTTAATTCGCGATTCGTTTATTCTAAGTGAAGTTAAGTTAATTCATCTATAAATAAAGCTTAAGTGGCGTTAAGTCAATTCAACTATAAATCAGTCTTAAGACTGGTCAACCAATAAAACACATTTTTAAAATTTTATTTTAAAGATAACTTACCCATGATATAAGCAGGAGGCGGCACTTGCATAAGTCTATTCTCTTTTTTAAAAATATCAGCTGATGACAAACAGACATTCATAAGTTGCCTGGCAAAAACAGCACTATCTAATTGCCCCCAATGCCATCCTGGTTTGGCGGCCCCTTTTCCTGCCCCCTTTTTCTTGTTAACTTGCACCAAATATCTCAATCCTAAAAATTAGTTTTTTTTACAGAGCTAAAAAATTGTCAATTATCAAAAAATGTACATTTTATTTACTGTAAATGTAATAGAGACGCTTAGAGGACATGGTTTGTAACAGGGTTGGCAAAAATCATGATTTTTTTAAAAAAATCAAAAATCATGATTTAAATCAAAAAAATCATGATTTTTTTGATTTATTTGATTTTTTCGATTTTTTTACCTAAAAAGTGGTATCTACGATGTTTAATGTTAGTATTTTAATTCCAATAGGATTTTAGACTGGGTTTAACTTATCAGAATCAAAAAAATCGCAATTTTTTTATTCAAAAAAATTTAAGATTTTTTTAAAAAAGATAGAAAAACTAAAAAAATACCCAATAAAATGCATAATTCAAGATTTACCTAAAAAACTCTTTTTGAATTTAATAAGTCTAAATTACCTACTCCAAAATCTTATTGGAATTGGAGTAATAACATTAAAAATGGTATGTAGGTACCTATTACTTGCAAGCTGATGCAAATGACGCAAAATGAGATGGTTTGAGTATTATAAAATTTAACAAAAATATACCTGTTCTTAGCGGGTGGTTTAAAAAGGGATTAGCCTTCTATTGTAATATTGTCGGCTTAACTACCTATTTGGTCAATGTTCAATAACAATTTGATAAATATTTAGGCTTTTTAATTTTTGATTTAAATCAATGATTTTTTTAAAAAATCACTTGATTTAAATCATGATTTAAATCGTGATTTAAATCAATTGATTTAAATCAAGCCAACCCTGGTTTGTAAGCGCCACCTATCAGTCAGTGATGGAAGTTTCTACTAACGAGCGAGCATTTAAATTCTACCTCGACTCTTGCCATGGAAAACAAAAGCTGCTTTTCCGTAGGTCTTTGATAGTTTCTACTAATGTCATTTTTGATGTTGTCATCTCTTTTTGACGTTTAAACAAACTATCAAAGACATACGGAAAAGCAGCTTTTGTTTTCCATGGCAAGAGTCGAGGTAGAATTTAAATGCTCGCTCGTTATTCTGTTACAAAACGTTACAGAAAATTGTAGCTACCTTTTAGAACTTCATTAGTGACAGATTCTTGATTAAACTGATCCACAGAAACACGACGCCTGGCGTCGTTTAGTGTAGGTTGACGCGTCGTCGAAGGAGACACAGCATCTACAGAGTAGTAGTTATAGTTATTTATGTATTAAGTATCAAAAGTTTTAATATTTGGCTTAAGAATGGGGCCAAAAGTATTAGTAAAATCTTTGAAGGGTCAAAAATGGAAAAAAAAATTAAAGCGTGTAAGCTTTTTAGGCTTTAAGTGTACCCCAATGATAAGAAAATTAAATAGATATAATATACACCAAAATTATTTGGTAAACAAATAAACAAACCTTTTGCGAGGTTAGGAGTATAATTTAGTCTTTTTTTCATGATATTGCATTGTAAAACACTGATATTTACCATTTAATGTTCTATAATATCATCCTTCTTCTTAAAAATATGGCTTGTATACAGAAAACTCACATACAAATTTACAAATGTGAGGTTGGAAAACTTCATTACCGGCAGTGAATAGTGGCGACAACACATGTTGCTTTTTTGTACGCAGAAGAAAAAAATAGAATGCTTTTTGTTTCAGAATGCGTACCAAGTTATACCTCACGTTTGTGTCAAAAATAACACTTAAATTAAATGTGTAATTTATTTACCATAATCATGAATTTTGCTTTAAATTGTAGACTACTCTAAAATAAATGTATCCCTTGGAAATGATACGGTATTGTAATGTTAAACGTATACACAAGTTAGCGTGGAGAGGGGGCAACATCAACATCTTCCCGCCCTTACTTGCTAGTGTTTATCATCTACCCTAATATTGTGCCGCAGTATTTAAATGATACTACATCTATTTAATTCTCTCATCATTGGTGTAGTACAGGAAAAATTACCTTGCAATGTGAATAACTGGTCAATATTAATGGTATCTCCACTGTTTTTTAATTTTATTGTATGGTACGCCAATTCGTATTCGTATGCTTTGCCTTTTACTAAAAAAAAATTAATAAATTTTTTGCAGTAGTAAAAATATGTAGGGGGAGGCAGGGGTATATTTGCACAATGGCCACTTTTACACATTTTGAATTTAGCGTCTTAAAAACATTATTAACTTTTATAAATTACCCACATTTTAAATTTTGGCTTACAAAACTGTTTTTAAGATGCCTAATTTTAGAAGATGTAAAACTGTCAAATGTTAAAAGTGTCTAGTTAAACCTGTTGGATCTGTCATTTTAGGAATTTCCTTAACAGCAGACTGTTTTCTAGCTGATGGTTGTCTTCTAGCCTGTTCGCCCCCAGCCGAGGTCATACTTCTTCGGTCTGATAAATCGTCAGATATGCTTTCTGATCGCTCCCTGAAAATACCACAAATTTTAAGGAATAACCCTGTTTTGAGGAAAAAAAAATAGTATACATACCTTAGGAAAAATGCTTCATTTCAGTGTCTCTTGCAACCCTAGGTTGAAATGAAGCACTTTTTCTTTGGATTTGTAATGTACTATTACCTTATATTTCTAGTGTATTGACCAACACTCAAGCCAGATCGAAATATTGTGTTTAAGTTTTTGATTTTTTGATCCATGAACATTTTTGAGAATTCAGGTTGGACTATTGTGTGATTTTCAGTGACGTTTAAAATTCTGAAAAAGATGACATTGTTCTTTTTGGAACAAAATAAGCTCATACTATCCATTCACATTTAAAAAAAAACCACAGTAGGCCAGCCATAGGATGACAGATTTTACCTTGTATATTGTCATTAAAGTCACTTGTGTTTGCTGGTTATGTAAGAAAAGTCAATAAAATTAAAAAATGCATTTCAAAACATGTTCAGGGCATCTGAATCAAAAAAAGTATTTTTATTTTTTTATTAAATTACTTTATAATGCCCATGGCAAAGTATCCGGTATGTTCTCGCGCATTTTTGGCCTACTTGACCAAGCATTTGTGACGTCATGTGGTTGCTGCACAGAAATTATATTTCTATGGGTTGCTGTCACATCCACTTTGTCCGTCAGTAGAAACGTCAAAATACACAAAACAAACGTCTTCCAATACATGTCAGATTTTACTTTTATTTTATTGTTATTTAAATATATGCGAACCCTTAGTGTCCAGTTATAGAAAGGTCTGCTACCATTTATTTAAACTAAATATTATTCTACAATTATTAAAATGTATTGTTGTGTAAATACTGAACAGAAAAGCTGGTTTACAAATTCAAATATAACTAACAAACCATTTTTCAAGTTAATTTCGTTTTTTCTTTCTCCACAGGCAATATATAACCCATATTTTAGCCTTGTCCACATCCTTTCGAAAACTTTAGTAATAATTAGTATTAATGTCGCTGCCTTTTGTAAGAACCAAATGGTTTCCACTTTTGAAACTCGCTACCGCACAATAAATCATCGTAAAATAGTTTATAAAAAATCACAAATTACTTCACTTAAAAACTTGTTTAAAAATAATAGTTTATACAACAATAAACAATAACAACAATAAAAACCTTTTAAATAATTTAAAACACCAAAAAATTTGCTGAAATGTTTTTAAAACTGCTTGACATATAAACGTCAGATGAATAACAAGTTTGAACTAGGTGACTAGATTTAAAACGCTTCATATTTTTTATGTTTGAACATCAAAATAATAACTAGGTGACTAGATTCTTACTTTGGTTTCATACCACATGACGTCATGCGCAGAAATGAACGAATTTTATTCAAGCCTCGAGCATACCAGTGTTCTTTGCCATGATAATGCCCTAATCATTAAACCATTTAAAAGTTTACAAAAAACAGGAATTATTTATGTAAGTACTCACTGTTAAGAAGTTCTTTTAGGTAACATAGGATAAATTAGCACTTATACAAAAATGTCTACAATTTTCTTCATAAATTCTTACATCTCAAACAAAAATTGTTTCGTTTTGCGAATTTTTACGCCTGTTTTATGTAACTGTCATATTATTTTTGGCATTTTTCAATTTTTAATGACAGTAAATTTGAAATGTAATGTCAACTTTGAAGAAAATTCAACTTTTCAAAGAAAAATATTCTAGTTTTCATAGGTTACTATATTTTTTTTTAACTGTGAATGGATAGTAGAAAAAAAATTTTGTATTAAAAATAATTGTTTACCTGTAAATGTCAGCAGTTTCTGAATTAATGCCATCAATATCTGTTCCAAGTTTCTTACTTTTTCTCAACAAAAGAGCTAAAAACTTAACATCGTCCACCATCATACAATTATCTTTATCTCGATCTAAAAATCTAAGCAAAACAAATTTTAGATTCGTTTTTTAAGACCTTAATTATAGACTGTCTAATGTTTAATTCGCGTAAATTTTTTTTTAAATCGAATTATACATTTTTTTTGTTGAAGGAAAATATTTACCCTCGTATTTACCTAAATAGATACTTAGAGCGCATTTCAAGGGCTGCTCCAGTTAAATTAGGCCCGGGTTCAACAGCTGCCAAAAAATACAACAGTTCTCTGAAAGAAACACCTCCTCTATCGTTTACATCTGCCACTCTAAAAAAAAATATTTTTTGAACAAATAATTTTCATTTTGGTTAAAGCTTAATTTATAGTTAAATTAAATTAACTTAACGCCACTTAACTTCACTTAAATTAGCGCGATCAAATTATTCCATTTATAAATTCCTTAATTACACTAATTCAAAGCAGTAAAAGCCATCTATTCTATTAATTTAGTGGTTTTATTTTCATTCTACAGTTTTCTTTCTTATTTTTAAAACTTGGTCTAGTAGCCGATAGATGGCTCTAGTAAAACCCCTTACAGATGCCTACTTTACCCAAAATTAACCAAATTAACAAATATAACCTATAAGGCGTTAAGTTGATGTATAAATGAGATGTCAAGTTTTGTATAAGTCATTTAATTTTGTGTTAATTTACGCTACGTTAATTCTAAGGGGCGTTAAGTTAATTTAACTATAAATCAAGCTTTACTTTAATGTTGTTACCTAAATAATGAAGCATGATCATCTTTTAACCATCCAGTATCTTGCATCATTTTAGAAAAAGTGGCCAATGACATAAAACAATTAGGAGCTGTCGTTATTAAAAAATCTCTGTATAAAGTTCTTTGTGCTAAAAAAAATACTTAGGTCACTTTTTTTAATAAGTACAAAAGTTAAAAATTTGTTAAGCATTTTTTTTATGAAATGGAATTTAAGAAATTACTATCCATTCACTTTAAAAAAAAACCAGAGTCGCCTATAAAAACTAGAACCTTTTTCTTTGAAAAGTTGAATTTTCCACAAAGTTGGCATTATATTCCAAATACTGTCATTAAAAATCAAAAAATGCCAAAAATAATATGACAGTTACATAAAACAGGCGTAAAAATTAGAAAAACGAAACAATTTTTACTTGAGATGAGAATTTATAAAGAAAATTGTAAACATTTTTGTAAAAGTGCTAATTTATCCTATGATACCTAAAAGAACTTCTTAACAGTGAGACCTTACATAAATAATTCCTATTTTGTGTAAACTTTTAAATAGTTTAATGATTAGTGCATTATAAAGTATTTTAATAAAAAAATAAATCCTTCTGTATATTTTGAGACCATTGCTTTTGAGTCAGATGCCCTGAACATGTTTTTAAATGCATTTTTTAATTTGTTTGACTTTTTTTACATAACCAGCAAACACAAATGACATTCATGCCAATATACAGGGTAAAATCTGTCACCCTATGGCTTGCCTGCTCTGTTTTTTTTAAATGTGAATGGATAGTAACTAAAATCTTACTGTCTTTATCTATGCCAGCCATATCAACCATAGATTCAGATGTGGTTGATTTTGTCGTTATTAAAATGTCGTCAGCAATTTCCAAAAAATTGCCACAAACTTTTATCCCATCTGATAAAAAATTGTCCTGCATTCTGACAGTGCTATTTTTAAGACCCATGTAACAGTCAAAAATCTCAACTCCACGAAACATTCTAGCATTTTGTACTTTTATAATTTCACTTTCGGTTAACCATCGTACTTTACCACGAAACTAAAATTTTTACAAAAAAAAGATTAAATAAATTAATGTAAAAAATTTTTAAGAAAAAGCTTTTATTTAAATGCCCTAAAAAGAAAAAAATAAAATTTTTTCAATTAAATTAAACCCATTAATTTGTCACAATATACACTTTTTATGATATAAAAGCTTGTCGCGAGATTCTGCATTTATGTAGATTTATTTTGTAAAATACATACATTTTTTTCTTTTTTCAGAACCACTTAAATTAAAAATTGGTAAATGGTATAAGTATTGTATTCTTTTTATTAATTGCAATAGTAAATTTCGCGACAAGCTTTTATATCATAAAAAGTGTATATTGTGACAAATTAATGGGTTTAATTTAATTGAAAAAATTTTATTTTTTTCTTTTTAGGGCATTTAAATAAAAGCTTTTTCTTAAAAATTTTTTACATTAATTTATTTCACATTTTTTAGTTTTTACTGTAGATGTTTTTTAATCATTTCATTTAGTATGTCATTGCTATAACCTTTTATTTGATACCCATATTGGCAAAATAGTTAAAAAAAGAGAATCCGCCATTTTTTTTAGGGCGCCATATTGGATTTTGAATTGTCACATATCTTACTATATCCTACTTGTCATTACCTTTCATTTGATACCCATATCGGCAAAATAGTAAAGAAAAAGCTAATTAGCATTTTTTTGGGCGCCATATTGGATTTTGAATTATGTCATATATTTTACTGTATTCTAGAAGTCATAACCTTTCATTTGATACCCATATCGGCAAAATAGTTAAGAAAAAGCTAATTTGCCATTTTGTTGGGCGCCATATTGGATTTTGAATTATGTCATATATTTTACTGTATTCTACAAGTCATAACCTTTCATTTGATACCCATATCGGCAAAATAGTTAAGAAAAAGCTAATTTGCCATTTTGTTGGGCGCCATATTGGATTTTGAATTATGTCATATATTTTACTGTATTCTACAAGTCATAACCTTTCATTTGATACCCATATCGTGAGAATTGTTTAGAAAAAAGTCATCCGCCATTTTGTTGTGGACGCCATATTAAGTTTTTAGGACTAAAAAAGTTACCATTTTGCATTGTCACCGGACTTCCACATGTATACAAAATTTCAGAAAAATTGGTCAAGCGTAAGTGTTTCAAAATCGAGTTGCAAGATTTGTACTACACAAACACACATACATACATACATACATACAAACATACATACATTGCGAGTTAAATAAAAGCTTTTAAAAAATCAATCTTTACTTTAGAGTTATTTACCCAGTAAAAGTGTGTTAATAAAGGCGATTAATAAACGAGCGGTAAGTGAGTTTATTAATTGCCATTTAACATACGAACTGGTTACAATGCTTTTTCGCACATCGTACATCATTATTAAAATAAATTATAAAATAGTACAGTTATTTCACCAACTAACAGAAACAATGCGTCGGCCATTCAAATTAATTAAAGTAGAAGAAGAAGAAGAGCTTACCAAACTTTTATTAATTGTGAATAGACAATAAATGTTATTTCCTTAAAATGTGGTAAAAGGATCTGCTTCTCATTCTTTCCAACGGTAAATATTTAATTTCTTTTGGTTTTTGTTGCTTGAATCGTAATTAAAGCTACTTTAACATTTGGAATGTAGAAACATAGAGAGTAATTTTAAACATAGTAGAGCGTTACTATGGGCTCGTATCCATGCTGTTGGGGCGCGAATAAAACTACCCGTCGTATTCACGGATCCCTTGTTCGAGAAATTAAACACCGGTTAGACTTTAAAATATTTAATTGAATACGTAACGAAATAAAAAGACATTTACAAGAAAACAAAACCTATCGTTATAACGGCCATTGATAAACTCTACTTACTGCGCATACTGCACAAGCATTCCGCTAAACTGACAGATAGCCATAGATCTAACAAAAGTATAGAACTCACTTTCAGGTTCATAGACCTAGTACAAAATGTAGAATGAGTTTATGTAATCATTAAAACTAGATATTTTAACAAACTTACATTGAATATTCAACATCCTCCCACCCGAGTAACTTCTTGTTCTAACAAAAGATACTCGCAAAACAAAACATACTAAATAAATCTACTAGGGATTTTTACATTACGACCACAACGAGTGGACTTTATGACACTAACGGGTGCTCTGCTTTTAACGCCAAGGGCGTTTTTCACTCCCGCACAATCACTATCGTTGACTTCTGAGCTGTCTGGTTCCACGATGTTTGAAGACTCGTCCTCGTCGACGTCCATTTCTTCATCAGGTAACAGCTGGCTGGTGTCTCCTACTATTTCTAATGGATATAATCGCTGAATGGGCCTTAGAAGTTGTCCGTGGGTCGTTTGGAGGCGAACAAGACGTGTTTTACCTTCTTTCCCAGGAATCAGTTCGATGACCCTTCCCAAAGGCCAATCAGCTCTCTTGGAGTTGTCGTTTCCGATTAGCACGATTTCGTTTAAACTTATAGGTTTAGAAGGTGTCTTGGTCTTAATTAACCGTAATTGTCCAAGATATTCAGTACGAAAACGCGCTCTTAGATTTTCACGTAATCTTTGTCTATACGCAACACGTCTGGACAAGTAATTTTTGTCAACTTCATCGCAATCAGGTATACCGCACTCGCGTATTTCTTGTAGAAACATATTTGGGGTTAGCGGCGATAAGTCATTTACATCGTTTGACACGTAAGTTAGCGGCCGCGAATTTATTACCGCTTCACAGTCACACACAATTGTCATTAGTTCCTCATACGAGAGGCATGCTCGTTGTAGAACTTTGCGCAAAAGGGGTTTTAGTACACCGATCAGTCTTTCCCAGAAACCTCCCCACCACGAGGCCGTCGGGGGATTAAACAACCACTGGATACGTTGCGCGACACTAAACTCTTTTATCGACTCCCAATCTAATTTGGCAAAACAATTTTCCGTACCGACGAAATTCGTACCGTTATCACTGTAAAATGTTTTGGGTCGTCCACGACGCGCGACGAATCGACGAAGAACTTGGATAAACGCGGCGGTTGATAGAGAAGTGGTGATTTCAAGATGAACAGCGCGATACACAGCGCATGTAAACAAACAAACCCATGCCTTTTCACCGGTCTTTAAGAAGAGAGGTCCAGCGAAATCAACTCCAGTCACTTCAAATACTGCAGCATCTCGAACTCGATTTAAGGGTAAGGTTGTCGGATGTACTTCTGTTCGTTTGGCATTGTAACGCTTACAAATTGAACACTTGCTCAACGCAGATCTCACAGCACGTCTCCCTCCTAGGATCCAATATTTTTCTCTAAGAATACACAAAAGTGATTGTATTCCTGCATGGCAAGCATGTTCGTGCACGTCCAAAATCAACTTGGTCACCATGGGATGTTTCGACGGCAATAAAACAGGATGTCGAAAGTGATCCTCGTCTTTTCTTTGAGATATTGGAGACTTTAAACGTATTACTCCGTTGTCGTCAACAAAAGTATTTAAACTACTGATTTTCTCATTCGTAGTTTCACAAAACGCTTCGCTTTGAACTTCTTTAAAAATAAATATCTCAGCCTCTTCGATTTCTGTAATGGTTAGGGTTTCTCGACGTTTTTGTTGTGGCTTTCTTGTGTTGTGAATGAATCTCAAAATCCATGCGACCATTCTAACCAATTTTTGATACTTGGAAAAATAATCAAGATGCCAATTCATTTTCTCGCTATTCACCATAGTAGATACAACTTTTCCTTTTTTCTCTTGATTAATTTCATGTTCGTCGCATTCCAGGGATTTTGATGGCCAATTTTCAATTTTATCATACAGCCACTTTGGCCCCTCCCACCATTTTGATTCAATCAATTGCTTGACAGAGCATCCACGGGATGGAAGGTCGGCGGGATTCAAGGAACCAGGAATATGTCTCCAAGATTCAACCGGAGTAAGTAATCGGATTTCGTTGACTCGGTTTCGTATAAACACCGACCATTCTTCTTTTCTTTTTATCCAGGCCAGTGCCGTAGAAGAATCACTCCAAAAATAACAGTCCATCACCCAGTCCAAATCATTTTTTAGGCTGTTGTATAGTCTCGCTCCTATGGTAGCTGCTAACAACTCCAATCGTGGTATGGATATTTTCTTAAGTGGAGTAACTCGAGTTTTCGCAGCCAATAAATGAACAGTGACGCGTTCATTTTCCTTCACTCTTAAATAGATTACCGCAGCATAGGCATCTTTACTTGCGTCACAAAAAATGTGAAGGCTGTACTTCCTGCGGCCTTCAGTTCCGCCATTAACCCATCTTGGTATTTTTACTGTAGGCAGTAAGTGCAGTTCCTTTCGCCAATCAAAAAATTCCTTCTTTATTTCTTCGTCTACAGTCTCGTCCCATCCCAGCTTCTTTTCCCACGTTTTCTGAATAATTAACTTAGGATACAATGTAGCAGGGCAAGTAAAACCAATCGGGTCAAATATCTTTTGTACTATGGACAGGATCTCTCTTTTTGTGATAGGGTCTTCTGGATTCATTGTGGGGAAGCATCCATTTATCGACAAAACATCTTCGCTTGGGTCCCAATTTAAACCAAGAACTGGCAAAATAGATGTTTGATTTCTGCCGTCCGCACCGGAATGCTCCCACCCTCGTAGGTCAAAACCACCCTCACTCATCATGACGCTTGATTCCTTTATGAAACGAAGAAGCAACGATTCGTTTTCGACGCTGGTGACACAGTTGTCGACGTAAAAGCTTTTTGATAGTTTTTGCACAGTGTCTAATGAGTATGGAGCTCCAGGAACTGTAGTCTTTTGTTTGCATATGTTCAGATGGTAATCAATCGTAGCGCCGAGTAAAAAAGGGCTACTGCTGACGCCGAAAACAACTCGTTTGTGTCGAAAAATTCTTTCTTTGTCGTCACTTGTAATCCACAAAAAACGAAGAAAATTTCGGTCGGGTTTTTGAAGACTAATTTGTAAAAAGGCCTTTTTTATATCGGACGTAACACCATGTCTCCACTTTCGAAAGCGCAGAAGAATAAGTGGAATGGATTCAATTAAATTTGGTCCAACTTCAAGGCAGATGTTTAAAGAAGGTTTTCCCTTTTCACAAGCAGAGGCGTCGAAGACTGGTCGAATTTTGGTGGTACTATTTTCTTTAACTACGGCTCGATGAGGTAAATAATGCTTAACTAACGCATTCTCGTCGTCCAAAACCTCCTCGATGATTCCCTCCTGTAGCCAATCGTGAAAAATCTGATCATAGGCCTCCAACAGACCTTCTTTTCGAAGTTTTTCGACGGTGGATTTCAATCTTCGTTTGGCAACATGATAATTGTCACCTAAAGGCGGGTGCCCTTCCAACCACGGTAGACAAACTTCATAACGATCCTCGTCGTTCTTAAATACGGTTTTCTGAAACATTTCTCTAGCAGACGAAGCCATTTCTTGACGATTTTTAGTCTCTGTTGGATCCATAATTCCCAACACATCAAGTTTCCAAAGGTCGGCAATTTGAGCGTCTTTGATTAACATCGAAACATTGACGTGACTTGAAGTTCTTTTTGGATAATCGACTTTTCCCATTAGGGTCCATCCAAGAAGTGTTTCCATGGCTACCAAGCCTCCTTTAAGTTGTTTACGTCTTCCGGTATACAATTCGCCGAGGACATCTGCTCCAATTAGTAACTCGATCGGTCCTTGTACATTAATGTCAGTCAAATTTATTCCTACTTCGTTAAGTTCGTTAATCCAATCGCCGTTAGTCACTGGTGCAATTTCTGTGCAAATTTGCGACTGATTTAGTACTTCAAAGGAACAGGAATAATTTTCCTTGCTTAAACTGACCTTAAAACAGTTGTGTATCATTTGTGTCGTGTTTTGTCCGCCAAACAACGCGTGCGCTAACTTAACAGTTTTTATTGGATTGTAACCTAGTTCTTCGGCCGTTTTACTTAAAATATAAGAACGCTGCGAGCCTGTATCGAGAAGTACTCGAACGTTCTTCGAAATTTTGCCGTTATGAAGTGTTACTCGTAAGGTCTGTAAAAATACATGCGTGCTGTTTTGACAAAACAAGGCTTGATTCGTTGGCTTAGCCGATACGTCACCGTTCGTGGTTTTACTCTCTACATCGTCTTTTCGGGATTGCAAATCAGGGCACATCAGGGCAATATGAGATTTTGAGCAAATTACACACTTTACAACGCTACGACACTTTCTAGACAAGTGACCCTTCTTAAGGCACCGGAAGCATGCACCTTTTTGTGTAAGAGTGTTTTTCTTCTCATCGTAAGAATATTTTTGCGCCTTAAAGCAATTTTCAGATGTATGGTTACCTTCGCAAAATATACACTTGGCATCGCAGATGACAAGTCCCGCAGCAGTCGGTGGACTTCGAGGCTCAAAGTTAGTCGTCGGTTTATTCTTTCGTACGCTTGTGTTCTTGCTGTTAAGCCCAAAATTATCACTAGCAAGCGCAATTCTTTGTTCAGTTTCGACTTCACCTTTTAAAAACAGCATTAAACCATTTAGGCGTCGTTCCAGGGGCGTTTCATCGTCAGAAACCTTTTTGTCTTCCCCCTCAAAGTAGGAAGACCGTTGCCATGTTCGTAGCAAATTTTCCGGCAAGCAGGATTCGATTAAGGGAAACAACATTGCCGCACAGTTGTTTTTTGTGATTCCTAAAATTTCTAGGGCTCTTACGTGGCTAGAGATCTTATCATAGAGAGTGCAAATATCCGTGTCTTGGTTAGAATTATTTAAAATAAGTTTTAACAATTCTCTAACGTAAACTTCGACCTGTAGGTCTTCACGGCCAAATCTTGCCTTAAGACTGTCAATAATATCCTGATAATTATTTGACATAGCAGGAAAACTCTCTACCAATTGCCTGGCCTTACTGCCCGGTACTGTTGCTTGTATAAGATAAGATATCTTATCGTGTGAATCGATATCAGGATCGTCATGAATTTTGCTGAATTGAGCCCAAAAACTAAGCCAGTCACGGATATTTCCATCAAATTTTTGGAATTCTATGGTAGGTAACTTAAATTTACGCCTACCTTGTGGATTGTTGGCTTGAGAAAATCCAGCAGATCTTGACGACCTCACTGACCGCTGCGAATCTCGATCGTGGAAGTCATCCTGGTAAGTAGCAGCTCTAAATGCATTCATCTTGAGTCTTACATCAGTGAACCGTTTAAAATAACTGTCCCGCACGTTCATCTCGTCTTCTAAAACTGCTTCTTCAACGTTTGCATCCAAAAGAGCTTCGTAAACTTTGTTGTCCCATAACTGAAGATCCGCCTGTTTTTGCTGCACCAGTTCCCATGCAATGTCAATAGCGTGTAGATCCTTTTCTGGTGCCGAAAGTCGTAAATCAAGTTCGTTTGCAGCCTTGGTAAATGCTGAACGAAACACCGTTCTTGATTTCTTGCTAACATCCATCTTGTACTCAAGCAAAAATCACAACCGGGTCGGGGTTTTTGTCCTGTCACGGTCGC
Source organism: Cartodere bifasciata (assembly GCA_963920755.1). Classification (NCBI taxonomy): domain Eukaryota; kingdom Metazoa; phylum Arthropoda; class Insecta; order Coleoptera; family Latridiidae; genus Cartodere; species Cartodere bifasciata. Next base: position 189,249 of record OY987198.1, read on the forward strand.
CAGTATGTTGGGGCGCGAATAAAACTACCCGTCGTATTCACGGATCCCTTGTTCGAGAAATTAAACACCGGTTAGACTTTAAAATATTTAATTGAATACGTAACGAAATAAAAAGACATTTACAAGAAAACAAAACCTATCGTTATAACGGCCATTGATAAACTCTACTTACTGCGCATACTGCACAAGCATTCCGCTAAACTGACAGATAGCCATAGATCTAACAAAAGTATAGAACTCACTTTCAGGTTCATAGACCTAGTACAAAATGTAGAATGAGTTTATGTAATCATTAAAACTAGATATTTTAACAAACTTACATTGAATATTCAACACATGCATTAACAGAGGTCATTAATCAACGATTTGGAGTGCGTTAATGAATGTCTTTAATAAACGATGTGCGAACAAAATTAAAAAACTTACTTTGCCAGTGGTGGCTTTGGATTTTTTCTTTGCCATGTCGTCGACGATGTATGCAAAAATGTAATAATAAATACAGGGTGATCCATGATTTGCGGCCTTCCAATATTTAAAAGTTCGAATAAGTTGGTCACCTTTTACTTGGTTTCCAAAAAGCTACAAAAAAAGCATTTTATTTACTAGTTACACTACAAGAATAGACTATTTCATAAATCTAAGTAATAAGTGAATATTTTTTGTAAAAAAAAACAGTATAAACAAATAAGCAATGTTTTTATTGGAGCTGTATAAATAAAATTCCATTTACGAGTGAATTTTAAGAAAGTTGCATTCAAATACGGCATAAATAAAACAAATAAGCATCAGTTTCCGTGGTGTAGTCGGTTATCACATCCGCCTAACACGCGGAAGGTCCCCGGTTCAAACCCGGGCGGAAACACTCCTTTTTTATTTTTTTAAACACATTTTAATAAAATTTAATTTATTCTTACTTACCTCTGTGGCATCCTGAGTAACTAATTTCAAATATGCAGAATTGGCAGGCACTTTTGAAACCGGAATATAATATTCGCCAGAAGCTGTATCCAAAAGTGCCATAAAAGTTAGATCAGATGGGGCATATGCTATTAAACTCACACAATCACATAGCTCAGCAAAATTCTTGAATTGCCCTCCTGACATTTTTAATTAAATGTAAAAAAAATTAGTAAAATTGTGCAAAAATTGTGCTGACAAAATATTTCAATTTTTTGACACTTGTAGCCTGACTTTTGGACACTTTTACATATTGAGTGGTCCACAACATTATTCCATATGTTAGGGGGCAAAAAAAATGCAAAAATGTTTTTTTTTAATGCAAAAAAAATAAACTGAATATTTTAATTTTTTTTTGTAGTAATCTTTAAAAGAACAAAAGTCCCTTTTTAAAAGGGGCAACTGTGTCCAAAAATTGGCTTATAAACGCGATGATACGTTGTTGGGGCATGTCTAGGGACCCCTAGAAAATTATTAAAAAAATCTATCTCATATACCCTCGGAGATATGAGGCCCCAAAGTGCAAACCTTCAAACGCTTATATCTTAAAGATAACAGCACATATTAACGAAACAAATGTCTAAATACAAAGGCACTGTAATGTCCTCACTTAGGTAAATAACAAACTCACCAATGAGATGATATACTGCAAAGAAATCCCCACTAGAAGAATGGAAAGATATGGATCAAAGTTGGTAACAAGTTTTGGGATCGCAATTATGTCTTCTTCTTCTTTTCGCCAAAAAAATAGGATAGGCCTTCTCCTCATTTGGATTTTTTTTTATTTTAATTTTTTGCTAAGTTTACATGAAAAATTTCTTTAAAGATAATTCTTTTTAAGGTTTTTAGTTGATACATTTTAATGTATCAACTAAAAACCAAAAAAAGAATTTCAACTTTAAAGAAATTGTGCATGTAAACCTAGTTTAAATAAATTAAGGTACTTTAAAAACAAAATATTTTATTAGTTAAACATACATACAATACAGCTTAATTAGATGTAATAAGCAAAAAGCAGTTAATTAATTAAGTAAGTATAGTTTCTTGTGTTGTAGAACCATCGGTAACACCCAGTCCAGTCGAGATGAGATATAAATATTGATAAATTTACGTCTTATAGGCCAAGATAGATTTTTACCTTGCAAAAAATAAACAACAACACTATTTTTTATATGTGTTAGAATAGAACTTCTCTTCAGGAAGCTAAATCCGCAAAATGCACCCAAATAAGAGTTTAGGGTTGGCGTAAAAGCCTACCAAAAAGCCCCCTTTAATTTGCAACATTAGATTACGATGAATCTGCACCAAATTTTACAAGTACGTGCTAAATAAAATTTTAAAAAGGTTCCTGCAAAAATTATTTCTCTAAAAAAAATCCCTCGCCTCCTAAATGGCCCCCGCTGAGTAATATTTAATCATGTTGGATTTAAATCAAACTTGGTAAAAAGAACAAAGGATGTATAAAGTACACTTGTACTTTGTTTATGGGGCGAAGAAATTACTTTTTGAAAAAAAGTTATACGGAAATATTATTAAGCATCTTATTTTGCATCGATCTGCAAAATTTGGTGTAAATCCAACTTGATTGGTTATTACTCTTTGGGGGCTATTTAGGGGGTGAAGAAATTTTTTTAAAGATTTTTTCTTTATAAAAATCTTTTTAAAACTTTATGTGACATCTATTTGCAAAATTTGGTGCAGTTTCATTGTGATGAATTAAACGGGGCCCTTTGGGGGGCCATAACTCCGTTTCTGCAATAAAAAAGGCGGCCCTACCAGGAATTTTGTTGATGTACCCCCATTATTTAGAACAGATTGACTCATGGTATCTTATTAGTGTGAATTTTGTAAATTTAGCATTCTAAAGCTAGAGATGTTCTAACCTGGTCCGTAGACAGGAGTAAGAATAAGGGGGCGCATCCTCCGTTGGGCTAGTTCCTTGCCCCTCTGACGCTCTTAAAACAATGCAACAAAAAATGCGCGAGGGGCTGCCGCCCCCTCACCTGACCACCTGCTAACATTTTTGGCTACGGGCCTGGTTCTAACACATAAAAACCTGGCTGTTGTGTATTTTTTGTAAGAATTGCTATGGTTTTTTAATTACCGTCTTGACCTATTACGTAAAATCCTGTTCGCGGGTCCTTCTTTAGCTAATTCCTAATTTCAATCCAACATGTTGCATGATTTGTGGGTATTTTATATTTTCAAGTTTTCAAACATTTTTTTAGACTTCACAAATTGTCGGCGCAGACCGTCCGCCATTATGCAAATGCAATTCAAATTTTAAAAACCATTTCAAACTTATCCATAGACTCGTAATATCTGTAAAAATAATATTTTTTTTATTATTGTCTAAATAATATCCTTAATTTAATTATTTTTCCTCTAATTTGTATAAAATAACTTACCAATTTTTATTTAAAATGGAGACAAATGACACTTTATTTATTTTGACACAAACAATTTTAAACACTCAACTTTTATGACACACCTACTAGGATTTTAAAGTTTCTAAAGAAGAAGAAGACATAATTGCGATTTGTTACGAGCTACTGGGATGGTCTTTCATGGCCCTGATATACTGTTTATTTCCTTCGTCGCCACTTGTAGTGCTTAACCAGACTGACAAAACGTACTCGACTAATACACCGACCAGATGACTTGACTTTAGCGGCGTTTTATTGCTAACTAATATTACTCGGGTAAGTATTTAATACATTACAGGCACAATCTATCTAAAATTATTTTACCATTTGTTTATCTTTTAAATGATCAAAATATATTTTTATAATTAATTTAATCTTACTAAAATTTTATCAATGAAGCTGACAACAACGTCAATATGATCTAATGCAAAAATGTATGATCAAGAATCTAGATCAGTTTTTATATAAGATGTATTTTCACAATCAGTGTTGTCGAACTTATGTAACTTTGTTCGCATTTTCCTCCGTTAATATAACAGATGGTTTTTTTTTACATTTTTCTAGGGATCCCTGAGAATGCCCCAACAACGTATCATAGCGTTTGTGAGCCAATTTTTGAACATAAAAATGTTGGCAATTTTTTAATAAATTTGCCTTTTTTTAACATTTTAAAATATCGTTTTTTTTAAAAAGGTCCTTTATAGTTAGCACATTTTAAGTGAAATTTGTCCTGTAAACAAATTTATTGTCCTTTATTTGACCCCTTAAAACATGCACTTATTTTAAGATAACACAATAAATATAATTAAAAACCAAATTTTAAGTTTTTTTTATTTTTCAACAAGTACAAAAAATACCTATTAATTTAATTTTTTTTTTTAAATTAAATACTACACAGTAGTACTTGGGTTTTAATTTCTAAAACTAACATTATAAATTATTAAAAAGCTCGACATTACAAATTTTAAACAATGAATAAAAAATTCACTGCTTTACACAAGCTTTATTACAAAAAAAAAAAATAGCAAAGACAAAAATAAAGGACTTTAAAATATTGAACCTAAAAAAAGGTCCAAAAGTCCTCCTTACATTAAAAAAAGCTTTTTAAAGATCAAGCTCGAACAAATCTTCGTTTTGCTGTTTAATAGGGGCCATAGGGGGCTTTGAAATGTGGTTTTTAACATGAGCCCTATGATCAGTCTTTTTATTGGCAGTGGTATTTTTAGGGGAGCCTTTTGTCAAACCTTCAGGAATGTTGCAAAAAGTAGGGGGGCTTTTCGCACATGGGGAGTTTCGCAGATTCATCAAGACGGATTTTTCATAGATAATTCTGGTACCTGAAAGCAAAAAAATAATTTTTATAATAACCACATTATAAAACCCAAAATTTGGTTTTTTTAAGATTGCTGAATTGCTTCATTATTAAACCCAACATTTTATTTTATTGGTTGGTTTTCCTGATGCAAAAAGATGAATTCTTTTCTTGCAAGGTAATTTTTATTTACAAATTCTACTATTATAATCAATCGGGGGACATAGTTTTTTTTGTAGAGGAAATAACTAGAATATTGGAGAAACGATATCAATGGTTACATTTTCTCAAAAACGCCTATTCATTCAGTATTAAGTGAGTAAAGTTTACAAATGTCATTATTCAATATGTCTGACCTAAATTTACTTTTTACTTCAGTGTCAATGTTGCCAATCCAATCCAATAAAAATAGAATTTTAAGTTATGTTTTTGATTCAAATTAAACATTCTTTTTAATAAATTAAATGAAGCAAATATAAAAAATAGTATAAAAAACTCGTTTAATAAGGCGTTTTTTTAGCACGTTCCTTATAAAACTCCATGTTTTAATATACTATTTCATTGTGTGTAAAAAAATATTTAAATAAATAAAATAAATTATTATAATGAACAATTTAAATAAATTTAATTATTCAAGTTGTGATGTCTAGACTGACAGTTTAAATCCTTAAATAAGTGCTTTTCACTCATTTTTATTAAGCAAGATGAAAATCTAACTTTATGTACAGTAGAAAAAATAAAAAAGCACACACTAATATCGTCGGATCCAATGCAAAATCTCGTTTATATTGCTTCAAAATAAGTGGCTTTGAAAAGTAATTTAAATTTGATTTGCTTAATCAAGTCTTCTTATTAAAAAATAATTTTTTGCAAATTTTTACCTTTATCTTTCGAGAAAAAAAAAATAAATAAAATTTGAAAATTGCATTAAATTGGACTAGCTTTTACAGCCATTTTCCCCTTCCACCTTCTTGAATCTAGACCTTTACTTCATTGTCAAATTAACATTACCTACTTTTTGACTTAATCTATTGCTTTACTTACATTTAAGGTATTTTTTACAAACGCCACGACAAATAAATTAAAATAAAGAAAAAAATATTCCATATTTTAGGCAATCTGTCACTAAGCGCGCGGGTTGACTTAAGAAACATAGAAAATAATACGTTTGTATGTTGCTAAGCAATGTGCTACACCTTAGAATAGTGGAAGTGGGCGGAAGGAAAATGCCCCAAAATCGAGAAAAGTGGCCCATAATTTAAAATTTGGAGGGCTTTAGAACACCTTAACCAGCCACTAGATAAATAAGAGATTTTTTATATTTGCGTTCTATAATATGCACATTATGAAACCCGAAATTTGGTTTTTTAAAGTTTCTGAATTGCTTCATTATTAAACCCAAAATTTTATTTTATTGGTTGGTTTTCCTGATGCAAAAAGATGAATTCTTTTCTTGCAAGGTACTTTTTGTTTACAAATTTTACTATTATAATCAATTGGGGGACATAGATTTTTTGTAGAGGGAATAACTAGAAGAATTGGAGAAACGATATCAATGGTTATATTTTCTTAAAAAAGCCTATTCATTCAGTATTAAATGAGTAAAGTTTACAAATGTCAGTATTCAATATGTCTAACTTTAATTTATTTTTTACTTCAAAATGTCAATGTTATGCTATAAGGTTGGTCATAAAAACAAAATTTCATCTTAAGTTTTTAATTCAAATTGAAAATGCTTTTTAATGAATTAAATGAAGCAAATATAAAAAATAGTATAAAAAACTCGTTTTATAAGGCGTTTTTTATCACTTGTCCATTGGAAAACTCGCCGCTGCGCGGCTCTTTTTCCAAACCTGGACGCGTGCTAAAAAACGTTCCTTATAAAACTCTATGCTTTAATATACTATTTAATAAAAGCTCATGCCCAAGTTTACTTTTTATTAAGAACAAAAAACAAAACACAAAAATGACAAAGTATCAATTAATAAATATTTAGGTAAAGCTTGTTCAAATTTAATCATAAAAAAATTAGGATAATTACCGCGATATAGGTGCTATTTTTGGAAAATAAAATTATTTTATTAAAGTTTAGTTATAAAATAAGTTTTAATGCGCCTTAAAACAAATAGCAAGATAATTTATTTGAGATAAGTGACCCAAATAATTTCAAAAGTACGTGCTTAAACATTGATAAAAATAGTCGTAAAATGGCATTAGTCAAATTCTTCGCATTCACAAAAACAAAAATAGTTTGTTTGTTAGACAGTTTTTGCAAATTGTTCATCTTAAATTTAATTAAATCATTCTAAATTTTAATTTTTTGCTATGCTTATTGTGATTTTTTTTAATTATTTGCAAAATTAAAACATTAATTAATTAAAAATTTGCTAGTAGACTAGACTAGATTTTGCGAAAAGTATAAAAGCAGTTCATAATTCCTAAGTATGACAATTTAAAGATAAGAAAAAGTTAAATACCTTAAAGTGCATTTATTTGGATAGGTAGATTTAAAAAAAGAATATTTAACTAAGTATCAAGTAGACTGCTTGTTATGTATTTAATATACTTATTACATAACATAAAACATAATACGCACTTTTTTTAAAACATGTGGTTATCATAATAGTCTGTCAACTTGCAAATACAGGGTGTCCCAGAATTGGCGCACCACCTGTATGGTGCCCTGTTAGGGAATGCCTGGGGATTCCAGGAAAATTGTTAAAAAAAATCCATCAGTTATATTCATTGAGGAAAATGCGAACAAAGTTGCTTAAATTCGGCAACACAGTCTAGGATAATACTACATAGTCTAGGAAAATAAATCCAAAAATCCCATCCATGAGTCTTGATTATACACTTTTGCACTAGATTTTTATTGACATTGTTGTCAGCTTATTTCAAGAAAATTTTGTAAAATTAAATTGATTATAAAAATGTTATTTGACCATTTTTAAGAAGAAAAATTGGTGAAATGGTTTAAGATAGACTGCAGCTTTGTATTAAACCATATTTTTCGTTAATACGTGCTGTTGTTTTTAAGGTATATGCGTTTAAAGTTTTGCACTTTGGGGCCTCATATCTTCGAGGGTGTATAAGATGGATTTTTTTTGACATTTTTCTGGGGATCCCTGGGCATGCCCCAACAACGTACCATACAGGTGGTGCGCCAATTCTGGGACACCCTGTATTTACAAACGCATTTTTGATCAAGGCTACAAAAATATTTGATGTCTAACTTGAACCTTTTAGAAGGAAATCAAAGTGATAAAAATATTTGCATTTGATTAAAAAAGTTTATTAATTTCTATCAAATATTGCATCATTTCTCGATTTTAATTAATAAGACGTAAAAATTATAAATTTCTGACGATTTTTTTAGAAACAAGATTTTTGTAGATGTGAATATTTAAAAATGGTAAAAATTTATGTTGTATTTTTAATTTGGCAAAACTGCGTAATAGATACAATGTTTTAAAATATATTCGCGATAATTTTAGGCGTCTAAGTACTCGCCAATGAATAATGTAAATCCAAGGCCATCGTAGATACCTATAATGAAAATAAATAAAACATTTTTAGCTCCACGTGGAAATAAATTAAATAATCACTTTTTTTTATTTATTTACTTCATTCTTTAACTATTCACGAGTTATTTACGCCTCGCTTGCTAAAATAGAAGGAAATTATGTAAAAGTTTATTGCCATTTTGTTTCTCACGTTTAAAAATATACGATGTCTTTTAATTTATGTACAGGTGAGAAATATAAAAAGTAAACATTTAAATTTTGCAAAGAATTTTGTTAACGGAATGTCGCGAAGCATAGAAACTGTGGTTATGTAATGTTGGTTGCCTAAAATCAACAAAATCCACCACTTTCTGGTCATTGCTCGGTGGGTTTATAACAGTTAATTTTAATTAAAAATTGTGCTTACTAGCAACATAAATAAACAAAGCACAAGTTGACATATTCTAAAGATCCATTTTAAAACAGAATTTTAGCAATTCAAAATGCAAAAAAATAGTGCTTCTAAATTGCCAAAAATTCTGTAATTAAACGCTTATTAATGTACCTTTAGAATATGTCAACTTGCGCTTTGTTTATTTATGTTGCTGGTAAGCACAATTTTTAATTAAAATTAGCTTTTATAAACCCACTGAGCAATGACCAGAAAGTGGTGTTTTTTGTTGATTTTAGGCAAGCAACATTACATAATCACAGTTTCTATGCTTCACGACATTCCCCTTTAAGTTTATTTATGAATTATTTAATTAAATTTACGTTAAAAGAAGGCTTTATTTGGTTTAATTGCTTTTTAAAATTTATAGAAATGTCGCGTGTTTCTCAAGTGTAACAAATTTTAATTTTTTGGTTAAAAATAAAAAGTAGATTTTGGGCATGAGCTTTCATTAAAAATCTCCTGTTTATCTAGTGGCTGGATAAGCTGTTTAATTTGGCTAAAATAGTCCTTTTTTCAAAACTTACAAAATACATTTTTTCAAAAAAAGGTGCGTAACGTTAACGTTTTTAAAAAACAAAACTTAAGGTACGTGAAATTAGCCGCCAAAAACATTATTTTTTTACATACCTCCAGGAGTAGTGGAATAAATGCTTCCACCAGGAGTTGAGGAATATCTAGAAGGCAGTTGAGAAGCATCATCGTAGGTCACTCTTCGTATTTGAATGGCCTGACTTCCTAAAGTAGCTTGTCGTTGCATTGGCGATGCTGACATCTTGGTTTTTTAGTTTAAGTACAGTTTATTTACAGCTGCAGTTTTGTTTTAAATCTGCAACAAGGTTAAAGAAAATTTTAATAAAGACAAGAAAAAAATAATACAATAAAAAAAATTTATGTTAAAAATCTCACTGTTTTTTAAAGTCAGGTTTTCGACACAAAGAAATAACAGATTTAAATAAAACTATAATGCGTATGTAGCCCTATTTTTCTAGTTTTCAAAACTGCATTTAGTTGGAATATACGATGGAGCCCTCATGTAGATGTGCTATTTAGCAGAATTGACGGGAGCTCAACGGAGATGACTTATACGAGCTTCTAGGAGCACAGATCTTTAAAACTGTGAATTTGAATTTCTAGCCTTAAAACAAGAATTTTACTTACCAGTTTAAGGTTATGTTGCACGTGGTTATAAAAAAATAATTCAAAAACTATTAAGAATTCTGTACCATTTCAACAATTGGCTTCTTTTTATAAAATCACTTTTTTTTTAATTTTAAAATTGATGAATTGATACGATACAAAATGTAGCAGGAAATAAAATAAATATTTATAAAGGTATTCTAACTTTACTTTTAAATTAGCTTAAGTAATAATAATACTCGTATAAAAATAAAAACTTCCGGACAACTGATCGCTTAAAGTTGGCGCTGGCGATGGAATAAATAATCATTTGTTATTTGGTCGAGTTATAAGTTTAGAATCTAACTCGTATGATTTTAAAATTGGAGGGGGACATTTAGTTTTGTTTTTATAGCAGGAGGAAAAATTAGACTTAAATTTAAGTTTTTACAAAGTGTCCAAAAATTGGCGCATAAACGCGATGGTACGTTGTTGAGGCATGCCTCAAAAAAATCTATCTCATATGCCCTCGGAGATATGAGGCCTTAAAGTGCGAAACTTTGAACGCTTATACCTTGAAGATAACAGCACATATTAACGAAAAAAATGGCTAAATACAAAGGCACAATCTATCTAAAATTATTTTACCATTTGTTTATCTTTTAAATGATCAAATAACATTTTTATAATCAATTTAATTTTACAAACATTTCATGAAATGAAGCTGACAACAATGTCAATAAAATCTAATGTAAAAATGTATGATCAAGAATCTAGATGAGTTTTCAAGACGTATTTTACAAACTGTGTTGCCGAACTTATGCAACTTTGTTCGCATTTTCCTTCATGAATATAACAGAGATGGATTTTTTTTCTATTTTTCTAGGGATCCCTTAGAATGCCCCTACAACGTACCATTGCCTTTATGCGCCAATTTTTGGACAATCTGTAGATAAAACTAGTACTTAAAGAGTTTTTGTCATTTTTCCTTCTGTTCTAAAACTTTGGTTTACGTTAGCTCGTTGCCCCCTTCTTTTTTTAATCTTAAAAAAAATATTTGCTCACTAGGATAATGTTTACTTAATTTTTTTAACGCATATATTTCACATATGGTTTGTTTTTTTTTTGTTTAAAATTTATGAGTAATGTAACGTTGTTAGTACATATACTCTTCGACAAAGATAATTTGAGATTTTTTTGTTTAAAGGGGAATGTCACGAAGCATAGAAACTGTGGTTATGTAATTTTGGTTGCCTAAAATCAACAAAAAATAGCACTTCCTGGTCATTGCTCAGTGGGTTTATATGAGTTAATTTTAATTAAATTGTGCTTACCAGCAACATAAATAAACAAAGCACAAGTTGACATATTCTAAAGGTCCATCAATAAGCGTTTAAATACAGAATTTTGACAATTTAGAAGCACCATTTTTTGCATTTTAAATTGCCAAAATTCTGTATTTAAACGCTTATTGATGGACCTTCAGAATATGTCAACTTGTGCTTTGTTTATTTATGTTGCTGGTAAGCACAATTTTGAATTAAAATAAACTATTATAAACCCACTGAGTAATGACCAGAAGGTGGTGTTTTTTGTTGATTTAAGGCAACCAACATTACATAACCACAGTTTCTATGCTTTGCGACATTCCCTATCCAAAAGAAATTCAAAAACCCATTTGTTATTTTTTTACAAACACTCATTTGCTCCCCAAGCAATAGATGAGTTTAAAAAATGTCTATACCTTTCGAAAATGTGATAAATATGCTGTGTAAATAGTGTGCATTCTTCGCAAACTTATATTTGATAGGCACATTTTTTTACACCAAATCTTTTTTGTTTATTTTAAAATAAAAAATGAATCAATCTATCATGTACTTTCTAGGATTCTGTTTATTGTTTTTTAGTAAAACGCGTAGATAAACAAGATTTTTATGCGCTTTAAGATCAAGTGCAATATTTTATAAATTATAGATTAAAAAACAAAAAATGACAATGTCGTAGATAATGTATAAATAATGTCTAATTAGAATAATTATTAAATACGAATGTGAGATTAAAATTATATACGTAAATATACATACGTATTTGTTAATCACTGTATCAGTTAACCTTTTTGTTGTTATTCCTCAAAAAATAAAAAAAATGAACATGTAATGCGTAAACACAAAAAGTATTCCGTTATTATAAAACTTATCTTTTTGGATTAAAATATTACATAATTATGTTTTTGAAAACAGACAATCGTCTGCCTTTACTTAAAAATAAATCTCATTTTTATATGCATAAGTAAAAATTCCTAAAACTATTTTAACATTTAATTTAAAATTACAATTAATCAAAAGACTTGGCTTTTGGTAATGGAAAAAACCCATTTCTTGCGAAGCGTATAATAACACCAAATAAATTGTGGGCTTGTCTATTAAAAAAACAAGAAATAAAATAATCATCCTGCAAAAAATATAGCCTTGAACTTGACAATACATAATATAATAGTAAATAAACAAGAAATTTGGTGATGGTCGAATAAACTTGACAAGCCTGTTTAGATGTTCTGTATAACTCCATAAAAATGTATTTGAATTAATTGAATTTAAAATTTAAGCATGAGTTCACTTTTAAGGATATTTTGTTCCTGTTTTTGTAACTAGCGACCTCTATGTTAATTTTAAACAAGCTATACATTCCTGCAAAAAGTTTTCTGTTATGTTTAGAATTAAATTTCTACTTGAGGAACTGTAAAACAAGTAAATTTGTTATCTTTAAATGTAATAGATGGAGCTGCATGTTTTTTAAATAACCTGAGTACTTAACTGAGCCTGCAATGCCGAATGCGCTGAAAAACCAAAAACAATTTGCACAAAAACATTTATTTTAATTAAAATAAATAAATTATTCAAATTTAATAGTGATGGTTTTCCGGCGCATTCACCATTTTATAATCATTTAAAATAAAAATATTAATTTTTTTGTTTTCTTCTTTAATGGTACGTTTTTGGGGCATTCTAAGGGATCCCTAGACGAATGTTTAAAAAAATCTATCTGTCATACATCTGTATTCATTAAAAAAAACTTCGGCAACAATGAAATTATGAAAATTCTTCCTAAAAGCTCATCTAGATTTTTAATCCTACATTTTTGCTGTTACATTTTCCGACATCGTAATCAGCTTCATTTCATAACATTGTCTATGTCAATTTTTCGTTAAAATTTGGTTTATTTTTAAAGATCTAAGCGTTTAAAGTTTCGCACTAGGAGATATTTTTAGCAATTTTTTTGGGGAATGCATTAAAAACGTACCATTGCGTTTCAATGCACTTATTTTTGGACACCCTGTATGCACAAGAAATTATATTTTAAATTTTAACTAAGATGAATAAATTATATAATTTTAACTTGAATGTTTTTCCGGCGCATTCGCCATTTTATAATAATTACAAATAACAATGTATATGTACTTTATTTTTGGGGTTACCTTTTTTTCTTCGGCAAATCGGTAATTTTTTTTGTTATTTCTTTTTTTTTCCTGTGAAATTAAAGCGATCTAGTTTTCTACATAATTACACGGACATTTTTTCAATTTTACATTCCGTATTTGAGCTTAAATGTGCATATTTTTGTAAAAATGGTTCGTTCTGGAAAAACCGCGAATATGTAACTTTTTCAAGGAATGTAAGAAATGTAAAGGGAAAAATTGAACACCTGATTTCCCAAATCAGTTCGGATTTTAGGGCTGCCTTTATTTTTGCAGACGCTTTTTGTTGTTGACTTTTTCTGGAAGTCCAGTAATGATTTTGGCGCATTCACCATTTTTACTATGTTAGCAATTTGTGCGGTCCAGAAGGATTTAAAAAATATACCCTTTTAATGAAAAAAAAAACTTACCAATATTAGTAAGTGATACTTTTATTTGCCCTTTTTTTGAATATTCAGGAAAAATTTAGTTTAGTACAAAAAAAAGTTTCACATATTCAATAATTAGCTATTAAAAACTCCTTATTTGGTCCACAAATTAAAAATAAAGCACACTTTTTAGGTGTTTAAAAAGCCTGGGAACATTTTAAAAAACCAAATTGGTTTCGACCTACCTATAGATGACTAATGTTATAATTTGGAGATAAAGAAATTGAGAGTGCAGCTTGCCTACGGAGCCTGAGAAAGTTAACGTCTTTAACTACCTTAAGACGTTACAGTTATCCACAATAACAACTATAAATAGAAATAGGAAATAGGTATCTTAAGATAGGTACCTATTATACAGGAGGTAGATCTTAGCATGCGTGGGAACCACCTTAGGTATCTGCTTTTCATCTTAAGAAGCACTCAGTCATCAATAAAGAACACGCTTCCAATTATTCCACCACTCTAATAAAAAAACAATTAAAAAAGAAAACCAGTATACAGGGTGTTATTTTGTAGACTTTACTAGCGTTTTGCTCAGCTATGTGCAATTCGATTTTCATGAAAATTTCTAAAATTACCATTTAGGAACTGTGCTTGCGACTGGTAAATACAATATTTTAATTGCTCTAATGGTTTTGCAGAAAATGACAGTAACTATTACACTTATCGATTTTTGTGTTAATAATAAATTTTTTTCGGAAAATCTGGATTATTTTACGTACAAATCATTTTTTACATTTTTAATAAAGCTTACCATTGCTTCATAATCGATTTAATTAATTTAATAAGTTTTCCTAACATAGTCGGCTAATTTAGTCTTTTTTTTATTAATTATCTTAGGTAAGTGGGCAACAGATTTAAAAATTTTCTGTGTTCTTATTGCATTGACAAATTATGACAATCGTGACTTATTGTTAATAACGTCAAAAAAATTAGTGTCATAAGAGCAAAACAAATTCAACGCCTGCCTAAATAAAAAAAGTACCATTTTAGCCAGGTATTTTAAGAAACTTTATCAATTTATTTTAAAACAACGGAGATTCTTAATTAATATGCAAAAACTGATTTAAATGTAAAATAATCCAGATTTTTCGAAAAAAAATAAATATTACCAAAAAAACGTAAGAAAAAGCTAATGACTGTCGTTTTCTGCAAAACTAATAAACCAATTAAAATTGTGTGTTTACCAATCGCAAGCACAGGTCTTAAATGGTCACTCCAGAAATTTTCATGGAAATCAAATTGCACATAGCTGAGTAAAACGCTAGTAAAGTCTACAAAATAACACCCTGTATACTAAAGAGTAGGTATACTAAAGGTAGCTTGATTCTTATAATTATAGCAGCCTGAGTAGAGTTGTTATTATGGGAAACTTTGTTATTGTTTTGAGGCTACATGCAGAGGACACCCATTAATTAAAATGTTAATTATGATTGAGTTCGTTTACCCATCTTTAGGAATACTAAGTACCAAGAATGTATTAAAACTGACAGATTACCTTGTAAGTGCTTGCTTAGGAACTCTTAGAAATCTTTAAAAAAATATGCAAGAAAAAATATTTTATGCATGTACTAAAACATTAAATTAACAAGAAAAATTTTCCGGCGCATTCGCCATTTTATAAGTTTGCTCATTTTTACTTACCTAAATTGAAAACTTAATTTTAAATTTTAGTTTCATTCGATTGGTAACATTGACATCTTAAATTAAAGAGTAAAATTTGGTCTAGATAATTAAAAAAAAACTGCTGCAAACTTTGTTTGCTTTAAAATAAATAAAAAAAACATTTTTATGAAAATGTAGACATTTAATTTTTCCAATTCGTCCTGCTACTTAGTCTACAAGGTCCAAAAATTGGCACCTTAACGAGATGGTATGTACGTTTTTGGGCTATGTCTACAGGGTGTCCAAAGAATGGCACATAAACGCGATGGTATACGCTCTTTGGGCATTCTCAGGGATCCTCGGAAAATTGTCAAAAAAAATCCATTTGTTATATTCATTAAGAAAAATGCAAACAAAGTTGCATAAGTTCGGCAACACAGTTTGAAAAATACACCTTTAAAACTCATCTAGATTCTTGAGCATACATTGCATTTGATCATCATTTAAAAAGTAAACAAATGGTTAAATAATTTAAGATCAATTGTGCCTTTGTATATTTAGCCATTTCTTTCGTTAATATGTAATGTTGCTGTAATGTTCAAGATATACAGGGTGTCCCAGAATTGGCGCACCACCTGTATGGTACGCTGTTAGGGCATGCTTGGGGATTCCAGAAAAATTGTTAAAAAAAAATCCATCTGTTATATTCCTTGAGAAAATTGCGAACAAAGTTGCTTAAATTCGGCAACACAGTCTAGAAAAATACTACACAGTCTAGGAAAATAAATCTAAAAATACCATCTATAAGTCTTGAATATACACTTTTGCATAAAATTTTATTGACATTGTTGTCAGCTTATTTCAAGAAAATTTGATTATATTTGGGTATTTAAAAGAAGAAAAATTGGTGAAATGGTTTAAGATAGACTACAGCTTTGTATTAAACCATATTTTTCGCTATTATACGTGCTGTTGCTAAGGTATATGCGTTTAAAGTTTTGCACTTTGGGGCCTCATATCATCGAGAGTATATGAAATAATTTTTTACAATTTTCTGGTGCTCCCTGGACATGCCCCAACGTACAATTGTTATTTGACATGATAATAAAATGGCGAATGCGCCTAAAAACATCCTTGCAAAAATTAATTTATTTTTATTAAAGTATATGTTTCTGCTATTAATAATTACATTTGTATTTAATTTTTTCCTGCCATGCTATTTTTAACACTCAAAAAAATTACAGTTTTAAATTTCTCTACAAAATTGCAAAATTGTCCAATCATTATCAAGTTTATGTGTCATGCCATCAAAATAATGACTATACATCTTAAAGGCAAACACCTGTACCCTTAAACCGCTCGTTGGTCTGATGAATCTTTAGAAAACCCTGGGAAACGTAACGGATTTACCAACATCTAAGCATACCTACCTAGTCTCAGTTAGGCAATAACACACAAAACCGTCTTAAGAAACTCATCTTAAGAAACGTGTGGTCTTAAGAAAGCACTATAACGTAACGTCTTTTTATGTTCAAACATCGAGGGTGAATCGTGGGAACTTACACATCTCAATATCTTAAACAAAAAAACCACCCTCGCTTTTTACAAACTGTTCAACACAAACAGAAATTATGCGTAGGTAATCCGCCTTCTTTTTGTTAGACATAAAAAATCAAAGAACCTTCAGAAATCTTAAGATTTACAACAAGCGGTTACTAATGTCTATTCATGAGAAAAAACCTACCACCAATTTATTTTTATTAGTCATGAGAAAGTTAGACAGGTGTATGCTTTTACTTTTTTATAACTTGCTTTTTTTAACGCCTTTGCCATTTTTTAATTAAACAAAAAAATAAAATCTTATTGCACGTTATTTGTACATAAAAATATAAAGAATACATAATTCTACAATGATCGTCTGAACTGTGAATATTCTTTTTTTTTTCAAATTTCGTAATCATTTTTAAAGCTTAAATATCCCATATAAGGCAACGTCAAAATGTTAAAAATACAGGCATGTAAAAATTAGTGCATAAACCCAATGGTACATTATTGGGACATTACAAGGAGGCTCTAAAATAATGAGAAAAAAATCTATCGTTTATATTCAATGAGGTAAATGCGAATAAAATTGAATAACTTCGACAGCCATGATTGTGAAAATACGTTATAAAATGTTTGTGAAATTAAATTGATTATAAAATTGTAGTTTCACCATTTAAAGGATAAACAAATAGTTAGATAATTTTAGATAGATTATACCTTTGTGTTTAGCAGTGCAGCCATTTTTTTTTTGTTAAAATAAGTGCTGCTATCTGAAAGCTATATAAGGTCTCGAAGTGTCGCACTTCCAATGATAAATATGATTTTTTTAACAATTTTCTTGGAATTACTAGGCATGCCCCAACAACGTACCATCGCCTTAATACACCAATTTTTGGACACCCTGAATGGCCTGAATTGCAAAAAACTAAAAATATGCACTGGAAAAAGAAATTCATCAAAGTAGCAAACATTAAAAAAAATATTTAGGGCCTAAAATTTACCGAAGTAGAAAAAATTTTAATTTACGGAAAACATTTTATTTCACCTGAAACGAGGCTGTAAGCCCTACAAGAGGGAGGAATAAAGACAGAACAGGTTGTAGACGAGACAGGTGAGGGGGGCACCCTCTATATTTGCCACCATACCATAGCAAGGCATCCAGTAGATAAATAGGGGAGGTCCCTACTTTCCTCCCGCGCTAACCTGTGCTCTTGCGCGAGCTATACACGCTTTCACCACACACAAATATACCACATATACAGGGTGAAACACTTAAAGAACCTTAAGGAAGGACACAGAACGTCTTAGGTTCAATTTTACAAAAATGTTGTTGTATAATCAAGGATAGTGCATAATCGTCACTTTACATCCTTTATCAATTGGAAAGATAAGAAAATTCCTTGTAGTTGTAGACGCATATAGACAAATAGGGGGCGCAAACAACGCCACCACAAGTGTCAAACAAACCCTTCAACTTTATTAGGACTATACCGAAATTTTGGTTAAGATACGACAAGTGGTTTTGCCACAGTACATTTTTTAGTTAACCTCGCGAGCTGCAAGAAAACGAATACCTCTTTTTGGCTTATTCTTTACATGAAACCCCCTACAAGCTTATTGTCGGTTATTTTATTTTTTTTATGTAAATTTATGATTGGTTATCACTTACGGTTTTGTATGCGATTTATGAAATTCCACTGCCGAACAAACTCAAAATTTTGGGTCACTATAGTCTACTTTTGTGCCTCCCTAAATTGGGCTGTACAACACATTTAACTGTTTATGTAAGATTCTTTGAATTAGAATCATTTAATTGCCTAAGAATGTCTTAATCTTGCGGTGTGTCACTTGTGCATTTTCCGCGGGTTTTAACTGGCGCAAAGCATCCATGTATTTCCGGGACACTCCGCCTGTTTTTGGTAGAGCTGTCTTAGGATGAACGCTAAGACTTGTGGGTCCATGTTTGAATTTCAAGAATTAGCAGAAAATAGTCTATTGATGTAGTGAAACGTCACTAAAAGTAAAAATCAGCTCGACAAGACATTGTTGTTGAGATAATTTGCTTTGAAAGTATTCAGAAATGTTTCCATACAGATTTTCTTGGCACAATTCCTTTTTTTTTTAAATTCCCCAACTTAAAAAAAGTTATTGGGGTTAACATACTTGTTGTATTCTTTTATAAATAACTAGTGATAATAATTGTGGCCTGATTTTTTTGCTTATAGACCCTACATTAATTGCTTTAATATAAATAAAAATTTCATATTTGACACAATTTCATTAATGCATTTAAAAGATGCACCAAAAAGGATTCTTTTAAATTTCTTTCTTAAAAAGGACTCTTTTGCGATTATATGAAATGTCCAATTGGAATTTACAGGTCCTCTGATGAAGATGCTTTAAATCGAAGAAAACGTTCGGGAAAATCCTAGTTTTCACAAGAAATTCCTCTCTAACCCAAGTTCCAGACTCTTTTATGATCCACCAGGTATATTGTACAAACCACTGAACCAAACAAGGGAGGTTCTACGTTCCTCCCGCGCGAACCTGTGCTCTTGCGCGAGCTCAACGCGTGTTTGGCGCTCGACTTAACAATGCCCGGAGCCGACTCCGGGCAAACCCGCCGCCAAACGGCACAAGCATATAAACCTCTACCTTGCTACATAACATTCATTCCAACTCACTCTTCGATCAGTGCACACGACCTACAACATCTACATACTTTAAAAACACGTATTAAAGTTGTAAAAACGTACTTGCGTTAAGTCTTGAGTTACTGTAACTAGTTTCGGGTTTTTAAACATCATCAGTTTAAAACTTCGTTAAGAACAATGTGTTTAAAAAAAGTGCAGTCATCTTTTAAGCCCTATTCACAAAAGGGTGTCAACCCTACCTGTCGTAGGCGATTATTCAATCAGGTAATGATTTTTTTTGTCACCCATATTTTGTATATTCGTTAAGGCTGTTTTTCGATTCCACGATGACGTAATGTCAATTTTAGTTTTTATATACTATCGTGGACATGGAATTTAAAACGATTTTTTATATTTGCGTTCTATAATATGCACATTATGAAACTCGAAATTTGGTTTTTTAAAGTTTCTGAATTGCTTCATTATTAAACCCAAAATTTTATTTTATTGGTTGGTTTTCCTGATGCAAAAAAATGAATTCTTCTCTTGCAAGGTACTTTTTATTTACGAATTTTACTGTTATAATCAATCGGGGGACATAGTTTTTTAGTAGAGGGAATAACTAGAAGAATTGGAGAAACGATATCAACGGTTACATTTTCTCAAAGACGCCTATTCATTCAGTATTAAATGAGTAAAGTTTACAAATGTCATTATTCAATATGTCCAACTTTAATTTATTGTTTACTTCAAAATGTCATATGTTATGCTATACTCCTATTTCTCCCTAAGTTTTTAATTCAAATTAAAAATGTTTTTTAATGAATTAAATGATGCAAATATAAAAAATAGTATAACAACCTCGTTTTATAAGGCGTTTTTCATCACTTGTCCATTGGAAAACTCGCCGCTGCGCGGCTCTTTTTCCAAACCTTGAAGCGTGCTAAAAAACGTTCTTTATAAAACTCTATGTTTTAATATACTATTTTGTCAGCCACTTTTGATTTTTTGAATTTTACTCTATTGTGAATGAGATTTTTTAATGTCAGTTTTCAAATGTTATTTTGACAACAAATGCGTCAAATGTATTTTATTAAAGCAAATTATGTAAAATGTGCTGCCGGCGAGAATAATTGTAAGAAGATATTTCCATTTTTAAGTAATTTTGTTTTAGGATAACAATAAGGCTCTAATCTTCGTAAAACATCAAAGAAATGTTTCTTGTTAATGTCCACTTCCGCGCATAAAACTTGAGATGTTGAAGTGTCTATTTTGACCATATGTACAATGCAAAAATTGATCGTTTTAAATTCCATGTCCACGATAGTATATGGGATCATTTCAATACAAATTAAGCTTTCATGAAACATGATTTTAATCTTAGCTTTTATCGTACCATTGCACTAAAGCATAAAAAATAGTATTTATTAAGATTAATTCAAAACAACAACAACAAATTTTACCTTTTGGTCAGAGTAAATCGTAAAAAGTATTACTTTTATGCCTTTGTACAATGTTTACATGAAAGCTAATATTAAATTCCTCTTGATTGAAAGCTTTATTTGTATTAAAATTATTCCATACACTTTTAATTACATAAAAACAATTTTTTTTGACATGTCTATGAATTTCTCCATATACCGTGCGATCAACAAAATTTGACGTCGACTCTTGCCATGCATTTGTAAAATTTCAACTTTTTTTATTGTTAAAACATTGTCGATTGTCATATTTTTCACGTTTCACAGCCAGAGTCGACGTCAAATTTTGTGGATCGCACGTTACTATCGTGGATATGGAATTTAAAACGATCAATTTTTGCATTGTAAATATGGTCAAAATAGTGGCTTAAACATCTCAAGTTTTATGCGAAGTGGACATTAACAAAAAACATTTCTCTGATGTTTTACGAAGATTAGAGCCTCATTGTTATGCTAAAACAAAATTATTTAAAAAAGGAAATATCATCTTACTATTTTTCTCGCCGGCAGCACATTTTACATAATTTATTTTAATAAACTACATTTGACGCATTTGTTGTCAAAATAACATTTGAAAGCTGACATAAAAAAACCCATTCACAATAGAATAAAATTCAAAAAATCAAAGGTGGATGATAAAAATCGTTTTAAATTCCATGTCCACGATGGTACATATTTTAGCAACTTTTGAACCAAAATTAAATTTTTTGTTTAAACAAAATAAACTAACAATTTCTTTTAATTTGTTACAGATTCCAAAACCGAAACTCTCACGTCAAGTTGTACCATCTTCAAGAATTAATTTAAATCTTTTCTGGAACAAATTCGAAGACATGTCCAATAGGGGAGTGCCTATTGTTACGTTCGACGTACCTGTCCGACCACCTGTACCAAATCCGCTAAGGGTTAGTAACCTTTTAACTGGGGCAGGAAGAAATATGTCCTTGAACAGAAATGGTAATCCTGGTAAAAGTTTCATTGAAGAAATTGATGAATTTTTAGATTCTTTTTCTGAGCTTTAAAAAAATGGTTTTTGAAAAATGGTAAATTTTTGTCTTCCTTTATAGTTAAGTGTGTAAAAAAAATGTACATATTTTTGGTTTATTTTAATTTTTTTGTGTGGATAAATTAGTTTTTTTTTTGTGTTAATAATTTTTTTATTATAAGTTAGGTTATCTCAAAAGCTTTAATTAAAATTAGAAATTTTCTTAAACTGTGATACTTCTAGGTTAGATTTTTGGTTTTTTTACGCAACTAAAGGTTTTTTTTACCTTCTGTTGCGTAAGAAAAAGGTAGAGATATGTTAAACTGTTAAAGACACACTTTTTTTGCTCAAGCTTTAATTTCTATGCTTTAAAACATTTTTGCACTTTGCTTTGTGTATTATACACTTTAAAAAAGAATTAAAAAAAAAAAACGAAAAAAAAATTAGGATTTTAGGATTTTTTTGTGCAATATTTTGAGGTCCTGAAAAAAAAATTCATTTTGGAAATAGTTAAAAAATTTGATTTTCATTTTATTCTTATTGAAAAACAGATTTAATTTTATTTGCATACATAGTAAATTTTTTTTGCGTACACAACTTATTTTGCTGATTAAAAAAAACAGTTTTTTTTTATAAAAAGGACCTTTAGAAATTATTTTAGGGAAAAATGCAATATTTAAAAAGCAATGCAATTTTTTTTCAACAAACTACATTTTTAATCTTTAAATTTTATTCATACTTTTCTTAAAAAAAAATTCTTGTTTTGACAATTAAAAAAAAATTGCATTGCTCTAATAAAAAAATTAAAAAGAGAGAGAATATATTTTATATTAAAAACAGCTTTAAAAAATAGAAACGTTGGTTGAAATTCCAATGAATTTGTGATACAAAAAAGCTTTAAATATTTGTAAGACAGATTTTTTATTCAAAAGTTTTAATTTTGGTATTCTCTTAATTTGGTACAAAAATTAATTTTTTTTTGCTAGATTTACATACTTTTATTATGGCATTTACAGTTTACACTTAAAAAATTAGTTCACCCTTTTAACTAATTTTGTTTTTGCCTAAAATTAAAATATTTAAATCTGGCATTTTTAAGCTTTAAATTTAGGTTTTAATTTTTGTGATTTTATTACAAAAAAATTAAAAAAAGAGGCCGAATAGTGTCAATGAATGTACATAGCATGCTTTATTTTTAAAATTAGTATTTTAGGCTTTAATGTTACATTTTAAGTGTATTAAAATTTTTAGGTTATAATTTTGCATGCTTTAATTTTTTTTAATAATCAATTAATTTAATTGTGATTTATCAGCTTAATGATTTCTTTTTTTGTACATGTGAACTAGTTTTAAGTTTTTGTAATGTTTATTTTTTTGATTTTCTTAATGATTCTCATATTTTTAAGCTTTTTGTTTTGTATTTTAAGTTTTTTAAACTCGAAGCAAGTAAAAGTGATCTTTTTGTAAATATTTTTTAAAAATATTATAATGTGTGTCTTACTTTTAAGTTTAAGTTTTAACAATTATTATTGTGAATTATTTGATATTTAATTAATAAATGTGTGTGATTAAAAATACCTCGTTGTTTTTATTTCAAAAAAATTACGTTATCCGTCAAAAGTACGCAATGCCCACTATTTTTTGTATAAACAAAAAATTTGCCAATTTTTGCCTGTCAAAAGGTATCTTTTTTATTGATTAATTTAAAATTAAAAAAAAATTTCGTAAACAGAAGCATTAAAACAAAATTAAAACACTTTTATGAATGGAAAAAAAATCGTAAACATCCTACTTTAATGATAGTATTTATTTCAAATTATTATTATATTATTAAATATTTTTATGACGTCTAAAATACCACCTTGATTTTAAATTCGTAATGAAACACGCAAGAATTATATTTTGATAGACAGATATTAAAATGGCATGTAATTACCTAATTAGTGCATACCTTAATTAATTTAAAAACGGAAGGTACTAATTAATAAACAATTTCTTGTTTATGATTTTTTTTTTGTTGGAAGAATACATGGAATCTTTTTTTATTTGTTTAATTAATAATTAGGTAAATATAGGTAAACAGAATAAATTAGACTATTTTGCGCAAAAATTCAACGTCATTCTTTATAAAATACTCTTGTAAACTATGTATCAATGCTCCTAATTTAAACTTTGAACTTGATTCTTAATATGGCAAGTTTCAAGTTACAAAAAAACGTCACAATTTTAGAGCCACTTAAAATTCAACAAAAAACACAAAAATGCAAGAAAAAGGTTGGTTTATGCAACAAAAAATAACGATTAAAGATTTTAGTAAAATCCATAACACTTTTAGTTTTGAACTATCTGCAAAGAGCATTATTAAAAATAACATTTATAAAATGGCGAATGCGCCGGAATAGAAAACTATTTCAATTTTGATTGCTATAAAATTAGACTTAAAAAAACCCATTGGCCTCCGAAAAGTTTCTTATCCCTTAGTATAGAGAACTTAATAAATTATTTAGAACTAAAAGTTCGTTGCTTGAAGCCTTCTAAATTTTAATAGATCAGTTTGCGATGAGTATTTTAGTTTAGTTATTTTTGTTCAAGAATGATAAAATGGCGAATGCGCTGGAAAAGCATAACTATTTTAATTTTGATACAAAGAAATATTTTATTATAAAATTAGACTTAAAAAATCCAAAGGTCCTCAAAAAGGTAATTTTAAACAAAATTGTTATTTAGGATTAAAAGTCTTTGTTTGGAGCATTCCAAATTTTAAAAGAGGAAACAAAATTGTTCAGTTTGCGATGAGTAATTCAGTTTAGTTATCTTGTTCAAGCATTATAAAATGGCGAAAGCGATTTAAAAAAAACTTGTAGTAGCAATAAACCAAAATGCATTTCATAAGTATTTTTGAGATTTCTACTAAAGTTTTAATTAGTCAAATTGAGCTTCCTGAATTAAAAACAATTATCATTTAAAATTGCAAACAACAAAAAAGTTGCAATAGAAACAGCAAAGAATAGACAATCAACAATCCAATAAAAAAAAATCAAATAAAAAAAAGCACTTGTGCCAAACACAAAGTCCGTCGCGCCGTAAGTAAGTAACGGTGAAAGTGCGCCTTGATAATATCAAGCAGGGCTTGATGCTAGGCAGGAGCCAGGCACACACACGTGATAGTACCACGTACAGCCACTAGAGGCGCTACCTACGTACCTCACCCATACTTACATCGTGCTGAGTAACTAGGTACATACATAAGGCAGGTGCTCAGGGTAGCTCAAGACTGTGGGAAAATGTAGGAGTTGTGAGTTCCCACACTGGCACACACCTGCCCCATACATGCCTACATAGAGGATCCTTAGTGAATATCTATGCTGCTTCATGTGCAACATGTTATACCCTTGCTTTGCTTGGGTTGTGTTTTGCACCCTTTAGACTTTGGAAATGGTACATTCCTAAGTGTTTATGTATGATGGTTATTGTATACGTTTAAGGTTATGTTTAATAATAGATTGGAATGTATGCATTGTGCTGACTGCTGATAGGGTATGGATTGTGTCGGACTTGCTTTATACACGTGGTCAAAGTATGACACTTTTTATACTCTTTTTCATTTTTTTTAGGTTTACTTTGGGTTTTTTGATTGATGAAAGGCTCATCGAGTAAATTTGTTGTTTTCTTAAGAAATTATTTTAGGCATTTGGTTATTTTTGGTCTTACGCAAAAGAGGGTAAAGTAACTTAAGTGGATTCATGAACTTTATTTAACAATTAAATTACGAATTAATTTAAGAAATACGGCTGCTCATTGGTTTAATACTTGACATTGACAAACGATAAACTTCAATTTCAAAAAATAGACCAATGAGCAGCCGTATTTCTTAAATTAATTCTTAATTTAATTGTTAAACAAAGTTTATGAATCCGCTATTACTCAACTCTAGTTCAACAATTTAGTTTTCTAATAAAATTAAAAATGCTACAAAGAACTTCTAATTCTCTCTAAAAAAGGATGAGAGATAAATCAAATTTTTGGAAAAATTCTTCTTTTTAGAAAACATGTTGATAAATTGATAAATAAATTAAAGCTTTGTTGGCATTTGGGATTTTAAAGCGACTAAATGTGTAATATTATTGTGGGGTCTGAGTATTTAATAAAATGTTTCTTTATATGAAAATTTAAATACATATGCATTTCCGGCGCATTCGCCATTTTATAATGCTAGTTTTTCTAATGCTAATTATTATACTCTTGGCAGACTGACAAAAACGAAAAACGAAAAGTGTTTATCACTTATAGGCAACTTCGTTCCCATTTTCCTCCATTAATATAACAAATGTTTTTTTTACATTTTTCTAAGGATCTCTAAGAATGCCCCAACAACGTATCATTTTGTTTATGCGCCAGTTTTTGGACATCCTGTATGTACATTTTATAATTTCACCTTTTCAGAATTAGTACAAAAGTTACATGCCTTAATTGGGAGTCAATTGGTCATTGATGGTCTTCTCTAAAATGAGTTCTATAGGGTAATATGTAGTCTAGGGTAGATAATAATTACCTACCCTTAAGCTAGAATATTTATATCGTTTAGTTACCCTCATAAATATATTATTAAGACCCCTAGTCAGCAATAAGGGTGTTAATTTCTTTATAATGACTTGGCATAAGTGGTCAATTTAAAAACCAACTAGGGTTGTTGGAATCAAATTGGACAAAAATCATCTATAAGGAGGAGACTTTAACGTCCAATTAGGACAAAAAACTATTTGAATTTGTCCTTTTAAAAACAATTTTTTTTGTTAAACTAAAACTTCTATTTTACTGCAATATGCAGTATTTTATTTAAAAGAACTGTCAACCTTAAAGCCGACCTCAATTACAGTGTATTGCTTTCATTTACAAAATCTTTAGTTCCATAACAATTTTATCTAAAATCTAATCTCGAATCGATTATTGTATCAGCAGACCATCTGCAGATAGGGACCTTATCTTTCTATGTTATCTTGTACAATCTTTTAAACTGTATAGCAATCTTTTTAAAGGCGTTCTTATCGCATTTCTTTAAGATTGATCTACCATCGAAAAAGTGCATTTAAGAAAACACTTCTTTGTGTAGTTGGTAATAAAACTATAAGTTTTAGTTTTTGCAGTTTCTTAAGTAAAATAAAAAAACAAAAATTTAATTTTGCAATAAGTATGGTCCACAATATCGCTGCAAAATAAATCAGACAATATCTTTCAGCGTTAAGGACTTAAGGACAATTTGAACAAAATTAAATATTTAGTCATCTTGAAAAATGCTAAGAAGTAACCTAATATTTATTCGCAAACAAGCTACACAAACGATTTGGTTCTAAACTCTCAAATCTTGCGAATAATAACGATTTATAAAACCTTAACAAATAATTTAATGTTTCCTGTTCAGTAATTGATGTTCTCAACTCAAGCATTAATCGATTTCAGATTCTTGCAAAAATACATTATACTCCCTATGAAAGCATACAATAAACGAAGGTAAATTCTATAAATCTATGTTTGCAAAAGATGTAGCCTCTAGGCTGGCCCATTGAATTATAGACCGAACGTGTTACATTATATTATTATAAAGAAGTAATTTCTTCACGGTGAAATGGTTAACCTTAGATTGAGGAGAATAGTTGGACCTAAATATTGTATCTTAAGTTCTCTATATATGAGCCCGAGCCAAAGGTATTGAATAGTGGAAGTAAATACAAAAGATAGGGTACCTTTTTGAGTTTTTGTTGTATTTATTCTTTACTTGGCTTATACCTTAAGTTTTGGTCAATGTTTGGTTAGCTGCGTTCTAAATCTTCAGACAAAACTTCTCTTTATATTGAATTTATTCAATAGTTTCTATCTTAAGAATTGTACACATGAAAAAAAACTTTAATCTTTTAAATATGGAAAATGTCAAAAATTAAATTTTTGATTTCTAAAACTACAGGGAATTTTTTTACCTTGCTAATGTATGGGTAATGTGAATATTATGCAAAATCATTAGTTCAATAGTATATTAAAACATTTTTTATAAGAAACATTTTTTAGCACGCGTCCAAGTTTGGTTTCAAATGGACAAATGCTAAAAAACGTCTTATAAAACAAGTTTTTTATGCTTTTTTTTTATATTTGCTTCATTTAATTTATTAAAAAGAATTTTTATATTGAATTAAAAACTTAACCTAAAATTTTATTTTTATTGGATTGGCAAAATTGACATTTTGATGTAAAAAGTAAATTTAGATCAAACATATTGAATAATGACATTTGTAAACTTTACTCACTTAACACTGAATAAATAGGCGTTTTTGAAAAAATGTAACCGTTGATATCGTTTCTGCAATTTTTCTAGTTATTCTCTTCACAAATAACTATGTCCCCCGATAGTTTATAATAGTACAATTTGTAAATAAAATGTATCTTGCAAGGAAAGAATTCACCTTTTTGCATCTGGAAAACCAACCTTATAAAATAAAATTTTGGGTTTAATAATGAAGCAATTCAGCAATGTTATAAAAAACCAAATTTTGGCTGCTTATTATAAAACGCAAATCCTCCAATTTGGTAAAAATTAAATCTACTAAAACCCCGACTAAAACTATGACTAAATACTCAAAATATGAACTAAAAATTTCAGTTCTTTTTACAAATGTTTAACAAACGGTTAAAAATAACTAAGTTCTGTTTTTTTTAAGCAAATCGGTATTAAAATTTGAAACTTTTAGCACAGCGTGAGCTTCAAATTTTTAAAAGAACGGTAGCAATTAAATCATATCTTTAACCGATCTAAATCTGATGGTCCACATGTCAACCCAGATACCTTTGTCGACTCTAAGATTTTTAGAGATAACCCCACGATAAGAAACCATATCTGCAGATGTTTAAGAGATACAACAATGATCCTAGATGAAATCTAAGATAAAGAACTACTAAATAAAGAGCTGGAGTGTCTCGTGTTTAGAAGTATTACTCAAGATCTAAAACCAAGATAACACCGTTGGTGGTACAAACTATTTTATTTAATGTCTAGCCAAATTGGCATCTTTTGTACTGAGTACTGAGTTTCCAAATAATGTATTGTACCCTGAATAGCTTTATTTAAGAACTGAAGGTACACAGTTTTTGTAAAGACGTACAATATGGTAGTAATGAACGAAATGAAGTGACAACACGCTGCATGTGTTCTTATAAAAGTTTTTACATTGTCTAGCTTTGTAGTTCAGTTTTCAAAATAGATGTACTTATTTCTGGAAACACACAAAAGCTTCTGTCAAACAAATAGGTCTCTGTAAAGGGCAACAAATTTTAAACTAAAAAAATGCGTTTTCTCCACAGGATATATGGTTCCAAAAAATGGCGCTTAAACGCAATAATACGTTGTTGGGGCATTGTCAGGAATCTCTAGAAAAATTTAAAAAAAATACATCTGTTATATTCATAAAGGAAAATGTGAACAAAGTTGCATAAGTTCGACAACACAAATTGTAAAAATACCTACATCTTAAAAACTCATCTAGATTCTAGATCATAAATTTTTGCATTAAATCATATTGACATTGTTGTCATTTTCATTTTATAAAATTTCTGTAAAATTAAATGGGTTTAAAAAAATAATTTGCCCATTTAAAAGATGAACAAATGGTAAAATAATTTTAGATAGATTGTGCCTTTGTATTTAGCCATTTCTTTCGTTAATTTGTGCTGTTATCTTCAAGATATAAGCGTTTAAAGTTTCGCAATTTGGGGCCTTATATCTCCAAGGATATATTAAATAAATTTTTTTTAAACAAGTTTTTTGAGATCCCTAAACATGCCCCAACAACGTACCATTGCGTTTATGTGTCAATTTTTGGACACCTGTATTTAATTTACATAAGAATGAAAAACCATTTTTTACCTTTCTGTGAAATTTTAATTTAAGCAATTTTAGTTCAATATTCAAAAAATAAAAAAACGTTTTAAAAAATTAGTTTTACTGATGCATAAAATAACAACAATCTAAGTGAAAAGTCAATGTGCATGTGGGTGAAATTTAAATTTGTTTATGTTTAGACTCGGTTTAGGATATTTAGAAGTAGGGTTCTAAATAAATACTTTTATGCGACCAACGGTTCAGTTTGTTCTCTAAATATTTACTTTAAACTTTTATAGAAGTAGGTTTGCAAAATAACAAATCTAAAATCTAGTTTATTTACCTAACCGATGTGTTGAAGACGTTTAAGTCAATTAGGGTCTACCTACTTTAAAATAAGTCATTCTCACAATACACATAAATAAGGAAAATCTTGCTTAATCACATAACATATGATGAAAATAGAGATTCAAACGCATGATTATGCACTGGGTGTACCCCAAAATAAATGTAATTTTTAAGAGAGTAGATAGAGGACAAAAAAATAGATAGATACACGGGACATGTCCTAGGCTAGGGGGCACCGCCCGCGCCGTTTAAAAACTACACCACTTTAAGTCTACTTCACTACAAATACTTGATCCTAAATATCTTCATTGGTTTGTCGAAACATAATAAAATTCATGAAATCATTAACGGCAATAAAAACATTTCTTTCAAACTTGTTGTGACATTTGTAGCCCCCCTAAAAATTGAGTTACCACCGGTAGAGTGCATAAAGATTGTCGTAACTTTTTTGTTCCTAACAATTTTGTACTTTTATTTATTGTTGCTGGTTGATGCGTTCAATAAGAAACTTTCTTATTTTTCAAAACTCAAAAAATATGACACCAACTAATTTTAAAAGATTAAATTTTTTTTTTATATTTGGGATTCTTAAGATTGAAACTATTGAATAAATTCTATATAAAGAGAAGTATTGTCTGAAGATTTAGAACGCAGCTAACCAAACATTGACCAAAACTTAAGGTATAAGCCAAGTAAAGAATAAATACAACAAAAACTCAAAAAGGTACCCTATCTTTTGTATTTACTTCCACTATTCTATAGCTTTGGCTCGGGCTCATATACAGTGAGAGGCAAAAGTCCCCCCCCCTGGCCTTAACTTTTGAACGGTTCGAGATATTGATTTCCAAAAAATTTTAGGTTAATTTACACAAAAAAAACTACCTTTTGACGAAATTGGTTTTTCAAAAAATAATAACCCCCACATAGGGGGACTATCTACTTAATTTTTTTAAATGCAAAGGGGGGTCAAGTGACCCCTCATTTGAAAGCTATTTTTATTTCTAACACAATGGTGTTTACCAATTTAAGATATATTTATTATTTTTTTGGCTAGGAGCTTCTCAATAAAAAGAACGATTTCCTTAATAAATGCAACAGTGAAAAAATAAAACTATTTGAAATTAGGTAAGGGTGCATGTTTTTCTTTAATTAAAAAAAATATGTAATATTTTTTTGTTAAAATGTGTTATACCCTGTGTCCCAACATAAAATACAAAAAAACAAAACCTTATTCTTCTTAATAATTTTTTTTTAATATTTTATTTGTTTTTTTGAAAAAAAAATAATTTTGGTAGGTTATTTTAAAAAATTTGTTATAAAACATACTAACAAAAAAAAAATTATTAATATTTTTAAATAAAAAGAAAACATACACCCCTACTTAGTTTGGATTCACTTAAGTCTTTTATTGTTGCATTTATTACGTAAAACAGAATTTTTGTGCTTTATTTTAAAACACACAGTACAATAGAACTATTGAATCAATCTAAAATTCGTAAACGTCATTGTCTTGGAAATAAAAATTGCTTTCAAATGAGGGGTCACTTGACCCCCCTTTACATTTAAAAAAATTAAGTAGATAGTCCCCCTATGTGGGGGTTATTATTTTTTGAAAAACCAATTTCGTCAAAAGGTAGTTTTTTTAGTGCTAATTTGTCAAGAATTTTTTTTAAATCAATATCTTAAACCGTTCAAAAGTTAAGATGGGGGGGGGGGACTTTTGCCTCGCACTGTATAGAGAACTTAAGATACAATATTTAGGTCTAACTATTCTCCGTCTCTATTCACTCAATCTAAGGTTAACCATTTCACCGTGAAGAAATTACTTCTTTATAATAATATAATGTAACACGTTCGGTCTATAATTCAATGGGCCAGCCTAGAGGCTACATCTTTTGCAAACATAGATTTATAGAATTTACCTTCGTTTATTGTATGCTTTCATAGGGAGTATAATGTATTTTTGCAAGAATCTGAAATCGATTAATGCTTGAGTTGAGAACATCAATTACTGAACAGGAAACATTAAATTATTTGTTAAGGTTTTATAAATCGTTATTATTCGCAAGATTTGAGAGTTTAAAACCAAATCGTTTGTGTAGCTTGTTTGCGAATAAATATTGAATTACTTACTTCAAACTTAAATCTTAATTTTTTTTATCTTGCATATAACAAAGCTTGCCGCCACAAATAAGGACTTAGATTTTACAAAAAAACAACTAAAGTTAATCCACTGAAGTTGCCCAATTTGAACGTGGATTTAGGAAATAAAATCCTAAAAATGAAGAATAACTCAAATAGCAGTGATTTTTTTAAAATGGCGAATGCGCCGGAAAAACTTGAACGAACATAATTTAAAATTAATTTTTTGCATTGTTTGTTTACATTTTTAGCTCTACAAGAGATTCCTGTAAATGCTTATAATCCTAAAAATTGTGCGATGTTGCAAATTAATTTTGTAAATCGACATTCTTTAAGGTAATGGTTCCTTGCAAGTGTTTGAGATATTTTAGACCGTTTCATTTAATTTTAACAGGGAATGTCTCAAAGCATAGAAACTGTGGTTATGTAATGTTGGTTGTCTAAAATCAACAAAAACACCACCTTCTGGTCATTGCTCAGTGGGTTTATAATAGCTAATTTTA
Source organism: Cartodere bifasciata (assembly GCA_963920755.1). Taxonomy (NCBI): domain Eukaryota; kingdom Metazoa; phylum Arthropoda; class Insecta; order Coleoptera; family Latridiidae; genus Cartodere; species Cartodere bifasciata. The sequence continues at coordinate 222,029 of OY987198.1, forward strand.
ATTAAAAATTGTGCTTACCAGCAACATAAATAAACAAAGCACAAATTGACATATTCTAAAGGTCCATCAATAAGCGTTTAAATACAGAATTTTAGCAATTTAAAATGCAAAAAAATAGTGCTTCTAAAATTCTTTATTAAAACGCTTAAAATGTTCCAAATTTATTTATTAAGACTTTTAAAAAATGGTTAATTTGCGACTAAAACCTATTAAACATATTTTCAATTTTGATTTATTCTTAACAATATCAAATGTGGATGACACATCTCTAGTTGTTAGTTTACAAATTCCAAACGCTTCATCGGTTTCAAATACTCAAAGAAGGCATTATTTCGGAAATAAAAAACACACAAAACTTCTAAGCATCAAGAAAAAGCTTATAATGCTCCTATTTCTAAAATTGCGCCACCTAAAATAACAAAGTTAAGCCCTAGACAAAAGTAGGTTTGAAACATTTGAAATTGGAACCATAACTACCAAACAAAATTGGTTTCTCTAAGGATTGTCGGCTCCATACTTAAAAATAAAGTAGCTAACAACAAAACAGTAATATTGCTTTTTCTCCTAGGCTAGGTAAGGGTATTAGCAAGTTTGAATAGGTGTAAGTGATCATCAAAGCGTGAAAAAGCCGGCACACTAAAGCTTATGAAGGCCGATTTATAGAACGTTACTTTCACTTTACTTCGGAGTAACTTCACTTCCGCGTAACTTAACAAATTTGCTTAATTTATAGATTGTAAAGTTACGTGAAATTGGGAACAGGTATGCGCATGTGTCTGAACTCGCGACTTCTGACTATTTACTCCTGGGCGGTAATTACGGAATATCGCTTTGTACGAAACCTACATAAGAAGACCAGCAGGTTTCGTTCGAAGCGATATTCCGTAATCACCACCCTTGACAATATGGGTGAGTATCTCATTTTTGCAAATTTTGCGCATGATCGGCCAAGCTCGGCTTTTGACAGTACTACTTACAGCTAAATGAATCAGCAAAGTAGCGCTAAAGTGATGTATAAATTTGTTAATACATTCCCATGTATTTTATTTAATTTTCTGTAAAGTTACGCCGAAGTAAAGCGGAAATAAAGTTAAAGTAACGTTCTATAAATCGGACTTAAAGCTTATGACTGTGTCTCTATTTTAACAATGCTTTACGGTTAACCGACTATCAGTTCTCTTCTGCATGTTTGGGGATTAAAAAGCGTATATAATATTGTTTCATGGGCTATTTCGCACCTCTTTGCCACTCAAATAGTTGAAGGTACTCACCCTAGTTAGATGCATATTCAGGTTTAATAAATAGGCACTTTGTCGGTACTCTTAGAGCCATTACTTTACAATGGCATTTTATTAACTAGAACCTTTGAGGTAGTGCGAAAAATTACCTTGTATTGTTTGACAATGATGCTTTAAATTTTAAAGGCGGCATTTGTAATTTAAAAGCAGGCGTTAAGTTTTTTTGTAAGAGAATTAAAGAGTGTTTGTTGTGCACGTGCATTCTTGGCGCCTTCGCCATTTTTGTACAATTTAAACAGGGTGTTTAAAAATTGGCGCATAAACGCGATACGTTGTTGGGACATTCTAAAGGAACCCCAGAAAATTGTATAAAAAAATCCATCTGTTATATTCATCGAGAAAAATACGAACAAAATTGCATAAATTCGGCAACACAGTCTAGGAAAGTACATCTAAAAATCCCATCTATGAGTCTTCATCATACATTTTTGCATTAGATTTTATTGACGTTGTTGTCAGCTTCATTTCATAAAAATTTTGCAAAATTAAATTGATTATAAAAATGTAATTCGACCATTTAATAAATAAACAAATGGTTGAATAGTTTAAGATAGACTGTAGTTTTGTATAAAACCATTTTTTTCGTTAATATGTGATGTTATATTCAAGATATAAGTAGTTTGAGCCAAGATAGATTTTTTTTAACAATTTTCTGGTGCTCCCTAGAAATGCAACAACGTACCATTGCGTTTATGCGCTATTTTTTGGAAACTCTATGTAAGAAACCTTTAGCATTAAAAAAGATACTTACTCGCAAGAAAAAAAGATCAACGAACAATATGAGTGGTTTAAAATATGTATCACAATGCATTAAAATACCAAATTTAGTAAATTTAATTTTTTTTTTATCCATTTTGTAGCTCTTTTTTTTATTAAATTTATTTAGCACTTTTTAGATTTATTTACCAAACGAAAATGGGACATATTATTCTTCATTTTACGTAGAATAATTATTTGCTGCATGATAAATGTTTTTAATTTGAATAATAAAAGAGCAACAAAGGGCCAAAAAAAAAAGTGTTTTTAAATTTAATAAATTTGGTATGTTAGTGCATATTGTTCATTGATCTTTTTTCTTGCGAGTAAGTATCTTTTTTAATTCTTAATGTTTCTTATATTCCCTGAGTCCATGAAATAAGAAAAGTTGTTTCTCCTAAAATTTAGGCAACCAACATTACACAACCACAGTTTCTATGCTTCGTGACAGTCCCTATTAAAAGGCGATAATTAAACTTATTTATTAACACACTTAGGTACTGGTTAAATAACTATTAAATTTTTAATGAACAGAATTAATTACTTGGTTGCGCATTCGCCATTTTATTTGGAAATATTTTTTGGTAAAAAACTAAATAATATTGAAATAAATTTGTGTGCACGTGCATTTTAAGAATTGGCAATCAATTATCCTTCAGAAGATTAAATCTTACCTCCTGCAGTGACCAAATATTACATTAAGATTAAGATTTCCTACCAAACACAATCTTTTCAGGATGCTCGCCAAACAAACAACATTATCCAATTTCTTCACGCACAAATAATTTCCAAACAAGTATTTCCACTTAGATTACTTTGTATAAACTTCAGAGATAGGATAAGTGTGTTGGATTATTATATTCTTTTGAAGATTTCTGTAAAGTATTTGGTTACACATTCTAAACCATTTTAAGGTTTGATGGTATACCGTCAATATTTGTCTTGAGATCTTTCTTTTGTCATCGAATAGATAAATACATCTTTTTATGATGGATAATGTTATCGAAATATGACATAACATTTTTGTAAGAAGAACTAAAGAAGAGTATTACGGTTGAGTGCATAAATATTAAGAAAGTTTTTAAATAAAATATCATTCTTTTCTATTTTTGTGAATAGAAAATTAGAAGCAGATATTTATCTAGGATCTGTATATAAACATTTGCAAAATATGGTGTTCTTAGCTTACATTTTTTACACTTAAATGATTACAGATAATATGATTCTTTGAAAATGCCTTTGCTCGGATATTTATGTTCAATGCTAGAGATTTAAATTCACAGTTTAAAAAATCTAGAAGCTCGTATAAGTCGTGAGCTCCCGTCAATTTTGCTAAATAGCACATCTACATGAGGGCCCCATCCTATATTAAAACTAAATGTAGTTTTGAAAACTAGAATAATATGCCTACAAACGTATTATGGCCTTTTTTTAAATCGGTTATTGCAATGTGACTGACTTCAAAATTTTTTTTTTATCAGTCAAATTATAAAATTTGTTTAAACTTGAATATCCCAAGTACCAAACAAAATCACACAAGTTGACAAATCCTTGAGCCCAAAAGTCCGTTAAACATACCAACAAAAGATACATTCTTAAAAAGATTCTTGGCCAACACATAAAAGTATTTATTTTACTACCGCTTTGCCACTTTTCGCTAGCAAAACTCAAATCTCAAAAGGAAGTAAACAATTTAAAGAAACGTAAAGATCGATTATGTTACTAGCTATTCTAGACCAGGATCTATACAAGTTAAAAACTTATTCAAAACATTGTTACTGGCATGAATCGGGACTTTACTATTTAGCAAAAAGTCCACACCTAGAGTTATTTTTGTAAAGACCTAAGTTGCTTTTATTATGCCGGCTAGGCTAGTAAAGAAATTGGTCAAAGGAAATAAAGAAAACGGGGCATTTGAGAGGCTTTCTGTGTTAGAATGTTAACCGTTTTGAATATCCCACCTTTAAAGGCGGTTTCTTGGCGGGTTTTTCTATAAATGTGGTTTTTAGAATAAAATTTAATAAAAGAGAAATGGACAAAGATATGACTTCTTGCACACCCATTGGGTGTGCAAAACTTATAATTTCACTTATTTTTGGAGTGTCAAAAAAATGGCGCATAAGCGTAACGCCTCTTGGGGTATTCTCAGGGGTTCTTAGAAAATTGTAAAAAAATCCATCTGCTATATTTATATAGAAAAATGCGAACAAAGTTGCATAATTTCGGCAACACAGTTTGTAAAATACATCTTCAAAACTTATTTAGATTCTTGAGCATACATTTAATAAAATTTTTGTAAAATTAAATTGATTATAAAAATGTAATTTGACCATTTAAAAGATAAACAAATGGTTAAATAATTTTAGATAGATTGTGCCTTTGTATTTAGCCATTTCTTTCGTTAATATGTGCTGTTATCTTTAAGATAAGCGTTTAAAGTTTCGCACTTTTGAGCCTTATATCTTTGAGGGTATATGAGATTTTAACAATTATCTGGAGGCCCCAAGAGCGAACTATCGCGGTTATGCGCCATTTTATAACCCTGTATAAACACAAAATAAAAAGTTTAGAAGGGTTCTAAACACAAAATCAAGTGCTGTTTACTTTTTGTAGGCAATACGACTAAGTACCAAATTTTTTAAGAACTTTAGCAGTCATTTGGCGATGTTAAAAGAACAAAAGCATAATTTTTAAAAGCCACAAATTTCTCAATATTGGCATCTATGTCGTTTTATCTAACTTTGCCATTTTGAGCACAATTCCCCTATTTGTTAATAAAAAAGTTCCTAAACTAGCTGGCGCAAAAATAACCTGTTTTCTTTATCTATTTAAAAGAGCAAAATTAGGTAAAAATAAAAAAAAAATCTTCTTCCTGTGTAATTTAAAGTCAGCATAAAAATTGGTTGTAAAAGTATAATTTTAAAATCTCTACACAAAAATAGCAATAAAAATAAAAGTAAATATAGCTAGTAGAAAATACAATTTCCTGGAATTAGACTCGGCAAGACTCCTCGAAGTCAACTTAACATCCCAAAAGACCATTAACAAAAGTCTCTAACGCGGAAGCGTGTTAAATAAAGGCTCCAGGCTGAAACCAATAACTAAACACATCATTTAAAGACTAACGACTCTACACAAATCAAGCTACCCATGTCTTTTACAGAGATGGCTAGATCTTTGGTTTATAACCATAGAAGTGTTGCACGTGTACAATTCTAAAGAGGCTAGCCAACAACCGTGGCAACCAAAGAACGAGGGTATATCACTCTAAATAGTATATGTATACCTACCCTCATAATTTATCACCATACAAAGGAGGCTTTCTTTAGTTTTTAATTGTTGGTGGGGTACCATTGGGATTGTGTAAATGAAACTGATTTTTATTATTAGAGGGTGTAGACAATAAAAGCGTGAAAGAAATGTAGAAGTTGTTTATAACTTTTCCGGCGCATTCGCCATTATAACGTATTAACAAAAGTTTATTATTTGGCAATCTAATCAGCAGATTTCTTAGGTCTATATTTTAAAACTATTCACTTTTATTGCTGACAAGAGCGATACCGTTAGTGAGTAGCCAAACTAATATTCGTGACGTCATGAAAAGTGACCTTCTAGAAAATAAGGCCTCCAGGATTTAAAAAAATGAACATGAGAGTGCGCCGGCCTGATGAATGAAGTATACCTTGCTACAAATCACTTTTTGTCTGCCAAAAAATGTTAGTTTTATAAGGAACGTTTTTTAGAAAAGCGTCCAGGTTTGAAAAGTGCAAAAAGACGCCTTAATAAAACGATTTTTTTATGCTATTTTTCATATTTGCTTCATTTAATTTATTAAAAACCATTCTTAATTTAAATTAAAAATTTAACTTGAAATTTTATTTTTATTGGATTGGCAACATTGACATTTTGAAGTAAAAGTAAATTTAGGTCAGACATATAGAATAACGACATTTGTAAACTTTACTCACTTAATACTGAATGAATAGCCGTTTTTGAGAAAATGTAACCGTTGATATCGTTTCTCCAATTCTGCTAGTTATTCTCTTTAGTCTCTACAAAAAAACTATGTCCCCCAATAGTTTAAAATAGTAAAATTTGTAAATAAAAAGTACCTTGCAAGAGAAGAATTCATGGTTTTGCATCTGGAAAACCAACCAAATAAAATAAAATTTTGAGTTTAATAATGAAGCAATTTAGAATCTTAAAAAACCAAATTTTGGGTTTCATAATGTGCTTATTGTAGAACGCAAATATAAAAAATCTTTTTTATTTGCCCGGCACCTTCGCCATTTTGACGCATTTGACCAGTAAAATAGGAAAAGCATAATTTTTTTTCTAGGTTCTATTTTAATCTTTTTTTAAGTTGCAATCAGCCAAAAAGAACATTACATGCTTTATTATTAAAAAAAGTAAGTAACCAAATTTTGAATTCTTATGTAAGTTATGTAAATTGACCAAAATGTAAAAATTCAAAAAAAAAAACTAGACAAAAGCAAAATATGTTAAATAACAATGCACCCTCAACATGGCAAGTATTGGCTAACCAAAATCTAACATAATAAACCCATGACAACCCTTAAACCGCCCTGTAAAGCCCTTACGACTAACCCCTAAAATCCAAGGCATTCTTTGTTGTTCTATATCGTATTTTAACAAAGTTTAACTGTCCGAAGTATTATAAGTTTTATAAAGAAACAAGTGAAGCGAAATCATTTTATGGATACGTCTCGAATACAGTACCTTTTATAATAACTACCTGTCATGTCATAAGGGATGATTTTTAAAGGACCATAGAGTAAGAGCACCAAAAGATGGCCATAATTATAAAAAAGGCCAAAATGTTTCAGCAAAATTGTTTTGTTAAAAAATTGTCATAACAAGGAATATAATGACATTTTGAACATTTATTTCGTAAGGGCAAAAATGAAAAATGGCCCAAATAAGGTCTATTTACCCCTACAAAATGTTAACCACCCTCAAATACGAATATTGGTCTACCCAAACTAGATCTTTAAATTAGATAAGAAATAGTTTCAAAAGACTTGGATTCGCATTTCTTTTAAATTTTACCTGAATAACAAAAAGAACCCAATAGCTAGAGGCGAATTTACCTTCTATTTTTTAAATTAGGTTCTTATATTATATCTTTTTAGTAGGCTGTTATATCAGAAGAAGATATAAAAAATACGTTTTTTACAAAGGTCTTCAAACAAATAAAAAAATTCATATCAGATTCGGCAAAAGATATGATTGTAACATGGATGTTGTTAATTTGTAATAATAAACAGGATAGTCACTTTTTAACCTTGGAAAACAATTACCGCTATGAAAGATATTTTTATTTATAAGTCAGCATTTTTATTTTTTTGCGCTTACGTCGTTTTTTCTTTACAACGTGAAAATGGCGAATGCGCCAAATTTCTTTCCGCAACTATTGCATTTTTTGGATTATATACATAACGTGGTCTATGCCAAACCATAATACGTTAATTTACATTGTTTTTTAAGCTTGTAAATGATTAAAATTGCAACTTACGTTTTTCCCTATCAAAGATGTGCTTGTTTAAAGATTTTAATATAGAAAGAAAAACACCAAAAGTACTATTTTACCATATTTTTATTATATCATGCACTCAGTACCACTTCTATGTATCACAAACATTATCCTAAATATTTTTAAACATAGGTATTAATGTATTACTCCGTATTTTTACTTAATTTTGACTTCAAAAATGCATTACAAAAGACCCAATTATTTCACACGTTTTTTTTCCCAAAAACAGTCATACAAACAAAAATTTTCTGGTCTAGACAAGTCTAGTCCTTTTTTGTGCAACGCGTGAGAATTCCCATGAAATAACGCTTTATTTAGCTTAGTTAAAACGTGGGTGCTGCCTTTTTTGATAAAAATAACAATACAACAAAGCCCAACGTAAAGTTACACAATAGGTTCAAGAATCAGTTCTTTTAAAAGTTGTACTCTACAAACTAAGTTTCTTTACAATGTTTATGCATGAGAAAATCTCCCGAATAATGTCTTTAAGAAGGACTTAACTGTGTCCTATTTATCTTCAAGCTTTTGTTGGGTTTTAAGGTGAATTTTAAAGTATATTTGTATACTTATCCTATATGCAAGATTGTGCAATAGTAGGCTACAAGTTTGAACAGGTTTATACAAGAAAATCTGACTTTATGCAGGCTTTAAAAATTAATTAGAGACTATGTAGTGTTTCGAAAAGATCCTGAAAGCAAGATGTGTTTTTAATGACTATCTAAAGCGTTTTTTGTCAAGTGCAACTTTTTTTGCACAAATTAAAGATTAAGGTATATTTATAAAGTTATAAACCTGTCTTTAGTATTGCAGAGGGGAAACAAATTTGACAAAAAAGGGGCGCACTTCCCCCCTATATTTGTATAATTGAAATGAACCTGTTCTCGGGTATTAAAACTATTATTTAGATTGAATGTAAGTGTAACTTATTCCCCTAGCAATGAGGGTCTTTTTTTTATCATTTTATAACCAACAAGTGTATTTTACGATTTGTGAAGGTACTCTCAAGGTCATACGCATGAAAATAATTAAATTTAAATTCATTTATTATTGCTTCTAAAAAATGTTAAATTTTTATACGGGTGTTTAAAAATTGGCGCATAAACGTGAAGGTACGTTATTGGGGCATGTTTAGTGATTCTAGAAATTTTTTATAAAAAATCTATCTCATATACTCTTGGAGATATTAGGTCACAAAGTGCAAAACTTTGAACGCTCATACCTTAAAGATTACAGCACATATTAACGAAAAAAATGGTTTAATACAGTCTATCTTAAACCATTTCACCATTTGTTTATCTTTTAAATGGTTTAATTATTTTTTTAAACCCTAAGCAATTTAATTTTACAAAATTTTCATAAAATGAAGCTGACAAAAATGTCAATAAAATCTAATGCAAAAATGTATGATCAAGACTTATAAATGGGATTTTTAGATGTATTTTCCTAGACTGTGTTGCCGAATTTATGCAACTTTGTTCACATTTTCCTCAATAAATAAAACAGATGAATTTTTTACAATTTTTTAGGAATCCTTAGACATACCCCAACAACGTACCATCGCGTTTATGCGCCAATTTTTGGACACCCTGTATAAACACTGATAATTTTAAGTCGCAAAAAGAGTTGTATATAACTCATAGTGTATCTTTGCACAAAGTTTTAAATTCCAGTTTACCAGAAAGTTTAAAAATTAAACATAACAGTTTACCTAGTAGGTAAAAGGGTCCTAAAATGTAAATTCCAGTCTATTCTTACCCTAAAATGCATAATCAACCTGTCCTTTATCCAAAGGCAAAAATACCTTAACAGGGTAAAAGTATACGGTACTAAAAATAAGGGTAGAAAGTACTCCTTGCACGTGCAATACAATTTTGCACAAATAAGACTATTTTCGATAAAATTACAACTATTTCCAATAACACTACTATTCACAATAATCAATCAAACGTAAATCTACCCTAAACTCGATAAACAGGGTTAAAATTTCAAGTTTTAAGTTGCAAAAATGCATCTAAAACTTTTAAAAAGGGTCAACATTTTACCTTAAGAAATAGGCCACCATATTTAGGTAAATAAAAGCATTAAAATCTCCTACATACTACATAAAAGATAGCCAACCCCTACGCTACCCATCTGTCGTTAAAATCGTGAGAAATTTTACGTTCTCACGATCTAAAATGCTAAAATCAAGCACCCCACATATAACATTTCGTGTCTCGCTCAAGCAAGCCTTGCAAACAAACGCCTGTCTCGGTTGCTTAGCTCACTTGATAAAAGCGTACAAAAATGCACACCTGCCCTTTTACTGCGATCTTATTCGATGACAAGGGCTCGGCACCCCACCAATTTCATATAAATAGGACCACAATCGTGTTGTAGAATCATTCTTAAACCATATCTCAAGTTTAAAGCATTAACATGAGTTCCTATTCCAATTCAATTGATTTTTTGGCTACGTCCCAAAATAGCATTAATGAAAACGTGTACAACGAAAAGTGTGCTATGAAAAACAAACAACGATCAGTGCATCAAATCAAGAAACTCCTAAAACCACTTTTGGCTCTACTTAAAAAGAAGCAAAAGACCTACTACGAATCCAATCAAAATCAAGAGTGCGACGACAATTTCGCTAACGAGCGGCTAGAAAATGAGATTTTTGAAGACATCGATTTGTGTCCGTCTTATTCCGGTGTCCCAGTATTCAATTCTGAAGGCTCATTTGACGTTTTACCTGTGACCAGAGGACAGCGCTACATTCCTGTACATTTTGCAAAAACAAATACAGGGACCTTTTTCTGGACTTCGGTAATGGCCAACCCTGATTGCGATATAATGAGAAAAAACGAGATTTCCAATTTCCAAGAAGCTGAGCTACAAGTTGACAGGTGGGCGCAGGCCTAGGCCCCCCAAAACCCCCCTAAATTGGGGCATAAAGCTTGTGATACGCCTTTAAATATGTGATTTTATAACTTTAATTTTTATGTTTTTTTTTGTTCATTTTTGTCTTATTTTTGCTCAAACTTATGTTTTAATATTTTTTAACATGTTTTGTGTAGCCCATTTTAATACAATGGGTTTAAAATGATTATGCGTCATTTTGTGATATTAGGATTATATAAATGTTTGCAATGATGACATTGTGATTTTTTGCTTTAACTAGCTTTAGTATTAATTTTTATTGTCTTCCAATTGTAGTTTTAAGTACATGATTTTAATAAATGATTTTTGATATTATTTTTGTGTTTTTTTGCGCTTTAAAGTTTTTTAATTAAACAATTTAATTTAAACTCTGCTCCTTTTTATATTAATAATAATAATAATTATAATTTTTTTTAATCAAACAATTTTTTTTTAATAAAAAAAATCAATAAGTCAGCTTGCGAAACAATTGCTTGCAAGTTTTAGACCTTTAAAAGTTTGTAATTATATTCTGATTTTTATTAAACAGGTTACTTTGATTTTAAACCACCTGCTCAGTTCATTTATTATGCTCTTTCTAGAGTTCATTTCTTGCGATTTGTTTTTTTAATCGCTTTTAAGAATGCGCTTTGATTCATAGCTGACGTTTAAAAAATAGTATATTAAAACATAGAGTTTTATAAGGAACGTTTTTTAGCACGCGTCCAGGTTTGGAAAAAGAGCCGCGCAGCGGTGAGTTTTCCAATGGACAAGTGATAAAAAACGCCTTATAAAACGAGTTTTTTATACTATTTTTTATATTTGCTTCATTTAATTCATTAAAAAGCATTTTTAATTTGAATTAAAAACATAAGATAAAATTTTGTTTTTATGACCAACCTTATAGCATAACATTGACATTTTGAAGTAAAAAATAAATTCAAGTTAGCCATATTGAATAATGGCATTTGTAAACTTTAAACTCATTTAATACTGAATGAATAGGCGTTTTTAAGAAAATGTAACCATTGATATCGTTTCTCCAATTCTTCTAGTTATTCCCTCTACAAAAAAAATATGTCCCCCGATTGATTTTAATAGTAAAATTTGTAAATAAAAAGTACCTTGCAAGAAAAGAATTCATCTTTTCGCATCAGGAAAACCAACCAATAAAATAAAATTTTGGGTTTAATAATGAAGCAATTCAGAAACATTAAAAAACCAAATTTCGGGTTTCATAAGGTGCATATTATAGAACGCAAATATAACAAAACAGTTTTTATGTAATTAAAAGTGTATGGAATAATTTCAATACAAATTAAGCTTTCATGAAAGAGGAATTGAATCTTAGCTTTCATGTAAACGTTGTACAAAGGCATAAAAAGTAATACTTTTTACAATTAACTCTAACCAAAAGGTAGGATTTTTTGTTGTTTTGGATTAATCTTAATAAATACTATTTTTTATGCTTTTGTGCAATGTTACGATAAAAGCTAAGATTAAAATCCTATTTCATGATATCTTTATTATACTCTTCGCAAGACCAGGTCCGAAGAGTATATTGCAATCGATACGAAAATCCTAAAATCGTCAATTTTCATCCTAGAGCAAAAAAAGATTCGTGTTTTTCATCGAATTTTGAACAACTTTGAAAAAATCCGTCCGTCGGTCGGTCGGTCAGTCGGTCGGTCGGTCGGTCGGTCGGTCGGTCGGTCGGTCGGTCGGTCGGTCGGTCGGTCGGTCGGTCGGTCGGTCGGTCGGTCGGTCGGTCGGTCGGTCGGTCGGTCTGTATGTATGTCACGTTTCTTGTAAACACGCTATCTTAAGAACCAAAACTCCAATCCAATTCAAATTTTAAGGAAAAATCGATCCCTATAAGAGGAAGAACCCTATTGTTTTTGACGAGAATCCGAGAACTGCAACGCCCCCTTTTCAGCCCCCCAAATGAAAAAAAAATCGTAGCTCGACTATTATTGAATTTACAAAAAAAATTATTCGACATAAAATATAGACAATTTAATTCTTCACCAAAAAGTATTTCTTAGTTTTTTTGTCCGACCCCCCAATTACCCCCCAGCACAAAAAAACCTCCTATCTCCGTTATTATTCAATCTACAAAAAAAAATATTTTTTACAAAATTAATAAAAATCTAATTTTCTATTAAAAATGTTACTTCATTTTTTGTAAAATTAGCCAGTAAGGTTAAAAAAACAAAAACTAAAAGATTTCAGTAGCAAAAAACTTCTAAGTCCAAAACGCGTCACGCGTCAGTCAAGAAGGCCATGCCAAAAATATTTCAAACAAAGAAACAAAGCTAGCTGTCAGAACAAATAACCTCAAATATCTTAAACGTCAGAACTGACGTTTATCCTCTTCGTTAACTAAATTCTTCGTGTTTTCTGTTAATAGTTTGCACTCTTCGCAGATTTTATTTACATAGATTTTTTTTTATAAGAAATTATTAATTATCCTATAATAGTTTTCTTGCGGAGAGTATACCATAGAATGTGTAGCAATTATATAAAAAATTGATTTAGCTTTGATTTATAAAATATAATCCTACCGATTCCGAATTCTACTTGAGCTACTTATTTGCGAAGAGTAACTTCTACGCGTTTTGACTTCTACCCATTTCGACTTCTACCCATTCTAGTTTGTATTGAAATGACTCATATATTTTTAACTACATAAAAACTTAAATTTTTGACATAACGTCATTATGGAAATGCCTTACAATTAAAAAATATTTTAGCTATCAAAAAACTTACTTCATTTGATTTTTTTGTTGCTAATTTATTTTCTACAATGTGATTTTACCCTTAGGAATTTTTACTGCAGACTTTTTGCAACAGGTACGTATTGGCAAGTGCAAATTTTATTTTTATTACCTTAAGGTTTGCTATAGGTGAGTACTTCTAGGTACTTTTTATGGGTAGGTACTTCCGTTGAGATTTTATTATAAGTTATAAGTCACGTAGTTATTTTTCTTCAGGTGTAATTTTATAACAAGTGTTTTTATTGCATTTTTTATTACTTTTGTGTTGTTAAATTAATAAACTGCAATTTTATAGCTTCTGTTTTTTTGTCTGCGGTTTATAAGTACTTAAAAATGTCTTTGTTGTATTGAACAATGGAAGTAATTAATAAAAATCATTTCTGCATAAATTAAGGCTATAGATGCAAATTCATAAATGGGATGTTCTGTGCACTTAAAAGTTCGTTAAAGTCACCTTCCTGAATGTCAGTTATTTTCGAAATTTCAACAAGATATGTAAAAATACGGAGTAATACATCAATAACTATGATAAATATTTAGGATAACGTTTGTGATACATAAAAGTGGTACTGATTGCAAGAAATAATAAAAATATGGTAAAATAGTACTTTTGTTGATTTTCTTTCTACATTGAAATCTTTGAACGAGCACATCTACATTAGGGAAAAACGTAACTTGCAATTTTAATCATTTACAAGCCTAAAAAAACCATGGTAAATTAACGTATTATGGTTTGGCATAGACCACGTAATGTTTATAAACAAAAAATGTATTCGTAGTCGAAAAAAAAAAACAAAAATACTACAATGATTTTTGAAGCCGAATTTTTGACACAAAGAAGTATCCGATTTAAATGAAACGATAATACATTTGTAGTCCTATTTTTGTAGTTTTCAAAACTACATTTAGTTTTAATATAGGATGGGGCCCTCATGTAGATGTGCTATTTAGTAGAATTGACGGAAGCTCATGACTTATACGAGTTTCTAGGAGAACAGATCTTCGAAACTGTGAATTTATATCTCTAGCCTCATAAGAAGGCAGAGAGTAAGCAAAAAATTATCTTTTATAACTCTTTCGTGTATTTAAATAAAAAAAAATGCAAATGGCTCTTTTTTTGGTGTTTGCACTTTTTAGGTAAAAATTCCAATTTTTATTTTTTCTCTAAAATATTTAATTAAAAATAAATCCCATTCCAATTCATTAAAAATGCAGCGCTAGAAAAATCCAAAACCACCCATTATAAACCATTACACAAAAGAGAAATAATAGCCCATCTAGATGGTCATAAAATGCACTTTTTTTTACCTATAGGTTTTACGGTGCATGTAAAAGAAAACCAAAGAATGCTTTGAAATGGGTCCATGGCTAATCAGTCACATCCTGCTAACCCATGAAGGGACCATGGTAAGTAACGCCCACTGTGTTCACCCTAGGAGATGCACGTGAATCGCCTCAGGCTACTAAGATCAAAAATGACCTGACTTCAGACTTCGGACGCCAACTAGATTTAATATGTCCCTTTGTTGTAACGGTCATATTTCCTTAAGGGCTACAACACTAACATTTTACATTTTGTACGGGGTTTTGGTTATAATAACATACTCTTTTATTTGGTAGTTATTTGGGTTTTTATTTAAAGCTTGAAGCATGAGTGAATATTTTAAATGATTTCTTAAATCGTTTCTGAATTTGAAAATGGTTAAAATTATGGTTTGGTAGTAATGTCGTTTTTAACACGATTAAGAAACGTTTTGAAATATTTTGTCATTTATTTATTTTGAGAACATTCTAACAATTGCGATGCTTTCTTTACACATTCTTAAAAATGTAAAAAAAATACATAAACAATTTAATAGTATATTAAAGCAAAGAGTTTTATAAGTAACGTTTTTTAGCACGCGTTCAGGTTTGGATAATGAGCAGCGCAGTGCAAGTTTTCTAATGGAAAGTGCTAAAAAACGCCTTATAAAACGAGTTTTATTATACTATTTTTTATATTTTCTCCATTCAATTTATTAAAACGCATTTTTAATTTGAATTAAAAAATTAACTAAAAATTTTACTTTTATTGGATTGGCAACATTGACATTTGAAAGTAAAAAGTAAATTTGGGTCCGGCATATTAAATTTAACTCACTTAATACTGAATGAATAGGCGTTTTTGACAAAATCTAACCGTTGATATCGTTTCTCCAATTCTTCTAGTTATTCCCTTTACAAAAACTATGTCCCCTGATAGTTTATAATAGTAAAATTTGTAAATAAAATGTACCTTGCAAGAAAAGAATTCATCTTTTTGCATTTGGAAAACCAATCTAATAAATTAAAAGTTTAATAATGAAGCAATTCAGCCACCTTAAAAAACCAAATTTTGGGTTTTATAATGTGCTTATTATAGTACGCGAATATGAAAATTAGTTTCTGTACCTACACACGCAAAATTTTAAAAGCGGCAATAAAAATAAGAAAGGTAATTTAATATTTTTTTCACCCACTCTACAATAATTAAACCACAAAACAAAACTGTTTTTGTTTGTACACAAACCACTTCTATTAAAAAAATCCTTTTCTATAACCCATTATCAAAATTAAGCAATTAAAAAACAAACAAAAAACATCCTACTCTAATGAAAGCAAAGTAATAAAGAAATAGGGGTAAAGAAAACTATTCAGCATTAATTTGACATGACGTTTTTTTTCAATCCTTAGAACTTAAATCTGTTGATAAGGCACTTTAATGATTAAGCAGTAAAGGCAGCTATTTATAATTTGTATCGCTGGCTTAAAGGCAAAACCTAGTATGTTCAATTTTCACAAAGGCGGTTTTTTGAACCCCAAAAAGTGTACTTTTCGCATCTCTTGACAAGGTACAAAAGTTTCTGGTAGTTTCTGGTAATTAAAATAACTCTTAAGAATTTGAAGTATTTCTTTCAGTGAGGTTCTGCGTTTTGGCTGTTGATTTTAGTCCCCTAGGCCATAATAAAGTCTAACAAACACCTGCAAGCAAAATTGCGTAACATAACACTTGTTTAACAGACTTTGCTTTTGCCTGGATTTAATTTAATTCCGCCCTCTTCTAGTTCTTTCTGATGGGCTCTCTACCTTTTTACCAAAGCGTGAGAACATGGCAAAGAATGCGGTCTATTTTGGTAATTTATTTTTGATGACTGACATCCCTTAATGGGCTGGCTTAAAACTTCAGAAAAGCCTAGGGGAGGTTTGATTTAAATATGGAATTTGTTAGTCTAATGTGTCATTTAAGTGGCCTTAAAAATAATTAGTTTTATAACTGCTCTTTTAGCCCAATTATTCTTATTAAAATTTGTAGGTTCCTTAGAAAAAAATCCCAACCAAGATCTGCTAATGCAGGATTGTAGGCACTACCCCCAGAAATGTAAAAGTAAAAAATTCCCACAAAATTTCCGTAACGTTTAGCCCCCATCTTGCATAGAAGTAAGAAGTTAGTTTTTGGTTAACCTAAACTATTCGGCACTTCTAAAAAAAGTTAAAAAAACTTTTAGGAACATTATTTTTATAAGAATACAATCATTTTTAAAAAAAATAATAAATCACCAATATTAACGATTCTATAGCTCTTTGAAAATAACCTTATTTCATCATAATCGTCTATCTTAGTCATAGAGTCCTGAAGCATAGATTGCGCTCTCTGTAGGACCAAATTAGCACATTTTCAAAGTGCTTTAAAATCGTTCATATTGGTGATTTATTATTTTTTTAAAAATGATTGTATTCTTATTAAAATAATGTTCCTAAAAATGTTTAAAACTTTTTTCAAAAGTGCCGAATAGTTTAGGTATTAACAAAAAACTAACTCCTCACTTTTATGCAAGATGGGGGCTAAACGTCACGGAAATTTTGTGGCAATTTTTCACTTTTATATTCCTGGGGGTAGTGGCTACAAACCTGCATAAGCAGATCTTGGTTGGAATTTTTTTCTGGGGCATTATCAGAATGATTGGGCTATTTTTAGAAATCCTTTTTGTTTGCTATGTTTAAAATTAACAGTATAACTTTATTTTTTTTTCTTAAATTAAAAAAAAAATGTAAGAATTTTGGTGTTTCTTAAGAGTAATGTCTGTGGGAAAATTCTATCAGTATTTTGTCTATTATTTCGTAAATAAAAGTCTACCTGTTAGAATAACAAAAAACAGGTAGTTTTTTGTTATAAAATCAAATTCCTGAAGCGTATAAAGTCTAATAATTTATTTAAAATCCTAACACAATAAACCGACGTGGTAGGGATTTAAATTTTAAAGGGACAACAAAGAATAGGACCTGTCACTAAGTGTGTTTAAAAATTTAGGGAGATGTGAACAATGTTTATCTAATGTGGAATTTTATGCATTTGAAAGCAGGTAGATTCTAAAAAAAGCAGAATTCTAAAGCATTTTTTAACATAATAAAAATCAGAAAAAATAATAGAATTAGGAATCTTAGGTCATCACGAACGGGTTAAATTATCAACTATAATGCTGCCGTTCAAAGAAAGAAGACCGTAAGTCTCAATTTAACGAAATTGTTTTTTTTTTTCTTTTTTGGCCTCTTAGGCATAGCCTTTATTGATTTCATTGAAAAAAAAATCAAATTTTTGCTTAAAAGTATGAAAAAAACACGAATCAAATTAACCGGTTCACTACGTCATCAATTTTGCAAGTAAAAAGACCGTAAGTACTATTACTAAGCAAAAAAAACCGTAAGTTCATAAACACTTTTTCCTTAGTATTATTATATCAGTCATTTTGCTTACGATTCCGCACTTACGGGTATTCTTAGTAAATGATGACGTCGAAGTATGGACTTACGCTTTTTTTCTCTTAGCTTATCAATGCAAATTGCATTGATTTGTCACTTACGGTTTTTTTACTTTGTATAAGCACTACAATTAGTAACACCGTACCACCGTAAGTACATTTTTGTTTATATTTTGTGAACGAAGATACATTTCTAAAATAATTTTTTCGGAATTACTTTATTTATAAACAGCCTTACAAAAAAAATACCACTAATTTACGTAGAGCTTAAAAAGTACCAACGTAAAAATATAAACCTGTTTTTTTCAAAACTATGTGAAATTGGGACATACGGTCTTTTTCCTTTGAACAGCAGAGATCTTGAAAAAAAATTTCTTTGTGTCCTTAATTAAGAGCAGAAATCAAGGGGTTTAGCCATCCGACAATTTTTATAAAATTAGTTCGAAAGCACCCCTCAAAGATATTTTAATTCATTTTTGCATTAAAAAATATCTTAAGCTACAAACTAAATAAAAAAAAACAAACGCACGTAAAAGTCACAATTAAAAAAGAGTACTAAAAAAAAAATAGGTTCTACGTACTACAAACCCCGTTTAATAAAGGTAGGTACTTCCAAGCCAAATAAGGGTACTACCCACACACATAGGTAGGCAAGTACCTTAATAAGCACATCATATAAGCAAGCACGCAACCAAGGCAGATAGGTAGGTATGCATCTATAAGTGACGCTGCAGTGGTGCACATCTGCCGATATTCCCACGGATCCTCTGAGCACACGTGCATGCTTGCTACCATCATTATAAGGCACCCATAGTAGTACCTATAGATGGGTACCTACTACGGGGACACGAGAAATAAGCGCGCTCAGAACGTGTCTTGTCTTGTCTGAGGTCTCGCGGCCGGTACTCTTCTTAGTCTTCTTTAGGTACTGATAGATAGGTACTGATTGTAGCCGGCTTTCATTATTCTTCTTATATGTACTCTTTGTTCTTAGATAAAGTGCAATGGTATTAAGATGTAGGAATTGCAATTTATAAACCTACACCTGACATGTGTTGTTGTATTCCTTTCTTGCAGGATCAGGATTTGTTTTATCATCTTTGAAAAAATCAGTCCGTTTGTCTATTTTGTGTAATGATACTTCTCGTTGTTTCAAATTAAATTATGCAAATCTGCCTAAGAATTTTTAAATTGTCACAAAATTGCCTTGAAAGTTGCATTTTTAAATTTATTTTCCTGTGTTATACCTAAACTAATTAAATTGTACATATTATATTTTTAAACGACTGTAGTTGGTTAATATTTTACAAGTCGCAAAAAAGGGAAAGGCGTAAAATTTCGAGAGCTAGCACTTTTGTTTGAGGAATGCAAAAATTATTATAAAAAGCAATTCCTAATGTTTGATTATATGGGATGCTCCAAAATTGGCGCATCACTTGTATGGTTCACTTTTGGGGCATGCATAGAGATCCTAAGAAAATTCGTTAAAATATATCCATATTTTCTTTTCTCTAAGGAAAATAAAATGATACCCTCGCAGATATGAGGCCCCAAAGTGCGAAACTTTGAACGCTTATCTTGAAGATAACATCCTTTATTAACGAAAGAAATGGCTAAATACAAAGGGACAATCTATCTAAAATTATTTTACCATTTGTTTATCTTTTAAATGATCATTTATCATTTTTATAACCAATTATATTTTACAAAAATTTCATGAAAAGAAGCTGACAACAATTTCA
The DNA here is from genome assembly GCA_963920755.1 of Cartodere bifasciata. NCBI lineage: Eukaryota > Metazoa > Arthropoda > Insecta > Coleoptera > Latridiidae > Cartodere > Cartodere bifasciata. The sequence goes on from OY987198.1 coordinate 241,829, forward strand.
ATAAAATCTAATGCAAAAATGTATGATCAAGAATCTAGTTGAGTTTATCAGATATATTTTTACAATCAGTGCTGCCAAACTTATGCAACTTTGTTCTCAGTTTCCTTCAGGAATATAACAGATGTGTTTTTTTTACATTTTTCCAAAGATCCCGCAGAATGCTCCAATAACGTTACATTGCATTTACGCCAATTTTTGGACATCTTGTACATCTCTAGCAATATTTGGCAATGGTTTCTTTTATAAAAAATACAATGTTGATGAATCATTCTGCAATAAAAAGATAGTTTATCTCTAACTACCTATTTGGTTCAGATATAACGTGATATAATCTTGTTGTAGTGCAATTATTCAGCTCGTGCGAGACCTCAAGAAGAGAAGTATGATGTGACCCGTGTGACCTTTAACAAAGGAAATAATAATTGTTTATCTGCATCACCAGCAAAGAAAAAAGAAAACAAAGATATAATAGATATGAAAGGTTGGCAGTAGAATGAAGGTAGGTTGATGGGAATAATGAAAGAAGGATGGAAGGACGGTGAGTGAGTGAGTGAGGTGGTTATTCACTTCTGATTTGTTACTTGTTTTCTGTTGATGACCGTGGATTTTTAGACACTTGTAAACTGCTCCGTACTTTTACTGAATACTTTGTTGTCGCTTAAAATGCTTATTCACTTCCAGTATACTTTAAATATTTTTGAAATTTAAAATAAAAGCCATATTTTTCTGTGTTTTTACTAGGATGTTTAAGCAAAATTCGCGTGATTAAAAAAGATAACATTTAATAAAATGGCGAATGCGCCGGGAAAGCATCCTTGTATATTTCTTTATTAAATTGATTATGTATTTCTCTAAAGGCTTAATTATAAATACGACACAAAAATCCCCCTAAACGTGGCCAAATTGGTCCATTTACAAATTCATTAATTTAACTAATCCAAAGCAGTAAGCACATAGGATGTTATTATTTTACTGATTTTATTTTCATTCTACAGTTTTCTTCTAAATTTTAAAAATTTGGTCTAGTAGCTGATAGATGGCGGTAGTGAGAAACGTTAATAGATGCCTACTTTACACGAAATTAGTTAAATTAACAAATATAATCTATTAAGTTTGATCTAAAGATGAATTAACATAACTTCACTTAGTATTAACGTATCGTAAATTAAATTAATTATACGAAAGATGAAATCGCATTTACACATCCAATTAACTTAACTTTACGTTTACTTATAGGTTATATTTCTTAATTTCGACAAGTCTCAGCTAATTTAGTGTAAAGTAAGCATCTTTACTAGAGCCATCTATCGGCTACTAGACCCAATTTTTAAAATTACAAAGATAATCGAAGAATATAGACACTAATGTCGGTAAATATTACGATTCTAACATTTACCGATAGATGGCGTTTACTAAACTAACGTGTTCTAAATTAACCTGTTAATTTATTATTATTAACCTGTTAATTTATTATTATTAACCTGTTAATTTATACCATAAATGCATTAATTTTGCCGCGTCTAATAAAGTATAGTTAAGTTAAATTAAATTAACACCACTTAAAGCTACTTAACTCCACTTAACTTAACTCGAACAAATTAATGCATTTATAGTATAAATTAACACGTTAATTTAGAACAGTATACGCCACCTATCAATGTTCGTATAAAATCGTATTATTTACCAACATTAGTGACTATTCTTCGATTATCTTTGTAATTTTAAAAATTTGGTCTAGTAGCCGATAGATGGCTCTAGTTAAGATGCCTACTTTACCCTGAATTGGCCGAAATTTGTCGAAATTAAGAAATATAACCTATACGTAAACGTACAGTTAAGTTAATTGGATTTATAAATGCAATTTCATATTTCGTATAATTCATTTAATTTTGTGTTAATTCGCGATACGTTAATTCTAAGTAAGGTTAAGTTAAGTCATCTATAAATCAAACTTTAATGCATTTATGAATTTCCTAATTTTACTAATTCAAAGCAGTAAACGTCATCTATTGGCAATTCTTAGAATCTCATTATTTTACTGGTTTTATTTCCATTCTACAGTTTATTTGCTAAGTTTAAAATGTTTGTCTAGTAGCCGATAGATAGCTCTAGTTTAAACCGATAACAGAAACCTGCTTTGACCGAAATTAGGTAAATTAACAAAAATAACCTATAAATAAACGTTAAGTGACGTTAATTTGATTTATAAGTGAGATATCAAGTTTCGTATAATTCATTTAATTTTGCGTAAATTCACGATACGTTAATTTTAAGTGCCTTTAGTTAATTCAATTATAAAGCAAATTGTAAATTTAATTCTAAAACAATACCTGTAGTAAACCGAGGGTATTAAACACTCATTCGTATAATTGGTCTCGAATGAATACTCACGCTGGTAGGTACTAACTAACTAACATAACATGAGTGAGTACCTACTGTAGTTGTTGGTGGAGACCGTGGGAACGTGTGCTACAGGACACGCTTCATGACTCTGTCCCCCTTGCCCCACTCCCCCCCGCCTGCAACGAGTCAATGAGCCGGAGGCCACGTACTCGCGTGCTAGCTGCCTCCATCTATAGGTACCAAATACACTCCGTGTAGGTACTGATACAGCAAGGTATTGTCATCATTATTGCCAATTCTGTATGTAGAGAGGATAGATTAAGATTGTGTCTTTTATTTCTTGTGACTGAGTTGAGCTGTTACATCTCTATTCTTTGTAAATATAATGAGTTTGGTTAATTTTACATTAGCTTTGTTTGCACAGGATGAAAAAAAACCTTTTTTTATCGGTTATTTTAAAGTTACTTAAAAATTTAAAAAAACTTAATTTTTTAACTCGTTATAACTTTTTATATGTATTCCGAAAGCAAACCAAATATAGAACTTTAAATGCAGTGTGTCCAAAAATTGACGCATAAACGCGACAAAACGTTATTGGGGCATGCCTAAAGATCCCTGGATATATGTTAATAATTATATGTTTATAAAGTGTAAAACTTTGAACGCTCATACCTTAGAGATAACAGCACATATTAACGAAACAAATGGTTTAATACAAAACTGCAGTCTATCTAAAACCATTTTAGAAATAGGAGCATCATAGGCTTTTTTCTTGATGCTTGGAAGTTTTGTGTGTTTTCTATTTTCGAAGTAATGCCATTTTTAAGTATTTGAAACCAATGAAGCGTTTGAAAATTTTTAAACTTATAACAAATGTGACACATTTTATATTTGTTGTAAAACCCAATTTTGTTTTTTTGCAGAAATATTATTCAGCGCTTTCACCATTTTATTCAAACTGAAAAATTCATCAAATTCCTTTAGAAATTAAAATATAAATCTAAGCACCTACAGGTTGTCCAAAAATTGACGCATAAACGCAATGGTACGCTGTTGGAATGAAAATTGTTAAAAAAAATTTATGCCATGTATCCTTGAAAATATAAGGCCCCAAAGTTCGAAACATTGAACGCTTATATCTTAAAGATAACAGCACATATTAACGAAAGAAATGGCTAAATACAAAGGCACAATTTATCCAAAATTATTTTACCATTTGTTTATCTTTTAAATGGTCAAATTACATTTTTATAATCAATTTAATTTTACAAAAATTTCATGAAATGGAGCTGACAACAATGTCAATATGATCTAATGCAAAAACGTATGCTTAAAAATCTAGATGAGTTTCTAAGATTTATTTTACAAACTATGTTGCCGAACTTATGCAACTTTGTTCGCATTTTTCTCGATGAATATAACAAATGGATTTATTTTGACAATTTTCTAGGGATCTCTGAAAATGCCCCAAGAGCGTATCATCGAAATTAACTCATTTAAATTAACGTTAAAACAGTGTTTAGTTAAAATATGCATTTTCAAGTATAATTCACTTGAGTTGATATGTGGCGCCACCATTAGCATTGACGGTGGCGCCACGCACTACAACTCTCAACTTATCTCTACATTTTATCTTTTATTAAATTGACATGGCGCTACTTCGTACTTGTATACTTGTTGTTGATTGTAGATTACAATCTTAAACGTTTTCCGTTCAACAGCCACATAAAGTAGGTATTATAGAAAGTATGAATCTTTCAAGATACTTGTCCTAAGCAAGGTTTATTAAAAAATGATAAGTACTGCAAAATATTGCAATTAATGGAAAGGCAATTAAAATTTTATGCAGTTAATCTTGAGGTATTTGGGAATTTTCGTTTATGCATCGGTGATTTGGCATATGCATCATGGGTATTGATTTCACATTCTTTTTAATTTTAAATTAAGAGAAATTATGTCACTCATTAGTGAATTATTTTGTCATATCTCAAATTTTTGTTATGAAACCCATTTCAAAATTTACCTAAAATTTTATGGTTTTAAATGTCATCTCTTTTTTTTTTAATGAGTACAAGGTGTCAAAAAATTGGAGCATAAACGCGATGGTACGTTTTTGGAGCATGCCCAGGGATCACTAGAAAATCACTAGAAAAAAAAATCCATCTGTTATATTTATCGAGAAAAATGCAAACAAAGTTGCATAAGTTTGGCAACACAGTTTGTAAAATACGTCTGAAAAACTCATCTAGATTCTTGAGCATACATTTTTGCATTTAGATCATATTGACATTGTTTTCAGCTTCATTTTATAAATTTTTTGCAAAATTAAATTAGTTGTAAAAATCTAATTTGATCATTTAAAAGATAAACAAATGGTAGAATAATTTTAGATACATTGTGCCTTTGTATTTAGCCATTTCTTTCGTTAATATGTGCTGTTATCTTCAAGATATAAGCGTTTAAATTTCGCACTTTAAGGCCTCATATCTTCAAGGATATATCTACCGTGCAATGGAAAATGAGTGTATGTGCAAAAATCGGATTTTAAGATGATAGAGTTTTTTTTTCATATGCTTAACATTGAACTGCAAATACACTTTTTGGACTTATTAATATCTAAATATTTATTAATAAAATAATGTTTAAAGTATGATTATCGTTTTCGCATGGTCCAAAAAACGTATAAATCAGTAAACATGTCAAAATCAGTCACATTCTTTTTCCATTGCATGGTAGATAAGAGACCGATTTTTTTGCAATTTTCTTGAAGTCCCTAGATATACCCCAACAACGTACCATTGCGTTTATGCGCCAATTTTTTGACATTCTGCATCTCTTTTAAAAAAAATAAAAACCTACTTTGTTTAAAATATCAAATATCCAAATATTTAAGCAACAGTTGGTTAATACCCCTAAAATCCAATACCACCAATAATTAAAATTCCAAAAGGGCAGTGAGCAGTAAGCCATCAAAGCGGCTATGACTACACATAATCACATAGTATGCCTTGGAATGCCTCAATCCATTGATAAAAAACAAAAGAGCGGTGCTGCTAGGCCTGCATAAAGTGGCTATACACAAATAAACACACTTTATAACAATCTGTTATTTGATAGAGTAGCTAAGGATCAAGCATGCCAACACAACACGTGTTCGTCGTGCAGAAAATCGAGCATCGTGGGAAACATTATGTTATGTAGCTTACTTGATTCAGTAGAGCGATGCATCACGCCAAGCCTCCCTCGTTTATTTAGGAATGTTGCACAGTCATGTGTTTATTACCCACCACCCTTTTTTTAAGAGTCAAATCTAAATTTAGATGAGTTTTTTTAATTGTAGCCATTTTAATGTCTCTTTAAATTTGTGAACAAAAACAATACTTTCTGCTTTGTATTTCAGAAGGGAAATCAGTTTTATTGGTTGCCTAGTTTTAGAAGCAAACCAACCATTCTACAATGTGTTCACAAATTGGCGCATAAACGCGATTTTACGCAAGTCTGGGGACACCTTAAAAATTGTTTTAAAAAAATAGTCATACAGGGTGTTATTTTGTAGACTTTACTAGCGTTTTGCTCAGCTATGTGCAATTCGATTTCCATGAAAATTTCTGGAGTGACCATTTAATAACTGTGCTTGCGACTGGTAAATACAATATTTTAATTGCTCTAACGGTTTTGCAGAAAATGACATTAACTATCATACTTATCGATTTTTATGCTAATAATTATTTTTTTCGGAAAATCTGGATTATTTTATGCAAATAAACCATTCTATAAGTCTTAAGACTTGGGTGTCAAATTCATAAATAGGATGTTCTGTGCACTCAAAAGTTAGCAAAAGTTATCTCCTTGAATGTCAGTTATTTTCGAAATTTCAACAAAATATGTAAAAATACTCCTTGAATGTCAGTTATTTTCGAAATTTCAACGAAATATGTAAAAATACGGAGTAATACATCATAACTATGATTAAAAATATTTAGGGTAATGTTTGTGATACATAGAAGTGGTACTGAGTGCAAGATATAATAAAAATATGGTAAAATTGTACTTTTGGTGTTTTTCTTTCTGCATTGAAATCTTTAAACGAGCACACCTATGTTAGGAAAAAACGTAAATTGCAATTTTAATCATACACAAGCTTAAAAAAACTATGGTAAATTAACGTATTATAGTTTGGCATAGACCACGTAATGTATACAGGGTGTTACCAAATAAGTAGGAAAAAATTCAGGGGGTAATTTCTGAACCCATTTTAAGAAAAAAAGTTTATATAAACATGTGTCCGAAAATCCTTCGTTTCTGAGATACAGCTCCCCCAAAAACCCCTAAAAAATCAGTTTTTTCGCTATAAGTTTGAGAAGAATAATTTTTTCAAAAAATTTTATAGGACCTATTTGATTTATCTAATCACTAGAAATATTTTCCTCTTTGTAAAATTTAAAAAATCGTGTTAATAGTGGGGGCCCTTAGGGGGCTGTAAGAAAAATAAAAGTCAAAATCGGGCATATGTTTATAGAAACTTTTTTTCTTAAAATGGGTTCAGGAATTACCCCCTGAATTTTTTCCTACTTATTTGGTAACACCCTGTATAAACCAAAAAAGGTATCCGTAGTCGAAGAAAATAACAAAATTTGTATTATGATTTTTGAAGTCAAATTTTCGACACAAAGAAATAATCTTTTTAAATAAAACCATAATACGTTTGTTGCACTATTTTTTAAGTTTTTAAAACTACATTTAGATTTAATATAGGATGGGGCCTCATGTAGGTGTGCTATTTAGTAGAATTGACGGGTGCTCAACGGAGATGACTTTCGAGCTTCTAGGAGCACAGATCTTTAAATTTGTGAATTTGAATCTCTAATTTTTAGGGTTATGAGACAGTCTTAACGTTAAATTAAAATAAAAATGTATTTTGACAACAGTACCTTCCTAAAAATTAACATTGCTGTTTTTCCGGCGCATTCGCCATTTTATTAAGGGTATTAACGAAGGATCTTGTAAGTCCAATTTTTAAGTAAATGCATTTATCTTGGCCAGAAATGTCCAATAAAAAAAGGCGTGCATGTTTATCTGATGGGAATTGCGTATGATTGACCAATAAAGTTACAATCCCAGATTGCATAAATTTAAATCTTGCGTAAATACATAATTTACAACTTGAGATCGTACTTTCTCACCGATTCATCGATGGATGTAGAATTATCTGGAGTCTGAGATAAGATAAAAGTGGTAGGTAATATACCTACCATCTAAGTAGCAGTCATGGAGACCTATTAACTTATGAAACAGGGCACACGCAAGTTACACCAATCATTTTAAAAAGTATGTCTTAAAAGCAACGCAAAAAATAGTGTTCGTAAGACAAAAAATCTTGTCTAGTCTTTAAAATCAAGACAAGGAATTTCTAAACTATTGTTTTATGTTTAAAAAATAACATTGCTTTTTCTAATTTGGCAAAAATTAGAGGATAAAAAAGACATTGAATGGAAGAAATACTATATTTAAAGGGTAAAGATTGCCTATACATATTATAACATTTGTTTTTGTTTAAATTTATTTTTAATCAGTAACGAACTTTCTTAAAAAAACTAAAGCAGTATAAGAAATATAATGATCTTCTTGGTCTACAAAAGAAATGTTAATAATCTTAATTAAAAATAGTTATTTATATATCAAGGGCGTAAAGTAATTGTTTCTCGAAAAACGCGAAAAACAATTACGCCCGTGATATATACACTATTTTTTTTCACGATCCGCAACATTTTTTAATATTCTTGTTATAGGTTTACAATATAAATTAGAAAAGAATAAATATTTAAAACCTTACTTTACGCACACTAAGGCGGGCCAAAAATTGCACTATTGCGCTCGGTCGTGAAAAAAATTATAAAAATGAATTTGAATTTTTTAATTGATCTATCACCTTGACATTTTCTTTTGCGCCCGGCGGGCTTAAAAGAGGCCCATGGTGAAAAAAACCTTACTTTACGTACACAAAGGCGGACCAAAAAGTGCACTATTGCGCTCGGTCGTAAAAAAAGGGTATTTCATTTGGTAAAATTTCAAAATGCTTACAAAAGTTCAATTAAGGATACTAGTGTTCTCAATTAAACCAATAATCTTCTTAATTAAACAGACTATTCAACGAGAAATGTTGCGAAGCATAGAAACTGTGGTTATGTAATGTTGGTTGCCTAAAACCAACAAAAAACAACAGTTTCTGATCATTGCTCAGTGGCTTTATAACAGTTAATTTTAATTCAAAATTGTGCTTACCAACAACATAAACAAAGCACAAGTTGACATATTCTCAAGGTCCATCAATAAGCGTTTAAATACAGAATTTTGACAATTTAGAAGCACTATTTTTTGGCATTTTATATTGCCAAAATGCTGTACTTAAACCCTTATTGATGGACCTTTTGTCAACTTGCTTTGTTTATTTATGTTGCTGAAAAGCACAATTTTTAATTAAAATTAACTCTTATAAACCCACTGAGCAATGACCAGAAAGTGGTGTATTTTGTTGATTTTAGGCAACCAACAGTTCTGTAGTAGGGAGGAAAAAAGGTATAAGTATGAAAATGTTATTTGTGCATGTCACTTGAAAAATGGTTTTCTAACAAATATTAAGCAATAGTGAGAAACTTGATAAAAAAATAGGTTTTACAGTACGTATATGGTTAATCCAAATAGTAAATATTTAAATGTTTCTATTATAATTCGGTGTCTGAAGAACACATTTTTTTAAATGTCAAAAATATTTATATTTATCCCCTTTTGCCTCCCTACCACAGAGTTTATATGTTCCGCGACATTTCCCTTTAAGCATGTTAAATCTATGTTTGATGTTTAAGTCTACCTTAGTTAGTATTTCTGAAACAGTTTTAAAATAGTTCTTCCATCAAATTTCTTAGATATTACGCTGTACTAAATTGTTCAGCATTTATTCGGTAGATCATTAAAAATAGAGCCTAAGTTTTGGGCAAAAGTATGGTACAACTCGTGACTTTTGCAACAACCTAAGTATGATACATGAAAGAGTATGCAAGCAAGCGGGCCACTAGCTGCAAGCAAGGATGATGGGAAGGCATACATAAAACGGGCAACTTCCTGTGTTCTCTGTAAGTAAGCAGTGATTAGCACCGCCGTGTGCCCCCCTTGCCCTCCTACATGAGTGACCACATCCTCTAGCTACTCTCATGACTTCTTTAGATTCCCACGGCCCTACAACACCTTACCTACCTGTATATGCATGTTAGCTGGCTCTTTCTTTAATCAGTCTTTCCTTTTATCGCTTCTCTATCTGTGCAGCTCTGTCTGTAATTACCTAATTATGTACCTATACCCAGGTATTATAAAGTAGTATAGACACTTTTATTTACGTAAATGATGATACATTATGAGTGAGGCGACACGACGTCGCTAGGTGGTGCTTTTATAGATGTAGATTAATTCAGTAACTGTCTTAATTTATCTAAGATAGATTTGAATTTTAAAAAAGCACTTTTTGTAATAAACAAATTTATGGCGAATGCGCCGGGAAACTGCCGTGTATTCCTAAATTTTTTTGACTTATTTCTAAAGAAACTTCCATAGATGTTTAAATACAATCTACATTTTTGTTTTAAGCACAGACTTTGCATTATAAGGTGTCAAAAAATTGTCGCATAAACGCGAAGGTACGTTATTAAGGCATTTCTAGAGATTCCTATACAGGGTGTCCAAAAAATGGCGCATAAACGCGATGGTACGCTCCTGGGGCATTCTCAGGGATCCCTAGAAAATTGTCAAAAAAAATCCATTCATCGAGAAAAATGCGAACAAAGTTGCATAAATTCGGCAACACAGTCTAGGAAAATACATCTAACAATCCTATCTATAAGTCTAAAAATCCCATTTTTGAGTCTTGATAATACACTTTTGCACTAGATTTTATTGACGTTGTTGTCAGCTTCATTTCATAAAAATTTTGTAAAATTAAATTGATTATAAAAATGTAATTCGACCATTTAAAAAATAAACAAATGGTGGAATGGTTTAAGATTGACTAAAGCTTTGTATTAAACTATTTGTTTCGTTAATATGTGCTGTTATCTTCAAGATATAAGCGTTTAATGTTTCGCACTTTGGGGCCACATATCTCTGAGGGTATATGAGATAGATTTTTTTTAACAATTTTCTGAGGCTCCCTAGACGTGCACCAACAACGTACCATTGCGTTTATGCGCCATTTTTTGGACACCCTGTAGAAAAATATTAAAAAAAATCCATCCACTTACCCTTAGAGATATGAGGTCCCAAAGTGTAAAACTTGAAACGCTCATACCTTGAAAATAACTGAACATATTAACGAAAAATAGGGCTTTATACAAAGGCACAGTCTATCCTAAACAGATAAACAGAAAAACTTATTTTCTGTCAAAATTATAAAGGTTCCCTTTAAAATGGTTATAATTATTAAATATTAAAAGGGCACTGTGTAATAATAAAATTTATGGCGAATGCGCCGGAGAACACCGTTTATGTTCTTAGATTTAAAGCCAAAAAGAGGTATACGTCTCCTTGCAGTTCGTAAAATTAACGAAAAATGTACTGTGGCGAAACCACTTGTCGTATCCTAACAAACCTTTTAGTGTAGTCCTAATAAACTTAAAGAGTTTGTTTGGCACTTGTGGTGTGGGGCACTTAAAATCTAAATACTACGTATTTATGGGTAGAGCGGAAACCGTATCCAAGCATTTTGCTGGTCAATTTGTGCAAAACGTCAAATGAAAGAATTTAATGTTTAAAATTTTTTAGGTTATGAATTATGTCAATTTGATTACAGAGCTAGAGACAAGTTAATACTCATGTCACTAGTCTACTAGTTTCTAGTTAAAGAATAAATAATATTTTAAATTTCTGTGTTTCTGACATAATAATCTAAAAACTTCACATGCGTCAAATTTTGAAAAATACAGCAAATTATATTTGAAAAAACTCTATAAAATGTAATAAATAATAATAAAATAATTAATTATTTATTGGTGAAAAAAATGATACAAATATAACATACGACCGAAGTTTTTCAGACTTAAAATGTAATAAAATATTCAGAATTTAAGTTTGGTGCAATGAAAATGTAATTTTAAAAATGTTTACTCACGTAAATTTGTGGCCAATAGATTAAAAACGTATGTATTTTAAAGAAAAACATATTATTGCTTGTTCTTGTATAGTCAGATTGATTATTTGAAATTTTGGATAGACAAATTGTTTTTTAAATTGCATTTTACCACAATGTTCAAATATTAAAAAAAAAACGTTATTTCCAAATTTTCATGTTTCAGACTTCAGTATTCTATCTTGCTTTTATTTCCAAACATCCAAAGCACTATCTTCTTTAAAAATATTTTATTTTATATAAATATTAAGATACCGTAAAATGGGGCGAAAATTCTAATCAAGAAGTTTTTTTGTCAACAGTAGGTATCTACATGCATTTGATAATAAAATATATATATCAAAAGGTGTTTAGAGTAAAATGTTCCTTTAAACTACGATTAATCGAAAAAAATAACACATTTTTTGGAACCATTTTCGACATTTTTACTAAAAGTGAAGTTTTATAAGTTTTAGGTTCAAATCTGACTTTTTGCACAAATTGACCAGCAATTTAGTCATTTGTTTCATTACCCGTGTCCGCCATACCTATAGAAACGAAGTTTCTAGCAAATGTAGTTGCCTTATTGTGGTGCCATTGGTGGCGCCCCCTATTTGTCTATATGCAAAATATAAAAGACAACCCTCTTATCTCAATGATTTAAATTTTAAAAGGGCATTATTTTGGGATAATGGCGATAATATGGCGAATGCGCCGGAAAACTTTTCTGTTTTCTTGAATTCTGTCATTCTTATTATTATGTCTTTTTAAAAAGAATAATCAAAGAAACCAAATTCCAATATAAAAGATACATATGAGTTATATCAGCGAGTGTGTTAAAAAATACGTTTTTTTTAAGGGCACGCTTTCAGTCCTTTAAAAAACTTCAAAATTAAGTTATTTATTACCACATGGTTTATATTTTCTTCTTAAGCATATTAATATCCAATTTATGGTAAACTTGTCACTTCAAATTCTGAAATATATCATCCGGCCTCTTTTAAAAACCATATTAATTTAAATTATGTAAAAAAAACTACCCTGGCGACCAGAGGAAGAGTAAAAAAAATAACGAGCATAAAAAGGAAGTTTTTTTTATGATGCCGGCACATTCTTATCTCGAAACATAAAACCACTTTTAGGTTTTTAAAACCCTGATGTTTTCGCTTTATTATTAAGTGAAAATAAACATTCTTGAATAAATCATTTGAAATGTGACATACAGACCAAGATAGGAATGCGGTTTTAAAATGTAGCACATGTGTTTTAAGAGGGTTGAAAGTTTGCATCAAACAGGCTTTTATCTTAAATAAACAAAACAAAATCGGTTTGTTTTCACATGGTAAGAAGGTACCTATGTAAACTCAAAATTGATACTCTTCGTCATAGACAAGTATTGCAAATACTAGTACTATCGTGGACATGGAATTTAAAACGATCAATTTTTGCATTGTAAATATGGTCAAAATAGTGGCTTAAACATCTCAAGTTTTATGCGAAGTGGACATTAACAAGAAACATTTCTCTAATGTATTACGAACATTAGAGCCTTATTGTTATCCTAAAACAAAATTATTTAAAAAAGGAAATATCTTCTTACTATTTTTCTCGCCGGCAGCACATTTTGCATAATTTATTTTAATAAAATACATTTGACGTAGTTGTTGTCAAAATAACATTCGAAAACTGACATAAAAATACCCCATGCACAGTAGAGTAACATTCAAAAAATCCAAGGTGGCTAATAATAAATCGTTTTAAATTCCATGTCCACGATAGTATATTAAACATAGAATTTTATAAGGAACGTTTTTTAGCACGCGTCCCATGGACAATGATAAAAAACTCATTATAAAACGAGTATTTTATGCTTTTTTTATATTTGCTTCATTTAATTTATTAATATTTTAAATTAAAACAAAACTTAAAATCTTATTTTTATTGGATTGGCAACATTGACATGTTGAAGTAAAGAGTAAGTTTAGGTCAGACATATTAAATAATGACATTTGTAAACTTTACTTACTTAATACTGAATGAATAGGCGTTTTTGAGAAAATGTAACCGTTGATATCGTTTCTTCAATTCTTCTAGTTATTCCTTCTACAAAAAACTATCTCCCCCGATAGTTTATAATAGTAAAATGTGTAAATAAAAAGTAAATTGCAAGGAAAGAATTCATCTTTTTGCATCTGGAAAATCAACCTAATAAAATAACATTTTTGAAGTTAATAATGAAACAATTGAGCAACTTTAAAAAACAAATTTTAAGTTTCATAAGGTGCTTATTATAAAACGCAATTATAACAAAAGTTAACACATTATCTAGCAGGTTAACAGTATTTAAAGGGCTTCAAATAATCAAGGTGCATACCCATGCAGTTAACAGGTGGATGACTTCCCCTATACAATATACACAGCCCTGCCTGCCCCTATCTAGACTAGCTGTATTTAAACCCTTTTATAATTATTATACATAGTTGGCCTTGAACTTCCCTTTAAATCTAGCCAGCCTGTTGCATGACGCACTATAATCTACGATAAAATAGTTTGAAAAGGTAGGTAACGGGTTACAACGACAGGTGCTTTTTAAACATCTATTACTTTTTTTTTATCTTTATGAGTATTAGATTTTTATTTTTATGATGCCCATATTTTCTTAAAAAAAATAATGTAATGGTAAATCAATTATAAACCCGTGGGAAAATGTGTACACAACTAAAAAAAAACTTAGAAATTGTATTTTTTGCTTTTAAGTACTTGTACGGTTTTATTTTGCTAGGAGTGTATGTATAAAATTATGCACTTTTTAAGTTGATAAGAAATCAAGTAGGGAAGGAAAAAGGAAATTATAATTTGCCTTTTGATTTACTAATCATGCTCAATCAGTTTCATTTAATTAGGGCTACAAACGTATTATGGTTTCATTAAAATCGGTTATTTCTTCGTGTCGAAAATCTGACTTCAAAAATCATTATACTATTTTTATATTTCTTTTTTTTTTGTCGACAACGGATACATTTTTTGGTTTATATACATTACGTGGTCTATGTCAAACCAAAACGTTAATTTAATATGGTTTTTTTAGGCCTGTAAATGATTTAAATTGCAACTTACGTTTTTCCCTAATATGCTCGTTCAAAGATTTTAATGCAGAAAGAAAAACAACAAAAGTACTATTTCACCATATTTTTATTATATCTTGCACTCAGTACCACTTCTATGTATCACAAACATTATCCTAGACATTTTTAATCATAGTTATTGATGTATTACTGTTTACTTTTTATTTTTGTAGTAAAAAACATTTTAAAACAAAGTAAGAAGCTAAAAAACTTAATAAAAAAAACTTCTATACAAAAAAACAACAAGAGCTATTAAAATCAAGACTACTGTTAATAACACAGTGCCTACATTTTAAAACCCATCGCATGTGGTGTGGTATCACAATAATTATTAATAATAATATGATCCGCAAAGCTACGAGAACAAAAAAAATCCTTATAACCTTCATATAAGTTCATACAATAGTCTTACTTCAAAAGGCAATACACACAAACAAGATAAAAAGAGACAGACATATATCCAAGGAAGACATAAGGGCGATTTATAGAACGTTACTTTCACTTTACTTCGGCGTAACTTCACTTTTGCGTAACTTAACAAATTTGCTTAATTTATGGATTGTAAAGTTACGTGAAATTGGGAACAGGTATGCGCATGTGTCTGAACTCGCGACTTCTGACTTTTTACACCTGGGCGGTAATTACGGAATATCGCTTCTTACGAAACCTACATAAGAAGACCAGCAAGTTTCGTACGAAGTGATATTCAGTAATCATCACACTTGACAATAAGGGTGAATATCTCATTTTTGCAAATTTTGCGCATGATCGGTCAAGCTCGGCTTTTGACAGTACTACTTACAGCTAAATGAATCAGCAAAGTAGCGCTAAAGTGAAGTATAAATTTGCTAATACATTCCCATGTATTTTATTTAATTTTCTGTAAAGTTACGCCGAAGTAAAGCGGAAATAAAGTAAAAGTTACGTTCTATAAATCACGCTTTAAGGAAGGCTAAAGACTATGCAAGCAAGCAAAGGAAACATTATAAGGCAGCTGCATGTCGATGATCGTACAAATCTTTCCCACGCTTAAAGTACACCTTTAGAAGACTGCTTTCTTCTCTTTTCTCAATAAGAGTGTGCTGGGAGTACGTATGGCATATGGGTAACGAGCGAGAGTAACCGTGGGAATGCACCCTTACCTTACCTAGTTCTGTTATTTAATGGATGCATAAGGCCATCACATAATGAAGGCAGATTTCTCCTTTGCTTTGGTCTTTTATTTGGGCTTTCGTCCTTTCGATTACGAGAGTGTTTCCCTTTCTATTGTTTGATCACGCGGTTAGTTTTATTCAATTTCTTGCAACCCTTAATTTAATTTAATAGATTTGGTGACTCGTTAATGAATTCTGATTCTGCTGACATACATTTATTGTTATGTTACCTTTTTACTTTTTGATTTTTCTTTAAATGTAATTTTTTACTTTTTTACAGACAATTATTTTGGCAAAATGGATTACTAATTAGAATACTTTAACTGTGTCTTTTTTGAATCCTTGTTTTTAGTATTGCAGGCCATTGTAAGTTAACAAATGGACAAATACAAAATTGCCACTTATTTGACTTCTAAAAAAGTCTTCTTACATTTGCGTTCTAAAGGGTGTCCAAAAAATGGCGCATAAATGCGATGGTACGTTGTTGGGACATATATCTATCTAGGAACCCCAGAAAATTTTAAAAATCTACTTCAAATACCCTTAGAGATATGAGGCCCCAAAGTGCGCTTATATCTTGAAGATAACAGCACATATTAATGAAAGAAATGGCTAAATACAAAGGCACAATCTATCTTAAATTATTTTACCATTTGTTTATCTTCTAATTATTTAAATTACATTTTTATAATCAATTTAATTTTACAAAAATTTAAAGAAGTGAAGCTGACAACAATGTCAATATGATCTAATGCAAAAATGTATTCTCAAGAATCTAGATGAGTTTTTAAGATGTATTTTACAAACTGTGTTGCCGAACTTATGCAACTTTGTTCGCACTTTTCTCGATGAATATAACAGATTCTTTTTTACAATTTTCTAGCAATCCCTGAGAATGTTCAAAAAGCATACCATTGCATTTATATGCCAAATTTTGCACCTAATAAACGAAACTGAGTCACAATTTTTTTAAAAAACAACAACGGTTGCTTTTACTTTGTCAATTTTAGATAATTAAACAAAAAAGTGCATATAGTGACTGATTTACAAAGAAGTGTAGAGTTTTTTAATGCAAAGTTTGTGCATAAAAAAAATGTAGCTTATTTTTACAAATTAAAGTTTCTTTAGAACAAATAAGTTAAAATAATTTAGGAATACAGGGCACTTTTTCGGCGCATTCGCCATATTATTAACTGTTACAAAATAGGGCCCTTTTGTCCCTCTTAAACATTTAAATCCATTTTTGATAAATTAAAATAGGTACAGAATTAATCTGCATCTATAACTACTAACTGGCAACTAGGCTTCATTTTTAAAATACGATTCTTGAATTTAGTGATATAAATTTTAAATTCTTGGAGCCCCATATTTGAAAACGCAAAACCCTTTTCATAAAAAAATACCTAAGGGTTCAAGGTCTTGCTTTAAAATTATAAATTCACCTTTTCTTTCTTTAATTAGAGTGTGCTAGTCGTACGTATGGCATATGGGTAACGGCTGGGGTAGACCGTGGGAACGAAGATTCCTTAACATCATGCATTCACCCTATTTTAAAGCATGCATGCCATCAAGGCAGATTTCTCCTTCTTTTGGTCCATCAGCTTTCGATTACGAGAGCTTGTGTCCAACACAAGTAACAGGGTTTACTTTTGTTCAAGATTAAATAGAGTTTTCTTTTCTTTTGTAAGCACATGCATGCTTATTTTATAGGTTTGGTTTCTTACCCTATTTTATCAATAGGTAGTTTTTATTAGGGTTTAAATTGATATTAGCACACTTTTTTCTTCTTTATTTTAAGCACAAAAAAATGCAAATTATTTATACAAACTTTGAAATTATTTACAAAATAAAGTGTGTCCAAAAAATGGCGCATAAACGCGATGGTACGTTCTTGGGACATTCTCAGGGATCCTCTAGAAAATTGTCAAAAAAAAAACTGTTATACTTATCCAGAAAAATGGGAACAAAGTTGCATAAGTTCGGCATCACAGTTTGTAAAATAAATCTTAAAAACTCATCTAGATTCTTGAGCATACATTTTTGCATTAAATCATATTGACATTGTTGTCAGCTTCATTTCATAAAATATTTGTAAAATTAAATTGATTATAAAAATGTAATGTGACTATTTAAAAGATAAACAAATAGTAAAATAATTTTAGATAGAATGTGCCTCTGTATTTAGCCATTTCTTTCGTTAATATGTGCTGCTATCTTCAATATATAAGCGTTTAAAATTTCGCACTTTGGGGTCTTATGTCTTCGAAGGTATTTAAGATTTTTTTTAACAATTTTCTGGGGCTCCCCTAGACATGCCCCAAGAGCGTACCATCGCGTTTATGTGCCAATTTTTGGACACCCTGTATAAGAATTATTTCCCGGTTTCTGTAATGATTTTAATTTTTAGTAAAGATTTTATTAGCATTTGATTTAAAATTCCAGCATGTATGTTTGTTTAATAATTGGGAAGTACCAGCAAGTACGTATTAGAATTATTAGGTATTTAATTTATGAATGGCACATGTAGCTATTTTTGTTTATTTAATAATTTTCAAGCACGTGTACCCACGTGGATGCGTCGTAGGTCATCATATTAAATATTTAATAGGATGTTTGAATAATAATGCCTAACTAAATATCTAATTGAAAGTTTGAGTGGTGTTAAATAAACTTAATAACAGTTTAATAGTAAATTAAAACATAAAGTTTTATAGGAAGTGTTTTTTAGCACGCGTTGAGGTTTGTAAAATGAGCCGCACAGTGGTGAATTTTCTAATGGACAAGTGCTAAAAAACTCCTTATAAAACGAGCTATTTGTAGCTTTTCATATTTGCTTTATTTATTTTATTAAGCAGAATTTTTAATTTGAATTAATTACCTGAAATAACTAGAAATTTTATTTTGGTTATATTGGTAGCATTGATATTTTGAAATAAAAGATAATTAAGGTCAGATATATTGAATAATGACATTTGCAAACTTGACTCACTTAATGCTTAATGAATAGGCGTTTTTGAGAAAATGTAACCGTTGATATCGTTTCTCCAATTCTTCTAGTTATTCCATCTACAAAAAAACTATGTCCACTGATAGTTTAAAATAGTAAAATTTGCATACAAAAAGTACCTTGCAAGGAAAGAATTCATCTTTTTGCATCTGGAAAACCAACCTTATAAATTAAAAATTTGGGTTAATTAAGGAAGCAATTCAGCAACTTTAAAAATTCGGATTTCAGAATGTGCTTATTATAGAACGCAAATATGAAAAAATGTTTACTACAATGTTAATACATGCAAGATTGAAATTAAGATTGTTTTTTATGATATCCCGTTTCATTAACCCAATATTTTTTTCTACGCATCATCGCATTTTTTTAATTACAGCCCAAAAATGGTCCAACTTCCTATTTTGGCAAATGCATCTGTATACGCAAAAAAAATTGTTAAACTGACCGCGACTACTCGCTACCTGATTTTATTATTTATTTTTAATACATAAAATCCAGTCCACCAACAAAAAACTGGTGCCTTAATTATAATTTATAAATTATAAAATCAAAAAATAATAACTGTTGCATTAGCATTAAAAAGGCAAACTTAATAAAAACTGACATGCATCAATAGTTTAGGTTTTATTTACAGTTTGTTGGATATAAAAAAGAGACAGGACACATGGAGTTATCACCGGTGGAGTGCATAAAGATTGTCGTAACTTTTTTGTTCCTGAAAATTTTGTAATTTTATTTATTGTGGCTGGTAGATGGGTTCAATAAGAAACTTTCTTATTACTTGAAACTTCTCGCTTAACTGTACCAATTTGAAATAATTAATTCAAAATGGTCTTATTGTATTGTGTATCTTGTTTAAAATTAGACAAAAAACAACTAAAGGTTGAGAAAAATTGTAGTTTTGTGCAAGATAGTGAATACAATAAACCCATTTTTAATTAATTATTCCAAATCGGTACAGTTAAGCAAGAAGTTCCAGGTAATAAGAAAGTTTCTTATTGAACCAATCTACCAGCAACAATAAATAAAATTACAAAATTGCTAGGAACAAAAAAGTAACGACAATCTTTATGCATTCTACCGGTGGTAACTCCATTTCTAGGGGGGCTACAAATGTCAAAACAAGTTTGAAAAGAATGTTTTTATTGCAGTTAATGATTCCATTAATTTTATTATGGTTCAACAAACCATTTGTAAGATATTTAGGATCAAGTATTAGTAGTGAAGTAGACTTAAAGGAGTGTAGTTTTTAAATGGCGGCGGTGCCCCCTAGCCTAGGACATATAGAGTGTATCTATTTTTTCGTCCTCTATTTACCCCTTTAAAAAATCTCTGGGGTTTTCTAAGCATGCCTGAACAACGTACCATACAGGTGGTGCGCCAATTTAGGACGTAGTTTTTTGCACTTGTTTTAAGGCTATAGATTCAAATTCATAAATGGGATGTTCTGTGCACTCAAAAGTTCGTAAAAGTCATCTATCTGAATGTCAGTGATTTTCGAAATTTCTACAAAATATGTAAAAATACGGAGTAATACACAATAACTATGATTAAAAATATTTAGGATAATGTTTGTGATACATAGAAGTGGTACTGAGTGCAAGAAATAATAAAAATATGGTAAAATAGTTTTGGTGTTTTTCTTTCTACATTAAAATCTTTGAACGAGCACATCTATATTAGGTAAAAACGTAAGTTGCAATTTTAATCACTTACAAGCTTAAAAAATTATGGTAAATTAACGTATTATGGTTTGGCATAGACCACGTAATGTACATAAACCAAAAACAACAAAACAAAAATTGAATAATGATTTTTGAAGTAAGATTTTCGACACCAAGAAATACCGATTTAAATGAAACCATAATGCGTTTGTAGCCCTATTTTTGTAGTTTTCAAAACTACATTTAGTTTGAATATAGGGTGGGGCCCTCATGTAGATGTGCTACTTAGTAGAATTGGCGGAAGCTCATGACTTATACGAGCTTCTAGGAGCACATGTTAGAAGATTTAATCTTAAAGTGTCTTGACTGTAGTATATTCTAGAGACTGTAGTGAAGTATAATATCATACATGGACAGCAGGTTGACTGAGAGAGAGGAGTAAAGAGGGCCATGATATGAGCTCGGTTGTAACACCTGCCTTTATTCCCACGAAAGACAGGAAATGCCAGAGTGAGATGGATGTAGCCTAAATAAGCGTGTTTAACTGCAATGCCAGATCAATGCTTGGCGTCCACATACACACACATGGGATATTATCATGTTTACGGATTTTATAAGTACGCGATCTTACTATAAAAAAGTGTGCACTTTTTTTCTTAAGTTTGTCCTTTAATTTTATATGAATTAATGCGTACTATTTTATGCGGGACGGACGTTTATTTATCATTTTTTTAGCTGTTGTGGTTCTGAATAATTTCTTGTTTATTGCAAATAATTTAAAATATAATTTAGGTTTTTTGCAATGTCCTTGTTTTGTACACACAACTTAATAATATATTTACAAAATGTACGAGATAAAATACAGGATGTCCAAAAATTGGCACATAAATGCGATGGTACCTTGTTGGGACATTCTCAGGGATTCCTGGAAAATTTTAAAAAAATCTATCTTACATCCTTGGAGATATAAGATCCCAAAGTACGAAATTTTGAAAGCTTATGTCTTAAAGATAACTGCACATATTAACGAAAAAAATGGCTTAATACAAAGGCACAATCTAACTAAAATTATTTCACCATTTATTTATCTTTTAAATGGTTAAATTAAATTTTTAGAATCAATTTAGTTATACAAAAATTTTATGAAATGAAGCTGACAACAATGTCAATAAAATCTAAAGCAAAAATGTATGCTCAAGAATCTAGATCAGTTTTTAAGATGTATTTTACAAACTGTGTTGCCGAACTTATGCAATTTTGTTCGCATTTTTCTTAATGAATATAACTGATGGACTTTTTTAACCATTTTCTGGGGATACCTACAAATACCCCAAAAAACGTACAATAAGTTCATCTCAAAATTCTGTCAAAACTAACCATGTATTTTCACAATTAGCATATAAAATGATAAAGCGTAAAAATCATTCAGCGCATTCGCCATTTTATTAAACCAATTTAATTTATCACAAAAATTGCTGTTATTTAGTAGGTAATTTAAATTTAAAAAATTAGGTAAGATTAAAAACAAAATATATGTATAATTTGAATACATTTTAAATGTCTTTTTTATTACACCAAAATTGGGCACATTTTGTTTTAAAACAATTCAAAAACCAACCACTGTTGTAGGTAATAGTTTTTTGCACCTCAGCAAACAATTTACACATAAAATTAAACAAAAAAAAATCTCGTGTCCTCACGTTCTCAATGCCGCAAATTAGTATGTCCACCCATGAACCCATGGTATGTTGGTACGTGTTTAAAAACCAATTGCATACCTATAAAATAAAATTAAATTTAAACATTCCCGGTCATAAACAAGCATTGGTATTTGGTACATACACAGGTATATTTATGAATAGAGCAAAAATTGAAGTGTGTGTGTGCCAATAATAATATACAACATAACATCAGTTAATGCATGTGGCGTCATTGAAAACTAAACAGAGAGAAACAGATACTTATAAAAGGTTGCTTAAAAGAGACAGAACGATTAATAGTAGTGCTTTAAAGAGCAACATACAGGATGTCCCGCTCAGAACGAGTGCATCTTTTAAGAAGGTAAATAGAGGACGAACAAATAGACAGATACACGGGACATGTCCTAGGCTAGGAGGCACCGCCCGCGCCGTTTAAAAACAACACCCCTTTAAGTCTACTTCACTACAAATACCCAATCCTAAATATCTTACAAATGGTTTGTCGAAACATAATAAAATTAATGGAATTATACACGGCAATAAAAACATTCCCTTTGGACTTGTTTTGACATTTGTAGCCCCCTTAGAAATGGAGTTACCACCACCAAGGAGTAGAGTGCATAAAGATTGTCGTGACATTTTTGTTCCTAACAATTTTGTTATTTTGTTTATTGTTGCTGGTAGATGGGTTCAATAAGTAACTTTCTTGTCACCTGAAACTTCTCGCTTAACTGTGCCTTTTTGAAATAATTATTTAAAAATGATCTTATTGTACTTCCTATCTTGCTTAAAACTAGATAAAAAAGTAAAAAACTTGCTTTTAGTGACGGACCAAAAAAAATGCTAATTTCGTGCAAGAAATTACGTAAATACAACAAACCAATTTTTTTTTTAATTCGGTACAGTTAAGCAAGAAGTTTTGGGTGATAAGAAGGGTAATGTTGGCAACAAAAAACAGCACTTTCTGGTCATTGCTCAGTGGGTTTATAAAAGTTAATTTTAATTAAAAATTGTGCTTACCAGCAACATAAATAAACAAAGCACAAGTTGACATATTCTAAAAGTCCATTAATAAGCGTGTAAATACAGAATTTTGTCAATTTAAAATGCAAAAAATAGTGCTTCTAAATTGCCAAAATTCTGTACTTAAACGCTTATTAATGAATCTTTAGAATATGTCAACTTGTGCTTTGTTTATTTACGTTGCTGGTAAGCACAATTTTTAATTAAAATTAACTCTTACAAACCCACTGAGCAATGACCAGAAAGTGGTGTTTTTTGTTGATTTTAGACAAACAACATTACATAACCACAGTTTCTATGCTTTGCGACATTCCCCTTTAAGAATGGACCACGATTGGAAAGATATTTTATTGGTTGCCAACAATTTAGCCTATAATTTTTTACAAAAAACTGCTTAGCACGAACTAACAAGTAGTAATGGTGCTTCGCTAAAACAGTTTGACACTAAAAATATTTATTTTGTAGCTTAAAATTATTTATGAAATTGGGCCATATAAAAGGCTTTACAAAGTGCTTTAAAATCATATTAAAACTGTAACATACCCCAAATACTATTAAGAAGGATTTACTTCAAAAAAGTATGCTTATTTACAATATCCAATAAATTATTCGCGACACGACACAGTTTTTAGGATTACCAAATTACAAAAATCATGTTTTTAGAACTAAAAATGTAAACAAACCATTGTAGAATGCTATATTTAAGCAGATTTTGAGGTTTTCCTTGTTTCAGATTGTTTGTTGTGAATTAAGTGACAGCTTTAATTACTTTATTGTTTTCACATTTCACAATAGTAACGAGCGAGCATTTAAATTCTACCTCGACTCTTGCCATGTCATTTTTGATGTTGTCATCTTTTTTTGACGTTTAAACAAACTATCAAAGACATACGGAAAAGCAGCTTTTGTTTTCCATGGCAAGAGTCGAGGTAGAATTTAAATGCTCGCTCGTTACCTTCTTAAAAGATGCGCGACTTATTTCAAGCGGGACATCCTGTAGTAGTGTTCTCAGTTGCAATCATCAGAGAGAGAGACAAAGAGGTGTAAAAGCAAGAGAGAGGTATACAAGTAAGTAGTAGGTTGATAGTGCGGGAGCACGTGCTAAGCAACGTTCCCACGGTTGTGTTCATACGTCCCGCGTCTCACTTCCCCTTTGATAGATCCACTCACTGATTACACGCCAAGACTGACGACTGCCGGAATGCAAGCTTGCCTGCCTGACTGACGTCCTACAGTCACCACGTTCGTGCTTAACTACAGGCTGATTTCTAATAGAATAACAACCACTGTTTAATAGAATTATATTTCACACCTTTAGACTTTGAATAATCTTACCTATTATTATACTCCTCGCAGACAAAGTCAAAAACGAGGAGTATATTGTGATTGTTTTGAAAATTCTAAAATCGTCAAAAATCATCCTAGAGCAAAAATTCTTGCAGATTCGTTCGTTTCATCGAATTTTGAACAACTTTCAAAAAATCCGTCCGTCCGTCCGTCCGTCCGTCTGTCCGTCTGTCCGTCTGTCCGTCTGTCCGTCCGTCTGTCACGTTTTTTGTAGACACTCTAACTTAAGAACCAAAGGTCCCATCAAGTTCAAATTTTCAGGAAAAATCGTTCTTATTAAAATCTAGGTCAAGTTCGTTGTTGGTAAAAATCGGGTCGTAACAAAGGGGGCTCCTGCACCCCCCAACTGGAGAAAAAATCATATTTCAGTTATTATACAATTTACAGAATTTTTATTTCGATAATATTAAGACCCTTTTAATTCTTTACAAAAAGTATATTTAAGTTTTTTTTGTCCGGCCCCACCTAGGCCCCCCATTTAAAAAAAACAGCGTATCTTCGTTATTTATCAATTCACAAAAAAAAGTCAAGTCATAAAAATGAAAGGAAATTAAATTCTGTGTTAAAAAGTATTTTTGTTTTTTTTTTGTCAAATTTTTAAGACAAAAAAGGCCAAAAGAAAGGTTTTTAGTGATGAAAAAGTTCTAAGTCAGGTAAGTCAAGGCCCAGTCAAGGTGGCTTTGCAAAAAAAAATTAAAACAAAAGCATCTTTCTAAAGCCTATTTAAATCCTAAACGTCAGTGTCAGAATTAATACTTATTTATGCTCTTCGCTAATAAATCTTTTTTTATAGAAGAGTTAATAGTTTAACCTCTTCGCAGATTTTTTTTATAAAAATAAAAAAATTTTTTTTTATTTTTAATTTTATTATTCTACCTACTGCGAGGAGTATCCTATTAAATGTCGACATTTTATAAAAAAAAACTCTAACAGGCTCACTGATCTAACCTATTCACTGACCTAACCTATCCACTGACCTAACCCGCTCTAGTTCTTGTATATTGATGATTTTTGTCGTATGTTATTAATGGGGTTTAGTTATATGGTTGACTTAATGTAAAGTAGAATTGCTGGTGTCTAAAATTGCATTAAATTTTATAACAAAAAACTCTTTTCTAATATATTTAACTAGAAATGGGTTAGATCAGTGGGTGGGTTAGGTCAGTGAGCCAGTTAGAGTTTTTTTTATAAAATGCCGACATTAAATAGGATACTCCTCGCAGTAATCAGAAAACAGAAAAATTCAAATGAACAATAATTTTTTAAAATTACAAAAAAAAATCTGCGAAGAGGTTATACTATTAACTTTTCTATAAAAAAAAGATTTATTAGCGAAAAGCATAAATGCGTATTAATTCTGACACTGACGTTTAGAATTTAATTTGGCTTTAGAAAGGTGCTTTTGTTTTAATTTTTTTTTGCAAAGCCACCTTGACCGAACCTAGACTTACGTGACTTTTTTATCACTAAAAACCTTTTTTTTGACCTTTTTTGTCTTAAAAACTTCACAAAAAAAAAAACAAAAAATATATTTTAATACAGAATTTAATTTCCTTTCATTTTTATGACTTAAGTTTTTTTTGTAAATTGAAAAATAACGAAGATACGGCTTTTTTTTAAATTGAGGGGCTTATGTGGGGCCGGACAAAAAAAACTTAAATATACTTTTAGTAGAGAATTAAAAGGGCTTTAAAGTTACCAGAAAAAAAATACTTTAATTTTTATGATAACTGAAATATGAATTTTTTCTCACTTGGGGGGTGCCGCAGCCCCCCTTATTATTTTCCGATTTCTTCCAAAAACAATAGGGATCTAGATTTTAATAAGAACGATTTTTCCTGAAAATTTGAACTTGATGGGATCTTTGGTACTCAAGTTAGAGTGTCTACAAAAAACGTGACAGACGGACAGACGGACAGACAGACGGACGGACGGACGGACGGACGGACGGATTTTTTGAAAGTTGTTCAAAATTCGATGAAACGCACGAATCTGCAAGAATTTTTGCTCTACGACGATTTTTGACGATTTTAGAATTTTCAAAACAATCACAATATACTCCTCGTTTTCGACTTTGTCTGCGAGGAGTATAATAATTATTTTGTCAAACAAAAATATCGGTCTAACGCACGGTATTTTTTGGAAAATTAATAAGTTAGCACTTTAATGTTTCACTTTTAATCGTTTAAGCGTTTAATTTTATATTAAAATGTACTAAGAAACCTTTATTATACTCCTCGCAGACAAAGTCGAAAACGAGGAGTATATTGTGATTGTTTTGAAAATTCTAAAATCGTCAAAAATCGTCGTAGAGCAAAAATTCTTGCAGATTCGTGCGTTTCATCGAATTTTGAACAACTTTCAAAAAATCCGTCCGTCCGTCCGTCCGTCCGTCCGTCCGTCCGTCCGTCTGTCACGTTTTTTGTAGACACTCTAACTTGAGAACCAAAGTTCCCATCAAGTTCAAATTTTCAGGAAAAATCGTTCTCATTAAAATCTAGATCCCTATTGTTTTTGAAAGAAATAGAAAAATAATAAGGGGAGCTGCGGCACCCCCCAAGTGAGAAAAAATTCATATTTCAGTTATTATCAAATTTACAGAATTTTTTTTCTGGTAACTTTAAAGCCCTTTTAATTCTCTACTAAAAGTATATTTATGTTTTTTTTGTCCGGCCCCACGTAAGCCCCCCAATTTAAAAAAAAGCCGTATCTTCGTTATTTTTTAATTTACAAAAAAAACTTAAGTCATAAAAATCAAAGAAAATTAAATTCTGTATTAAAATATATTTTTTGTTTTTTTTTTGTGAAGTTTTTAAGACAAAAAAGGTCAAAAAAATAGATTTTAAGTGATAAAAAAGCTCTAAGTCACATAAGTCTAGGTTCGGTCAAGGTGGCTTTGCAAAAAAAAAAATAAAACAAGTGCATCTTTCTAAAGCCAAATTAAATCCTAAACGTCAGTGACAGAATTACTACGCATTTATGCTTTTCGCTAATAAATCTTTTTTTTTTATAGAAAAGTTAATAGTATAACCTCTTCGCAGATTTTTTTTTGTAATTTTAAAAAATTATTGTTCATTTTAATTTTATTGTTTTCTGATTACTGCGAGGAGTATCCTATTAAATGTCGGCATTTTATAAAAAAACTCTAACAGGCTTACTAATCTAACCTATTGACTGACCTAACCCATCACTAGTTTTTATTATGTTTAAAATATGGAATAATTTAATAAAATGGCGAATGCGCCGGGTGGACATGCCATTATGGCGCATCCACCATTTTATAAAAGTCGTATTTTCTGAGATGAAGGAAAATCATACTTTGCTTGTTATTTTATCAGAAGTTATTTAGGGTTCCTTAATTTAAAATGGAAATAATATTTTTCAATCTACTTGCGTACATACTATCGTGCATCGTGGACATGGAATTTAAAACGATGAATTTTTGCATTGTAAATGTGGTCAAAATAGTGGCTTAAACATCTCAAGTTTTATGCGAAGTGGACATTAACAAGAAACATTTCTCTAATGTTTTACGAAGATTAAAGCCTTATTTTTATCCTAAAACAAAATTATTTAAAAAAGGAAATATCTTCTTACTATTTTTTTACGCCGGCAGCACACTTTACATAATTTATTTTATTAAAATACATTTGACGCATTTGTTGTCGAAATAACATTCGAAAACTGACATAAAAATCCGCATTCACAATAGAATAAAATTAAAAAAATCAAATTCCATGTCCACGATAGTACAAGAAAAATTAAAGACAAAAAAAAAGGCTTTTATCATGTACTTATTATGTTTATTCTTCTTACATTTTGTTCTCATTAAGAACTGTTTTCTAAGAACACCAATTACATAAATAAGTGGAATTATTTATCAAAAAAAAGTATGTAATTTTGGGCACAATTGCCCTATATTTTTACGAACGCATTCGCAATTTCATAATAATCCACTATTTGTGCAAAAAAAACCTTAACAAATTTTATCTATGTAAGTATTTATTTTGCTTAATTGGCAACATTTTTGATACAGAAACTAAATACTTAGTTAATGTGTGTTTTAATTCATAAAAATGCAAAATAGTTCATTCATCAGATTCAAATTATGTAAACAATACAAATTTTGTAATGAGAAACCGACAAAAACTACATATTTTTATGCAATTCTTAATTTCTTAGAGATGTAACCAAATATTGTGTTACCTCTGCTTCTAATTTCATTTCCTTTCAAAGTTTCAAGTATTACAAAAAGATATCTAATTAAATTAAAAAATATGCAATCCTTTTACTAACCTGTAAATTATTTTATCAAAAACATTTCATAATAAGTAGAAGTTTAAAAAAAAATAAATGCATTTTAAAAGTGATTGGCCAAGATAGATTATTTTTTAGTCATTTTTACTTTGCAAACAATACAGGGTGTTCAAAAAATGGCGCATAAATGCTAAGGTACGCTCCTGGGGCATTCTCAGGGATCCCTAAAAAATTTAAAAAAAAAATCCATCTGTTATTCATCGAGAAAAATGTTAACAAAGTTGCATAAATTCGGCAACACAGTCTAGGAAAATACATCTAAAAATCCCATCTATGAGTCTTAATCATACACTTTTGCATTAGATTTTATTGACATTGTTGTCAACTTCATTTCACGAAAATTTTGTAAAATTAAATTAATTATAAAAATGTGATTCCAACATTTAAAAAATAACCAAATGGTGAAATGGTTTAAGATAGACTGTAGCTTTGTATTAAACCATTTTTATCGTTAATATGTGCTGTTATATTCAAGATTTTTGATAATAATTTTCTGGGGCTCCCTAGGTGTGCCTTAACAACGTACCATCGCGTTTATGCGCCATTTTTTGGACATATAAAAAATCTGACTTGGAATATTTTTTGCACAGTCAATAATTATCTATGTACTTACTTTGTCGCACGGAAAAAAATTTAAATTTTTATAATTATTTGTTAATTATTGCTTGTAGAATCCTTAATGGATTCTTCTTCAATTATAATAATTATTGTAAGCAATTTTTGTATAATCATAGAGAATTAATAGAAAACACACTTGCTTTAAAGTATGCAATAAAGTAACAAAGTAACAAAATACTTTGTAATCCTAGGGATTATTTCATTTATATGTCAAATTAGAGGTTTATGCCAAAATTTGAAGCATTTTACTACGAATTATACTGGAAATCACCCGTTGGCAACAACCTGAGCTGAAATATCCAGTTGGCAAGCACTGACAGCGAATTAATTTACCTGAATAGAAGTCAAAGTTATAATTTTTTGTTAATTTTGTTAAAAACTGTTCTTTTGGTTAGTCGTATTCAGTATTTAAATGAAATTAAGATTATTTTGTTAGGTAAATAGTATTTATAAATTAAATAATTTTGTCGAATAGCCCTCGTGCTCTTAATAAATTTTCGATTTTAAAAGAACTCGTGCTTGTTGAATACGCAATCTCCCTTAAAAGTAAGGGTGTTTTCTTTGAATTATAAATAATTAGACAACACCCTTACTTTTGCGGGACAGTATGCAACAAGCACTCGTTTATTTAATAATCGAAAATTCATAGAACACACGTGCTATTACTACTGATGATAATTAATAGAAGACATATTTGCCCTACTGCATTTTGTATAATATAAGTAACAAAGTAGCAAAACATTTAATAAAGTCAGAGATCATAGAGCTCATAAAACCCAATCAATTAAACAATAAACAAATGCAATGACAAGATAGCACACTACTCGACTAACAGCTCGCACGGGCCTTCTCCGCGCGTCCTCTGAAGGTCCCAAACAATACAATCCACAAAGTACCATAGCAATCAGCCAACATATCTAAGCGTAAACCTAGAAGGCTGCGTCGCACGAGCATAGAGCGAGAGAGAGCATAGACAGCGCGTGCAGCTGTTACACACAGGTGGTTCGTACTGTGGGACACAGAACTTGAAGCGTTCCCACGATACGGCCATAGAAGACCACCTGAACCACTGAGGTATATAAGCACCCCCTCTACAACGTAGAACATCATTCTCAATCGAGCTACAGTACGAGTAACAAGTCTCTCTTACCAGTGAGCTGTTTCTTACGACTTTAACGTTATTAAACAACAAAGTGTTAAGTTGTCTAGCTTTAGACAACATCTACAAAGTGTTTAAGTGTTTTAAATACCAAAAAACATGATGTCAGTTACAAGTGTAAACGTAGAGGAACCCCAACCAATATCCCGGACATACCAATACAGAAAAGTAATGAAACCAATGCTGGAACGCAAAAGACGTGCCCGAATCAACCGCTGCCTCGACGAGCTCAAAGAGCTCATGGTAACAGCCCTCCAAAGCGAAGGCGAAAACGTCTCCAAGCTAGAAAAAGCCGACATCCTCGAGCTTACAGTGCGCCACCTCCACAAGCTCCGTCGTCAACAACGCCTCACCCCAAACCCCGTCATCGACGCTGACAGATTCCGCGCTGGCTACACCCACGCCGCCAACGAGGTCTCCAGGTGTCTCTCCTCAATCCCTGGAGTCGATGTCAAACTTGGGACGCAACTCATGACTCACTTAGGCACCAGACTCAATGACATGGACAAGATATCGCCGCTGATGGTGCAAGTGCCGCAAAGCCAGTACACGCCCCCCACGAGCCCTGTTAACCTGGTGCACTCTGGGGAAGGTGTCCACTACCCTATGCCTCTGACACCGGCTAGTTCCACGTCCTCCAGTACTAGATATGCCAGGTCGCCTGTACCCATGGATTGCACCACTAATGGAGGATTGTTAAAAGTGGCGCCTCAAGAACCTGTCTGGAGACCATGGTAGTTTTTTTTGTTTCATTTCAAAAAAGTTAAAATTGCTCAATGCTTTAATTCCTAGGTTAATTTTGTTAGATCTCTTACTTTAATGTTTCAAGCTTTAAGTTAGGTTAGTATTTCATGTAAATATTGTTTTGTGATAATGATTTTAAAGTGGTACCTGTGATTAGCCTCTTCTTGAATGTTTTTGTACTTTTAGGCGACTTAAAAGTGCCTTATTGTCTTCTATTGTATTGCATATCTGTGATACGTTTCTGTTTTTTTGTACGTTACTGTACGCATCTGAAAACATTTTAATTATGATGGCGATTTAAAGATTTAAATAAATATTGTTAATTTACCTTATCTATGACTTTTATTCCCTTTTTTGCAAAGTTTTTTATATAATCAGTTATAAAAAACTATTAAAAAACAATCTTCAAACGTTAATTTTACATAAACTTTAAAAAAACTTATAAAAACTTTTTACAAATTAACTAAAAGCAAACTTAAAAGAAATAAAATTCAAAATCTTATTGGACTTCTATAAATCCTATAAGACTACACAAAAGTGTCTAAAGTTGCTTTAAAATCGAATAGGTAAGTACAAAATTTAGTGTTTCTAGTTTTTTGGCTCTGACTGTATTTTTTTTAAAAGCAAAAACCATATTTTTTAAATTAATTCAATTTAAACAGTCTTTAAATCGATTTAAAAGTCTGCAAGCGCACATGACTTGCTTACAATTTACTATAATTCAATTAAACTTACTGAATAAAACATTTCCCATTCATAAAACGCAAAAATTAATTCAAGTTATGACTAGTGACATCTAGTTGTGCTTCTCCACACTAAACTTGTATCTGAAAGACGAAATCTGTAAATTTTCAAACAGCGCCACCTAGTAACCAAAAGCGCAACTTTTAATCGGTAACACGCCTTTGCAGTTTTCTGTAATCATCAAATAGAGCTCTGTAATGCGTAAAGTTCAAAAATGACGTCATTCGGACGTATAACCTCAAAAAAATGTTAATTTTACCCCAAAACTCAACAACAAAATCAAATTAAACCAAAACAA
Source organism: Cartodere bifasciata (assembly GCA_963920755.1). Classification (NCBI taxonomy): domain Eukaryota; kingdom Metazoa; phylum Arthropoda; class Insecta; order Coleoptera; family Latridiidae; genus Cartodere; species Cartodere bifasciata. The sequence continues at coordinate 274,223 of OY987198.1, forward strand.
GCGCTCAAAATGTACAAAAACACGTACAGTACCTAATTCTACACATTTTCCCTACGTTACAAGCAAATTCAAAACCACAAAACATGTATCACAAGAAAATCAATACGGGCAAGTTGTTATCGATGCAGAAACAACGTTTTATAGCTTAAATACAAATAAAAGTGTTTAACAAACGTAAGAAACGATGACGATGGAAAATAATAGTCCTATAATGAAGAAAAAACCACTCAGAAAGTCTTTGACGAAATTTATGACGCCAAATAAAGTTGGGGTGGATAACTCGAGTAAAGGGGGGCGTTTATCCAATTTGGGGCGCAGTTTTAGCTCCAGAGAGTCAAGTGGGGACACTCCGAAGCGCCAGAAACCCCCAGCGATATTAAAAAGACCGCTTAGTTTGCATATTTCGAATCTGAGCCCTGCTAAAAATAAGGATGATATAAAAAGAAGCCCGGTAAGTTTGATGGCTTATTATAGCCCAATCATTCTAATAATGCCCCCAAAAAAAAATCCCAACCAAGATCTGCTTATGCAGGTTTGTAGCCACTACCCCTAGGAACATAAAAGTGAAAAATTCCCGCAAAATTTTCGTGACGTTTAGCCCCCATCTTGCATAGAAGTGAGGAGTTAGTTTTTTGTTAATACCTAAACTATTCGGCACTTTTGAAAAAAGTTTTAAAAACTTTTAGGAACATTATTTTAATAAGAATACAATCATTTTTAAAAAAATAATAAATCACCAATGTGAACGATTTTATAGCACTTTGAAAATGTGCTAATTTGGTCCTACAGAGAACGCTGCAATTTATGATTCATGACTCTATGACTAAGATAGACGATTATGATGAAATAAGGTGATTTTTAAAGAGCTATAGAATCGTTAATATTAACAATACATTATTTTTTTAAAAATGATTGTATTCTTATTAAAATAATGTTCCTAAAAATTTTTAAAACTTTTTTTAAAAGTGCCAAATAGTTTAGGTATTAACAAAAAACTAACTCCTCACTTCTATGCAAGATGGGGGCTAAACGTCACGGAAATTTTGTGGGAATTTTTCACTTTTATGTTCCTGGGGGTAGTGCCTACAATCCTGCATAAGCAGATCTTGGTTGGGATTTTTTGCTCAGGAACCTACAAATTTTAAATAGAATGATTGGGCTAGTCTTATGTGTTTAAAAGGGGTAGTTTTTTTGCATAATTTAATTTTTTAAGCGTTTTATACAAAGATGTAGTAGCCAGAGCGAAAGTAACATTTTTAAGGACAAACTAACTGTCCCTGAAGATGACTTGCAAGAAAAATGCGTTTCACATGAAAGCATATTAAAAGAAGGTACGTTATCCGAAGTTGTCTTTTATACAATGTGTCCGCGTATAGTTTGCTTTTTTTAATATGGCAAATACCTGGGAAAAATCCAAGACATTCTGTAAAAACAGTTTTTTGAAAAAGTGCCCCCTTTTGGAAATAATGGCCTTTAAGCAGGTAGACCAAAAATACGTAATCGTAAATATTTACCAAATGTTTTGTCCAACCATCATGAAATTTGTACAATTAATAAAGGTAATAAAAACGTTCATGTGAAACCTATTTTAAAATTTGAGGATTTTTTTAAAATGTGTTAAACACTGGTAGTGTCAATAAAAACTGCATGTTAATTCTTTACCTTTAAGAATTTTGTACTTTCGTTTATTTTTTTAAATACCGCAATTCAAATTAAAACTTTTTTACCACTTGAAATTTCTGAGAAGCAGTACCGTTTTTGAATAAACTTCCAAAAACTCTCTTAATGTACCTCATATTTTGCTTTTATCTTAGCAAAAAACTTACTTTAATTTAGTGCCAGTGGTAACATAGAAATTTCAAGAGAAAGTCAAGTCTTATGCAGAAATAAGGGATACATTAAGAGTGTTTTTGGCAGTTTATTCGTAAACGGTACAGTTTCACAGAAATTTCAAGTGGCAAAAAAGTTTTAACTTGAATTGTGGTACTTAAAAAAATAAACAAAATTACAAAATTCTTAAAGGTAAAGAATTTACATGCAGTTTTTATCAACACTACCAGTGTTTAACTCATTTTAAAAGGTGCCACAAGTTTCAAAATGGGTTTAAAATGATCGTTTTTATTACCTTTATTGATTGTACAAATTTCAGGATGGTTGGACAAAACATTTGGTAAATATTTACGATTACGTGTTTTTGGTCTACCTGTTTAAAGGCCATTATTTCCGCGGAAGGGGGGCACTTTTTCAAAAAACTGTTTTAACCGAATGTCTTGGATTTTTCTCAGCTATTTGCTATATCAAAAAAAGCAAACTATACGCGGACACTCTGTATGCAAAATAGTAATTAAAATGGAGTTTTTTTATAGCTCACGCGTATCAAATGATACCAACTGAGAAAGTTCGCCAGAGAAATTTTTTACAGGGTAAAGTCGGTACAAATTCTCTTTTGGGGCCTGTGGAGCTTGATAGAATGTGCCCCAATCGAGAAATAACTATTTTTGTTGGTTCTTGGAACATGAATGGACATTCTCCTCCAAAGTAAGTTTTTATTTCTACAAAAATTAATAATTTTAAAAAATGAATTTTTACACAATATTTTTTTACAGGGAATTAAATGATTTTGTTTTACCAATTGGTATGGAGCATGTTCCAGATATTTTAGTAATAAGTACGCAAGAATCCTGTTCGGAAAAATACGAATGGGAAGTTACTTTGCAAGAAACTTTGGGGCCAACTCATTTACTGTATCATTCGAATTCATTAGGTAAGTTTTTACAAATTAAAAAAATCTAATTTTTGATGCTTTGTAACTTTTTTGTTTTTTAACATTTTTGGCTCATATTTTGGGGAAAGCTACTTTAACATGTTATAATTAAGGTATTAAAAATTTAAAACGTTATCTTAAAAATTGTAATTTATACAGAGTGTTTTTCGTTAACGTGTTTTTTTTGGGCTTCTCAAAAATTATCATTTTTTAACTGTTGGTAACTTTTTTGTTTTTGGACATTTTTGTCTCATATTTTGGGGAAAGCTACCCTGACATGTTAAAATTAAGTTTTTAAAAAATCAAAACCTTATCTTAAAAACTGTAATTTATACAGAGTGTTTTTCGTTAACGTGTCATTTTTGAGATGTCATTTTTTAAACTTGTAAAAAAAGTTCAATTTTTAAAACATTCTAACTTTCTTGTTTTTTGACATTTTTGGCTCATATTTTGGGGAAAGCTACCTCAGTATGTTAAAACCAAAATATTAAAATTTGAAAAGAATCGGTTTAAAATTGTGTTTTATATCAAGCGTTTTTTACAGAGATGTCATTTTTTAAACTCGTAAAAAAAGTTCGATTTTTAAGACTTTCTAACTTTTTTGTTCTTCAACATTTTTGGCTCATAATTTAGGGAAAGCTACCTCAGTATGTAAAAACCAAAATATTAAAATTTAAAAAGAATCGCTTTAAAATTGTGTTTTATACCAAGCGTTTTTTACAGAGATGTCATTTTTTAAACTTGTAAAAAAAGTTCCATTTTTAACTTACTAACATTTTTGTTTCTTGACTTTTGTGGCTCATATTTAAAAAAAAAAATACCTCAGTATGTAAAAATGAAGATATAAAAATTTAAAAAACATAGTTTGAAAACTGTATTTTATAACAAGCGTTGTTTACAGAGATGTCATTTTTTAAGATTGTAAAAAAAATTCAATTTTTAAGACTTTCTAACTTTCTTGTTTTTCGACATTTTTGGCTCATAATTTGGGGAAAGCTACCTCACTATGTTAAAACCAAAATATTAAAATTTTAAAAAAATTGCTTTAAAATTGTGTTTTATAACAGGAGTTTTTAAAAAAATGTTATTTTTAAATTTCGTAAAAATAATGTCCAACTTTTACAACCTGGTAACTTTTTTATTTGTTAACATTTTTGGTTTATATTTTGGGGAAAGCTACCTTAATATGATACAGCAAAGGTATTAGAGTTTAAATCGATAGCTTAAAAATTGTAGTTTATACAAAGCGTTTTTTAAGGACATGTCATTTTCTAAACTTGAACAAAAATGTACGATTTTGGCCGCACTGTAACTTTTTTGTTTTTTAACATTTTTGGTTCATATTTAAAAAAAAACCTACCTTAGCATGTTTTAACAAAATTATTAAAAATTTGAAGACGATAGCTTAAATAGTATGTTTCACACAAAGCGCTTCTTAAAGAGATGACATTTTTTAAGCTTGACAAAATAGTCCAAAATTTAACTTGTTATAACTTTTTTATTTTTGCACATTTTTGACTCATATTTTCAGAAAAGCTAGCTTAATATGTTAAATCCAAAATGGTATAGTTTCAAAGCATTATCTTTAAAACCATGAATTATACAGACTGTTTTCTGTAACCATGTCACTTTCCTAAGACTTAATTTTTTTATAGGAACTTTACATTTATCTATTTTCTTACGACGGGATTTAATTTGGTATGTCTCGATTTCTGAAGACGCATCACTTTCGGTGAGACCTGGAACCGCTTTTAAAACCAAAGGTGCTGTAGCCACTGCTTTTATGTTATTTGGGACATCATTTCTTTTTGTGGGGGCACATTTAACAGCTCATCAAGAAAAAGTAAAAGAACGAGTTGCCGATGTAAAAAGAATTGTAAATGCATTGGATTTACCCAAGAATTTACCGCATAAAAACAAATCAAAAGGTAAAAACAGTTTTTTGGAATATTAGGTTTCAAACGAGGGGCAAATCGGACTGGCAAATTGTGTACTATCGTGGACATGGAATTTAAAACGATTTTTTATCAGCCTTTGATTTTTTGAATTTTACTCTATTGTGAATGGGGTTTTTTATGTCAGTTTTCGAATGTTATTTGATAACAAATGCGTCAAATGTATTTCATTAAAATAAATTATGTAAAATGTGCTACCGGCGAGAAAAATAGTAAGAAGATATTTCCTTTTTTAAATAATTTTGTTTTAGGATAACAATAAGGCTCTAATCTTTGTAAAACATCAGAGAAATGTTTCTTGTTAATGTCCACTTCGCATAAAACTCAAGATGTTTAAGCCAATATTTTGACCATATTTACAATGCAAAAATTGATCGTTTTAAATTCCATGTCCATGATAGTACACTAAATCACAAATTTCAGAAATTCTTAATTCTTTCATTAAATTGCTCCTCGGTCTCAAATTTAAATGACCTTCAAATGCCCTTCACTTTTATTATACAGAGTGCCCACGTATAGTTTGCTTTTTTTGATATGACAAATAACTGAGAAAAATCTAAGACATTCGGTAAAAACAGTTTTTAGAAAAAGTGCCCCCTTTGGAAATAATGGCCTTTAAGCAGGTAGACTAAAAACACGTAATCGTAAATATTTACCAAATGTTTTGTCTAACCATCATGAAATTTGCACAATCAATAAAGGTAATAAAAACGGTCATTTTAAACCCATTTTTAAATTTGGGGACTCTTTTAAAATGGGTTAAACACTGGTAGTGTTGATAAAAATTGCATGTAATTTCTTTACCTTTAAGAATTTTGTAATTTTGTTTATTTTTTTAAATACCTCAATTTAAGTTAAAACTTAATTATACTTAAAATTTGTAATAAACTGTACCGTTTTTGAATAAACTTCCAAAAACTCTCTTAATGTATCTCATATTTTGCATTTATCTTGACAAAAAACTTACTTTAATTTAGTGACAGTGGTCAGTGACATACAAATTTCAAAAGAAAGTCTAGTCTTATGCAAAAATATAAAGTACATTAAGAGTGTTTTTGTCAGTTTATTCGTAAACGGTACAGTTTCACAGAAATTCCAAGTGGCAAAAAAGTTTTAACTTGAATTGGGGTATTTAAAAAAATAAACCAAATTACAAAATTCTGAAAGGTAAAAAATTTACATGCATTTTTTATTAACACTACCAGTGTTTAACCCGTTTTAAAAGGGGCTACAAATTTCAAAATGGAATTTAAATGACCGTTTTTATAACCTTTATTGATTGTACAAATTTCAGGATGGTTGGACAAAACATTTGGTAAATATTTACGATTACGTGTTTTTAGTCTACCTGCTTAAAGGCCATTATTTCCAAACGGGGGCACTTTTTTAAAGAACTGTTTTTACAGAATGTCGTGGATTTTTAACAACTATTTGCCATCAAAAAAAGCAACTATACGCGGACATTCTGTAGGTTTTAAAATGTGTTTTAGATGTGACACAAAATTTTGATTACGTATTTTGGTCTGGTGATTTGAATTTTCGTTTGGCGACTCCTAGAGCAAAGGTTTTGGAATGGTTAGAAAGTACTAGTTTTCCCCTTCCACCGCATTTACCTCATGGGTATATGCATCATGATCAGCTGTGTTCGGTGTTGTCAGATGGTGCAGCTTTTCGGGGTTTTAGGGAAGCTAATATTACTTTTCCACCTACATATAAGGTAAGTTTTGACAAGCTGTAACTTTTTTGTTTTTTTATGTTTTTGGCTCAAATTTAAAAAAAAAGTTTCCTTAATGTTTTGTAAATGAGTTATTAAAGTTTGAAAAGTGTAGCTTTAAAGATGTGGCTTGTACAAAGTGTTTTTTAAAGGAGTGACATTTTTTTTACTTGTAATTTTTTTTTTAATCTTTGATTGTTTGTAACTTTTGACGTTTTGTATATTTTTGGCTCATCTTTTGGGGAAAGCTACCTCTGTGTCTTAAAGTTGAAGTGTTAAAGTTTTAAAATGGTACTGTTAAAATTGTGGTTTGTACATATTCCTTTTGAAGAGCTTCTAATTTTTTAAACTTGTTAAAAATGGGAAATTTTTAACACCCTGTAACTTTTTTGTTTTTTAACTTTTTTTGTTTATATTTAAAGGAAAGCTACCTTAATATGTTTAAATTAAAATGCGTAAGTTTAAAAATGGAATCCTTAAAATTGTTTTTTATACAGACTCTTTTTTAAACGGGTGCAAAATAAGGTTACTTTAAAATTTTTATAACTTTTGTATTTTTCTACATTTTTAGCTCAAATTTAAGGAAAATCTGCCTTAATATCTAAAAAACAAATTTCCTAAACTTGAAAACTGCAGTGTCAAGGTTGTAATTTATACAGACTGATTTTTGTGACCATGATTTTTTTTTAAACTGTTCAAAATAAGGCAATTTTTAAAAGGCTGTAACTTTGGTATTTTTTAACATTTTTGGCTTATATTTATGGAAAAGCTACCTCAATGTTATTAAAATATACTGTTAAAGTTTAAAAATGATAGCTTAAAAATTGTGGTTTATACAACTGTTTTTTAGAACCAGTAAGTTTTTTAAAATTTTTGAAATGTAGCAATTTTGGACACCTGTAACTTTGGTGTTTGTTGTCTCTTTCGGCTGATTTCTTAGGGAAAGCTACTTTAATATGTTAAAAACAAAGTGCTAAAGTTTTAAAATGACAGTTTTAAAAATGTGGTTTATACAGAACCTTTTTTGCTGACCTGTCATTTTTAAAACATGTGCAAAAATAGAGCAATTTTAAACACCCTGTAACTTTTATGTTTTTTAACATTTTTGGCTCATATTTAAAGAAAAGCTACCTTAATATGTTTAAAACAAGTTATTCAAGTTTGGTAACATTTGCTTAAAAATTACAAAATATACAGGCTGTTTTACATAACAGTGTCAATCATTTTTTTTAGTACGATCCAGGAAGTCAAAATTTCGATTCCTCGTCAAAACAAAGAGCTCCAGCGTACACAGATAGGATTTTATTTAAACACAGAGCAGCAAGGAGGTTAAGTGGCCAACCGGAAGTTCCGCCATTGCAGTGTTTATCGTATGATTCCGTTCAGTCCATAACTACATCTGATCATAAACCAGTTTGGGGCTTGTTTAAAGCGTCGTTACGTCCTGGACTTGACACGTAAGTTTGTGAAAATGGTGGTAAAAGTTGCGTGTATTAATGAGGTTTGAGGTGGTGAAAACAGAAGTTGATTATCTTTAACCGTTTTTGAGATATTTAAATAAATGTCGAAGAGTGCATTTTTGAATTTTTTTTTATTTGTCGTAACTTTTTTGTTTTTTATGCGATTTTGATAAAATTTTCGCATTTTTTGACACTTTTTTGCATGGAATTAATTAACAATTGTGTTTAGCAACGTTTCATTACCAAAAAATCATCTTCATACTATTTTTTCTATTATTTTCTTGGAGATGAAAAAATTTGGATTTTTAGCACAATTTTCTTATTTTTCAGAATTCCTCTCGCAGCAGGACTTTTTAATAGGGATGTTTATTTAGAAGGGTTAAAAAGAAGGGCTACAATGTTAAAAGAATTAAAAACTGGCAATACTGACTGTTCTATTCAATAAGAAAAAAAAATCATGACTTTAAATTTTATAAAAAAAAATGTTTTAAATTTTTTTTTTAAGTTTGTTAATTTTATCATAAATGTTCCTTGTTATTATACTCTTCACAAGAGTATATTGCAATCGATCAGAAAATCCTAAAATCGTCAATTTTCGTCGTAGAGCAAAAATTTTTGCAGATTCGTGCGTTTCATGACTTTTTAAGATTTTCATTTTTTGTCCGTCCGTCGGTCGGTCGGTCGGTCGGTCTGGTGTATGTCACGTTTCTTGTAAACACGCTATCTTAAAAACCAAAAGGGATATTAAACTCAAATTTTAAGGAAAAATCAACCTTTATAAGAGGAAGAACCCTATTGTTTTTGACAAGAATCCCATCACCTAATTTGGGGGGCCCCCTTCTGGGCCCCCCAAATGAAAAAAAAATCGTAGCTCAACTATTATTGAATTTACAAAAAAAATTATTTGACATAAAACATGGAAAATTGAATTCTTTACAGAAAAGTATTCGTTACTTTTTTTGTCCGACCCCCCACTTACCCCCCAACACTAAGAAACCTCCTATCTCCGTTATTATTCAATCTACAAAAAAAATATTTTTTACAAAATTAATAAAAATTTAATTTTCTATTAAAAATGATGGTTCATTTTTTGTAAAGTTAGCTAGTAAGGTTAAAAAAACAAAAACTAAAAGATTTCAATAGCAAAAAACTTCTAAGTCCAAAACGCGTCATGCGTCGGTCAAGAAGGCCATGCCGAAAATATTTCAAACAAAGAAACAAAGCCAGCTGTCAAAACGAATAACCTCAAATATCTTAAACGTCAGAATTGACGTTTATCCTCTTCGTTAACAAAATTCTTCGTCTTTTCTGTTAATAGTGTGCACTCTTCGCAGATTTTATTTACAAAAATTTTTTTTTATAAGAAACTATTAATTATCCTATAATAGTTTTCTTGCGAAGAGTATACCATAGAATGTATAGCAATTATATAAAATATTGATTAAATTTGATTTAAAGGACCTAAAATTACACTTCTACCGAATCCGAATTCTACTCAAGCTACTCATTTGTGAAGAGTAATTTCTACGCGTTTCGACTTTTACCGATTCCGACTTCTACCCATTCTAGTTATGTTATTATTCTTTCTTTATATGACATTTAGGTACATAATTCTTTTTTTTTTGGCAGTAAGAAAAAAATATCATGAATTTTTTTTTTTGAGTTAAAAAAACCATAAATGTTCTAGAAAAAATTTGGCGTCCAAAAATTAGTATTAGAGACTTAAAATTAATTGGAAATGCCCCTTAATAAATGTTAGTTAGGAATATGTTCAATCTTAATTGTGATAGAATTATCAAAAAACAAAAAATGACAATTTACTAAACAATAAATTTTGGAACAAAAAAAATATTTAAAAAATGTTACCTATAAATATTAAATGTATAAATGTGACCTTTTTAATATTATTTTGAATTCTTTTAACTCAAAAAATGATCCTTCTTGGTAATAAATGTATTCCCTATTTAAGAAAAACCATAGACAATTCATAATAAACGTTTTTTAATATTTTAAAAAACGTTAAAAACAAAAAATAATTTTTTTTAGTAAAAATAAATATTTTTTTTTGTGTTAGTCCAACTTTTTGGATATTTAGAATACCTAGTCAAAATTTAGGAACCTAATGTGCCTCTAGCTTATTTTCTAGTCACAAATCTAGTCAAAATCGTAAAGATGTTACCCATTCCTAGAAAAATGTATCGATGTTTTTAAGATACCTCTATTTTTAAAGTTTTAATTATTTTAATTTTAACAATTTATTATTATATTGTTTTTTTTTTGCTGTTTCCTATTTTGAATTTTGTTTGATTTTATTTGATCGATTGTACAAAATAATTTAGTATTTTTAATATTAATACAAACTATTTTTACTAAAAGGTTTTCAAAGGCTGTTTTTTTATACTAACACACTAATAATGTTAAATATAAAAATGGGCATTTTTTTATTTTAAAACTATTTAGACCTTTTTTTTCACAATTTAAAACGTTTTTTTGCAAATAATTATTGTTTAAAGTAATTAACGTTTGACAAGTTTAAAAAATCACAAATATTTTACCTTTTAAAAAAAAAACTTATAAGATTTAGATCTTTTTTTTTTTTTAAAACATTTTTTTATTTTTTTGCCCATTTTTATTTAATGCTACTCTTAAGATATTTCATTCACAATTGTATACAATATTTCCGATGAAACACTGTTACTATATTCATAAAATACTTATTAAATCAAAAATGACAATATTTTTACCTAAATAATATGAATTCAAAAAAAAAATTCACACTTATGTATTTTATAAAACTTTACCTACCTTGTTTTTTTCTTTTATCCTATTATTAATAAATGCCTTCCAGCTAAATCATTTGATTTGTAGTTTTATTGACCAAAAAACCAGTATTTTTAATCAATTAAAAAAAACTTTTTTTTTTTTTTTTTTCATTGAGAAAAAGTGGAAAATAAAAAACAGTTTAATTTAATAATATACAAATCTTTATTTACAAGTAAACAATGATACAAAAAATGGTGAGATATTAAATTAATTCATTTTACAACAATTTAATAATTTGTAGTTAATTTACAAAAAAATTGCAACTAAAATAGTGCAAAATAATCAAAATTGGTGTTCAAAACAAATTTTTGTTGTAGTTAAAGAGAAAAAATGGCCACAAAAACAATTCTAAAGGCTAATGAAACAAAATTTAAAGCTAAAAAAATCATATTTTTGGAAAATTATTTCTAAAAACGGGTAAAACAAATTATTTTTGCAAAATAATACTAAATTTCAGTATTTCGTTGTATTTTTTGAATGTTTTTTTAAATTAAAATCATTGCGAATTAAACTGATTGAATTGCCCTTTCGCAGATTTTTCTATTCCTGTTCTGCAAAAAGTAAAACTATTTTTTTTATTCAAATTATTTTAAAATAGGGCAAAAAAAATATTATCACAACTCTTTTCTTCGATTGAATTTTGCAATAATTATTAATCAATTAAAAAAAAAACATTTCTTATACCATTTTCTAAAAAAATATTTACAACAATTAATAAAACTATTACAATTTTTATAGTAATAATAATAAATAATAAAAAGTTTATTTTTTATACACAATATCTGTTTTTTTTTACATACAGGGTGCTACAAAAAATAAATCAATTAAAAAGCGTTTTAAAAAATTCAAAACAAGAATTTTTTTTTTTTTTGATTTTTTTAATGAAAATATTTTTTGGGCCACCCTGTATGTTAATTAAATTAGAATTTAATTATTTTTGGGCATATTTAACATGTGATGTTGTGCTTTTCGTTTCCGACTAGCCAACATGTCATAAAAGGGATTGTGACTTATAGATTGTTTTAATCTGGTCATCCATTCTGTTTTTTCGTCTTCATTTCCGGCTGACATCCTGTATACAGTGTGTTTACCTTCGACTACTTTACCTTCAGAGTCGGTTTTACATGCCTAAAAGAAAAAAATACATTAAAAAAAAAAACGCAGTTGAAAATTTCAAGTTTTTGCTGAAATTAACGAAAAAAAAAAGAAAAACTTTAAAAAATAAAAGTTATGCGAATATTTTAAAGAAGATTTGATTCAAAATCAAAGGCATTGATATTTTTAAACATTTCTGTGATGAAAATAAAGCGCACCCAAAAAAACCCCTGTTTTGCTCATCTATCCCTACTCGATCTATGATAAAACGCAATGATGAAAGAATTAAATAGATAGAGCATCATTTAAATACTGCGGCACAATAGTGACAGTTAATGCAAAATTTATAACCTACATTAAACAGATAGATTGTTTAAAAGAAGAATGTCACGAAGCATAAAAACTGTGGTTATGTAATGTTGGTTGCCTAAAATCAACAAAAACCACCACTTTCTGGTCATTGCTCAGTGGGTTTATAACAGTTAATTTTAATTAAAAATTGTGCTTACCAGCAACATAAATAAACAAAGCACAAGTTGACATGTTCTAAAGGTTTATCAATAAGCGTTTAAATACAACATTTTGGCAATTGAAAATGCAAAAAAATAGTGCTTCTAAATTGCGAAAATTCAGTATTTAAACGCTTATTGATGGACCTTTAGAATATGTCAAATTGTGCTTTACTTATGTTGCTGGTAAGCACAATTTTAAATTAAAATGAACTCTTATAAACCCACTGAGCAATGACCAGAAAGTGCTGTTTTTTGTTCATTTTAGGCAACCAACATTACATAACCACAGTTTCTATGCTTTGCGACATTTTTCGTCAAGACATCTAAGACATTTTCTTTTAAAAAAGCGCAACCAATAAAACTCCTACTTTGCTCCTATGTATGCTTTATCAATGAAAAAAATGCATCTTTTTGCTTCTAATAAATTAACAAAAATTTTGTGTTAAAATAAAAAATAAAACTACCTTTTTATATTTGCGTTCTATAAAATGCACATTATGAAACCCGAAATTTGATTTTTTAAAGTTTTTGAATTGCTTCATTATTAAACCCAAAATTTTATTTTATTGGTTGGTTTTCCTGATTCAAAAAGATGAATTCTCTTCTTGCAAGGTACTTTTTATTTACAAATTTTACTATTATAATCAATCGGGGCACATAGTTTTTTTGTAGAGGTATTAACTAGAAGAATTGGAGAAACGATATCAATGGTTACATTTTCTCAAAAACGCCTATTCATTCAGTATTAAATGAGTAAAGTTTACAAATGTCATTATTCAATATGTCTAACTTTAATTTATTTTTTACTTCAAAATGTCAATGTTATGCTATATGGTTGGTCATAAAAGCAAAATTTCATCTTAAGTTTTTAATTCAAATTAAAAAGGCTTTTTAATGAATTAAATGAAGCAAGTATAAAAAATAGTATAAAAAACTCGTTTTATAAGGCGTTTTTTATCACTTGTCCATTGGAAAACTCGCCGCTGCGCGGCTCTTTTTCCAAACCTGGACGCGTGCTAAAAAACGTTCCTTATAAAACTCTATGTTTTAATATACTATTTTGGTTTTTTCCTTATATATTATGTTTTTGATATTATTTTAAAACCAAACTTTCTGACTCCAAAGAAGGGAATATGGTCAATCTAATCCTACCATTAGATTTTAAAAATTCCGCTTGGTTTGTGAATCTTGAATAATTGAAACGAATACTCTACTTGCACAACAACCTGCCGGTCCCCTCTTAAAATAAAAAGTAGTATCAACCTTTTATTATAAAAATTCGTCTGTTAAAATGTGCATTTTATTAAACAACCCTTATTTGTCCTAGTAGTTAAAATAATTGAAAAAAAAATTTAAAATAGTCAAAATTTTACTACTTTTAAAATTTCATCCCCTAAAAAAAACATTTTTCTCTAAAAACTCACCTTAATAAAATCCGCCCCTCCACTAGCAAACAGCTCAAAACAGTGTTGTTTATGCCGATCTTGAGCCTCCCTTACGGATATATTCTCCAAGGGGATGATCCCCCTCGGTTCCTTATCTGTCGTATATTCGAAGTAATACAAACAATTATCATTTAATATAAACCATCGTCGCTTCCAACTCTTGTACCTCCCACCTTGCTTCCATAACCACCCCTCTTTATCAGGGTTGAAGAAGGTGTGCATAAGGTCGTTGCCGTCGTCTTCTGGGATTTTGAAGGGTTCGGCTTTTATACTTTCGTAAAGTCCCTTTAAAGAAATTTGGATTTTTTAAAAATTAATTTTTTTTTTGAAATAAGGGTGATATTTTTGTAGGGTGCTTTTTATGCAAAAACATACAGGGTGTTACCAAATAAGTAGGAAAAAATTCAGGGGGTAATTCCTGAACCCATTTTAAGAAAAAAAGTTCATATGAACATGTGTCCGAAAATCCTTCGTTTTTGAGATACAGCCCCCCCAAAAACCCCTAAAAAATCAATTTTTTCGCTATAATTTCGAAAAGAATAATTTTTTCAAAAAATTTTATAGGACCTATTTGATTTATCAAAATACTAGAAATATTTTCCTCTTTGTAAAATTTAAAAAAACTTGTTAATAGTGGGGACCCTTAGGGGGCTGTAAGAAAAAAAAAGTCAAAATCGGGTATATGTTTATAGGAACTTTTTTTCTTAAAATGGGTTCAGGAATTACCCCCTGAATTTTTTCCTACTTATTTGGTAACACCCTGTATACAAATGTTTCAAAAAACGTGCAATAGAAAATGTTGTATTTTTAAAAGAACTACAAAGGGTCACACAAAAGTTATTGGTAAATTTTGTTACAAAAATAAATAGTCTAGTCATTAGGGAGAAAATAGGAGAAAGAAATAGCTTAATAATTTTGTAATGTCTCTGATTTTCATAAAACTTGTTTAGTGTATTGCTTTTTTTTGCTGTAAAAGAAGACTATGCGTTTGGATTTTTTTCTAAAACTGATATTTTAAAAACGGGAAAAATTTTAAAAAGTTTGGGTGTCACGTTATAGGTTGCCTTCAAAAGCCCATAGCAATTAAACCAAAAGCGTTAAAATTATTTAAGTGCCAGATTCGAATTTAGCAGCTCATTTTACATAAGCATTGATGGCTTTTATTGCTGGCCAAAGTATTTATGGCCGTGATAATTTAAAAAGTAAGAAAATTTAAACCATTTGTTAAAAATGGAACTAAACTAAAAAATCGATTTGCCTTAAATTGTGTTTTTAATTTTATTAAAAACCATAAGAAAACAAATCAGCAATCTGATTTTTTCCAAGAGCTTTTTTTTTTGTTAAACCTTTTTAAAATTGGCCAAATTTCAAAAATGCCTAGCAAAAAATTTGTTTGTCTCTGATTTTGATAAAATTAATTTTTTAAATTGCTTTTTTGTGGTAGAATAAGAATCTACATTCATATTTTTTCTCGAAATAATATTTTAAAAATTAAAGCATTATTAAAAAATTTCGGTGTCGTGTTAGAAGTTGCCTCGGAAGTTGCCTTTAAAATTTCATAGCGATTAAACCCAAAGCGTTGGAACTTTTTAAGTGCCAGATTCAGTTTTATCAGCTCGGTTTACATAAGCATTGATGGCATTCATTGCTGGAAAAAATTACTTGTAGCCGTGATAACTAAAAAACTAAGAAAATTTGGACCCTTACCCTTTGCTACAAAATAAGGTAAATATTGAGAAAATAGGTTTGCCCCAAACTGTGTTTTTTAAGCTAATTAAAAACCATAGAAAAGAAATTAGCAATTAGATTTTTTACAAGTGTTTTCGTTTTTTTGTTAGAGTTTTGTAAAGTTGGCCAAATTTTGAAAAAGCTCAAACACATTTTTTGTTTTTCTCTGATTTTAATAAAACATATTTTGAAAATTTTCTTTTTGTTGTAGAATAAGAATTTGAATTTAGATATTTTCTAAAAAAATATTCTAAAAATTAGAGCATTTTGAAAAAAAAAATTGCGTTAAAATTACCATTTTTTTTTTATAAAATGCGAAAATACGAAAATATCCAGACAAAGAAAGTATAATTTTTAACATCGAATTTGACTATTTTGCTAACTTACCACTAATAATTCTCTCGGTAAATCCGATCCTTGATTAATTCCTCTATTCATATTAATAAATTGTTCTAACGTTGGTTTTTCCTTGACACTTGGATTATGTAAACTAGTATTTAACATTATTATGGAAAATGATAATACATAACAAGTGTCCGAATTTTCAAAAATATTATTTTCGCCTTGGCAATCACAGTATCTTTTAGCGAAACATTCCATCATCCTGTCTATTTTCTGTGCTTCACCTGGCAGTCGAAAACTCCACAGAAATTGTCTAAAAAATTTAAAAAAATAGTCAGTACAAAAAAATGCAATAAGAATTAAAAAAAATATTCTATATGAAATTAAGGCTGTACTATTTATTATCCAAAGTCCAGAAATTTGTATCCGCAACAATTAATGATGAGAGAATTAAATAGATATTATATACACCAAAATTATTTGGTAAACTGATAAACAAACCTTTAGTGGGGTTAGGAGAAGTGTTTATATTTACCTTATCTCTGATAGGCTGACAAGAATCATAACACCAACTGCTACATTTCTTTAATTCTGTCTATTTTATGATATTGCATTGTAAAACACTGATATTTACCATTTAATACTAAAATATCTTCCTTTTTCTTAAAAATTTGGTTTGTTTACGGAAAATTTACATGCAAATTTAAAAATGTGAGGTTAGAAAACTCCATTATCGGCGACGAATAGTTGCGACAACACATGTTGCTTTTTTGTACACAGAAGTAAACAATAGAATATTAATTTCTGTTTCAGAAGGCGTACCAAATTTTGCCTTAAAAAATAACGCTTGAATGTTTAATTTTTTACCTTAATCACGAATTTTATTTTAAAATTGTAGACTATTTTTAAAATAAATGTATACCTTGGAAATGATACGGTATTGTAATGTTGGAGGTATACGCAAGTTAGCGTGGAGAGGGGGCAACATCAACATCTTCCCGCCCTTACTTGCAAGTGTTTATCATCTACCCTAATATTGTGCCGCAGTATTTAAATGATGCTTCATCTATTTAATTCTCTTATTATTGGGTAGTATTCTATAATGTATATGATAGATTTGTAAAAAAATATTCCTTGCAAATCATTAGTTTTCTAAATAACTGTTTTTGAAATATCACCAAAAAAAAGCCCCTTTTCAAAAATTAAAAATTTGTACTTTCCGAAAACATTTATGCTATTAAACTTTAAAAACAAATTTATAAAAAAATTATTCCTTGCAAGAAATAATTTGTTTTAAAATAATAATTTCACTGTATGATTAAAAATGTTATTTTTTTATAACTGTCTTAAATCTTACCTTAAAGCTTGTACTAAAATGAGGTCTCTAAAATCATGCAGATCCACAAATTCTTGTAAAACCTTTTCATTAAAATCGTTTTTCTCTCCTAAATAATCACCAATTGCTGTTTTATTTAAACCATCGCCTTCTTTAAGAAATTGTGCCACGGATCCTGCAGTATTTTGCAAAAGGCTTTTTTCTATCAGGTACTCTATGCCTTTCTTGGGGTCCATGTTGAATTTCTTCCGGCCTATTCCTGTCATTTTATTTTTGTTGTTGTTTTTGCCGTCCTCACCACCGTCCAGAGATTCCATCTCGGAAACAACTTCGCACAGTTCATCTTTCAATTGCTGAAAAGAAAAAAAAATGTTACGAGAGTTGTCTTTTATATTTTGCATACAGGGTGTTACCAAATAACTAGGAAAAAATTCAGGGGGTAATTCCTGAATCCATTTTAAGAAACAAAGTTTATATAAACATGTGTCGAGAATCCTTCGTTTCTGTGATACAGGCTGTCAAAGTTTTTTAAAAAAAAATTTAATCTTAAGATTAATAAAAAGCTAAACCAGATATTTATTTAAAATAATAATAAAAAAAAGAAATTAATTAACCCTTCACTGTTAACTATGTTTTATTTTCATTAACATAAAAAAGCCAAACTTAAAAAAGAAATTTTGTTGCCTTTGGGCAATGAATTTTTTTCTCGAAAATGGTTAGTTTTATGAAAAAAGAACAAGACATTAATTTTAAAGATCATATTCTAGGGCTTCTAATTATTTTATAAAAATAACAAAAAAGTAACACACAAAATAGTTGGGGGTGAACAACCCCCATGGTACCCCCAATGTGCCCCTTCCAATTATAATTTTTATTTTTTTCTACCGCACTTTATGCCTAATGGCAAGAAAATTACCCGTGCTAAGTTTTAAATAAATATCTGGTTTAGTTTCTTGGTAATCTTAAAAAAAAGTTTTTTTTTAAAAACTTTGGCACCTTGTATCTCAGAAAAGAAGGATTTTCGGACACATGTTTATATGAACTTTTTTACTTAAAATGTGTCCAAGAATTACCCCCTATTTTTTCCTAGTTATTTGGTAACACCCTGTATAGACAAATAGGGGGCGCCACCAACGGCACCACAAGTACCAAACAAACCCTTCAAGTTTATTAAGACTATACCGAAAGTTTGTTAAGATACGACAAGTGATTTTGCCACAGTACATTTTTTAGTTAAGCTTCATTCACAATAAAAATTAGCTTGCATCCGGCAAGAATTAAGGTAGCTTGCAAGAGCTTGAAATATGTATTTGGGATATACCATTCACAATGAATTAGCTTGTAAGAGCTCATGCAAGCTAATTCGTTGTGAATGGTATATCCCGAATACATATTTCAAGCTCTTACAAGCTACCTTAATTCTTACCGCATGCAAGCTAATTTTCATTGTGAATCCCACTTTAACCTCGCGAGCTGCAAGGAAACGCGGTATACCTCTTTAGGCTTATTCTTTACATGAAACCCCCTACAAGCTTATCGGTTATTTTCAATTTTTTTATATAAATTCATGATTGGTCGCGGTTTTGTATGCGATTTATAAAATTCCACCGCCGAACAGACTCAAAATTCTGGGGCACTAAGTCTACTTTTGTGCCTTCCTAAAAAATTAGGCTGTACAACAGAAAATAATTTTTTTCACATTCAACAGTTGATGTAAGATTCTTTAAATTGTCATTTAATTGGCATATAATGTGTTAATCTTGCGGTGTGTCACTTGTGCATTTTCCGCGGGTTTTAACTGGCGCAAAGCATCCATGTATTTCCGGGACACTCCGCCTGTTTTTGGTAGAGCTGTCTTAGGATGGGTGCTAAGACTGGTGGGTCCATGTTTAAATTTCAAAAAGCAGCAGGAAATAGTCTATAGTTTTTTGAAAGTTAAAATATGCTTGTTTTAAAGAGCTGGTGATAATTTGAATAAAAGACAAAGGATCTTTATTAACACATTGTAATTACTTAATTCCCAAGGAAATGCAAAAATTCCTTTGCGATTATTAATTCTACTGACACATGTTTAGTAAGGTCATTTGCTGGGGTCATTAAGTAAGAACAATTGTACAAGACTTTTGCATTTGCTTTGTGCTTAAAAAACAAAAAATTAACTCTTAAAGAAATGTAAAATTTACCGTAAAATAAGTCAAGAACCCTAACATATTTCTTGGTTTTTTCTTCAGCAACATTTGTAAACTTATTCACTATGTAACAATTTTAGAACTAAACCAAAACATCAAAACAATTATGGCTAAAATAAAATCTCCCCTAGTTTGTTGATGAAATGAGTACACTAAGTACATTGCTTATTATACTCTTCGCAGACAAAGTCGAAGAGTCTATTGCGATTGGTTGGACGGCTGTACCTTCTCTAAAATCGTTAATATTCGTCCTAAAGCAAACATTTTTACATGTTCGTTCGTTTCATGACTTTTTAAGACTTTTTTTTGTCCGTCTGTCTGTAACGAAATTTGTGACCACCATAACTGAAGAACGGTTTATCGGATCGACTTGAGATTTAACACAAAAATCAATCCCATTTAGAGGAAGAGCCCTATTGTTTTTGGAAGAAATCAAGTAATAATTAGAGGGTTAAAAACACTCCCAAAGTAGAAAAAAATTCATATTTTCGTTAATATCAACTTTACGAAAAAAAATATTCTTAATAAAATTAAAGATTGTATTTTTCCCTATAAAAAAGCATTTGGTAATTTTTTTGTATCCCCACCCGTTTACAAAAAAAAATAAGTTTAACGTTTCTTTTAATAAAATAAAAAAGGCACCTTTTTAATCATCTACTCCGAAGAGTATCATATAGAATGTGTAACAATTATATTAAAATAAAAAAATAGTCGTAAAAAATGAGCAATCTGCGAAGGGTAACTTTTTAAATGATCTATGCCACTCACTGATCTAACCCGCTCTTGTTGTTTAATAAAAGCCTATAAATAAAATATAATTTACAAACTACTTAACAAAGTAATGTTGCAGTGCTTTAGTCATTTAATAAACAAATTTATAAATTAGCAATTCTTAAAACACTCTGTTAGTCAACAATCATTCTTAAATGTTTACCAAGAACACAAATTAATTTTTCGAATATTACCAGTACCACTTTTTTGCATCCAAAGTTTATATGTACAGACTATCGTGGACATGGAATTTAAAACGATTTTTTATCAGCCACCTTTGATTTTTTGAATATTACTCTATTGTGAATGAGGTTTTTTATGTCAGTTTTCGAATGTTATATTGACAACAAATGCGTCAAATGTATTTTATTAAAATAAATTATGTAAAATGTGCTGCCGGCAAAAAAAATAGTAAGAAGATATTTCATTTTTTAAATAAATTTGTTTTAGGATAACAATAAGGCTCTAATCTTCGTAAAACATCAGAGAAATGTTTCTTGTTAATGTCCACTTCGCATTAAACTTGAGATGTTCAAGCCACTATTTGACCATATTTACAATGCAAAAATTGATCGTTTTTAATTCCATGTCCACGATAATACCAAAACCCAAATTAAATACAGGATATCCCTAAAACGAATGCATCTTTTACGAGGATATAGGACAAAAAAATAGACAGATTCACTCGACATGTCCCAGGCTAGGGGGCACCGCCGCCGTTTAAAAACTACACCCCTTTAAGTCTACTTCACTACAAATACTTGATCCCAAATATCTTAAAAATGGTTTGTTAAAACATAATAAAATTTAAG
The DNA here is from genome assembly GCA_963920755.1 of Cartodere bifasciata. Classification (NCBI taxonomy): domain Eukaryota; kingdom Metazoa; phylum Arthropoda; class Insecta; order Coleoptera; family Latridiidae; genus Cartodere; species Cartodere bifasciata. Next base: position 295,169 of record OY987198.1, read on the forward strand.
GAATTATTAACTGCAATAAAAACATTTCTTTCAAACTTGTTTTGACATTTGTAGCCCCCCTAGAAATGGAGTTACCACCCCCAAGGAGTAGAGTGCATAAAGATTGTCGTAACTTTTTTGTTCCTTACAATTTTGTTTATTGTTGCTGGTAGATAGGTTCAATGAGAAACTTTCTTATCACCTAAAACTTCTCGCTTAACTGTACCAATTTGAAATTATTTTTTGTTTTTGTGTACATAGAATCTAAAGAAAACAAAAATTTGCTCAATCATTGAAAAATACGATAATTATCGAGAATTTAAATGTTTTTTATCGATAACCTCTAACCTATATGAATAAACATAACAAAGGAAAGCATACCTGATCTTTGTTACAAAAACAATTTAAGTAAAATTTGTACACTACATGAAATCCAAGATAAAACGGGCAGCACATGTATTATCCAATTTTTTACACTTATTTCACTTAAAAACTCCCTTTATAATCATTAAACTATCCACAGAAACTAACTAAATCAAAAAAACCATGCGAAATAATATACAATATTTGTGTATAACCTCTAAAATTTATAAAAGTTATCTCGTTTTCTAAACATCTGTATACGAGAGACGCAAAATAGAAATTAAATTTGTTTTGGCAATTCTCCAAACTTTATCCAGATGCACTACTAATTATTGGACATTAAAAGGAATTTGTTTTTTTTTTAATTTAAATTAAATTAAGGTATGTAGATCAAACGTCTATACGTGTTGTTTAAAATTTGATAAATAAATTAATTTTGGGTGGGTACACGTTTTTTAAGAGTAGATACTTAAAATTTATCAAAATAAAAAAATATACGTCTGCAAAAAAAAAACATAAAGTCTAAAACCTGGAAAGAATTTTTAGCTATTTTTTAAAAGGCATTTTTTCTGTTCTATTTTAGCCAAGATAGTTAATAATAAAAAGCAATTCTTAAGAAAAATATATTCAACAGCTAGATTTATACAGGGTGTCAAAAAAATGGCGCATAAACGCGATTGTACGTTATTGGAGCATGTCTAGGGAGACCCAGAAAATTGTTAAAAAAAATCTATCTTAAATACCTTTAAAGATATGAGGCCCCAAAGTGCGAAACTTTAAACGCTCATACCTTGAAGATAACAGTACATATTAACGAATGAAATGGTTAAATACTAAGGCACAATCTATCTTAATTTAAATTACCATTTGTTTATCTTTTAAATGGTCAAATAACATTTTTATAACCAATTTAATTCCACAAAAAATTATGAAATGAAGCTGACAACAATGTCAATATGATCTAATGCAAAAATGTATGCTCAAGAATCTAGATGAGCTTTTAGGATGTATTTTACAAACTGTGTTGCCGAACTTATGCAACTTTGTTCGCATTTTTCTTGATGAATATAACAGATGGATTTATTTTTATAATTTTTTAGGGATCCCTAAAAATGCCCCAAGAGCGTACCATCGCGTTTATGCGCCATTTTTTTGACACCCTGTGTAAGATGGATTTTTCTAACAATTTTCTAGGAATTCCTAGACATGCTCCAATAACGTACCGTTGCGTTTTTGTGCCAATTTTTGAACATCCTTTATAAAAAGAATAAAAAAAACATGTTTTAACTTTAACCACAAGAATTTTTTTTTAACATATTAAAAACGTACCCTTCGTGAAAGTGTCGACAAATCCCAAGCACTTTTGGACACTGGTTCAGTTCTAGCACTGTATTTGCTACTTTTTTTGTTTCTTTTTAAGGAGGAAAACCAATTTGTTAAATGAGATCCTGATCCTTTACGTTCCCGGTAGGGTTCTGTTGAGTATTGCATTTTAAAGATGAGTCACTTTATTTTTATAGTTTCGCATTTTGGTTTAAAATGTGTATGAAATTTTAAACCGTTCTAAACAAAAAAGTCACTTTTGTTTTGTCACTTTCACATTAAAATTAGGTTATAAAAACACTTGTCATATTTCTTGTTTCTGAAAAAAAAAATAACCTTGTTTTTTGGAGTTTTTTTGTTTTAAAAATGTTGTAAAAAGCACTATTCTTTGGTGGTTTACAAAAGTGCAATTTTTTGCGCTTGATATTTAATAGAATGAGTCGTATCTTATGACAAATATTTGCCACATGTTTAAAATGTTATCTGAACTACAAAATACATGATAACAACTCTGTAAGGAAAATAATACTTTTTATAAATTTCCCACGTAAAGTTAGGTACTTATTATACTCTTCGCAGAAAAAGTCGAAAAGTATATTGCGATTGGTCGGACCTTCTCTAAAATCGTTAATATTCGTCCCAGAGCAAACATTTTTACATATTCGTTCGTTTCATGACTTTTTAAGACTTTTATTTTTTGTCCGTCTGTCTGTAACGAAATTTGTGACCACCATAACTCAAGAATGGTTTATCGGATCGGCTTGAGATTTAACACAAAAATCAATCCCATTTAGAGGAAGAGCCCAATTGTTTTTGGAAAAATCAAATAATAAATAGAGGGTTAAAAACACCCCCAAAGTAGAAAAAATTCATATTTTCGTTAATATCAACTTTAAGAAAAAAAATATTCTTAATAAAATTAAAGATTGTATTTTTCCCTATAAAAAAGCATCTGGTCATTTTTTTGTATCCCCACCCGTTTACAAAAAAAATAAGTTTTACGTTTCTTTCAATAAAATAAAAAATGCACCTTTTTAATCATTTACTGCGAAGAGTATCATATAGAATGTGTAACAATTATAAAAAAATAGTCATAAAAAATTAGCTATCTGCGAAATTTAACTTTTTAAATGATCTATCCCTCTCACTGATCTAACCCGCTTTTGTTAGACTCTTTACTAAAACAATTAATAGAGTTTTTCTTGCAATATGCTAAAAAGGTACAAAAAAACGCTATGATTAATTCTTAAATAATATAAACACCTATTTTTATAAACAACATTACGGTGTGTGTCATAAAAATTAGCATTTTTAAATATAAAATATAAAAAATTCTACCTACCTAGTAGAATAGGAATAGGTAATTAAAATGAAATTATTTGAGGATGAGTAATAAAAATTCCAAATATAACAATTACCTAGGTATTTAACTGAGTATTTAGCACTTTTTGTTACGTAAGAAACATTTAAGCTCTATTTATTTAACTTATTTTTTAAACCTAAGAATACGTCATTTAAAAAAACATGCATTTTTTTATTTGTTTAAAAAAATAAAAGCGATTATAATTGAACTTTTTTGGCATTAAAATAATTAAACGTTACTCTTTGTAGATAAAGTAAAAGATAAAAAATGTTAAAAGATTCAAAAAAGTTCGGTATGACTCAAATTTTTAAAACATTGGTCTAATTGAAAATTGTAAAAGTTGCCAATAATTGAAATGTTTAAAATTACTACAAAACAAACTGTATTTTTAGTTTTAACGAGATATTTATGAGTTTTGTACATCACTTTTCACGTCGATGATCAAAATGTTTAAAGTAAAAGAATGGTTCTTAAAATGAATCTAAAAGATTTAAAAAAAAATGTAGGCAATATAGTAAAATTAGCAATTCTTAAAAAAAATACACAACAGCCATATTTTTTATTTGTGTTAAGACATAAATTCAAGAAGCTAAATCCACAAAATGCACACTAATAAGAGTTTAGGGTTGGCGTGGTAGCCCCCCAAAAAGCCCCCTTTTAATTTGTAACATTAGATCACGATTGATCTGCACCAAATTTTACAAAAAGGTGCTAAATAAGATTTAAAAAAAAATTTGGAAAAATTATTTATCTAAATAAATTTCTTCTCCTTCTAAGTGGACCCTAAAGAGTAATATTCAATCATGTTGGATTTACATCAAACTTTGCAAATAGATGCAAAACAAGGTTCTAAAAATCATTATAAAATCTTATTTAGCACCTATTTGTAAAATTTGATACAGATCCATCGTGATTTAAAGTTGCAAATTAAAGGGGGCTTTTTTGGGGGGTTACCACGCCAACCCTCAACTCTTATTGGTGTGCATTTTGTGGATTTAGCTTCCTGAATAGATGTTCTAACCGCACATATACAAAATCTGGCTGTTGTGTATTTTTTGCAAGGTAAAAATCTATCTTGGTCTAATGAATGATTTTGTGTTTTTTAGAAACCAAACAGGATAATAATTCCTAATAGATTTAGGAAACAGCTGCAATTTAATTATTTCTTAAGAAATTGTTAATCGATTTTTTGACTTGTGTTCAATGTTCAATGCTTACGAATTACGGTTTGCTTCCTCTTCAAATAAAAAACATTCATGAGTGTATTTAACAGTGCATAACCTTTTTGTAAGTTTTTGTTATGAAAAAGCATATAATTTATAGTTTTTATCAGCATTAATCACAACCATGTAATCATTAACGAGGAAAACCGAAGAAATAATGACTTATTCAAAGGTTTAATTTTATTTACAAATAAAACAGAGATAAATAAAATTAAATAAATAGAAGGTTTTTATGAAAATTAATTATGCACACTTTCATTTAAATTTTTTTAAGAGATTTAATGATTAAGCATTTTATTTTGAATAGTAACTTCCGAAGAAAATAAATAAGAAATTGTTTTACGCTTTCAATTTTAAGTTTTAGGTACTATCGTGGACATGGAATTTAAAACGATTTTTTATCAGCCACCTTTGATTTTTTGAATTTTACTCTATTGTGAATGGGGTTTTTTATGTCAGTTTTCGAATGTTATTTTGACAACAAATGCGTCAAATGTATTTTATTAAAATAAATTATGTAAAATGTGCTGCCGTCGAGAAAAATAGTAAGAAGATATTTCCTTTTTTAAATAATTTTGTTTTAGGATAACAATAAGGCTCTAATCTTCGTAAAACATCAAAGAAATGTTTCTTGTTAATGTCCACTTTGCATAAAACTTGAGATGTTTAAGCCACTATTTTGACCATAATTACAATGCAAAAATTCATCGTTTTAAATTCCATGTCCACGATAGTACCTAAAACTTGTTTATTAAAAGTTAATAAAATATAAAACATAATATTGTGACATGTCATTAGAAAACAAACATAAATTGATAGTCTTTAGAAAGTGAAATTTTTGGAAATGTTTCCAAATGATGTTTTTAAATTTTATGAAAAATTTAACAAACAGTTTAACAAAGTGGTAAATTTCAAGGTTAAAAAATACTGATATTAAGCACATGTTTTGATAACAGACTTTAAATGAGACAAATAAAATTATCAAGTTTCCTCCCACTTAAAAAAAAACAGTACTTTAAATATGGAAACAACATTTTAATTTAATTTAAAGTTTTCTTTGTATTCTGTATTATTAAAGTGTCAAGAAATAATTTCAATTAATTTTTACCTATTATTATCCAATAAGAAAAAAATTAAAACTAATTTGTACTTGGTCTGAGTGGGACGAGAATTTTTTATAATTAGATATAAGCAAGCCCCCTTATTAGCCCCCATTTTAATATAACGAGCGAGCATTTAAATTCTACCTCGACTCTTGCCATGGAAAACAAAAGCTGCTTTTCCGTATGTCTTTGATAGTTTGTTTAAACGTCAAAAAAAGATGACAACATCAAAAATGACATTATTAGAAACTATCAAAGACCTACGGAAAAGCAGCTTTTGTTTTCCATGGCAAGAGTCGAGGTAGAATTTAAATGCTCGCTCGTTACTAATATGAATCATAGAATTGTAGTTTTGACTACATTTCTAGGAGTATCTAAATCTAAAAAGGTGTTATTAAAGTAAATAGTTAACTATCTTTTAAATTGTATAAAATTGAGTGAAGAGTTCTAGGTAACCTGATTCTCATGCAAAAACAATTTTCTTTAATTGAAGATGTAAAAAATTAAATAAAAACAATACTAAACGCGATGAGAATTAAATTTCACTTAACTAAAAAAAAATGCGAGAATAAGAGAGATATTTTTTTCTTAAAATTTTTTAACGATTCTCAAAAGTGATAACTCGATCTTGTATGTACAAAAGTCTGTTCCGCCAGTTAAACTTGACTTAAAAATCAGTCAACCAAGCAATATTCTATTCTAACCCTGACTGCACCCTTCTTAAGCTAGGATAGGATAGGATCATAGAAATAAAATGACTTGAAATGAATTGCTTATGATCATAACATTACCAGTGTGTGGGTCCAAGATCTAAAAGCTAGGCATAGGGAAGTTCCATTTAAAACGTTTGTTTATTTACGTCCACTTACTCATTAGTCCATTTAACTTACATTGGGTAAACAATAAGATCTTGGCCCCAAACAATGAATTTTTATACCTTCTCTATTGTAAATATATAACCTCTTTGGATAGGATGTATATTTCATAGAAGAGTAACTAAAGGCATGTATATTTTGTAATTAATTATTCATACGCGTGTTTTACGTATGCCTGATGTTTAATAATGTATTCATACGGGTAAATAAACACAAAGGTACTAAAGTACCATACCTTAAGGCTAAAGAATCAAATTCACAGATATGTTGTCCTAGAAGCTCGTATAAGTCATTTCCGTTGAGCTCCCGTCAATTCTACTAAATAGCACATCTACATGAGGGCCCCATCCTATATTCAAACTTAATGTAGTTTTGAAAACTACAAAAATATGGCTACAAACTTATTATGGTTTCATTTAAATAGGTTATTTTTTTGTGTAGAAATACCTACTGATTTCAAAAAATCATTGTAATATTTTGTCCGATTTTTGACATAAAAAAATAATCTATTTCAATGAAACCATAATACGTTTGTAGACCTATTTTCGTAGTTTGCAAAACTAGATTTAGTTTGAATATACGGTGGGGCCCTCATATAGATGTGTTATTTAGGGTATGGTCCGTAAGCCATTTTGGTAAACCAAAGTGACAGAAAACTACTTGTTACACAATTCGTTGTCATAGAAAATGATTGTTGCAACTGTCATTTTGGTTTACCAAAATGACTTACGGACTATACCCTTAGTAGAATTGACGAGAGCTCAACGGAGATGACTTATACGAGCTTCTAGGAGCACAGATCTTTGAATCTGTGAATTTGAATCTCTGGCCTTAATATGAAGACGTGATAATGCTTCAAAATGCAACTGTATACTTTTATACAGGGTGTCGCGAATTTGGAAGCCACTATTGGGATCTTGCTTAACTTAAGAAATACAAGGTCGGTTGATTGAGGCAAAGTTGCCTATTTTATTTGGCTGTAACGTTTTACTTTTTTAGGGGCATTTTTTTGATACTTTGACATTATTCAGACATTTCTCTGCAATGCACTTTTTTGATTTTTTAAAAGCAACCGAAAAACTGTCAGAGATAATCAAAATATTGAATTTAATTATTGGGAAATAAACGACTTTTAGTTTCTTAATATTTGACTGTGAATACCTAGTATAAATCGAATTTAAAAACGCATTGCGGAGAAACATTAATTGAGCGTAACTCACGATGACCTCTAAGACATCCGGTTAATCGATACTTCTTCAATGCCCAATCATTCTTGACATTATCAAATTTTATTGAGTAAATTTAATCAACTAAGTACCTTTTATTGGACCTTTACATTATTACCTGCCTGCGTGCGTGTCAACAAACAACTATAAAACAACGCAATATACGCGAAAGGGGAGAAATATAAATCGATAGGGTGAATGCACCCTTTTATAAAAACCCATAAACCAGACAATCAAAAGTCGTCTGGAGTTTTTTTTTTAGAAAATATCGAAAAACAAAAATATAATGATTTTTGAAGTCAGATTTTCGACACAAAGAAATAACCGATTTAAATGAAACCATAATACGTTTGTAGCCCTATTTTTGTAGTTTTCAAAACTACATTTAGTTTGAATATACGATGGGGCCCTCATGTAGATGTGCTATTTAGTAGAATTGACATCAGGAGCTCAACGGAGATGACTTATACGAGCTTCTAGGAGCATAGATCTTCGAATCTGTTAATTTGTATCTCTAGCCTTAAATAAGATGATTAAATTTCAAATAGAATTTTAACAAAAAAAGTCTGTAAAGAGTATAAAAAGAATCATCAGACAAATTACATAAACGACGAATTTTATAGGCTTTTTTAAACATTTTTCCTACTTTTACCAACATAAATACCTGAAATACCGCAGTGGTATAAACTCGACGCGAATGTAAATTCTTTTGATAATTAATTTGAACACCGGCTCTCAAGTATGCAATGTAGCATAATGCGGGTAAATAAAAATAAACTAGCATCAAGCAATTCAGAAATGTGGAAGAATTAAATAAAAAGTGCACCTGCCGATTTATAAAATTATAACTAACAATCTTGAAGTTCTTTACCTAGGTAGATAAAATCGCGTTTAAATTAACCCTTATAAAGTTATAAAGAAAATGTACCTACTTCAATACTATATCAAAAAACCTAGTTTCATAAAGAACCAATGATGAGAGAATTAAATAGATGTAGCATCATTTAAATACTGCGGCACAATATTAGGGTAGATGATAAACACTTGCAAGTAAGGGCGGGAAGATGTTGATGTTGCCCCCTCTCAACGCTAACTTGTGTATACGTTTAACATTACAATACCGTATCATTTCCAAGGGATGCATTTATTTTAAAAATAGTCTGCAATTTTAAAGCAAAATTCGTGATTAAAGTAAATAAATGACACATTCAAGCGTTATTTTTTAAGGCAAAATCTGTGACGCCTTCTAAGACAAAAATTAGCATTCTATTTTTTACTTTTATGTACAAAAAAGCAACATGTGTTGTCGCTACTATTCGCCGCCGCTAATGGAGTTTTCTAACCTCACATTTGTTTATTTGTATGTGATTTTTCCGTAAACAATCCAAATTTTTAAGAAAAAAAAGATATTACAATTTAATATGGTAACTTCAGTGTTTAACAATGCAATATCATAAAAAAGACAAAATTAAAGAAATGTAGCAGTTGGTGTTATGATTCTTGTCAGCCTATCAGAGATAAGGTAAATATAAACACTTCTCCTAACCCCACTAAAGGTTTGTTTATCAGTTTACCAAATAATTGTGGTGTATATTATATCTATTTAATTCTCTTATTAATAGATTTACCGGTCCAGAGTTTATAATGCAAATAAATTTAATTCCAAATTCCATCAAAAGGCATAAATTTATGAAGAATTATTAATTTAAAATGGCATGCCATCATGATATGAAGGGACGTTTTTAATATTCATAAACTCATTTTAAAATTGCATTTCTGTAAAATTTGCATGTTTACTAGATTACCATAGTAGTAAAAAATGTTAGATGTAAAAGTTAAAGTTAAATTACAACAAAAAAAAACATTTCTTTTTTTGTCGGTTTCAATTAAAAACGAAATGGCTACCGTTTAAAAACTCACATAAGTTAGATTCTTTGCTATTACGATTTCTATTACCCTCTAAGGGCGATTTATAGAACGTTACTTTCACTTTACTTCCGCGTAACTTCACTTCCGCGTAACTTAACAAATTTGCTTAATTTATAGATTGTAAAGTTACGTGAAATTGGGAACAGGTATGCGCATGTGTCTGAACTCGCGACTTCTGACTATTTACACCTGGGCGGTAATTACGGAATATCGCTTCGTGCGAAACCTACATAAGAAGACCAGCAGGTTTCGTACGAAGCGATATTCCGTAATTACCACCCTTGACAATAAGGGTGAATATCTCATTTTTGCAAATTTTGCGCATGATCGGCCAAGCTCGGCTTTTGACAGTACTACTTACAGCTGAATGAATCAGCAAAGTAGCGCTAAAGTGAAGTTTAAATTTGTTTATACATTCCCATGTATTTTATTTAATTTTCTTTAAAGTTACGCCGAAGTAAAGCGGAAGTAAAGTGAAAGTAACGTTCTATAAATCGGCCTCTATACTAAATTCTTGAACGATAATTGGATAGATATTTGTTATAAAGAGACGACAATCCGACAACGAACGTTAAAGAATGTCTGCCTTGCCTGCATTTTATCCGATTGCGACAGAAATAAGGAAAATGATTAAAATTCTAAGCGTACGTCATATATTACTCAACTATTCGAATGTTATTCATTGTCATGTCAAGTACCGGACCTATAAATTGTAACCTTTACTAACCGAAAGGTTACCTACATGAACTTAAAAAGGCTTCCAATAAAAAAAAGACATTACAAAATTGGAAATGTTTAAACTTGAAAACAAAAAAAATTAAGACTATAGATTCAAATTCATAAATGGGATGTTCTGTGCACTCAAAAGTTCGTAAAAGGCATCTCCCTGAATATCAGTTATTTTTGAAGTTTCAACAAAATATGTAAGGAGTAATACATCAATATCTATGATTAAAAATATGTAGGATAATGTTTGTGATACATAGAAGTGGTACTGAGTGCAAGAATAATAAAAATATGGTAAAAAAGTACTTTTGCTGTTTTTCTCTCTACATTGAAATCTTTGAACAAGCACATTTATCTTAGGGAAAAACGTTGCAATTTTAATCATTTATATGCTTAAAAGAAACATGTTAAATTAACGTTTTATGGTTTGGCATAGACCACGTAATGTATATAAACCAAAAAATGTATGCGTAGTCGAAAAAAAAAAAACAAAAATAGTATAATCATTTTTAAAGTCATATTTTCGACACAAAGAAATAACCGATTAAAATGAAAGCATAATACGATTGTAGCCCTATACTTGTAGTTTTTAAAACGACATTTATAATTTGAATATACGATAGGGCCCTCATGTAGATGTGCTATTTAGTAGAATTGACGGAAGCTCATGACTTATACGAGCTTCTAGGAGCACAGATTAGAAGATCTATGAATTTGAAACTCTAGTCTTAAATATTACTTTATTTCTACTTTTAAAATGTTTTTCTAACCTAACTTTACTTCAAATCGAAAATTTGTTATAATTCCCATTCTTTTTGGCATAAAACAAAATGTTTTATTTTGTTATTCTTAAAAACCAGTTCTACAAAAATAGTGCTTTTTTTCAACATTGTAATCAAAACAAGTTTTAAATTAATAGGAAATAAAATTACCTGCTATTGTTGATCAATAAAAATTACCATATCAACAAATCCCAATTTTCCTTGATTTTTTTATGAGTGGGTTTTTTTTGATATTTTGTTTGTAAACAAATCTATTAAATTATCGCACAAATTTTATTTTTTTAGAATTATTTTGTAGACATACAGTACTTCAAATGTAGTTAATAATTTTTATTTTTTAGCACTCACTTTATTTGTTAATAATAAATAGCAACGTAAACAATGTGAACTTTGTCATTTATGTGAGTAAATAATAAATGTTTCTACGTATCGATTAATGATTAATGTTTTTTTTTAACCCTATAGGGAAATTATAGTCACAAATAGAAAAAGCTTTTTTAAGAATTAGTTTTAACGTTTTTTTAAATTTTGTCTTCACATTTTTTTTTTTAAATATCTTATTTTATCACTTTTTGGTTTTAATAACTCACTTCTGCACTAAACTTTAGTTGTTTTAACTGTTTATTTTTTAAACTGTCACTTTTTTTTTGTTTTTTGGTGCACATTTACTTCACTTAAAAAATGTAATTTTTAGGTAAACGTTTACACTTACTAAGGTTATAATATAAAAGTAAGTGTAAATATACGAGCTCATATCATGGTTTGCCATGAGAATACTGAATACCCGAGTTGCGTAGCATTCTCATTCTATCGAGGTATCAGAATTATTTTTGGTAGGAGTCGAGGGGTACATCATTTAAAAATATCTTATACATTAAAAATGGCGCGAAAAAAATCTGTTTAACTTTTATTAGTTAAGTTTGTGGAAAATTGTTTAAAAAAAAGCCATATTTTCTTGACACTAAGGATACTTTAATAAGTTTGGTAACACTGTTTAAAAAAACTTTATTCAAAAAAACAATGTCTACGATAGAGTACAATAAAACCGTTAATTAATTATTCCAAATTGGTACAATTAAGCGAGTAGTTTCAGGTGATAAAAAAGTTTCTTATTGAACCCATCTACCAGCAACAATAAATAAAATTACAAAATTCTTAGGAACAAAAAAGTTACGACAATTTTTATGCACTCTACCGGTGGTAACTCCATTTCTAGGGGTCTACAAATGTCTAAACAAGTTTGAAAGCAATATTTTTATTGCAGTAAATGATTCCATCAATTTTATCATGTTTCGACAAACCATTTGTAAGATATTCACGATCAAGTATTTGTAGTGAAGTAGACTTAAAGGGGTGCAGTTTTTAAACGGCGCTAGCGGTGTCCCCTAGCCTAGGACATGTCCCGTGTATCTGTATATTGTCCTCTATCTAAACTTTTAAAAGATGCATTCGTTTCGGGCACACTCTGTAAAAATATAAGTAGTCGACCCCTCGAAAATGTTTCGTTTGTCTCTCAGCTGCTCTGTTAGCTACTCGATTTTATTTTCCTTATTTGAATGGTTTTCTGCCTTTTTAAGATATGCAATTGTCAACTTCACTTGGGCATTTTTGTTTTTGATTAGGTAAGTATCGGGTGAGCAAATAAAAACGGCCCATAAGTAGGCCGTGGTCATTGTCAAAATATTGTTGATTGGCAGATTTTACATTGTTCACAGCCTACTTATGGGCCGTTTTTATTTGCTCACCCGATATTATTAAAAAATATAACTATACAGAGTGTAAAAGTGAACATTTTTTTAAATTAATGTACTAGTTCTGAAATTGTCACAAACAAGCAAATTTCTTATTGCAAATTCTATTGCTTATATAATAACTAAGAAAAACTAGTAGACTAATAAAGGTTAGAAAAAAAAATCACCCTGTATTCAGTGTGTCTAAAAAATGTCGCATAGACGAGATGGTCTTGTGGCATTCTCAGGGATCCCTATAATGTTGTCAAAAAAAATTCATCTGTAATATTCATCGAAAAAAATGCGAACAAAGTTGCATAAGTTTGGCAACACAGTTTGTAAAATACATCTTAAAAGCTCATCTAGATTCTTGAGCATACATTTTTGCATTAGATCATATTGACATTGTTGTCAGCTTCATTTCATAAAATTTTTGCAAAATTAAATTGATTATAAAAATGTAATTTGACCATTTAAAAGATAAACAAATGGTAAAATAATTTTAGATGGATTGTGCCTTTGTATTTAACCATTTGTTTCGTTAATATGTGCAGTTATCTTCAAGATATAAGCGTTTAAAGTTTCGTACTTTGGGTCCTCATATCTCCGAGGGTATATAAGATAGATTTTTTTAAGAATGTTCTGGGGCTCCTTAGACATGCCCCAACAACGTACCATCGCGTTTATGCGCCGACACCCTGTATAGAACAAAGATAATTGGTGTCAGATACAATAACGAGTCACTCAATACAATACAATACAATAAGAAAGAGCAGATTTCGACTACATCCTGATTTATTGTTCTATATTCAATAGGCTTCTATTGAGCCTATTGTCAACACTTATTCATGCATTAACATTACGGTCCAAATTACCTCAATAACTTCAGATACCAACCAGTATCATTTAGAGTTTAGTTTTACACTTCAATTGATTTATTACTGTGGCTAAATATCGAGTCTTAAAATAAAAAAACCCAACCCATTTAAGGGGTTGCTTTATTTTTTTTTTTCGCACATCGTTTATTAAAAACATTCATTAACGCACTCCAAATCGTTGATAAATGACCCCTATTAATGCATGGATACGAGCCCATAATAACGCTCTTTTATGTTTAAAATTACTATCTATGTGTCTACATTACAAATGTTAAAGTAGCTTTAATTACGGTTCAAGCAACAAAAACCAAAAGAAATGAAATATTTACCGTTGGAAAGAATAAGAAGCAGATCCTTTTACCACATTTTAAAGAAATAACGTTTATTTTCTATTCACAGTTAATAAAAGTTCGGTGACAGCTCTTCTTCTTCTTCAACTTTAATAAATTTGAATGTCCGACGCATTGTTTCTGTTATTTGGTGAAATAACTGTTTTATTTTATAATTTATTTAATAATGATGTACGATGTGCGAAAAAGCATTGTAACCAGTTCGTAAATTAAATGGCGATTAATAAACTCACTTATTAATCGCCTTTATTAACACACTGGTTAAATAACTATTATTGTGCGACAAACCGTTTTAAAAATGTTTTCAACGCACAAAATGTTCCTTAGAAAATAAAACTCTGCCTGCAGTAAAAAAGATAAGAGATAAATTTAAGAGATATACTCACAAAAGTAGAAAGATTTCCAGGGACAATAAAAATGGATCCTGAACTTTCACAACCTCGTATTTCTTTGTGAGATTTGTTTTTGTTTTTTTCTCCTACCACAAAAGATGAAAATAAACTTTTGTGTCCAACAAACATAATATTTTTGTTCAAAACTCAATTACATACAAACTTTAACATGGAATGTTTTAAAAACAAAGTTAGAAAATAATAAAATGAAAAACATAATCAAATTGTACAGAAATAAAAATACCGGAAATAAATAGCGATAAAATTTCTCTTTAGTGAATTATCTAGTTTTTGCGGAAGCGGCTACTATTTGTCACATTTACACTTACTTTAACGGCATTTTAAAATTTCGAGGCCGTGCGAAATCCTTCTCATATTTAATAGACACCGTCAAGCCCTACGTCACAGTTCACAGAAGTGCATTTAAATACTTACTGTGACATTTTTTTAGGCAACCAACATTACGGACCAAAGAAAATGGTAACTTTTTTCTTATTCTGTCTCCAACATTGGTCTTTTTAAAACATTATTTAAAAAAAAGTAAGAGAGTTTTTTAGGTCCCATTTGTGTAAAAATGTTCCTTGATATCTTATTTACGATATTTTAATTTAAAATTACCCGAGAATCTACCGCAAGAATTAAAAAACCCCCTATTAATCTGATGATGATGATCACCCACCAAGATGTCAGCTTTAAACGCGAATTGCTTGAGAAAGCAACCATATCAAGGGGTATGGTTTGTTCTAGGTAATAGAAAAAAATGTTAATTTTACAATGGTACTTACCATACCTCTTGATATGGTTGCTTTTTCAAGCAATTTGCGTTTAAAATTCACATCTTGGAGGGTGCACAACATTAACACATAAACTGTATATTATAGAGTTTTACAATGAATTTAGCTTGAAATATCAAATTTAAGACATTATAGCACATTTTCATTCCAAGGGGTCCCTAAAAAAGCCTTTTATTTTCACAAAATATTGTTCTAAAAAAGTGGCTAAATCTGCCAGAACTAAAATTCTACTTCACAGACAGTTTTTTAATGTGGATCTGTGACGTAGGTCATGAGCGTAAAAGCATTTTTTTAAATACCTACCTTTTACAAACAACGTAATTTTAATTTATGATGCTGATACAGATTACAAAATTAGAGCACCGTATCATCAAAAACATTATTATATCATGACTCACCTGAATTTGCAATAAAATTTCCGTCTTCTTTCTCCTTATATCAATTAAAATCTTCTGCTGTTCAGGTGTCAACTCTAAAAAAAATAGTGGGTCAACATTTTTTACCTTAAAACACCTAAAAAAAAACCTAAACCACGTTATTTTCCCCAAAACTAAACGCCAACCCCCCAATTTCACAAAATAACACCCAAAAACCCAGTAAAACCCACAAATTATGTCTCAAAAGGTCAAAAACCTACATATGTTTACATCTGAACTTTGCTATACCTGATATATTAAACGTCTCTAAACTTTGAACACTTGTTCCCATGGCCCTTAACGTTTGTAAAACTGCACTAGCACATAATACACCACATTGTTTACACAAAATTAACACGACTTAAGGGTTGCAAGCTGCTAAAATAGGGAAAAACAGTGAAAAACACATTCAAAAGCAATAGGACGCCATATTGGATTGGAGTCGATTGTGTTTTGTTGTACACGCTGTCAAAATAAAATGGTTGGGCTGGTGGCGCCATCTTCAAAATGGTAGCGTCACCTTGCCAAAACATTACAGTTTTTAAACAAATCGTTGTATTTTTATACAAACCACTACAATTTTCACATAATATTTGTTTAAATATGATAATAATTCTAAATTGCGTTAGAAAAACACGCATAATACGCATTTAAAAAAAAGTTTAATTAATGCAGATTTCTGTACTTATTACAGATCCCTGTAATGCAACGCCTAGTTGATTTGTCCGACTGCGCAAGCGCGTTTTTCCTCGATTAGTCAAACATGTGTAGTGGTGGGCTTTATTTATTTAAATAATGTTAAGATTTGTGTAAATAATATTTAAAAGCATTGCAGTTACTTAAAAATGTCATGCTCTAACGCCAGTACCAAAGAAAATAGTCAAAATCCTGATCCCGAACGAAGAGAAGTCATAAATATGAGACCTAACCAAGAAAAAACCAAATATGAGATCATTAATGTTAAAAGTGCTATTCCCAAATACCGGCAAGTATTTCATTTATTATTAATGTTAATTGAAGTTCTCGTGCTATTAATAATTCAGCTTTTCGTGCTAGAAGCAGTGTTTTTCTTATAGAACTTCCTATAATGATAATTTAAGGGGGTCTCAAATTATTGATTATTTGTTTACCCTATTTGTTATTTCCTGTTTTTATTAAAGGTCTGTTTACTTCATTTAAAACCAGAAAATGTACCTTTAAATAATCTTACTTAAATACAAAATAATAAATTTTATTTTTTTAATTAAAAGTTAGGACAGGTAGGTAAAATAAATAGTAACCTAATCTAATGCTATATTTATTTGTAGATAAGGTTTTCTCCGTAAAAATTGTTAAAATGCCTACATATTTGGTTGATAAGAAATTAAATTATCATAAGTTTATTACCGCGAGTTTGAAAATCCAAAAAAATTGTTCTATTTTGCTTAAAAGTAAAATTTGTTTTGCTGAAAATTCTATAATTTTTGATTGATATTTTATAAATTTTTCAGTAAAAACCTTGCTTTTAATCATTTTATCGATAGAATTTGACCCTGGAAATGTATTTACTTCAATATTCATGCTTTTTATTTAAAAAATTAACAGAAAAATCAACCAATAATATTTTTTTTTTATTTTTTTAAACACGTGTAAATAATTACATTTTTGAGTATTGCGTCTTAATTTGCTAATTTTTAAGAGGTGTTAGGTATAATAAAAAATCATTTTAGTAATCGTACTTTTGGTTTTGTTTTCGAATATAATTAGTATAACTTTTTTTATGTTTTAAAACATAAAAAATTAATACTATACCTAGGTAATTTTTTATTTTTGTTATCAAGGTAAATTGTATAGACTTATTGATTTTTACACAAACCTGTTAATTAATAAATTACAAAAAAATATCAAAATGACGTCATTTACAATTTACAAATTCTAGCTTTTTACTTCAATAATAAAGTAATAAAGAAACATAGTAATTTAAAAAAAACTACTTGTATTTGTAAATTGTAAGTAAATAGAAATTAACAAGGTACTCTTCGCAGTTTTTATAATTTTTTTTGTATTTGGATGGGTTTAAAATAACGGCAAAATATTTTGTACGATGATTTTCTTCAAGGTCATTTTTTTTTGTAAAAACTCCTACAAAATATTTTACAGTGTGTCCCAAGATGAATTGACCCCTCCTTTTTCTCGGTTTTTTTAAGTTATTATTGAAAAATTTTAAAAACTTATTTTTTATATTTGCGTTCTATAATATGCACATTATGAAACCCGAAATTTGGTTTTTTAAAGTTTCTGAATTGCTTCATTATTAAACCCAAAATTTTATTTTATTGGTTGGTTTTCCTGATGCAAAAAGATGAATTCTTTTCTTGCAAGGTACTTTTTGTTTACAAATTTTACTATTATAATCAATCGGGGGACATATTTTTTTTGTAGAGGGAATAACTAGAAGAATTGGAGAAACGATATCAATGGTTACATTTTCTCAAAAACGCCTATTCATTCAGTATTAAATAAGTAAACTTTACAAATGTCATTATTCAATATGTCTAATTTTAATTTATTTTTTACTTCAAAATGTCAAATGTTATGCTATAGGGTTGGTCATAAAAACAAAATTTCATCTTAAGTTTTTAATTCAAATTAAAAGTGCTTTTTAATGAATTAAATGAAGCAAATATAAAAAATAGTATAAAAAACTCGTTTTATAAGGCGTTTTTTATCACTTGTCCATTGGAAAACTCGCCGCTGCGCGGCTCTTTTTCCAAACCTGGACGCGTGCTAAAAAACGTTCCTTATAAAACTCTATGTTTTAATATACTATTTTGTAACAAGTTATGAATATTTTAAATTTAAAGGCAAACCAAATATAGGCCTTTAAATATACAGATTGTTTAAAAGAATGTATTGATTAGAAAACCATAAAAATTCTACATACAAACACACCTTAATTTTTGTTTAGGATAAAAAATAATAAAAATACAGGGTGTCCAAAAAATGGCGCATAAACGCGATGGTACGCTCTTGGGGCATTCTCAGAGATCCCTAGAAAATTGTAAAAAAAAATCTGTTATATTCATCGAAAAAAATGCGAACAAAGTTGCATAAATTCGGCAACACAATCCCACAAAATACATCTAAAAATCCCATCTATGAGTCTTGATCATACACTTTTGCATTAGATTTTATTGACATTGTTGTCAGCTTCATTTTATGAAATTTTTGTAAAATTAAATTAATTATAAAAATGTAATTTGACCATTTAAAAGATAAACAAATGGTAAAATAATTTTAGATAGATTGTGCATTTGTATTTAGCCATTTCTTTCGTTAATATGTGCTGTTATCTTCAAGGTATAAGTGTTTAAAGTTTCGCACTTTGGGGCCTCATATCTCCAAGAATATATGATATTTTTTTTAACAATTTTCTCGGGGTTCCTGTATTTTAAAACTGCCTGTATTAATACGTTTTATAAACAAATTATTGCAAAAATTATTTTTATTACAAAATGACATACATTTCTTAAAAAAAAAAAACGTAGCTAATGACTATAATTAAATAAAATAAAATTAATTAATTTAAAAAAATTCACTAATATGGCATAATTCCTTTTTTTATATAAAAAAACATGTTTTTTGTTTAATTAGACACTTTTTGCAATAGTAAAGTTTAAAAAATATCAGACCAAACAAAAAAAAAATCTTGCAGATTAGGTATTTAAGGCTAGAGATTCAAATTCACAGATTCGAAGAACTGTGCTCGTAGAAGCTCGTATAAGTCATGAGCTCCCGTCAATTTTACTAAATAGCACATCTACATGAGGGCCCCATCCTATATTAAAATTAAACGTAGTTTTGAAAACTAGAAAAATAGGGCTACAAACTTTTATGGTTTCATTTAAATCGGTTATTTCTATGTGTTTTGAAAATCTAAGTTCAAAAAACAAAAATATTAAAATGATTTTCGATTTTCCTCACAAAAAAGAGCCCTATATTTTTAGTTATTAAAACTAAAAAATAGTATTTAAACAGAATCTGTGAATTTAAATCTCTAGTCTTAAGGCCGATTTATAGAATGTTACTTTCACTTTACTTCCGCTTTACTTTGTCGTAACTTTACAGAAAATTAAATAAAATACATGGGAATGTATTAGCAAATTTATACTTCACTTTAGCGCTACTTTGCTGACTCATTTAGCTGTAAATAGTACTGTCAAAAGCCGAGCTTGGCCGATCATGCGCAAAATTTGCAAAAATGAGATATTCACCCTTATTGTCATGGGACGTGTGGTGATTACGGAATATCGCTTCGTACAAAACCTGCTGGTCTTCTTATGTAGGTTTCGTACGAAGCGATATTCCGTAATTACCGCCCAGGTGTAAATAGTCAGAAGTCGCGAGTTCAGACACATGCGCATACCTGTTCCCAATTTCACGTAACTTTACAATCTATAAATTAAGCAAATTTGTTAAGTTACGCGGAAGTGAAGTTACGCCGAAGTAAAGTGAAAGTAACGTTCTATAAATCGCCCTTTAGTAAAAAATTTAAACACTTTTAACGTTAAAAAATTCTCTTTTACTAATCTTTAATTCTCTCTTATAGCCAAGAATTGTTAAAATGGAACGGTTGGGGATATAAAGATTCAAAATTTGTAATAACAAACAATAAAAACATAGAGGTTAAATTTTCTGGAGATAGATACCCTATAGGAGGGTGCAAGTTACCCTTAGTTGAAACATGGGTAAAAGATACATTCAACGTGAAATTGGAAAACCCAGTTATACCTCAAGAAATGCCTTTGGACGACCAATATCCTAAAAGTTTAATTCCACAAGAAATCGTGTTAAAAATGGTTGACAATGACATTTCTTATTCTGTCAAAGGAATTGACAGATTAGTCAGAGCGCATGGGCATACTTTAAATGACATTTATGTACTTAGAAATGGTAAGTTTTATTTAAAAAAAATATTAATTTAGATTGTTGAAAAAAAGAGAACTTTTGTTGCCAAAATTTGGAGTTATTGTATTTTATTTTTTTCTATCTATTTCTTAAAAGTGCGTAATCGATTGGCATTTAAATAAAAACAAAAGAAATTAATATTCAATAGTTACATTACATCCATTTTAATTTCTAATTAGTTCTTTTGTCAAAAAGATGGAAACTTATTGTATCGATTAAAAATTGAAAAAAAAACGAATCTGGTTTTCGCGAATTCGAGGGCCGCCATTGGGTTCTCGCTTATATTAAAAGATACAAGTTTGGTTAAATGGGGGCAAAATTGCTTATTTCAATATCCAATATCCATTAACCCCCTGCAAGCAGAACTTGATTATCTCCAACCGTTTTTCGGTTACCTTTAAAAAACTAAATAAATTAATGTAAAAAAATTTTAAGAAAAAGCTTTTATTTAAATGCCCTAAAAAGAAAAAAATAAATTTTTTCAATTAAATTAAACCCATTAATTTGTCACAATATACACTTTTATGATATAAAAGCTTGTCGCGAGATTCTGCATTTATGTAGATTTATTTTGTAAAATACATACATTTTTTTCTTTTTTCAGAACCACTTAAATTAAAAATGGGTAAATGGTATAAGTATTGTATTCTTTTTATTAATTGCAATAGTAAATTTCGCGACAAGCTTTTATATCATAAAAAGTGTATATTGTGACAAATTAATGGGTTTAATTTAATTGAAAAAATTTATTTTTTTCTTTTTAGGGCATTTAAATAAAAGCTTTTTCTTAAAATTTTTTTACATTAATTTATTTTACATTTTTTAGTTTTTACTGTAGATGTTTTTTAATCATTTCATTTAGTATGTCATTGCTATAACCTTTTATTTGATACCCATATTGGCAAAATAGTTAAAAAAAGAGAATCCGCCATTTTTTTTAGAGCGCCATATTGAATTTTGAATTGTCACATATCTTACTATATCCTACTTGTCATTACCTTTCATTTGATACCCATATCGGCAAAATAGTAAAGAAAAAGCTAATTAGCCATTTTTTTAGGCGCCATATTGGATTTTGAATTATGTCATATATTTTACTGTATTCTACAAGTCATAACCTTTCATTTAATACCCATATCGGCAAAATAGTTAAGAAAAAGCTAATTTGCCATTTTGTTGGGCGCCATATTGGATTTTGAATTATGTCATATATTTTACTGTATACTACCGGTCATAACCTTTCATTTGATACCCATATCGTGAGAATTGTTTAGAAAAAAGTCATCTGCCATTTTGTTGTGGACGCCATATTAAGTTTTTAGGACTAAAAAAGTTACCATTTTGCATTGTCACCGGACTTCCACATGTATACAAAATTTCAGAAAAATTGGTCAAGCGTAAGTGTTTCAAAATCGAGTTGCAAGATTTGTACTACACAAACACACATACATACATACATACATACATACAAACATACATACATTGCGAGTTAAATAAAAGCTTTTAAAAAGTGTATTTTCGTGGATCTTTGGCTGTAACGTTTTTGTTTTTTAGGGGATGTTTTTGAAACTTCAACATTATTCATAGACTTTTTTGTCAGTTATTAGATTCTGGATAAAAAAAAATCTGCCACGTTTTGTTTCCTAAAAATTATTATCATGCTCTTTTTTTCTTAAAGGAGATCAATTTAATTTCTATGTAAACATTTCAAGGGATGTTAATAAAAATTTGATATTTTCCAGGCACTTTTCGGTCTGCAATAAGATTTAGGTAAAAACAAATTCTATAACGTTTTGTTATCTAAAAATTATCATCATGTTCTTTTTTCTTATGGGAGATTAATTAAATTTTTATTTAAACAAAATATTAAAAACCGAACAACGTACAAATTTATATTTATTTGATTTCTTTCAAAACGCAATAGGGTTGTTCCCCCAAACTCGATTGATTTTTTTCACCAAATTTCAAGTCAATTAAACTAGTGATGGGTTAGGTCAGTGAATAGGTTAGATTAGTGAGCCTGTTAGAGTTTTTTTATAAAATGCCAACATTTAATAGGATACTCCTCGCAGTAATCAGAAAACAATAAAGTTAAAATGAACAATAATTTTTTAAAATTACAAAAAAAAATCTGCGAAGAGGTTATCCTATTAACTTTTCTATAAAAAAAAAAATTTATTAGCGAAAAGCATAAATGCGTATTAATTCTGACACTGAAGTTTAGGATTTAATTAGGCTTTAGAAAGATGCACTTGTTTTTTTTTTTTTTTTGCAAAGCCACCTTGACCCAACCTAGACTTACGTGACTTTTTTATCACTAAAAACCTATTTTTTTGACCTTTTTTGTCTTAAAAACTTCACAAAAAAAAAACAAAAAATATATTTTAATACATAATTTAATTTTCTTTGATTTTTATGACTTAAGTTTTTTTTGTAAATTAAAAAATAACGGAGATACGGCTTTTTTTTAAATTGGGGGGCTTACGTGGGGTCGGACAAAAAAAACTTAAATATACTTTTAGTAGAGAATTAAAAGGGCTTTAAAGTTACCAGAAAAAAAATTCTGTAATTTTTATGATAACTGAAATATGAATTTTTTCTCACTTGGGGGGTGCGGCAGCCCCCCTTATTATTTTCCGATTTCTTTCAAAAACAATAGGGATCTAGATTTTAATGAGAACGATTTTTCCTGAAAATTTGAAGTTGATGGGAACTTTGGTTCTCAAGTTAGAGTGTCTACAAAAAACGTGACAGACGGACGGACGGACGGACGGACAGACGGACGGACGGACGGATTTTTTGAAAGTTGTTCAAAATTCGATGAAACGCACGAATCTGCAAGAATTTTTGCTCTACGACGATTTTTGACGATTTTAGAATTTTCAAAACAATCACAATATACTCCTCGTTTTTGACTTTGTCTGCGAGGAGTATAAATAAACCGTTCTTCATCAGTTATCGTGATTACAGGTTTTCTTACAGACGGACAAAAAATAAAAGTCTTAAAAAGTCATGAAACGAACGAATTTGCAAAAATGTTTACTTAAGGATGAATATTAACAATTTTAAAGAAGGTCCGACCAAATGAAATATAGGACTTTGTCTGCGAAGACTGTAATAATATGAGTGGTTTAAAATATGTATCACAATGCACTAACATACCAAATTTAGTAAATTTAAAAACCCTTTTTTTTGCCATTTGTAGCTCTATTTAAATAATTTTATTCAGCACTTTCTAGATTCATTAACGAACCCAAAATCTGACATATTGTTCTTTATTTTACGTAGAATAATTATTTAGTGCATGATAGTCGTTTTTAATTCGAATAAACAGAATTTGTAATGCTGTGGCAGTACTTAAGGGAGGTTTATGGGCAACTTTGCCTTGACAGTTACTATTTATTTAGAGACTTAACACAAAATCAAAATGTTTTTAAAACAATAATTTTTTTCTATTTCAAATCTAGGTATGTTTAAACGCATCCCAGACATAGTAACATGGCCCAAAAGCCACAATGACGTAGTATTCCTAGTAAACCTCGCCAACGAGCACAACCTAGTGATCATCCCCTTCGGAGGGGGCACAGCGGTGTCAGGGGCTGTAGAGTGTCCCCTAGATGAGCCCCGGGCTATCATATCCCTGGACACGTCACAGATGAACAGGATACTCCGGGTGGATACGGGGAATCTAGTAGCTTGAATATTTTTAACTTAATTAAATATTGGTCAAATCTACCAAAATTCATCAAAATTTTTTTCATAACTCTAGGCGTTAACGAGAAAAAGCAATTAGAAAAAGCAAAAGATGCCCTTAGAATGTGACTTTTATGCGTCGTTTAGAGTGAAACCAAAAATGTACACATATTATATAAAAAAAAACACCCCTGATATTCAAAAAATCTACGAAGAGTAACTTCTAACCCGTTCACTGATCTAACCCATTTTTTGTTTCTACATATTGTAGCTCAAATATTTGTAGTATCTTAACAGAACTTTCTCTAAAGTTCTAATAAACTTAAGGCCGATTTATAGAACGTTACTTTCACTTTACTTCCGCTTTACTTCGGCGTAACTTTACAGAAAATTAAATAAAATACATGGCAATGTATTAGCAAATTTATACTTCACTTTAGCGCTACTTTGCTGATTCATTTAGCTGTAAGTAGTACTGTTAAAAGCCGAGGTTGGTCGATCATGCGCAAAATTTGCAAAAATGAGATATTCACCCTTATTGTCAAGGGTGGTGATTACGGAATATCGCTTCGTACGAAACCTGCTGTTCTTATGTAGGTTTCGTACGAAGCGATATTCCGTAATTACCACCCAGGTGTAAATAGTCAGAAGTCGCGAGTTCAGACACATGCACATTACTGTTCTTAATTTCACGTAACTTTACAATCTATAAATTAAGCAAATTTGTTAAGTTACGCTGAAGTGAAGTTACGCCGAAGTAAAGTGAAAGTAACGTTCTATAAATCGCCCTTTAAAGGGTTTATTGTCTACTGTCTATTATGTAAAATATAAAAGACAACCCTCGTAATAAGCTTCTTTTACTATGCCCACCCAATAAGACCTAGCTTCTTGACATCTTTACATATGTTATCTACAGGGTGTTACCAAATAACTAGGAAAAAATTCAGGGGGTAATTCCTGAACCCATTTTAAGAAAAAAAGTTCATATAAACATGTGTCCGAAAATCCTTCGTTTTTGAGATACAGGGTGTCAAAGTTTCTCAAAAAAAATTTTAATCTTAAGATTACTAAAAAGCTAAACCAGATATTTATTTGAAATAGTAATAAAAAAAAGAAATTAATTAACCCTTCATTGTTAACTATGTTTTATTTTCATTAACATAAAAAAGCCAAACTTAAAAAAGAAATTTTGTTGCCTTTGGGCAATAAATTTTTTTCTCGAAAACGGTTAGTTTTATGAAAAAAGAACAGGATATTAATTTTAAAGATCATATTCTAGGGCTTCTAATTATTTTATAAAATTACCAAAAAAGTAACACACACAAAAGTTGGGGGTGAACAACCCCCATGGTACCCCCAAATGTGCCCCTTCCAATTATAATTTTTATTTTTTTTCTACCGCACTTTATGCCTAATGGCAAGAAAATTACCCGTGCTAAGTTTTAAATAAATATCTGGTTTAGTTTCTTGGTAATCTTAAAAAAAAAGTTTTATTTTAGAAACTTTGACACCCTGTATCTCAGAAAAGAAGGATTTTCGGACACATGTATATATGAACTTTTTTACTTAAAATGTGTCCAGGAATTACCTCCTGAATTTTTTCCTAGTTATTTGGTAACACTCTGTATACAGGGTGTTACTAAATAAGTAGGAAAAAATTCAGGGGGTAATTCCTGAACCCATTTTAAGAAAAAAAGTTCATATGAACATGTGTCCGAAAATCCTTCGTTTTTGAGATACAGCTCCCCCAAAAACCCCTAAAAAATCAGTTTTTTCGCTATAATTTCGAAAAGAATAATTTTTTCAAAAAATTTTATAGGACCTATTTGATTTATCTAATTACTAGAAATATTTTCCCCTTTGTAAAATAAAAAAAAACGGGTTAATAGTGGGGGCCCTTAGGGGGCTGTAAGAAAAAAAAAAGTCAAAATCGGGCATATGTTTATAGGCACTTTTTTTCTTAAAATGGGTTCAGGAATTACCCCCTGAATTTTTTCCTACTTATTTGGTAACACCCTGTATTTTAGGAATGTTCAAACGCATCCCAGACATAGTAGCATGGCCCAAAAGCCACAACGACGTAGTATACCTAGTAAACCTCGCCAACGAGCACAACCTAGTGATCATCCCCTTCGGAGGGGGCACAGCGGTGTCAGGGGCTGTAGAGTGTCCCCTAGATGAGCCCCGGGCTATCATATCCCTGGACACGTCACAGATGAACAGGATACTCCGCGTGGATACGGGGAATCTAGTAGCTTGTGCTGAGAGTGGGATTATCGGACAGGATCTGGAGAGAGAGTTGAGTAAACGTGGGTTTACTATGGGGCATGAGCCTGATAGTTATGAGTTTTCTTCTTTGGGGGGGTGGGTTGCTACTAGAGCTTCGGGTGAGTCTTGAAAGAAAATTGTCATTTTTTGCCTTAAAAAATTGTATTTTTTCTTGAAAAGCTTTTTTTTAGTGTGTTGAAAAAATATTTTTTGCCTTATATTCTGCTGCAATATTTTCCCCTCTTTAATCTTCATTTTTTGGTAAAAACAAATTACATTTTACAACAAAACTTGTTTTGCAGAAAAACATTTAATTTTTAGAAAAAAAACAAGAAAAAAAAGGAATTAATTTATACTGTAAGAAGTAATAAGAAATAAGTAGAAGTCGAAACGCGTAGTAGTTACTCTTCACAGATAAGTAGCTCGAGTAGAATTCGAAATCGGTAGAAGTGTAATTTTAAACTTTATTAATCAGCTAAATCAATTTTTTATATAATTGCTACACATTCTATGGTATACTCTTCGCAAGAAAACTATTACAGGATAATTAATAGTCTCTTATAAAAAAAAATTATGTAAAAAAAATCTGCGAAGAGTGCAAACTATTAACAGAAAACACGAAGAATTTAGTTAACGAAGAGGATAAACGTCAGTTCTGAACTTTAAGATATTTGAGGTTATTTGTTCTGACAGCTGGCTTTGTTTCTTTGTTTGAAATATTTTTGGCATGGCCTCCTTGACCGACGCGGGACGCTATTTGGACTTAGAAGTTTTTTGCTACTGAAATCTTTTAGTTTTTGTTTTTTTAACCTTACTGGCTGACTTTACAAAAAACAAACCAAGATTTTTAATAAAAAATTAAATTTCCATTAATTTTGTGAAAAAGATTTTTTTTGTAAACTGAATAATAACGGAGATAGGAGGTTTTTTTGTGATGGGGGGTAAAAGGGGGGTCTGACAAAAAAACCAACGAATACTTTTCTGTAGAGAATTCAATTTCCTATGTTTTATGTCAAATAATGTTTTTTGTAAATTTAATAATAGTTGAGCTACGATTTTTTTTTCATTTGGGGGGCCCAGAAGGGGGCTTTGTAGTGATGGGATTCTTGTCAAAAACAATAGGGTTCTTCCTCTTATAAAGGTTGATTTTTCCTTAAAATTTGAGTTTGATATCCCTTTTGGTTTTTGAGATAGCGTGTTTACAAGAAACGTGACATACACCCTACCGACCGACCGACCGACCGACCGACAGACGGACGGACAAAAAATGAAAATCTTAAAAAGTCATGAAACGCACGAATCTGCAAAAATTTTTGCTCTACGACGAAAATTGACGATTTTAGGATTTTCTGATCGATTGCAATATACTCTTGTGAAGAGTATAATAAGCAAATACAAAGTATTTCTCAAAGCCTTCCGCTTATAAGAGTGTTTTAAAAACACTACAAAAAACTAGAGTGTAACAAGTACACATTTAGTACACTGATCGGTACCATCACAGTAGTAGATTAATTCTGGTGATAAAATACAAAAAATTTAATTTTTAAATAAAGCCATAAGAATTTTATTCTTAAAACGTCTAAAAAACATCACTTATGACGAACATAAACTAGCACTTTTCTTTTTTTGAACTGTATCATAGAGTTTTTTTGCTGTAATAATATTCCCTTTTTTGAGTTAAACTGTATTTTTGGTTAAAAATATTTTGTATTTTGCAGCAAAACAGATTTTTTACACACAGCATAAAATAAATAGGAATTAATTTCGTTTTGCATAATTATTTCGACTACACGGTTTTTGAGGGCACTGTTTTTAAAAGTGCAAATGAAATAATACAGAGTGTCCCAGGATTAATTAATACCCCTTTTATCCCGGTTATTTTAAAGTTATTAAAAAATGTTAAAAACTTTTTTTTTGTAACTTGTTATGAATTTTTTTATTTGTTTTTGCTGCTATTAGTGCTTAAAATATACGCCAAGATATACGCCTTTTTTTGTTTATTTTGTTGCTACTTTATTAATCAAATTAAAAAAAATAGATAGATATTTTTTTTGTTTAAAATTTTTCGTTTTTTTAGACCAAAAATAAGTATATTTTTGCCTTGCAAAAAAAATACAACAGCCACATTTGTTATATGTGCGGTTAGAACATCTATTCAGGAAGCTAAATCCACAAAATGCACACAAATAATAGTTTAGGGTTGGCGTAGTTGCCCCCCAAAAAGCCTCCTTCAATTTGCAACATTAGATCACGATGGATCTGCACCTAATTTTAAAAATAAGTGCTAAATAAGATTTCAAAGGATTTTTGGAAGAATGATTCCTCTAAAAAAACTGTTCATCTCCTAAATGGCCCCCATATAGGGGGAAAAGAAATTATTAAAGTAAAATAGTTTTCCGAGAAATCATTTTAAAATTTTATTAATCACCTATTTGTAAAATTTGGTGCAGATCCATCGTGATCTAATGTTGCACATTAAAGGAGAGTTTTTGGGGAGCTACCATGCCAACCTTAAACTCTTATTGGTGTGCATTTATTTTAGCTTCCTAAATAGATGTTCTAACCGCACATATACAATCTGGCTATTGTATATTTTTTGCAAGGTAAACATCTAGATCGGTATTGACCTATTTTATCATTTTACATCTGATGTTACTTAGTCTTCTATGTGTTTTTTTTTTCAGGTATGAAAAAAAACGTCTATGGAAACATAGAAGATCTTTTAGTACACGTAAAAATGGTAACACCAAAAGGAGTTTTGGAAAAAAATTGCCAAGTCCCTAGATTAAGTTGTGGACCTGATTTTAACCACATAATCATGGGGTCAGAAGGGTCACTAGGGGTCATTACAGAGGTCACCTTCAAAATTCGACCTTTACCAAAATGTAAAAAGTATGGATCAGTTGTTTTTCCAGGTAAGTGAAATTTTATGCACCAAAATTATTCGGTAAACTGATAAACAAACCTTTTGTGGGGTTAGGAGAAGTGTTTATATTTACCTTATCTCTGATAGGCTGACAAGAATCATAACACCAACTGCTACATTTCTTTAATTTGGTCTTTTTTATGATATTGCATTGTAAAGCACTGATATTTACCATTTAATGCACTATAATATCTTAATTTTCTTAAAATTTGGTGTGTTTACGGAAATCTCACATACAAATTTACAAATGTGAGGTTAGAAAACTCCATTACCGGCGGCGAATAGTGGCGACAACACATGTTGCTTTTTTGTACACAGAAGTAAAAAATTAAACGCTTTCTGTTTCAGAAGGCGTATCAAATTTTGCCTTAAAAAATAACGCTTGAATGTGTAATTTATTTACCTTATTCACGAATTTTGCTTTAAAATTGACGACTATTTTTAAAATAAATGTATTCCTTGGAAATGATACGGCATTGTAATGTTAAACGTATACACAAGTTAGCGTGGAGAGGGGGCAACATCAACATCTTCCCGCCCTTACTTGCAAGTGTTTATTATGTACCCAAATATTGTGCTGCAGTATTTAAATGATGCTACATCTATTTCATTCTCTCATCATTGAAAAAAAACATCTTAACATATTTTTTTTTAATTTTTTTGCAGATTTTGAATCTGGACTAAAATGTATGCGAGAAGTTGCACTAAAACGGTGTCAACCCGCCTCAATTCGGCTAATGGACAACGAACAGTTCAAATTTGGCATGATTTTAAAACCAGAAGTGGGAAAAATGACAGCTTTTACAGACATGATAAAAAAATTATATTTGACTAAATGGAAAAGATTCAGTATTGACGAAATGTGTGTTCTTACTTTATTATTTGAGGGCAATAATAATGAGGTTAAAAACCAGGAAAAAAGCGTTTACGACGTAAGTTAAAAAAAAATTCGAAAAAAAGAAAAAAATAGTATATTAAAACATTGAGTTTTATAAGAAACGTTTCTTAGCACGCGTCCAGGTTTGGAAAAAGAGCCGCGCAGCGGCGAGTTTTCCAATGGACAAGTGATAAATAACGCCTTATAAAACGAGTTTGTTATACTATTTTTTATATTTGCATCATTCAATTCATTAAAAAGCATTTTTAATTTGAATTAAAAACTTAAGATGAAATTTTGTTTTTATGACCAACCTTATAGCATAACATTGACATTTTGAAGTAAAAAATAAATTAAAGTTAGACATATTGAATAATGACATTTGTAAACTTTACTCATTTAATACTGAATGAATAGGCGTTTTTGAGAAAATGTAACCATTGATATCGTTTCTCCAATTCTTCTAGTTATTCCCTCTACAAAAAAACAATGTCCCCCGATTGAATATAATAGTAAAATTTGTAAATAAAAAGTACATTGCAAGAAAAGAATTCATCTTTTTGCATCAGGAAAACCAACCACTAAAATAAAACTTTGGGTTTAATAATGAAGCAATTTAGAAACTTTAAAAAACCAAATTTCGGGTTTCATAATGTGCATATTATAGAACGCAAATATAAAAAATATTTTTTTTTAGATTGCTCAATCTTTTGGTGGAATCCCTGCCGGAGAAGCCAATGGAGAACGTGGTTACACTCTTACTTTCGTTATAGCTTACATTAGAGTACGTATCACCCAAATTCCAAGAAAAGAACCCTCATTTTTAAGTTTTATAAAATCCGTTTCGAAGGACCAGAAAAAAATTATTTGCTTAAAGTTGGATTTACAGCAATAAAATCATAGTTTTTTTTTGTAGGATTTAGCAATGCAGTATAGAATTGTGGCAGAATCTTTTGAAACATCTGTTCCTTGGGATAGAGCACTTTCGCTGTGTAAAAATACCAAAAATCGTGTTGCTACCGAGTGCCAAAAGCTTAAAATTGACAAATATTATATTTCTTGCCGAGTTACTCAGGTAAGACACTTTTAAATATCATTTAAAACCTTGTCCTTTTTTTTAATCCAAAAAATTGCCTTAAATATTAAAAAAAAAACAAATTTTCACAAAAAAAATATCTTAGGAACAAAAAATGAAACATATTTTAAATAGAAGTTAGCTAATTGAAAAAATTGTTTTATAGTTGCTTAGAAAATTAAAAAACCTTTAAAATGAGGTGTCACTCGACCCTCTTTCAATAAGAAATGTTTAAGGGGGTTGCTACCCCCCAATTTCCCATGGACAAAAACTAGCATTTTAAATATCAAAAAAAATCCAAGAAAAATCCCATTTTTAATTAAAAAGTTCTTTTTTTAAGAATTTTATTTTTAAATAATTTCATCCCTTAAGAATACGATGCAGGGTGTTTATCTATTTCTACTTCGCTAGTTGAAAAAAAAATTCAGTTGCATAAAAAATTAAAAATGCTTCCAAATGAGGTGTCACTCGATCTCTTAGCTATAAAAATGTTTGAGGGGGTTGCTACCCCCCTAATTTTTAATGGACGAAAACTAGGATTTTAAATACTTAAAAAAATCCAAGAAAAATCACATTTTTTAGATAGACAACCTTTTTTTCAAGAATTTTATTTTTAAATATTTTCATCCCTTAGGTATATGGGGTGCGTTATCTATTTCTACCTCGCTAATTAAAAAAATGATTTCATAGTTGCATAGAAAATTAAAAATCCTTTCAAATGAGGTGTCACTTGACATTCTAGCAATAAATAATGCTAAAGGGGGTTGCTAACCCCCTAAATGTCCATGAGCAAAAACTAGCACTTTAATACTTAAAAATAGTAAAGATAATCCAAGAAAAATCCCATTTTGTTTATAAAAAGAATGTTTTTTTAAAATATTTATTTTAAAATAATTTCATCCCTTAAATATAAGATGAAGCGTGTGTTATCTATTTTTTCCTCGTTATTAAATAAATTAAAAATATTTCAGTTGCATAGAAAATTAAAAAACCTTTTAAATGAGGTGTCACTTGATTCCCTAGCAATAAAAAATGTTTAAGGGGGTTGCTACCCCCCGTAAATGTTCATTTACGAAAAAGTTAAAAATTTTAGTATGTATTTAAGTAAGATTCATAGAATAAAAAATAATTCATGTACAATTTTTTGACAGGAGGCTTATTAGACTATATAAAGGGGGTTGTAAATCTAAAGGGGTTGTTAATTAAATCATTTTGGTTTATTTTTCTGCAATCTATCATTCTAAATAATTAAAAATACGAACAAAAAATATCATTTTTTCATAAATAACTTTTTTTAAGACTTTTATTTTTTTTTCATCCCTTAGGTATACGATGCAGGGTGCGTTATCTATTTCTACCTCGCATTTTGCCACGCAGGACACGCAGACCCTGTATCAGTTCATCATTCTGTAGAATCAGCAGCTAGAGACGAAATAATCGCTAATGGGGGTAGTGTCTCCCACCATCATGGGGTGGGTAAGATTCGCACCCCATGGTACACATCTACAGTGTCACATTTAGGGGAGGCTTTATTCACCTCAGCTAAACATACCCTTGATCCTAATAATGTGTTTGCTACCAATAATCTAGTCCATAAGAGTAAGCTTTAAGATAAGGGTTGATTTTTTAAGGGTGGAAAATTAGAATGTGCCCCAAAAATTATAAAAAATTGCATTTGGCTAGTTTTTAAGACGAAATAATACAAAGAAACGTTTTGACTTGCTTTTATAATTTTTTGCGGGTGTTTTTTTAAGGGTTGAAAATTAATAAGTGCCCCCTAAATTAGAAAAAATTGCAGTTTTTTTATTTTTAAGACATAACAAAAAGAAACGTTTTGACTCGCTTTAATAACTTTTGGGGTGTTCTTTTTAAGGGTGAAAAATTTAAAAATGCCCCAAAAATGGTAAAAATGGCATTTTTTTTAGTTTTTAAGACAAAATACGTTTTGACTTGCTTTAATAATTTTTGGGGTGTTTTTTCTTAAGGGTGAAAAATTGAAAAATGCCCCAAAAATGGGAAAAAATGGCATTTTTTTATAGTTTTTAAGACAAAAGAATATATAGAAATGTTTTGCCATGCTTTAATAATTTATGGGGTGTTTTTTCTTAAGGGTAAAAAATTGAAAAATGCCTTAAAAATTAAAAAAAAAAAATTTAGCATTTTTTTTTTAATTTTAAGGCATAACAAATAAAAAGACAAATTTCGACCAGCATCTTTGGGGTGTTCTTTAAGGGTTGAATACTACAACACGTCTTAGAAATTAAAAATAAAGACATTTTGAGACATTTTTGTTCATTTTGCTAAAACTACCACTAATCTAGTCTAAAAAATTAACTTTAAAATAAGGGTGTGTTGTTTTAAGGGTTGCAAAAATTACCAAATTTTATAAAAATAAAAAAAACTGCTTTTTTTCTATATTTTTGTTAGTTACCAATATTCTAGTCTATAACAGTACGTATTAGGGTGGTATAAAAAATTAAGGGTGTTTTTTTAAGGGTTGCAAGAAACAATTGCTTCTAAAAATTAAAAAAAAAATCTAAGTTATGATTTTTTTTTAATTTTTAAGTTAGACAAAAAAAATTGCATTTTTCTAAAGTTTTACAATGGGTTTTTGGTTTAACCGCAACCCTTAAAGATAGTTACCAGTTATTTATGTATTTTTTACGAACCATGTTTATAAAAATAGTCATTCATTACATCACCAAAGCATTTATTTATAAGATTTAAAAAATTGTAAAAATCTAGGTGTTGTTTTTTTCACTTAATTTTTTTATAAGTATAAAATTGTTGTCAGTTGTGTGTTACCAGTATTTTTAAATATTTTAAGTATTATTTTACATTTCTTTCACTACCAAATATTTTAAGTATTAGATAAGGAAAAAATCACTTGTGGTGGCATGTTTTTTAAAAGCTATATTATTAGTTGTTAAGCGACAGAAAAATTCGTAATTGTCAGTGTTAAAAAAAAAAGATAATTTTAATGTAAGACATTTTTTATTAGGACTTAAGACCACTTTGCCATTTTGTTTGTGTCATGTTTTAAAAATAAAATATTACCAAAAAAATCTATGCCTTTTTTTTCCTACATACCTACACGTAAAAAATTAGATTTTTAAGGCTATAGATTCAAATTCATAAATGGGATGATCTGTGCACTCAAAAGTTCGTAAAAGTCATCTCCCTGAATGTCACTTATTTTCGAAATTTCAACAGAATATGCAAGGAGTAATACATCAATAACTATGATTACAAATATTTAGGATAATGTTTGTGATACATAAAAGTGGTACTGAGTGCAAGAAATAATAAAAATATGCTAAAATAGTACTTTTGGTGTTTTTTTTCTACATTGAAATCTTTGAACGAGCACATCTATATTAGGGAAAACGTCAGGTGCAATTTTAATCATACAAGCTTAAAAAAACCATGGTAAATTAACGTATTATGGTTTGGCATAGACCACGTAATGTATATAAACCAAAAAATGTATCCGTAGTCGAAAAAACAAAAATAGTATAATGATTTTCGACACAAAGAAATAACCGATTTAAATGAAACCATAATACGTTTGTAGCCCTATTTTGGTAGTTTTCAAAACTACATTTAGTTTTAATATAGGATGGGGCCCTCATGTACATGTGCTATTTAGTAGAATTGACGGGAGCTCAACGGAGATGCCTTATACGAGCTTCTAGGAGCACAGATCTTCGAATTTGTGAATTAGAAACTCTAACCTTAAGACAAGTTTTTGAGATATTGGTAGTCACAATATCACAACTGTGATATTGAAAGTTACTATCTATTATATCCTTCTTTACGCCAAAACCTTTCCTGATTTTTTTTTGTATTGTTTTTTATCATTTTTAAACTCTCTTAGGATCATACTAAAAGTCACATTTGTGACAACTGTAAATAAGTTATTCATGCTTTATTACATGTTGTAAGAAACATCTCTGGTCATTACTCGTATAGTTACATTTGTCGCAAGAATATGTGACATTTTCCGTTTGTAAATTTTGCATTTTTGAGTATAAATGTGCATTTAAAGTATTATTATGCATTTTATCCACGTGCAACCTTAAAAGCCTTTTAAGAGTACACTTAAAGTCACAAATGTCACAATAATAAATCACATCTTTATGTTTTGTGCTCATATGCTTCATTAAGGGGCGTTTATAATGGGTTGAGAAGTCACATTTGTCACAAAAAAATGTAAATCTTTTATGGTTATGTTTAATCTTTATGTGACTATTCAAAATGTCTCCTCGATGACAGCTGAAGTCACAGATATCACAAGCAAATATGACTCTTTTATGTATCGTGCGTACATGTCTGTATAAGTGATGTTTGTAAAACGTATTGTAGTCACATTTGTCACAAAAATATGTCACACTTTTGTCAGCATGTTTAGCATTTATGTGACTACTAAAATCGGATTTATGTTCCGAGGTGTAGTCACAGTAGTCACATTTATATGATGTAGTCACATCACAGGCCAAAGTGTCGCAATTGTGATATTTCACGGTATTCTCGCGTTTGCTTTGTATTATATCCTTATTTATGAGTGAATGTTTCATTTCTGGCGTTTCATTGTAGTCAACTTCTGTGACTACTGGCTTAACATCAATTTCTTCGTCTTTAACCACAAGATTAGTTAAGTCTTCGTGTTTGTTTAGGAGTAGTTGCCCCTCGATGTCGTGGTCTATTTCTTCAAGTTTAGGTGTAGTTTGAGAGTTAGTCACAGCTGCAATGCTGTTATTACATCCATGAACGTTGTAGCTTGTGATAAAAGAGTCACACGTCGCAGAATGTTGCGATATTTTTTCTTTAACTGATGTTTGAGTTTCGTTTGGTGTTTTTATTGCATTTGATTTGGTTTTATTCTTATTTTTAAAGCGTGTTTTAGATTTATTTGTCGCTGTAGTCACTGGAACTGTCGTAGTCATCATTGTGACTAAGTCATCTTTACCATTTTTTAAAAAACCCATAGCATCAATAACCTTTTTGTGTTTTAAACGTAAATGTGTCTCTAAATGGTGTTTAGAAAAGTTGGCGTAGTTGCAGTAGTCACAAACAAATTTCGCGTCTTTATTTACGTGCATTATTGCCATATGTGACTTTATATTAATTCTGTTACTCTTAAAGTCACATAAATCGCAAGAATATGTGTGTTTATAAACATTATGTGTATTTTTCCAGTGTCTAGTAAAACTTTCTTTACAAGGGGAATAGAATTCGCATTTGTGACATTCATACAATGTAGTCACATCATTTTTGGTGTCACAATTGCGATATTTTACGTTATTCTCGCGTTTGCTTTGTGTTATGTCCTTATTTATGAGTGAATGTTCCATTTCTTGCGTTTCATTGTCGTCAACTTCTGTGACTTCTTGCTTAACATCAATTTCTTCGTTTTTAACCACAAGATTAGTTAAGTCTTCGTGTTTGTTTAGGAGTAGTTGCCCCTCGATGTCGTGGTCTATTTCTTCAAGTTTGGGTGTAGTTTGATAGTTAGTCACAGCTGCAATGGTGTTATTACATCCATGAACGTTGTAGCTTGTGATAAAAGAGTCACACGTCGCAGAATGTTGCGATATTTTTGCTTTAACTGATGTTTGAGTTTCGTTTGGTGTTTTTATTGCATTTGATTTGGTTTTATTCTTATTTTTGAAGCGTGTTTTAGATTTATTTGTCGCTGTAGTCACTGGAACTGTCGTAGTCATCATTGTGACTAAGTCATCTTTACCATTTGTTAAAAAACCCATAGCATCAATAACCTTTTTGTGATTTAAACGTAAATGTGTCTCTAAATTGTGTTTAGAGAAGTTGGTGTAGTTGCAGTAGTCACAAACAAATTTCGCGACTTTATTAACGTGCATTATTGCCATGTGTGACTTTAGATTAATTCTGTTACTCTTAAAGTCACATAAATCGCAAGAATATGTGTGTTTATAAACATTATGTGTATTTATCATGTGTCTAGTAAAACTTGCTTTACAATGGGAATAGAATTGGCATTTGTGACATTCATACAATGTAGTCACATCATTTTTGATGTCACAATTGCGGTATTTCACGTTATTCTCGCGTTTGCTTTGTGTTATGTCCTTGTTTATGAGTGAATGTTCCATTTCTGGCGTTTCATTGTAGTCAACTTTTGTGACTTCTTGCTTAACATCAATTCCTTCGTTTTTAACCACAAGATTAGTTAAGCCTTCGTGTTTGTTTAGGAGTAGTTGCCCCTCGATGTCGTGGTCTATTTCTTCAAGTTTAGGTGTAGTTTGATAGTTAGTCACAGCTGCAATGGTGTTATTACATCCATGAACGTTGTAGCTTGTGATAAAAGAGTCACACGTCGTAGAATGTTGCGATGTTTTTTCTTTAACTGATGTTTGAGTTTCGTTTGGTGTTTTTATTGCATTTGATTTGGTTTTATTCTTATTTTTAAAGCGTGTTTTAGATTTATTTGTCGCTTTAGTCACTGGAACTGTCGTAGTCATCATTGTGACTAAGTCATTTTTACCATTTGTTAAAAAACCCATAGCATCAATAACCTTTTTGTGTTTTAAACGTAAATGTGTCTCTAAATTGTGTTTAGAGAAGTTGGTGTAGTTGCAGTAGTCACAAACAAATTTCGCGACTTTATTAACGTGCATTATTGCCATGTGTGACTTTAGATTAATTCTGTTACTCTTAAAGTCACATAGATCGCAAGAATATGTGTGTTTATAAACATTATGTGTATTTTTCCAGTGTCTAGTAAAACTTTCTTTACAATGGGAATAGAATTCGCATTTGTGACATTCATACAATGTAGTCACATCATTTTTGGTGTCGCAATTGCGATATTCTACGTTATTCTTGCGTTTGCTTTGTGTTATGTCCTTATTTATGAGTGAATGTTTCTTTTCTTGCGTTTCATTGTAGTCAACTTCTGTGACTTCTTGCTTAACATCAATTTCTTCGTTTTTAACCACAAGATTAGTTAAGTCTTCGTTTTTGTTTAGGAGTAGTTGCCCCTCGATGTCGTGGTCTATTTCTTCAAGTTTAGGTGTAGTTTGATAGTTAGTCACAGCTGCAATGGTGTTATTACATCCATGAACGTTGTAGCTTGTGATAAAAGAGTCACACGTCGCAGAATGTTGCGATGTTTTTTCTTTAACTGATGTTTGAGTTTCGTTTGGTGCTTTTATTGCATTTGATATTTGCTCTTTGGTTTTGTTCTTATTTTTG
Organism: Cartodere bifasciata; assembly: GCA_963920755.1. Classification (NCBI taxonomy): domain Eukaryota; kingdom Metazoa; phylum Arthropoda; class Insecta; order Coleoptera; family Latridiidae; genus Cartodere; species Cartodere bifasciata. Next base: position 333,640 of record OY987198.1, read on the forward strand.
GAGCCTTCAGCCCGTGTTGTGGATTTATTTGTGTCTAAAGTCATTCGAATTGTAGAAGTCATCATTGTGAACAAGTCACTATTTAACACTTCCATAGTGTACTTGTCGTCGTACTTGTCGTTTTTATGTTTTAAACGTAAATGTGACTTTAAATTGTGTTTGGAGACATTGGTGTAGTCGCAGTAGTCACAAGAATATGTCACAACTTCATTCTCGTGCATTATTGACATGTGTAACTTTAGATTTGTTTTGTCACTCTTGTAGTCACAATAATCACATAAATATGTGGAACTATAGTCATAATGCGCATTTTCCATATGCATACTAAAACTGATTTGTTTATTGGTGCTAAAGTCGCATTTGTGACATTTAAACAATGTAGTCACAGGAATTTTGGTATCCCAATTGCGATATTTTAAGTTGTTCTTGCATGTGTCTTGCGCGCCATTTATTATATCATTATTCACGTATAAATGTTTGATTTGCGTTTCGTTGTCGTCAATTTCTGTGACTTCTTCCTTGATATAAATGTGTTCAGCTTTAACCAAGAGATCTTGACATAAGTCTTGGTCCGCATTGGGAAGTAGTTGCCCCTCGATGTCGTTGTCTATTGGCTCAAGTTTAACACTGGTGTCACTGTTGTTGTTTCTTTTTCTCGTATAAGTCTTGAGTGTAGTCGTACGTCCGTGGGTGTAGTCATATTTTGGGGTTATGTGATTTGTCACGGACGTTACGTTGTCGCGCACTGTGTCATCTTTGGAGTTTTGTTCAGCGCAAATGTTTTGCTTTGTGTTTGATGTGTCTTTAATTTTGTCTTGTTTGGTGTTGATTTCACTGTCTTCCAGTTGTGGTGTTTCGTTTTTTACGTATATTTCTTCGTGTTTTGGTTTAAAGTTTTTACTTATTATGTCAGCGCAGTGTTGAGATGCTTGTCTTTCCATGTCGTCTTCTATTTCAATCTTAACTTTAGTTTTATTGTTTGTATTCACAACGCTTGTATCGTTTATGGTTTTGTCTGTATTAATACTGTTGCTTATGTTGTTAACTGCACTTATTTTGAAATCGCGCGGGTTGGCTTTATTTTCATAGTTTGTACCCACCTCGTCTTCATGTGTCTCTACGTCCATGTCATCTATCGTAAGGTCTATAATTTCGTTCTTTATTTTAAGGGAATTGTGTTTATTTGCTCCATTTTTGGGCCTAATCTGAGGATCTTTAGCAGTTTTGTTATTTTGTAGGTTAGGTGTGACTATTTTGATTATTTTGCAGGCGAACGTTTTGGGATGGCTTGGAAACATTTCTGATAGATGTTTTAATCTTTAATTTGTTCTAAATACGCTTTTGAAGCTTTTTCTTGTGTCTGGAACAAAATATTTGCATAAATATTATAAAACGTTTATGAAATTAACAGAACACATTTACTTACCACAAAAAAGCTTTATATACAGTTTGGTAGGTATTTTTACATTCTTAAATGACTTTAAGCGAGTGTAATGTATATTTTTTACAAAATAATAAGCAATTTACGTGATTTTTAGTTGAAATTAAGCAATATGAATAAATTTCACAAGAAAAGTAATGACATTGTTGACATTTCTCATAGGTTTGTGAAGTGAGCGTCATGAATCATATGAACTACTGAATATGAGTGTTGGTCGCTACATTTTTTTAATGCGCGTATTTTATTAATTTGCTTCTCATACAAATTAGAGTAGGAATTTATTTATAATAACGGATTTAATTAACCTTTAAAATGTTTAACGTTTAAAAAAACATCATTATTAACTCTTTCTTTAACATTTCTAATGATTTTTTAACTATAAATTCAAAAGCTTTGTCAGCAATACTTTTTGTATTCAAAATAAAAAGTAAAAGTAGGTATTAATTGGTGAACTATTTTTAATGAAACAAAACATTACAGGAAATTATATTTTATTTGTTGCAAATTACTCTTAATAAATGAATTAAGGGCATAACCTTTACAAAAAACCGGTAGTAATACTTTTAGCCCAATCATTCTAATAATGCCCTCAGAAAAAAACCCTTATGCAGGTTTGTAGGCACTATCCCCAGGAACATTAACGGGAGATTGCGCGGTAATGTTGGTTGCCTAAAATCAACCAAAAACAACACTTTCTGTTTTATGGACATTGGGAATATAAGAAAGATTTCGGATTAAAAAAGGTACTTACCCGCAAGAGAAAAGATCAATAAACAATATGAGTGGTTCAAAATATGTATTACAATGCACTAAAATACCAAATTTAGTAAATTAAAAAACACTTTTTTTTGACCATTTGTAGCTCTTTTTTAATCATTTTATTCAGCACTTTTTAGATTGATTTACGAACTCAAAATCACTCATATTGTTCTTCATTTAATGTAGAATAATTATTTACTGCATAATAGATGTTTATAATTCAAATAAACTCAATGTCCATAAAACGAATTTGCAATGCTTAAAAATGTCAAAAAAATTTAAAAACTAAAAAATTATCGACCCCTGCATTACCGATATTAAGAAAAATGGACAAACGTCAGCTTTAAAATATTCGTAAAGAATTTTTTGATAGAAACTCCGAAATCTTTTTATAAGTTATTATTGGTGTTTGTTTAGTTAATCCTATTTTGTACGGTAAGTAAAGGTATAATTAAACTAAAACCTCATTTAAAGAAAGAACAAATCCCGGCCAGTGTATCATTCTCGAAAGAAAAATACAAAAAATAAGAAGTTGCAATATTGGTGAAATGATAAAAAACGAAAAAGGCCTAAAAAGTAAGTTACTTTCAACTTTAAATACAACCAACACTCAAGGTGTCCTTCAACCAAATTAGAAACGTTAAAACATAGGGACATAGGAAGGTACTTACTGCAATTTCAGAATCATTTTCTTAAAGTTTCTAAAAATGCTCATTTTTGTAAATACAAATATCTTCCAAAAAAGATGCAGCAAAAGAAAAAACATTGTCCGTAAACAGAACCTCACACTTTAATCCTACATTCTACAAATGCATTCATTAACACTACACTGGAGAACCACTTTTTAAAGACATTTTGTAAATACCAAATACAGATGCCTACTGGTTTGCAAGCAGAAAAAAACGTTTGTAATTTTATTAAACTGGTGAGTTCAGATCCATTTTATTTCGTTTGTTCTCTTTCCACACGTTTCACTTGTTTGTAAAGAATCTTATCATCAAAAATTAAAGACAAATACGCGAACAAATGCAGCAGAATTATTTTTGGCTTTATATTTCAGATCTATATTATTCTATTTTAAAAATACGAACTTTACTAGACACCACAGTCGGCCATTTAATAGCTTAATGCTTCCTCTCTACTAGTCGAAGTAGTGGTTGCGCACCGAGCAGACTGAGCAGAGCGGATAAACCCAATCACAAGACGAGCAGCCAAAGTCGGTTTCACCAGCGACGCCGTACCTCAGCGCTACCAGCAAGGCCCGCTGCGCGGAAGTGCCCCCAATCGGTTGTGGCCACCAAATGACAGAAAAAAATGGGAATCTCGCGGGCGGGCCCCAAAGAATGCTGGTACGTCCTGGGTTTCACAGTAAGTCGCCCATAAACTTAGAGATAGAAATGAAATTGCGTCATTGGAATAACCCCTTATCCATCTTTACTTTACAGTGATACCCCGGTTTCCCGAAATAGAAATAACATGGAGTGACCAACGTTATTTTCTGTAGAGAAATTACCAACAACATGTTTTGGATTATTTAATTTGCATCGACAGAAGAACCAAAATTAAATTTAATTTTAATTTTGAATCGAGTAATTTTTTGCAATTTTAGGTATTTTAAAAATGTTAGTTTTTTTATGAAAAATAGGTAATAAATTCCTTAAAAAAAAGTTGTTTTCTTTTTTGACTTATACCTTGTAGTTTTTATACAAAAAAGAAAAATTTAATACATGACCAATTTTTGTGTACAACCCTGTATATGACCTATATATTTTGACGTCTTTTGACGAAGTCATAACCCAAAAAATAAAAAGTTGACAGAAGTTTCATTTTTTTAGTAAACTGTGGTGCCATCTTTTATGATTTGTTTAAGGTTTTTTTGTTTATTTCAAAAATAAATCAATAGAGGGAGATTTGTGCAATCCCCCTTTAAAGTGAAAAATTCCCATAAAATTTCCGTGACGTATAGCCCCCATCTTGAATAGAAGTGGGGAGTTATATTTTTGTTAATACCTAAACTATTTGGCACTTTTAAAAAAAGTTTTGAAAATTTTTAGGAACATTATTTTAATAAGAATACAATCATTTTTAAAAAAATAATAAATCACCAATATGAACGATTTTATAGCATTTTGAAAATGTGCTAATTTGGTCCTACAGAGAACGTTGCAATCTATGCTTCAGGACTCTATGACTAAGATAGACGATTATGATTAAATATGGTGATTTTCAAAGAGCTATAGAATCGTTAATATTGGTGATTTATAATTTTTTTAAAAATGATTGTATTCTTATTAAAATAATTTTCCTAAACATTTTTTAAACTTTTTTTAAAAATGCCGAATAGTTTAGGTATTAACAAAAAATTAACTCCTCACTTCTATGCAAGATGGGGGCTAAACGTCACGGAAATTTTGTGGGAATTTTTCACTTTTATATTCCTGGGGGTAGTGCCTACAATCCTGCATAAGCAGATCTTGGTTGGCATTTATTTCTAAGGAACCTACAAATTTTAATTAGAATAATTGGGCTATTTAATTCCAAAGGAGTTTGACAATGAAATTATTTATTTGTATCAGTATTTTGCTCATTTTTAGGTGCCTTAAAGTTGTATTCAGAGAATTGATTACTGAAATTAGCTCTAGAATATGTAATACCACTATAATGCTTACTTTTTAAATGTGAATATAAATGCCTCCTAGAGGGTGTTTCGTAGTCACATTGTGAACATTTATGTGGAGGGTCTGCATGATTTCCATTTTTATGTTTTCTTAAATTAGGCATAGAGTTTGCTTTGTAGTCACATTGATCACAAGAATATGTGACTTTTTTATAATGCTTGCCTTTTAAGTGTCTTTTTAAATATTTGGCACTTCCTGTTTTGTACTTACATTGTGGACATTTATGTATCTTTTCTAAATGATGTGCTTTGTTATGTTCCTTTAAATTACTTTCAAGCCGTGATTTGTAGCTACACAGATCACAAAAATACGTCACATTATCACTATGACGGTTTTTAATATGGGTATCCAAATACCTTGTACTTCCTGATTTGTAGTCACATTGTGGACATTTATGTACAAATTCTCCATGACGTACTAATTTATGTTCCTTTAATCTATGTTTATACCGCGAAGTAAAATTACACTGATCACAACAATATCTGAAACCCTCATTATGCATTCTACTAATATGCTTATCAAGATAACTTTTTTTTTGTGTCTTATAGTCACATTTATCACAATTAAACACTTTTATCTCGGGCTGTACATCACAGTTGTGATACTGCATGTTTGTATCTTGGTGTGACTTATCTGCACTATGTTGTCCCTCTATCATAACCTCACTTTGCACTAAACATGCTGCTTCCATGTCCGTTTCACTCACTTCCTCTTTTATATACACTTCTTCGTTTTTAACCAATGTTTCTTCGTTTATGTATTGAGGTTCATGTGGCAAGGGTTTATCATGGATATGTTCATCCATGTCTTCAACTTTGATCTTGATATCATTGTCCATGTTTGTAAAGGTTGTATTGTGGGTGGTGTTATCATCAATGATGTCACACATTGTTTCTGTTATTAGGTCACACGATGTATCAGTGTTTTGTGCATTTTTAGGTGTCTTAAAATTGTATTCAGAGCATTGATTACTGAAATTAGCTGGAGAATATGTGACACCACTATTATGCTTAGTTTTTAAATGGAAATTTAAAAGCTTTTCACAGGGTGTTTCGTAGTCACATTGTGGACATTTATGTGGAGGGTCTGCATGATTTGCTTCTTTATGTTGTCTTACACTAGCTATAATATGTGATTTATAGTCACATTGATCACAAGAATATGTGACTATCTTATGTTTTACTAAATGGTTATCTAATAACTTTATATTTGCTGTTTTGTACTTACATTGTGGACAATTATGTACAGGTTCTCCATGACAAGCTCGATGACGGGCTAGTTTATGTGTCTTTAAATTATTTTTATGCCGCGAAGAGAAGTCACACTGATCACAAGAATATGTGACTTCTCTATGCATTCTCCTTTTATGGTCATATAAATTTCTCTTTTGTTGAGTCTTATAGTCACACTTATCACAATTAAACACTTTTATCTCGGACTGTACATCACAGTTGTGATACTGCATGTTTGTATCTTGGTGTGACTTATCTGCACTATGTTGTCCCTCTATCATAACCTCACTTTGCACTAAACATGCTGCTTCCATGCCCGTTTCACTCACTTCCTCTTTTATATACACTTCTTCCATTTTAACCAATGTTTCTTCGTTTAGGTATTCAGCTTCATGTGGTAAAGTTTTAACTTTGATTACTGCTACATTTTTTAAGTGCTCTTGTTTGGTGTTCATTTCACTGTCCTCCAGTTGTGGTGGTTCGTTTTTTACGTATATTTCTTCGTGTTTTGGGTTAAAGTTTTCACTTATTTTGTCAGCGCGGTGTTGAGATGCTTGTCTTTCCATGTCGTCCTCTATTTCAATCTTAACTTTAGTTTTATTGTTTTTATTCACAACACTTGTATCGTTTATGCTTTTGTCTTTATTAATACTGTTGCTTATGTTGTTAACTGCACTTATTTTGATATCGCGCGGGTTGGCTTTATTTTCATAGTTTGTACCCATCTCGTCTTCATGTGTGTCTACGTCCATGTCATCTATCGTAAGGTCTATAATTTCGTTCTTTATTTTAACGGCATTGTGTTTATTTGCTACATTTTCGGGCCTAATCGGAAGATCTTTAGCAGTTTTGTTATTTTGTAGGTTAGGTGTAACTATTTTGATTATTTTGCAGGCGAACGTTTTGGGACGGCTAGGCAACATTTCTGATAGGGGTTTTGATCTTTAGTTTGTTGCAAAAGTGTTTTTTCTTGTGTCTGGAACAATATACTTGCATAAATATGTGCTAAACAGAATTTTTTAAACTGTTTCTAACAACTTTTATTATTATCTAGGTACTTACATTTATGTACTCTTCTTTAGGTGCTTTTTTTCTGGTTTTTAATTGCTCAAATCTTTACTTTAAGCAATCAAAGGACAAGACACAGGAAGCAGCAACAAAAAAGCTTTAAATATATTTTCTTTTGGTAAGAAACGCTTTTGAAATTAACCAAAACAAATCTATTTACCATAAAAAAATCGGTAATTTGGTTTTCTCTGCTAGTTTTACAGGAACAATAAACGCTTTTAGTAGTGTAGTAAGTCTTTTCTGCAAATTTTTTTGCAATAAACGGATTCTTTCATTAAAAATGCATTAATTTTAAGAAAAAATGGATGACATTTTTGACGTTTCTCAGGATAGGTGCGTGAAGTTTGCGTCACGAATCATTTGAACTACTAGGTTTGATTCTCAATTTCTGCTTTACATTTTTTTAATCTTATGATTCCTAGCCTTGTACCAATTGTTGGTTTATTGCTTTTTAATAACATAAAATTAGTTATATATATAAAAATAAATTAAGTCATATTTAAAAACGTGTTCTCTAAATTTGAAAAGGTATTTTTTCAAAACTCATACTTAGTAGTTCATATGAATCATTACGTCAACTTCACAAACCTAAAACTTGAAATGTCATTTGTCAGCCATTACCCATATTCGTAAAAGTTTGGCTTTTTGTAAGATTAAGCCATTATTTCAACTCATTTGAACAAAAAATCGAGTAAGTTGTACGAGAATTATTGGAAACTACAAGCTACAACTAAGAATACGTTTAATTGCCATAGGTAGATTTGTCTTTATTGATTCTAAAGCATGTTAAAACTATGCAGAATATTTTAATTGTTTTAAATGCATTATTTGTTTCAGATCTAAACTTATGAAAATAAACAACTTTAAAACTTCTCCTAGAAACTCGTAAAGAACCTAGCAAATATCACACATTGCCGTTAAAATAAATAGCAAAATTGTTAAAGATCTTCAGATTAGACCTAAAAATGTAGCAAATAAACACAATGCCGTTAAAATGAAGAAGGAAATTATAGACCTTACGATAGATGACATGGACGTAGACACACATGAAGACGAGGTGGGTACAAACTATGAAAAAGAATACAACACGCGCGATATCAAAATAAGTGCAGTTAACAACATAAGCAACAGTACTAATAAAGACAAAACCATAAACGATACAAGTGTTGTGAATACGAACAATAAAACTAAAGTTAAGATTGAAATAGAAGACGACATGAAAAGACAAGCATCTCAACACTGCGCTGACAAAATAAGTGAAAACCTTAAACCAAAACACAAAGAAATATACGTAAAAAACGAACCACCACAACTGGAGGACAGTGAAATCAACACCAAACAAGACAACATTATAGACATATCAAACACAAAGCAAAACACTTGCGCTGAAGAAAACTCCAAAGATGACACAGTGCGCGACAACGTAACGTCCGTGACAAACCACATAACCCCAAAGTATGACTACACCCACGGACGTACAACTACACTCAAGACTTATACGAGGAAAAGAAGCAACAACAGTGACAGTGTTAAACTTGAGCCAATAGACAACGACATCGAGGGGCAACTACTTCCCAATGCGGACCAAGACTTATGTCAAGATCTCTTGGTTAAAGCTGAAGTCATTTATATCAAGGAAGAAGTCACAGAAATTGACGACAATGAAACGCAAATCAAACATTTACACGTGAATAATGGTATAATAAATGTCGCGCCGGACACATGCAAGAACAACTTAAAATATCGCAATTGCGATACCTTAATTCCTGTGACTACATTGTTTAAATGTCACAAATGCGACTTTAACACCAATAAACAAAGTAGTTTTAGTATACACATGGAAAATGCTCATTATGACTATAATTCCACATATTTATGTGATTATTGTGACTACAAGAGTGACAAAACAAATCTAAAGTTGCACATGTCAATAATGCACGAGAATGAAGTTGTGACATATTCTTGTGACTACTGCGACTACACCAACGTCTCTAAACACAATTTAAAGTCACATTTATGTTTAAAACATGATTTTATGGATGTGTGGTTGAACAGTAAAATTGACATGTTCCCAATTATGACTTCTACAATTGTGACTTTAGACACAAATGAATCCACAACACGGGCCGAAGGCTCCAAAAATAAGAACGAAACCAAGGAGCAAACGTCAAATGCAATAAAAACACCAAACGAAACTCAAACATCAGTTAAAGCAAAAATATCGCAACATTCCACGACGTGTGACTCTTTTATCACAAGCTACAACGTTCATGGATGTAATAACACTATTGCAGCTGTGACTAACTATCAAACTACACCTAAACTTGAAGAAATAGACCACGACATCGAGGGGCAACTACTCCTAAACAAAAACGAAGACTTAACTAATCTTGTGGTTAAAAACGAAGAAATTGATATTAAGCAAGAAGTCACAGAAGTTGACGACAATGAAACGCAAGAAATCATCATAAATAAGGACATAATACAAAGCAAACGCGAGAATAATGTGCAATATCACAATCGCGCCAGTGCTGTGACTACATTGCATAAATGTCACAAATGTGACTACAGTTCTAAATTTAAAATTGGCTTAACTACACATTTGGACACGAAACATAATGACGGCCGTGTTACATATTTTTGTAGTCAGTGTGACTACACAAATATCTCTAAATACTATTTAAAAAAACATGAAAATAAGCAACATTATGGTAAAACACATTTTTGTGATAAGTGTGACTTTAAATGCGACAAAAAAGGTAGCCTAACTGTTCATGTAGAGAAAAAACATAACAGTGGTGAAGTCACATATTCTTGTGACTTATGTGACTACTCTACCACTTCGCATAACTATTTTAAAATCCATAAACGTACCAAACATAATAATGTCATTTACACGTGTGATAATTGTGACTACAAGAGCTTTGATAAAAGAAATGTAGATAAGCACAAAGAAAGCAAACATAATGATTACAGTGTCACATATTTTTGTGACCAATGTGACTACGTCAGCACCAACAAAAACAGCCTAAAAAGTCACAAATATTTAAAACATGAAGGTAAAATACATTCTTGTGATAAGTGTTACTACACGACCCGTGATACAAGCAATTTGAAGTCACACATAGAAAGTAATCATAATAACGGAGTCACTTATTCTTGTGATCAGTGTGACTACCACACTTTTGTTAAATACAACTTAAAGAATCATAAACTTGCTAAACATGACAGAATTATGCATTATTGTGATAACTGTGACTACAAAAGTGTGCATAAGACAAATGTGACTAAACACAAAGAAAGTATGCATAATGACGGTAGTCACACGTATTCCTGTGACCAGTGTGACTACACAAGCTTAAATAAATGTAACTTACTCAAACATAAAAAGAGTAGACATAACGGAAGTAGTGTGACTTATTTTTGTAATGCGTGTGACTACAAAACCTGTTATAAAAGAAATTTAATAAAACACAAGCACAGTAAACATGATGACAACATTGTCACATATCCTTGTGACCAGTGTGACCACGTCAGTATCTCAAAATACTACTTAAAAAGTCACAAACTAATAAATCACGAGGGGTTAATTCATTCTTGTGATAAGTGTGACTATACGAGCGTTGATAAGAGTAATTTGACTAAACATATGGATATTAAACATAATGATGGTACAGTCACATATTCTTGTGACTTATGTGACTTTACTCATAACTCCAAGACATATTTAAATAGTCACAAATATTCTCAGCATGGTAATCGAAAAGGAAACATTATTTAACCGTGTAAAATGAATTCAAATAAAAGAAAATAATCAAGGAGAAGTCACATATTCTTGTGACCAATGTGACTACGTCAGCACCAATAAACACAGCCTAAAAAGTCACAAATATATAAAACATGAAGGCAAAATGCATTCTTGTGATAAGTGTTACTACACGACCCGTGATACAAGCAATTTGAAGTCACACATAGAAAGCAACCATAATAACGGAGTCACTTATTCTTGTGATCAGTGTGACTACCACACTTTTATTAAATACAACTTAAATAATCATAAACTTGCTAAACATGACAGGATAATGCATTATTGTGATGAATGTGACTACAAAAGTGTGCATTAGACAAATGTGACTAAACACAAAGAAAGTATGCATAATGACGGTAGTCACACGTATTCCTGTGACCAGTGTGACTACACAAGCTTAAATAAATGTAACTTACTCAAACATAAGAAGAGTAGACATAACGAAAGTAGTGTGACTTATTTTTGTAATGCGTGTGACTACAAAACCTGTTATAAAAGCAATTTAATAAAACACAAGCAAAGTAAACATGATGACAACATTGTCACATATCCTTGTGACCAGTGTGACCACGTCAGTATCTCAAAATACTACTTAAAAAGTCACAAACTAATAAATCACGAGGGGTTAATTCATTCTTGTGATAAGTGTGACTATACGAGCGTTGATAAAAGTAATTTGACTAAACATATGGATATTAAACATAATGATGGTACAGTCACATATTCTTGTGACTTATGTGACTTTACTCATACCTCCAAGACATACTTAAATAGTCACAAATATTCTCAGCATAGTAATCGTAAATGAAAAATTATTTAACCGTATAAAATGTGCTCAAATAGAAAAATAACATAATGGAGCAGCCACATATTCCTGTGACCAATGTGACTTCGTAAGCACCAACAAAAACAGCCTAAAAAGTCACAAATATTTAAAACATGAAGGCAAAATACATTCTTGTGATAAGTGCTACTACACGACCCGTGATACAAGCAATTTAAAGTCACACATAGAAAGTAATCATAATAACGGAGTCACTTATTCTTGTGATCAGTGTGACTACACCACTTTTATTAAATACAACTTAAAGAATCATAAACTTGCTAAACATGACAGAATTATGCATTATTGTGACAATTGTGACTACAAAAGTGTGCATAAGACAAATTTGACTAAACACAAAGAAAGTAGACATAATGACGGTAGTCACACGTATTCCTGTGACCAGTGTGACTACACAAGCTTAAATAAATGTAACTTACTCAAACATAAAAAGAGTAGACATAACGGAAGTAGTGTGACTTATTTTTGTAATGCGTGTGACTACAAAACCTGTTATAAAAGAAATTTAATAAAACACAAGCACAGTAAACATGATGACAACATTGTCACATATCCTTGTGACCAGTGTGACCACGTCAGTATCTCAAAATACTACTTAAAAAGTCACAAACTTATAAATCACGAGGGGTTAATTCATTCTTGTGATAAATGTGACTATACGAGCGTTGATAAGAGTAATTTGACTAAACATATGGATATTAAACATAATGATGGTACAGTCACATATTCTTGTGACTTATGTGACTTTACTCATAATTCTAAGACATACTTAAATAGTCACAAATATTCTCAACATGGTAATTCTAAAAGAAAAGTTATTTAACCGTATAAAGTGTGTCCCGCGAGAAATAAAATGTACTAAATCACATTTGGTACACAATTTAAATGGTGTATTTTAAAATAATTGTATTAAAATAAACAAATTCCTCTTTTAAATGTTTTTTTTATTTTATTGTTAGAAAAAAACAAATTCTCATAACAATTTTAAAGGTTTAAGAAAGCAACTATTCTTTACAGATGCTTAATTTGGTCAAAAATATTACAATTCGATGAATCTTAAAAAAACTTAACTTAAAGCTTTTTAATTTTAACTTAAAGAGTCAATTTCACACACCTATAAAGTAGCGTCCACGTAGTTCAAACGTATTTATGTAGCAAATGATAATTAAATATTGTAGTTTCAAAGTTTTATTAGGACCATGCAGTATTTTATAATAGTTAAATTGGTTAATTTTGTCGAATATTGCAAAACAAATCTTCCTGAAATAATTCCGTGGATGAATGTAAGATGGGTTGCATACTCACGGATCATATGATCTACTACACCTTAAATTTGGACGCTACCTTACAGGAATATGCTTAATTTAAAATGTAAGCGAAATATTTAAGCAGAAATAGTATTATTAGTTCGTTTCTGATAGTCGCAAAAAAAATGTAATATGTGTTTTTTAAATAAATAATGTTTTATTGTGCAAAAACAATTTTTCAAAAAAGTCTAATATCCAGAATATTTAATGGAAGGAAGAGTTGGTTTCTAGATGCTTTAAAGAATTTAAATTATGCATCAATGCATTAAAACCTTACAATGTTTTGATTTAGACAAAAAAAAACAGCTTTACAAACTTAAGAGATAACCTCACGCACCTAAAGTAGCGTCCACACATTACATGTAGTAGATCATATGTTCCATTAGTGTAGAATCCATTTTACACGCTTCTTAGTTTATTTTATGGAGGTGTTATTTTGCTATTATTCAACAAAATACTTGATTAATCCGCATAAATGATTAAAATTTAATGTAGTCTGATGTGTTATTCTTTTAAAAGAAAATCAAATATTAACACATAAAAAGTACAGTGCTTCTGTTCCTTAGAACTATAAAGGTAAGAGAATTCTTGAAATCATTGCCACATTGCATAAAAACCAATAGTTTCAGACAAAAAACAGCTCTAATAACGTAAGTACGCATACATTGCAGCTTTAAGTGTGACTCTACCAAACCAACGCAAAACTAGAAAATACAAAACCTATTCAGGGTCCGGTAAACATTGGGGTGTTTGCCATTTTTCACTTTTTTTTCAAAATTCTTTCAAAAATGGTTAATTTAAGCCGTTTTATTTCGAAAAAAGTGAGGAAAATTCTATTTTTCCGGAAAATAATAGTGGCCCTAAACTTTACTGGAGCTAACAACAGCTTCGGTAAACATTGGGGTGTTTGCCAGTTCAGACTATTTTTAAAATTTTTTTTGATAAATTGCGAGGAAAAGTGTTTTTCTTTGTGAAAAAGTGAGGAAAATTAATTTTTTCTAAAAGAGGTAAGTAAAAAAGCGTGTTTTCCACTTCTGTATTATTACAATATCAAGCGCATTTTCAGCTATATTTTTTCAAGTAGGCGGTGAAAAATGCCGTACACGACGGTCTCTTTTGCACGGATCCTTCTTCAGCAAAATTAATATTTCCGTGCGAGCAATTTTAGAAATATTTTGGTACTGGGCCTGTGAGGTACGATCTGGTTGCATGCAAAATCTCACCGCTGTTGTGTCGAAGGTATCAGTGGTGCAGTTAAATAGATATATTCGCGACGTATGCAGTTGGAAATTGCTCAATGGCCCATTTTTGCTAGGTATGTAACTTTAAATAAGTACCTATCCATTTTTTCTTTACCGTAAAAGGGGAAGGGAGAAAATTAGTTAAAACTGATCAATTATTTCTTTTCTCCTTTAAGGAGGAAGGAAATAATTGATCATTTTTATCTTATTTTCTTCCTTCCCCTTTAACGGTAATGGAGAACTCGAGCCGGTTATAGATACATAATTAAGGAATGGATCGCGGCCGCCCTTAATCCAATATGTCATTAATATTCCTTATTTAAAACACATATCTCAACGCAGGTTTGGCCTAGTGGCAGAGCGTCCGGCTTACATGCTGCCGGCAGTGCTATTTTTTTCTTTTTTTTTTATCTTTGGGGCCCATCCTTCTAAAGGTTCTACAGTTCTAGGTTAGTAGGTTAGATAGGTTATGGTAAAGTTTGCTGCTAAAAAAACATGTTAAACAAATGGGGCTGTATTTCTTAGTGATTTTTGGTTTTTAATGTTTTTATCGTCATAGACAGATACTTTCTATGGTCGGATCAAGGGCGGCCGAGATCCTTTCCTATATATTACTATTTTATTAAAATTGTTTTATACAAATTTCCACAACCTACATGAAAAAATATATCTGAAAATTCGCTTGATAATATGAGAATACGGAAGTGAAAAATACGCTTTTTAACTTACCCCTTTAAAAAAAAAATTAATTTTCCTCATTTTTTCACCAAGAAAAACACTTTTTCTCGCAATTTGTGAAAAAATATTGAAAAAAAAGTGTAAAATGGCAAACACCCCAATGTTTACCGAAGCTGTTGTTAGCTCCGGTAAACTTTAGGGCCACTATTATTTTCCGGAAAAACAGAATTTTCCTCACTTTTTTCGAAATAAAACGGCTTAAATAAACCATTTTCAAAAGAATTTTGAAAAAAAAGTGTAAACTGGCAAACACCCCAATGTTTACCGGACCCCCTATTCAACTTACATAACCTACAAAAAAACACTGATACTTCGTGTGACCTAATTACCGACACAATATGTGACAACATTGATGATAACACCACCCACAATACAACCTTTACAAACATGGACAATGATATCAAGATCAAAGTTGAAGACATGGATGAACATATCCATGATAAACCCTTGCCATATGAACCTCAATACATAAACGAAGAAACATTGATTAAAAACGAAGAAGTGTATATAAAGGAGGAAGTGAGTGAAACGGACATGGAAGCAGCATGTTTAGTGCAAAGTGAGGTTATGATAGAGGGACAACATAGTGCAGATAAGTCACACCAAGATACAAACATGCAGTATCACAACTGTGATACAGTACAGACCGAGATAAAAGTGTTTAATTGTGATAAGTGTGACTATAAGACTCAACAAAGGAAAAACTTAAATAAGCATAAAAGTAAAATGCATAGAGAAGTCACATATTCTTGTGATCAGTGTGACTTCCATTCGCGGCATAAACATAGTTTAAAGGAACATAAACAAGCGCGTCATGGAGAAAATGTACATAAATGTCCACAATGTGACTACAAAACCGGAAATATAAAATATTTAACAACGCATTTAAAAAATTCGCATGTTGCTGACAGTGTTACGTATTCTTGTGATAATTGTGACTACACATCGCAACTTAGAGGTAATTTTAATTACCATATAAGATCACACCATATTAATAAGAGAGTCACATATTCTTGTGACCAGTGTGACTTTATTTCGCGGTATAAACTTAACTTAACGGAACATAAACTAGCACGTCATGCAGAACCTGTACATAAATGTCCACAATGTGACTACAAAACAGGATGTAAGCAGTATTTAAACACGCATTTAAAAAACTCGCATAATGCTGACAGTGTCACATATTCTTGTGACAAATGTGACTACACATCGCAACATAAAGGTAATTTAAAAAAACATTTAAAAATGACTCATATCGATGACACCTATTTGTGTGATCACTGTGACTATGAATCACGCTATAAACATTCTTTAATGAAACATAAAATAGCACATCACGCTGAACCTGTACATAAATGTCCACAATGTGACTACACAACAGGAAGTAAAGAATATTTTAATTATCATTTAAAAAATTCGCATAAAAAGAAAGTCACATTTATTTGTGATCAATGTTACTTTACAACACACTTTGAGCGTCATTTAAATGAACATAAACTAGCACGTCATGGAGAACCTGTACATAAATGTCCACAATGTGACTACCAAACAGAAAGTAAAGAATATTTAGATATCCATTTAGAAAGTAAGCATAAGAATGGCAGTGTTACATATTTGTGTGATCACAGTGACTACACTTTGCCAATTAAACCTAATTCAAAGAGATTTTATTAAAAACTTGTACATAAGTGTAGCTAACAAGGATTAAACAGTGTTTAAAGATACACATACCACACAATTTAAGATGATTGTTTATAATGTGGTTTTAAAACTTGGAATATTGATAACATTAAGAGCGTCATATCTCCTCCGACTACCATGGTGAGAGGCGAATCGGTGCGGGGAACGCTAGCATGAGAGAGCCTTCCGTAGAATGGAAAAAGAGTGTATGTGCAAAAATCGGATTTTGAAATAATAAGGTTTTATTCAATATGCTTCACATTGAACTGCAGGTACACCTTCAGACGTATTAATATCTAAATATTTATCAATAAAATAATGTTTAAAGTATGATTATCGTTTTCGCATGGTCCAAAAAAACGTATAAATCAGTAAACATGTTGAAATCAGATACATCCTTTTTCCATTGTACGATAGAGGCTGGCGGAGGGGGAACCCTTTCCTATGTAAATGTTCTTGTAATTTAGACTTTAAATATCTTTGCTAATTCTTATCGGATTTTTAAAAACTTGGTGTCATTGGAAAGCTTATTAAATTTGTAATACTTATTGTTTTTTAAAACTTGTTTTTAAGCGCTGAATTTCTTAAAAAAAAATAGTTGTTGTTTTTGGCATGGTTTACCCACCTTCAAACTGTTATTTTTGCTAAACTAGGGACCCAAATCAAAATGTGCCAAACAATAAGTATTTTAAAAGAAGTTAAGGTAATACTATCAAAATTTCAAAGTCATTGCGTTAATAATAACTCTAAAAACTGCGGTCTAAGTTGTACACAAATTTGCATAAGAGAAGGTGGGATATAGGGCTCTTAAAGTGCACTTAAGGAGCTTCACGCTAAAAATCCACAATAGTTTAGCTGAAGTCACTATAATTATAAAACTGTTAGTAAAAAGGTATAAAACCGTTTATAAATGCAAAGTATTGTAATTAAATCATTTTATTATTTAAATTAATGTATAAAACATGTATGCCAAATAAACAATTTAAAACATTAACCTCTGGCCTATAATTTCCTTTTATGTAACTCCACGGATCTATACATAAAAGCCAAAATACAAAACCTTTGCAACTAACAAATTAAATAAACAAATCAAACTTGTTGTATGGTGAGTGGATTTTCAGAGATAACCTCACGCACCTATAAAGTAGCGTCCAAACATTAGGTGTAGTAGATCACATGTTTTATGAGTATGCAACCCATCTTACACTCATCAGCGAGTTTATTTTAGAAAGGTGTTGTTTCGCATTATTCGACAATATACCAAGTCTTACTCTAATAAAAATTGATACATAATAGTCAATGCGTTCTTTTTTTTTAAAGAAAATTATATATCAAGAAAAAATACAGTGCTTCAGTTCTTTAGATCGATATGGTAAGAGTATTCTTGAAATCATTGCCACATTGCATAAAAACCTACAGTTTCAGACAAAAAACAGCTCTAATAACGTAAGTACGCATACATTACAACTTTAAGTGTGACTCTACCAAACCAATGCAAAACTAGGAACTACAAAAGCAACTCATAACTTACATAACCTACAAAATAAACACTGATACTTCGTGTGACCTAATTACAGAAACAATGTGTGACAACATTGATGATAACACCACCCACAATACAACCTTTACAAACATGGACAATGATATCAAGATCAAAGTTGAAGACATGGATGAACAAATCCATGATAAACCCTTGCCACATGAACCTCAATACATAAACGAAGATACATTGGTTAAAAACGAAGAAACATTAGGTAAATACGAAGAAGTGTATATAAAACAGGAAGTGAGTGAAACGGACATGGAAGCAGCATGTTTGGTGGAATGTGAGGTTATGATAGAGAGACAACATAGTGCAGATAAGTCACACCAAGATACAAACATGCAGTATCACAACTGTGATGTACAGTCCGAGATAATAGCTAAGTACATAAATGAGCGTATAAGTAAAAAGAATAATAAAGGTAACAGTGTCACATATTCTTGTGACCAGTGTGACTTTACAACACAATTTAAAAGTAATTTAAATGTACATAAACTCTCACGACATGGTGAAACTGTACATAAATGTCCAAAGGCTAAATGTGACTACCAAACAGGGTATAAGAAGTATTTACAAATTCATTTAAATAAGTCACATTCTAATGACAATGTGACATATTTTTGTGATCTGTGTAACTATACATCGAATATTAAACGTAACTTAACCGAACATAAACAAGCGCATCATGCTGAACCTGTACATAAATGTCCACAATGTGACTACAAAACTGGGTGTAAAAGATATTTAAATCACCATATAAGAAGAAAACATATTTCTTAATATAATATACACCTAAATTATTTGGTAAACTGATAAACAAACCTTTTGTATGGTTAAGAGAAGTGCTTACATTTACCTTATCTCTGATAGGCTGACAAGAATCATAACACCAACTGCTACATTTCTTTAATTCTGTCTTTTTATGATATCGCATTGTAAAACACTGATATTTACCATTTAATGTACTATAATACCTTTTTCATAAAAATTTGGTTTGTTTTCGCAAAACTAACATACAAATTTACAAATGTGAGGTTATAAAACTCCATTACCGGCGGCGAATAGTGGCGACAACACATGTTGCTTTTTTGTACACAGAAGTAAAAAATAAAATGCTTTCTGTTTCAGAAGGCGTACCAAATTTTACTTCGTGCAAAAATAACGCTAAAATGTGTAATTTATTAACCTTAATCACAAATTTTGCTTAAAATTGTAGACTAGTTTTAAAATAAATGCATCCCTTGGAAATGATACGGTATTGTAATGTTAAACGTATACACAAGTTAGCGTGGAGAGGGGGCAACATCAACATCTTCCCGCCCTTACTTGCAAGTGTTTATCATCTACCCTAATATTGTGCCGCAGTATTTAAATGATGCTTCATCTATTTAGTATTCTCTCATCATTGATTCTCACACATTTTTGTGATTAGATTTAATCTTAAAGTCATAGTTTATAGAGTTAAAAAAAATTGTTCGTGCATTTGGGAATATTCAGGGTGATTCTGGTGAAGTATTAAAATCATATCAATATTGATAATTTGACAGATATCTTGATAAAATTGACAAATGTGTCAATTTTATCAAGATATCTGTCAAATTATCAATATTGATATGATTTCAATACTTCACCAGAATCACCCTGATTGTCTCAATCTTTAACTTTATTAAAAATAAAATTTCTGTTTTAGATATGATTTTTTTTTTCAGGTTGGAGGCTTTTGAGTTACACTGTTTTTATTTGATTTACTAAAAAAAAGCAATATAGTGATCTTTCAGTCATTAAATATGATTTTTCCAGAAAATTTAAACTTATTTAGACTTTTTGCTCTTGAGATATCGTGTCTACAAAAAAAACGGGACATACAGACGGACAGACGTAAAAAAAACCACGATAGGCTTATTTTTTCATAATTCAAGGACTAGCATAGCGTACCAGTAATAAAATGTAGTTAAATTTTACGTCGCTGTACCTATATTCAGTACCCTTTGCAAGATTTTAAACTTTTGCAGCACACAAAAGCAGTTTAACAAATTAATATGTATTTTCAGAGATAACCTCACGCACTTATAAAGTAGCGTCCAAACATTAGGTGTAGTAGATCATATGTTCCATGAGTATGCAACCCATCTTACACGCATCTGCGATTTTATTAAAGGGAGGTTTTGTTTCGCATTATTCGACAAAATACCAAGTCTTACTCTAATAAAGATTAAAACTTAATGATCAATGTGTTCTTGTTTGTTAAAGAATAGTAAATATCAAGAATTTCTAAAAACTAAGAAGGTAAGAGAATCCTTAAAATTATGACTCATTTAATGATGTCAATAACCTACAGTTTCAGACAAAAAACAGCTCTAATAACGTAAGTACGCATACATTGCAACTTTAAGTGTGACTTTACCAAACCAACGCAAAACTAGGAACTACGAAACCAATTCAACTTACATAACCTACAAAATAAACACTGATACTTCGTGTGACCTAATTACAGAAACAATGTGTGACAACATTGATGATAACACCACCCACAATACAACCTTTACAAACATGGACAATGATATCAAGATCAAAGTTGAAGACATGGATGAACAAATCCATGATAAACCCTTGCCACATGAACCTCAATACATAAACGAAGATACATTGGTTAAAAACGAAGAAATAGTGATTAAAAACGAAGATACAATGGTTAAAAACGAAGATACAGTGGGTAAATACGAAGAAGTGTATATAAAAGAGGAAGTGAGTGAAACGGACATGGAAGCAGCATGTTTAGTGCAATGTGAGGTTATGATAGAGGGACAACATAGTGCAGATAAGTCACACCAAGATACAAACATGCAGTATCACAACTGTGATATTGTACAGACCGAGATAAAAGTGGTTAAATATTACGGGAGTGATGTACAGCCCGAGATAACAGAGTTTCATTGTAATAAATGTGACTTTAAAACCCCTCAAAAAAGATATTTAAGCATCCATGTAAGTAGAAAGCATAACGATGGTAGTATCACATATTCTTGTGACCACTGTGACTACAAATCACATTTTAAACTCAATTTAAAGGTACATAATTTAGCACATCATGCTAAAGCTGTACATAAATGTCCACAATGTGACTGCAAAACGGGAAGTAAAGCAAATTTAAGTGACCATTTAAAAAGAAAGCATGTTACATTTTCTTGTGATAAATGTGACTATAAGTCGCGGTCCAGAAGTAATTTTAACATACATAAACAACATCATGGAGAACCTGTACATAAATGTACAGAATGTGACTACCAAACAGGCTGCAAGGAGTACTTAATAGAACATAAGAAACAAATACACGGCAAAAAGCAATTAACAAATTTATATAATTGTCTACAATGTGATTTTAAAACTTGGAATATTGACAGCATGAAAGTGCATAAAGTCAAGTTTCACGCTACAAATCAACACTAGTTTTGTTGTAGTCACTATATAGCCCAATCATTCTAATAATGCCCCCAGAAAATAATCCCAACCAAGATCTGCTTATGCAGGATTGTAGCCACTACCCCCAGGAACATAAAAGTGAAAAATTCCCACAAAATTTCCGTGACGTTTAGCCCCCATCTTGCATAGAAGTGAGGAGTTAGTTTTATGTTAATACCTAAACTATTTGGCACTTTTGAAAAAAGTTTTGAAAATTTTTAGGAACATTATTTTAATAAGAATACAATCATTTTTAAAAAAATAATAAATCACCAATATGAACGATTTTATTACACTTTGAAACTGAGCTAATTTGGTCCTACAGAGAACGCTGCAATCTATGCTTCAGGACTCTATGAAGATAGACGATTATGATGAAATAAGGTGATTTTCAAAGAGCTATAGAATCGTTAATATTGGTGATTTATTATTTTTTTAAAAATGATTGTATTCTTATTAAAATAATGTTCCTAAAATTTTTTAAAACTTTTTTTTTTAAGTGCCGAATAGTTTAGGTATTAACAAGAAACTAACTTCTCACTTCTATGCAAGATGGGGGCTAAACGTCACGGAAATTTTGTGGGAATTTTTCACTTTTATATTCCTGGGGGTAGTGCCTACAATCCTGCATATGCAGATCTTGGTTGGGATTTTTTTCTAAGAAATCTGCAAATTTTAAGTAGAATAATTGGGCTAATAATTAAGTAAAAAATATAACACTGTTCATAAATGCAAAGTATTGTAATAAAACCATTTTATTATTTTAAATTAATGTATAAAACATATTGTTAAATAAACAATTTAAAACATTCAGCTCTGGCCCATAATTTCCTTTTATGTTACTCCAAAGATATACATAAAAACCTGTACAAAACCTCTATAATACAAAAAAATCAAACTTCTTGTATGGTAGGTGGATTTTTAGAAATAACCTCACGCACCTATAAAGTAGCGTCCAAACATTAGGTGTAGTAGATCACATGTTCCATGAGTATGCAACCCATCTTACACGCTTTAAGTTTGTTTTAAAAAGGTTTTGTTTTGCATTATTCAACAAAATAGCAAGTATAACCAAATTAAAGATAAAAACACTACCGTTTTCTTTTGCATATATTGCATTAATAAACGTTTCAAAAGTTGAAAATGTGTAATGATAAAACTTAAACTAAGTAGTTCATATGCTTCATGACGCTAACTAACACAAATATGAGAGAAATGTCAACATCAACAAATTAATGCAATTTTTTGTCAAATCGATTGCGATTTGCTTAATTTCACCCTAAAATCGTGTTTATTGCGGAGTTTTGTGAGGAAAATAAACATTATAATCAATTAAAGACATTTGGGGACGTAAAAATACATACCAAACTGCATAAAAGGCTTTTTTTTATGGTAAGTAAAGTTTTGTTGATTTTATGCTTTTAAAGAATGCTTCTAAAGAATGTTTTTAAAGAAAATACAACAGCAATTTTGTTGCAGTTAATTACTTCAGCATTTTGAATGCTTAAAGTAAAGATTTATCAATTAAAATATCAGAAAAATACCAGAAAAATAGAAGCTTTTGAGCAAGATACAAGTTATTCAAAAAAAACAACAAAAATGAATATTCCTCTTTTTCCTTCATTAATGCCAAAGTTAATAGAAACTTCCTGGTTTGAAGTAGACCAGCCTTGCGACGATGAAGATGAGGTTACACAACTGGAAAAAGAACATCAAGCATCGCTGCAGTTAAATTTCCAAAGAAACTCAGATTTAACACCTATTGGAAAAGCAGCATTGGATAATCTGGAGGAAGAAGATGAAGACGACGATGAAGATGATAACGATGATGACGATGAATCAGAAAGTCATGACGATGAAGAAGAAGATGAGCTTGAAATGATGGATATTTCACAAGAGAGAAATTCACCCGCTGATAATGTTAATGTAGCTGACTAATTTTTTAAAAGTTATTTATCGCACATCGTTTATTAAAGACATTCATTAACGCACTCCAAATCGTTGATTAATAACCCCTATTAATGCATGGATACAAGCCCATAGTAACGCTCTTCTATGTATAAAATTACTATCTATGTTTCTACATTACAAATGTTAAAGTAGCTTTAATTACGGTTCAAGCAACGAAAACCAAAAGAAACTCAATATTTACCGTTGGAAAGAATGAGAAGCAAATCCTTTTACCACATTTTAAGGAAATAACACTCATTTTCTATTCACAATTAATAAAACTTCGGTGACACTTCCTCTTCTTTTTCAACTTTAATAAATTTGAATGGCCGATGCATTGTTTCTGTTAGTTGGTGAAATAACTGTTTTGTTTTATAATTTATTAAATAATGATGTGCGATGCAGCATTGTAACCAGTTCGTATGGTAAATGGCGATTAATAAACTCACTTATTAACAAGCTCGCTGATCGCTCGCTTGTTAAAACCGCTCATTTATTAATCGCCTTTATTAACACACTTACTGGTTAAATAACTATTAACCAGTAAGTGTGTTAAAAAAAGGCGATTACCTACGGTTTAATAAACGAGCGGTTTTAACAAGCGAGCGATCAGCGAGCTTGTTAATAAGTGAGTTTATTAATCGCCATTTATCATACGAACTGGTTACAATGCTGCATCGCACATCGTACATCATTATTAAATAAATTATAAAATAAAACAGTTATTTCACCAACTAACAGATACAATGCGTTGGCCATTTAAATTCATTAAAGTTGAAGAAGAAGAAGAGCTGTCACCGAACTTTTATTACTTGTGAATAGAAAATGAACGATATTTCCTTAAAATGTGGTAAAAGGATCTGCTTCTCATTTTTTCCAACAGTAAATATTTAATTTCTTTTGGTTTTTGTTGCTTGAACCGTAACTAAAGCTACTTTAACATTTGTAATGTAGAAACATGGATAGTTATTTTAAACATAGAAGAGCGTTACTATGGGCTCGTATCCATGCATTAGTAGGGGACATTTATCAACAATGTGCGAAAAAATAGATTTTGTTGACATTCCCCTTTTAAGTTCTTTGTTGCAATTAAGTCTGTATTTATTTTTTTATAATAAAATACTAATTACGCTTATTTATTTAAAGAGTAAACAAATACGTGAATTGAAAAAATGTAAGGAAAAAAACTCATACTCAGTAGTTCATATGATTCATGACGCTAATTTCACAAACCTATGAGAAATGTCAATAATGTCATTACTTTTTTCGTAAAATTTATTCATTTTGTTTAATTTCAACCTTGTTAAGTGTTCTTTGATTTCAACTAAAAATCACGTTTTGTGCTAAGTTTGTTGTAGAAAATTTAAATTACACTCACTCAAAGTCATTTAAGAATGTAAAAATACTAATAAAGGTTATACAAAGCTTTTTTGTGGTAAGTAAATTTGTTCTGTTGATTTCATAAACGTTTGATAATATTTATGCAATTTGTTCCAGAGACAGGAAAAAGCACCTAAAGCGTCTTTGCAACAAACTAAAGATCAAAACCCCTATTAAAAATGTTGCCTAGCCGTCCCAAAACGTTCGCCTGCAAAATAATCAAAATAGTCACACCTAACCTACAAAATAACAAAGGTGCTAAAGATCCTCAGATTAGGCCCGAAAATGTAGCAAATAAACACAATGCCGTTAAAATAAAGAACGATATTATAAACCTTACAATAGACGACATGGACGTAGACATACATGAAGACGAGGTGGGTACAAACTATGAAAATAAAGACAAAACGCGCGATATCAAAATAAGTGCAGCTAACAACATAAGCAACAGTATTAATAAAGACAAAACCATAAACGATACAAGTGTTGTGAATACAAACAATAAAACTAAAGTTAAGATTGAAATAGAAGACGACATGGAAAGACAAGCATCTCAACACTGCGCTGACAAAATAAGTAAAAACTTTAACCCAAAACACGAAGAAATATACGTAAAAAAAGAAACACCACAACTGAAGGACAGTGAAATCAACACCAAACAAGAGCACTTAAAAAATGTAGCTGTAATCAATGTTAAAACTTTAGCACATGAAGCTAAATACCTAAACGAAGAAACAGTGGTTAAAAACGAAGAAGTGTGTATAAAGGAGGAAGTGAGTGAAACGGACATGGAAGCAGCATGTTTAGTGCAAAGTGAGGTTATGATAGAGGGACAATATAGTGCAGATAAGTCACATCAAGATACAAACATGCAGTATCACAACTGTGATGTACAGACCGAGATAATAGCTAAGTACATAAATGAGCGCGGTATAAGTAAAAAAAATAATAAAGATAACAGTGTCACATATTCTTGTGATCAGTGTGACTTTACAACGCAATTTAAAATTAATGTAAATGTACATAAACTATCACGTCATGGTAAAACTGTATATAAATGTCCAAAGGCCAAATGTGACTACCAAACAGGGTACCAGAAGTATTTACGAATTCATTTAAATAAGTCACATTCTAATCACAACTGTGATGTACAGACTAAGAGAAAAGAGTTAACTTGTGATAAATGTGACTATAAGACTCAACAAAGGAAAATTTTAAATGTGCATAAAAGGAGAATGCATACAGAAGTCACGTATTCTTGTAATCATTGTGATTACACATCACCCTTTAAGCATAATTTAAGAAACCATAAAGAAGCAAGTCATGCAGAAGACCCTCCACATAAATGCTCACAATGTGACTACGAATCACCCTGTGAAAAGCTTTTAAATTTCCATTTAAAAAGTAAGCATAATAGTGGTGTCACATATTCTCCAGCTAATTTCAGTAATCAATGCGCTGAATACAACTATAAGGCACCTAAAGAAGCACAAAATACTGATTCTTCGTGTGACCTAATTACCGAAACAATGTGTGACAACATTGATGATAACACCACCCACAATACAACCTTTACAAACATGGACAATGATATCAAGATCAAAGTTGAAGACATGGATGAACATATCCATGATAAACCCTTGCCACATGAACCTCAATACATAAACGAAGATACATTTGTTAAAAACGAAGAAGTGTATATAAAGGAGGAAGTGAGTGAAACGGACATGGAAGCAGCATGTTTGGTGGAATGTGAGGTTATGATAGAGAGACAACATAGTGCAGATAAGTCACACCAAGATACAAACATGCAGTATCACAACTGTGATATACAGACCGAGGTAAAAGTGTTTAATTGTGATAATTGTGACTATAAAACTCAACAAAAGAAAAATTTATATGCTCATAAAAGGAGAATGCATAGAGAAGTCACATATTCTTGTGATCAGTGTGACTTCTATTCGCGGTATAAACATAATTTAAAGGTACATAAACTAGTTCGTCATCGAGCTTGTCATGGAGAACCTGAATGTCCACAATGTAAGTACAAAACAGCAAATATAAAGTTATTAGATTGCCATTTAAAAACACATACGGTAGTCACATATTCTTGCGATCAATGTGACTACACATCACACTCTAAGCATAATTTAAGAAACCATAAAGAAGCAAGTCATGCAGACCCTCCACATAAATGCCCTCGCTGTGACTACGAAACACCCTGTAGGAAGCATTTATATTCACATTTATACAGTAAGCATAATAGTGGTGTCACATATTCTCCAGCTAATTTTAATAATCAAAGCTCTGAATACAATTATAAGGCATCTAAAAAAGCTCAAAATACTGATACTTCGTGTGACCTAATTACCGAAACAATATGTGACAACATTGATGATAACACCACCTACAATACAACCTTTACAAACATGGACAATGATATCAAGATCAAAGTTGAAGACATGGATGAACATATCCATGATAAACCCTTGCCACATGAACCTCAATACATAAACGAAGAAACAGTGGTTAAAAACGAAGAAGTGTATATAAAAGAGGAAGTGATTGAAACGGACATGGAAGCAGCATGTTTAGTGCAAAGTGAGGTTATGATAGAGGGACAACATAGTGCAGATAAGTCACACCAAGATACAAACATGCAGTATCACAACTGTGATGTACAGACCGAGATAAAAGTGTTTAAATGTGATAAATGTGACTTTAAGACTAAACAAAAGAGAAATTTGATGCAGCATGTACGTAGAATGCATAAAGAAGTCACATTTTCTTGTGACCGATGTGACTACACAACGCAATTTAAAATTGTTTTACAGGTGCATAAAAAAACAAATCATGCTAATGCAAAAACTGTACATAAATGTACAGAATGTGACTACCAAACAGAAACTAAAAAGTGTTTAGACTACCATTTAAAAAGTTCTCATAATGATGGTACTGTCACATATTCTTGTGATAATTGTGACTATAAAACACATGTTGAATATAATTTAAACTTACATACACAAGCACATCATGCAAAAAAGGTACATAAATGTCCACAATGTGACTACAAAACAGGCAGTAAGAAGTATTTAAGTAGACACTTAAAAAACAAGCATATAAAGAAAGTCACATATTCTTGTGATCAATGTGACTACAAGTCACATATTATAGCTAGTGTAAGACAACATAAAGAAGCTAATCATGCAGACCCTCCACATAAATGTCCACAATGTGACTACCAAACACCCTGTAGAAAGCATATATATTTTCATTTAAAAACTAAGCATAATAGTGGAGTCACATATTCTAGAGCTAATTTCAGTAATCAATTCTCTGAATACAACTTTAAAGCACCTAAAAATGAGCAAAATACTGGTACAAATAAATAATTTTATTGTCAAACTCCTATGGAATGGAGCGTATTCGTACAAAAATTGGTTCGGGTAACCTAGGAGATCTGTCATACCACCCGTCGTTTCATATGCTAACTGACATTACTTCTGAATTTTATACTTTTATTAAATATAAAGCTAATATACCAAAAAACAACAAACTGCCGGTTAAAAACATTCTACGTACCAGCTAAAAAGTTTGTATAACATTTACGGAGTGTTTTACAACTTCAATTCCTCATAATTATGTAAAAAAAGTGCATAATGACTCATTTACAAATTTACTTTTAATGCAAAGTCCGTGAATCCAAAAAATGCAGATTATTTTAAACATTCACGGAAATCCTTTTGTAAATGAGTCAAAATTTCCTTTTTTTTACCTAATTATAAAGAATTAAAGATGTAAAGCACTCTCTAAATGTTATACAAACCTTTTAGCTAGTACTTAGAATGTTTTAAACCGGCAGTTTGTTGTTTTTTGGTATATTAGCTTTATATTTGATAAAAATATAAAATTCAGAAGTAATGTCAGTTAGCATCTGGAACGACGGGTGGTATGACAGATCTCCTAGGTTACCCCAACCAATTTTTGTACGAATACGCTCCATTTAAAAATACCTTCACAAACCTCAAAGTAGCGTCCACGTACGAAACGCAGTAGTTTAAATGTTTGTTTTTTTTTAAAAGACTCCAAATGACTGCATTTTGTGCAAGTTTTGTTTGAAATTTATTTAAAAATGTTATTTCTTTTTTAAAAGACAATCTTTTGAACAGAAAATTAAAACTTCATTTTTATTTTGGTATTTTTTTTTATTAAAACATTTGTGTGGCAGTGTACAACATTAAATTGGTATTTGCGTTTTTTTTTGGTACAACCTATTTATTAAAATTGTAATACAAATAATATTTTGGCAACATTAAGTAAATTTTGAGCTTCATGCAAAAAAACGTTTTTTTTTACATTATACAGTAAATTTTTAAAACAATTAAGTATAGCAACATCAATATATCTATAATATTGTTAATAAATTAATTTAATGTTTGTTTTTTATGAGTATTAAGTTTAATTTTTTTAAAATAGCTTAAATAAAAAAATAAAACTCTTTTTCTAACTAAATTTTTTTTTAAACGGCTAATTTTTTAAATGACTAGAACTTTTTTAGTTTATTGTAGCTAAATCTAAAAAATTCACTCATATACCTGCGGTAATCAGTCTAGTTTAATTTTTTCTAATAGTAAAAAATATAAAAAATAATCTATCAAAAACATTTGTTTTTTATTAAAAGTTTTTTATATTATCTTTGTTTTTAGTTTTCGTGTTTATTTTGTATAAAAATGTTAAAGTTTTAACCATCTATCGATTGAATATTCTAGGGCAGCTATCCACCTAAACAAAAAAGCACAAAAAGTTAGAAAAAATGCAAAACAAAAAATGATGTAGAAAATACCAATGATGAGAGAATTAAATAGATGCAGCATCATTTAAATACTGCGGCACAATATTAGGGTAGATGATAAACACTTGCAAGTAAGGGCGGGAAGATGTTGATGTTGCCCCCTCTCCACGCTAACTTGTGTATACCTCCAACATTACAATACCGTATCATTTCCAAGGGATACATTTATTTTTAAAATAGTCTTTAATTTTAAAGCAAAATTCGTAATTAAGGTAAAAAATTACACATTCAAGCGTTATTTTTTAAGTCAAAATTTGGTACGCCTTCTGAAACAGAAAGCAATCTATTTTTTGCTTCTGTCTGTGTACAAAAAGCAACATGTGTTGTCGCCACTATTCGCCGCCGCTAATGAAGTTTTTTAACCTCACATTTGTAAATTTGTATGTGAGTTTTCAGTGAATAAACCAAATTTTAAGAATATCAAGATATTATAGTACATTAAATGGTAAATATCAGTGTTTTACAATGCGATATCATGAAAAAAGACAAAATTAAAGAAATGTAGCAGTTGGTGTTATGATTCTTGTCAGCCTATCAGAGATAAGGTAAATATAAACACTTCTCCTAAACCCACAAAAGGTATGTTTATTAGTTTACCAAATAATTGGTGGTGTATATTATATCTATTAAATTCTTTTATCATTGGTTAAATGATACCTTTTGCAAAAATTGTATTTTTTAAGTATTTTTTTTTTATAAAACGGAATTTCTTACCTTTTTCGATCGGTGTCAGATTCGGTATGAAAATAGTAATGTTTTTGTTCAGGATCGGCTGGAATAATTTCAAAAGCATGTTTTTTATTGGCAGATGCAGATTGTTGTACTTTATATCCATGCAAATATGCCAAACCTGTAAAAATTTTTTAAAGAATAACAAAAAAATATTTTGAATCCTCAAATTAATATTCTGACAAAAAATATACAACGCCAGATTTTGTATAGGTGTTAGAACATCTATTCAGAAAGCTAAATCCACAAAATGCACACTGATAAAAGTTTAGGGTTGGTGTGGTAGCCCCCCAAAGAGCCCCCATTAATCTGCAACATTAGATCACGATGGATCTGCACCTAATTTTACAAATGTAATGTTTGAAAGAATTATTCCTCTAAAAGAATTCCTTCACTCCCTTAATGGCTCCCGAAAAGTAATATTCCACCATGTTGAATTTACACCAAACTTTGCAAATAGATGCAAAATAATGTCCTAAAAAAGTATGTATTAAGTATAAGTTTTTTAGTTTCAAGTAAAAATTGTTTAGAATCTTGTTTTGCATCTGTTTACAAAGTTTAGTGTAAATCCAACATGATTAAATATTAATCTTCGGGGGTCACTTGGAGTAAAGGAATTTTTTTAAGAGAAATAATTTTTCCAAAAACGTTTTTAAAATCATATTTAGCAACTTTTTGTTGAATTTGGTGCAGATCCATCGTGATCTAATGTTGCAAATTAAAGGGGGCATTTTAGGGGGCTACCACGCCAACCCTAAACTCTTATTTGTGCATTCTGTGGATTTAGTTTCATGAATAGATGTTCTAACACATGCAAAAAATGGAGCTGTTAAATTTTTTTTAAAACCTTATAAATTATCTATTTTGGTCTACGAATTAAACAACAAATTTTGTAAAATGAGGAATAAAGAGAACTCTAATAAGCAATAATCTTCTTTAATTGAACCTTATTGTTTTTGAAAAAAAAATCAAATAATAAATAGAGGGTCCCAAAGTTAAAAAAAATCATATTTCTGTTAATATCAATTTTACGAAAAAAAATATTTTTAATAAAATTAAAGATGATATTTTTCCCTATAAAAAAGCATTTGGTAATTCTATTAATTAATTTTTTTATTAATTAATTATCAAACATAAATTGAAATTAAAAAAAAATTATTATTATTAGTGGGATAGAACAGCTTTGAAATAAAAATGTTGCTTGAAAAAAAACTTACCAAAAGCGTTTTTGGCATTAGCATCCTGGTAAAAATACAAACAAGCGTCTTTTAAAACGCAATATCTTCTATTCCAGGCCTTCCATTGTGTTCCCAATTTGACTAAATATCCAAAACAGTCTGGATTTGGAATCGAACTCGGGGCAACTGTTAAATTTCTTTTATTAGCTTCCAGAAATTCATCAACAATTTGACTATCAGAAATTGCTTGTGAGATCACGTCAACCCATCGAGATTGTGCCTAAAAAAAAAAGACAAATTTCATAAAAATTGTTAAAGGGGAATGTCGGGAAGCATAGAAACTGTAATTATGTAATGTTGGTTGCCTAAAACCAACAAAAAACACCACTTTCTGGTCATTGCTCAGTGGGTTTATAAGAGTTAATTTTAATTAAAAATTGTGCTTACCAGCAACATAAATAAACAAACCACAAGTTGACATTTTCTAAAGGTCCATTAATAAGCGTTTAAATACAGAATTTTGGCGATTTATAAGCACCATTTTTTTGCATTTTAAATTGATAAAATTCTGTATTTAAATGCTTATTGATGGACCTTTAGAATATGTCAACTTGTGCTTTGTTTATTCATGTTTCTGGTAAGCACAATTTTTAATTAAAATTAATTCTTATAAACCCACTGAGCAATGACCAGAAAGTGCTGTTTTTTGTTGATTTTAGGCAACCATTACAGTTTTTATGCCTCGCGACATTTCCCTTTAAAGCAAATTTTAAAGTTATGTTCTTTAAATGTTTTGAACAATAATAGTGGATTCACGCAAATTCATTTAACAATTAACATTTAATTTAAGAAATTTATGGCAGATTATTGGTCGAATTGACGTTGCAGTTTTTTATTTTTCAATGTAAAATGAACCAATGAGTTGCCGTAAATTTCTTAAGTTAAATGTTTATTTTTAAATGAATTAGCGTCAATCTACTATAATTTATGAAACAACCTGAATTACTATGTTTACCTTAACATTATCAGCAGCTAAATGAAGTGGAACATTGTCAGATTTTAAAATAGCAAAACGATGTGGTTTCGAACTTAAATCGTTGGGGTCATCTGGAATTATTTGTATTTCGTGGTCATACAACATTATTGCTCCTACTGGTTGTTTTTCCTAAAAAAATTGAATTAAATTAAAATATTTATTTTATTAGTTAAAAGGCGATTAATGAAGTGTTTTTGACATTGTTTAAAAATTAAAGCCTCTGAAAATCATGTTAGTGTTTTGTTAATTCAAAATCCTACCTATGCTACACTAAATACTGTCCAAAATTATAAAAACATCCAAAAACAACATTTGCAATGGCTTTAATTTTTAAGGAATAAAAACATATACATTATTTTTCACTGTAACTTTAATTTAATCTACAATAGAATACATTTTTATGAATAAAAGACACCAAATTATACGTTTTTGACAACTAAAATAAATACGAAAAATGTCATCTGTCATTTTCAGCAAGTAACGCTAACTTCGGACCGTGGGTAAAGAGCTTGTTGCAACTTCACCCCGTGGGTAAAGTGCCATTACTCACGGCTTGCAAGACAATTTCTAAAGACTAATGTTTAAGATTTAATCAAGTCGTGCGATAAGTGTCATTTTAAAGGTGGAAGTAGAATAATTGATTTTTGGTTGTTGTATAAAAATTAACTTACTGTATCTGTCTTGTAATAATATAAACAATTGTTCTGTTTTAAACAAAACCATCTACGTATCCATTTATTTGAATTTGTACCACTAGCATATCCACTTAATTTCCAAAGATAACCACTAAAAAGCGCAGGAGAAGAATCTTGAATTGAATTTACTGCATAACATGTTCTGGCCACCTAAAAAAAAAGAATTATTTAAAAAAAAACACATCAAATTTAATAAATCAAAAAATGGTTCTTATATTTGCGTTCTATAATAAGTACATTATGAAACCCAAAATTTGGTTTTTTAAGGTTGCTGAATTGCTTCATTATTAAACCCAACATTTTATTTTATTAGGTTGGTTTTCCAGTTGCAAAAAGATGAATTCTTCCCTTGCAAGGTACTTTTTATTTACAAATTTTACTATTATAAACTATCGGGGGACATAGTTTTTTTGTAGAGACTAATGCTAATAACTATAAGAATTGGAGAAACGATATCAACGGTTACATTTTCTCAAAAACGCCTATTCATTCAGTATTAAGTGAGTCAAGTTTACAAATGTCATTATTCAATATGTCTGACCTAAATTTAGTTTAACTTCAAAATGTTAATGTTGCCAATCCAATAAAAATGAAATTTCAAGTTAAGCTTTTAATTCAAATTGAAAATGTTTTTTAATAGATTAAATGAAGCAAATATAAAAAATAGCATAAAAAAATCGTTTTATAAGGCGTTTTTTTGGGACTTTGTTTCTTATGTTTTAAAAATCTACTATTGTGGACATGGAATTTAAAACGATTTTTTATCAGCCACCTCTGATTTTTTGAATTTTACTCTATTGTGAATGGGTATATTTATGTCAGTTTTCGAATGTTATTTTGACAACAAATGCGTCAAATGTATTTTATTAAAATAAATTATGTAAAATGTGCTGCCGACGAGAAAAATAGTAAGAAGATATTTCCTTTTTTAAATAATTTTGTTTTATGATAACAATAAGGCTCTGATCTTCGTAAAACATCAGAGAAATGTTTCTTGTTAATGTCCACTTCGCATAAAACTTGAGATGTTTAAGCCACTATTTTGACACTATTTACAATGCAAAAATTGATCGTTTTAAGTTCCATATCCACGATAGTACTATAATTTTCTAGGCAAACAAAATATAGACTTTTTAGATGCATTTTTTTTAATAATCTATTTAAAATTACACCAAAAGGCTTACCTCTAATTTTAAAGTATCACTTCCAGCATGAGCTATTTTGACAACTTCAGAATGACTTTTGTCCAAAACACTGACACCATTAACAGCTAAAACAATGTCCCCAACTTCTAAACCGGAAGTTTCAGCCGGTGTTCCATTTTCTATGGCCGAAACTACCACAGGTTTTGAACCGTGTATCCTAAATCCAAATTCGCCAGACTCTCTTTGTACTATTACTGTTTTGTCACTTTCTAAAAACACCAGGACAAAAAAAAATACAGTTACCTAAATATTTGAAACATCAAAAAAGTTGTTAATATTTTTATTATGTAAAAAATGGTTATATACAGGGTTGTTACCAAATAACTAGGAAAAAATTCAGGGGGTAATTCCTGAACGCATTTTAAGAAAGTTTTCCAAAAAAAATTTTAATCTTTAGATTACTAAAAAGCTAAACCAGATATTTATTTGAAATAGTAATAAAAAATAGAAATTAATTAACCCGTCATTGTTAACTATGTTTTATTTTCATTAACATAAAAAAGCCAAACTTAAAAAAGAAATTTTGTTGCCTTTGGGCAATGAATTTTTTTCTCGAAAACGGTTAGTTTTATGAAAAAGGAACAAGACATTAATTTTAAAGATCATAATCTAGGGCTTCTAATTATTTTATGAAAATACCAAAAAAGTAACACAAACAAAAAAGTTGGGGGTGAACAACCCCCATGGTACCGAAATGTGCCCCTTCCAATTATAATTTTTATTTTTTTTCTACCGCACTTTATGCCTACTGGTAAGAAAATTACCCATGCTAAGTTTTAAATAAATATCTGGTTTAGTTTCTTGGTAATCTTAAAAAAAAGTTTTATTTTAGAAACTTTGGCACCCTGTATCTCAAAAAAGAAGGATTTTCGGACAAATGTTTATATGAACTTTTTTACTTAAAATGTGTCCAAGAATTACCCCCTAGTTATTTGGTAACACCCTGTATATTATTATGTACTATCCATTCACAGTCTTAAAAAAAACTGAGTCAACTATGAAAACTAGAACCTTTTTCTTTAAAAAGTTAAATTTTCCACAAAGTTGGCATTACATTTCAACCTTACTGTCATTAAAAATTAAAAAATGCCAAAAATAATACGACAGTTACATAAAACAGGCGTAAAAATTTGAAAGAAAAAAACAATTTTTGCTTGAAATGTGAGAATTTATAAAGAAAATTGTAGACATTTTTGTAAGTGCTGATTTATCCTATGATACCTAAAAGGACATCTTAACAGTGAGTACTTACATAAATAATTCCTATTTTGTGTAATCTTTTAAATGGTTTAATGATTAGTGCATTATAAAGTAAGTTAATACAAAATAAATACTTCTGTACATGTTGAGACCATTGTTTTTGATTCAGATGCCCTGAACATGTTTTTAAATGCATTTTTTAATTTTTTTGACTTTTTTTACATAACCAGCAAACATAAGTGACATTAATGACAATATACAGGGTAAAATTTGCCACCCTATGGCTCGCTTACTCTGTTTTTTTTTAAATTGTGAATGGATAGTAGTTAAAAAACTCTGCTGCTTCGGGTAGTGAATATTTTTTAAAAATAATTAGGTACTCATTTATTTTTTAGTTTTTTTAGTCTTTTAGGAAGTATACTGGGTGTCCAAAAAATGGCGCATAAACGCGATGGTGCGCTCTTGGGGCATTCTTAGGGATCCCTAGAAAATTTTCAAAAAAAATCCATCTGTTATATTCATCGAGAAAAATGCGAACAAAGTTGCATAAATTCGGCAACACAGTCTTGGAAAATACATCTAAAAGTCCCATCTATAAGTCTAAGAATCCCATCTATGAGTCTTTATTATGCACTTTTGCATTAGATTTTATTGACGTTGTTGTCAGCTTCATTTCATGAAAATTTTGTAAAATTAAATTAATTATAAAAATGTAATTCGACCATTTAATAAATAAACAAATGGTTAAATGGTTTAAGATAAACTGTAGCTTTGTTTTAAATCATTTATTTCGTTAATATGTGCTGTTATATTTAAGATATAAGCATTTAAAGTTTTGCACTTTGGGGCAACA
Organism: Cartodere bifasciata; assembly: GCA_963920755.1. NCBI lineage: Eukaryota > Metazoa > Arthropoda > Insecta > Coleoptera > Latridiidae > Cartodere > Cartodere bifasciata. The sequence continues at coordinate 370,516 of OY987198.1, forward strand.
TATCTACGAGGGTATATGAGATAGATTTTTTTAAACAATTTTCTGGGGCTCCTTAGCCATGCCCCATCAACGTACCATCGCGTTTATGCGCCATTTTTTGGACACCCTGTATATAAAATTACCATTTCTTGTTGAAGTAATTAAATTTAACGCTTGGTTTTCTTTACACCAAATAACTAACATTAATTTTAGAATTTCTTCAAGCTTTTTTTGTAATTCAATATTATCATCTTCATTTGAAAAATCTTCGTTATTATAGGTACTGGCTACAAAAAATAAAAAAAAAATTAAAGAAAAATAAAACATAAAATAGAAAAACAAATATATTTTAAGAAAAAATAATATAAAAAATTTAAGTGGGAAAAATAATAAAATTAACAATAAAGAAATCCAAAAATTGGGAACAAGGTTCTTTTTGAATTTACGTGTTTTTATCGTTTGACCCAGTTTCATTGATTTAAAATTATTGATATTTACGCACGAAAATAAAAATTCAAAAGAATGTTTTCCAAAATTAACTTGACAACTATTAAAACCTTGTCTTTTAAACACATGTTGTCAAAAATATATGGCACCACATTTTTATTCTCTTTGCAAACAATAGAGACGGTCAACTCCTACGTCACAGATCCACATTAAAAAACTGTCTGTAAAGTAGAATTTTGATTCTGTAGGATTAAGCCACTTTTTAAGAACAATATTTTGTGAAAATAAAAGGCTTTCTTAAGGAACCCTTGGTATAAAAATTTGCTATAATGTCTTAAATTCGATATTTCAAGTTTAGTTCATTGTAAAACTCTATAATATACAGTTTATATGTTAATGTTGTGCACCCTCCAAGATGTAAATTTTAAACGCAAATTGCTTGAGAAAGCAACCATATTAAGAGGTCTGGTAAGTACCATTGTAAAATTAACATTTTTTTCTATTACCTAGAACAAACCATACCCCTTGATATGGTTGCTTTCTCAAGCAATTCGCGTTTAAAGCTGATATCTTGGTGGGTGATCATCATCATCAGATTAATAAGGGATTTTTTAATTCTTGTGGTAGAGTCTCGGGTAATTTTAAGTTAAAATATCGTAAATAAGATATAAAGGAACATTTTTACACGAATGGGACCTAAAAAACTTCTTCTTATTTTTCTTCAAATAATGTTGGAAACACAGAATAAGAAAAAAATGACCATTTTCTTTGGTCCGTTATGTTGGTTGTCTAAAAAAATTTAACAGACAGTATTTTAATACACTTCTGTGAACTGTGACGTAGGACTTGACCGTGTCTATTAACAAAAATCATAAATTAAATTAATTTTATAAATTATTAAAAAAAATTGCAAAAATCTATTAAGTATGATTCGCAAGTTTTATGATTTCTTAAAGCGTTATGCGATAAATTTTCAAGTGCATGTACAGGGTGTCCCACGTAAGATGACCCAACCCCTTATCTCAGGAACTAAAAATGCTAGTAAATTTTTTTTTTCGCAGGATTGTTTGTAATGAACCAAATTTTTATTTTTAGTAATGTTCCACTCTACAGGGTGTTCCATTTACTCGGAACACACATCCACTTCCTTATTTTAAATGGAACACCCTATATTTTTTTATATTTCTAAATACTCCCAAAAATAAGGATTATTTTGTTAAAAGTCCGAAATCTCCACCTTTTTTAGTTTTTGCAAAAAAAAAATTTCTGAAATTTTTGCCAGTTGCAGCAGTTTTTTAAAAAAAACATGGCGTTTTTTATGGCTGATATTTTTGCATGAAATTTAAGCAACGTATAATTAAGATGCTTAAAAATCATTTTCATTTAAAATTTGACCAAAAATCGTAACCGGAAGTGAAAAATCCGCCATTGAATATCGATACATTAAAACCGTTTTATTTCTAAAAAATTAAATGCAAAGCTATATTTTTTTTTCGCCCATTGAATTAACTTTTTAATATCCTTTCATTTGATACCCCACTTCCCTATACCTATCTTCAACCCTTTTGGAGATATTTGATAAGGGTAGTTTTACGAATGGTTTTTACCCCAATTACAAAAAATATATCACTTACATGTCCCCTTTCAAAAGATAATTGATTTGTCTAAGCCATTTTTAAATTTAATTTATATAAAACATAATTGGGGTAAAAACGGTTCCTAAAAACACCCTTACTGAGTATCTACAAAAGGGTTGGAGATAGGTATAGGTAAGTGGGGTATCAAATGAAAGGAGATAAAAAAGTAAATTTAATGGGCCAAAAAAAAATATAGCTTTGCATTTAATTTTTTAGAAATAAATCGGTTTTAATGTATCGATATTCAATGGCGGATTTTTCACTTCCGGTTACGATTTTTGGTCAAATTTTAGATGAAAATGTTTTTGAAGCATCTTAATCATACGTTGTTTAAATTTCATGCAAAAATATCAGCCATGAAAAGCGCAATGATTTTTTTAAAAAACTGCTGCAACTGGCAAACATTTCAGAAACATTTTTTTTTTTGCAAAAATAAAAAAGTTGGAGATTTCGGACTTTTAACAAAATAATCCCTATTTTTGGGAGTATTTAAAAATATAAAAAAATATAGGGTGTTCCATTTAAAATAAGCAAGTGGATGTGTGTTCCGAGAAAATGGAACACCCTGTAGAGTGAAACATTACTAAAAATAAAAATTTGGTTCATTACAAACAATCCTGCGAAAAAAAAAATTTGCTAACATTTTTGGTTCCTGAGATAAGGGGTTGGGTCATCTTACGTGGGACACCCTGTACATAAATCTTAAATGTTGAAAGACATTTTAATTAGGGTTTATTTTTAGAACTGTGGAATTTGAAATATTTCAGATTTTACAAAGTTTATGTGGCGTCTAAGGCGGTCTACTTATTTTTAAAAATGTTATGATGTTTCCAAAAAATGTAATGTAAACAGAATTAAGAATGTTTGATTTTTTTCTTGTAAACATGTTTGCGTGAAAAAAATTTAATTAATTGAGAACATGCTTGTTTTTATTTTTCTGTCAAACTCTGTTTATTTGAAATTTTACTTTCTAAATATCTAATTTTCTAAGGAAAACTAATTTATCAAAACTTTCTACAGGGTGTTTTTTATAGTCTTTAAGGCTAGAGTTTTAAATTCACAGATACAAAGATTTGTGCTCCTAGAAGCTCGTATAAGTCATCTCCGTTGAGCTCCCGTCAATTCTACTAAATAGCACATCTACATGAAAGCCCCATCCTATATTAGAACTAAATGTAGTTTTGAAAACTGCAAAAATAAGGCTAAACACGTATTATGGTTTCATTTAAATCGGTTATTTCTTTGTGTCAAAAATGTGACTTAAAAAAAACACAAAAATATTGTAACTATTTTTTAAGTCACAAAGAAATATGCGATTTAAATGAATCTATAATAGTTTGTAGTCCTATTTTTCTAGTTTTCAAAACTACATTTAGTTTTAATATACGATGGGGCCCTCATGTAGATGTGCTATTTAGTAGAATTGACGGGAGCTCAACGGAGATGATTTATACGAATTTCTAGGAGCACAGATATATGATCTATGAAATTAAATCTCTAGCCTTATCAAATAAAATAAAAGGGTGTTTTGAAACAAGTTATAAAAGAAATAAAAATTAGAGAAAAACATACCTAATGCCATGGGCGCCATTTTTCACAAAAAATTCTTTTTTTATTTGTATACTTTTTAAACACAATTTTTTTTATATTTCCAATTTATTACACTTTTATAAATTAAAATAAAACTTTTTTCAGTCTAGCCGATATTCAAATGAGTAAATAAATATCGTGACTTGCAACTTCTAACTTATAAAGCGACTGAATAAAATTTGCTTGAAACTGAAATCTTTCTTGACAGAAAGCTCGAGTAAGAATAGCAAATATTTAAATCGAGTTTGTTATTAAACTAAAGTGTGTCTAAAAATACCTGGAAAAAGTAGGGAAAGGCATAACACACCTTAGATATATATTCAGTGTAAGAATGCCAAGAATTTCATACACTAGGAATGTTATTCAGTTTCCTAAAATAACTTCCCATATTTTAGTTTGGAAATACAGGATGTTTAAAAATTTGCGCACTACCTGTATGGCGCATAAACGCAATGGTACGTTGTTGGAGTATGTCTAGAGACCCCTTGAAAATTGTTAAATAAAATCTATTTTATATATCCTCGGAGATATGAGGCCCTAATGTGCGATATTTCGAAAAAAAACGGCTAAATACAAAAGCACAATTTGTCTTAAATTATTTTACCATTTGTTTATTTTTTAAATGTTCAAATTACATTTTTATAACCAATGTAATTTTACAAAATTTGCTGACAACAATCATAATAATATCTAATGCAAAAATGTATGACAAAGAATCTAGATGAGTTTTTAAGATACCCTGTATTTTTGTATATCGTTCCAGCAATTTCAAAAAAAAAGATGCTTGATAAATTTCATAATTAAAATGGTAAAATTATTATTCATTAGTACAAAAATTAAGCTTAAATTTTTATTACGGTAACTTCAATTTATAAAAAAAAAACATCAGTTATTTTAGGAGTTAGGTAAACTATAGTAAAACTATTTAAAAAATATCATATTGTTTTCCAAATTAAAAATAAACCTAAATGACGCATATTAATTCCTGAAATAACTTAAAATACTGAAAAAAAAAATAGTATAACCAACGGATTTAACTGCCCAAAAACTTAAAATTATGTCCACCTATTTTGCCGTCCAAATCATAAACATTAAATATCTATTTTGGAGTTAAGTACGTATAAAAAAACATTTACCTGCAGTTAGAAAATATTTTGGCAAGCTTAATTAAAGCATTTGCATAATTTAAGGGGAAGTATTTTAAATTTCATGTTTATTTAAAACCACTCTAATGTTTGAGTGATGACTCATTTAAAAGCTGTAAACATTTGAACATAGCTTTTAACATAAGCCCACTGTTTTTTAAATAGCCAATTTTTATGCTCTGAGTTGACAGAAAAACAAAGAGAGTTTCAAATTTAATTTAAAGCAACACACTAAACTTAAGTGTCCAATTAAAAAAAATATTAGGCATATAGAATTTGACAAAAACGGCTGTTCTTTAAAAATTGATTTTATATTTAGGTTCCATAATAGGCTTTTATTATAAAAAACGACATAATGTTTTTTTATGGTTGGTAAATCGCTTTATTATTAAACCCAAATTTGTGTTACAAGGAAAGATGAATTTTTCTATTTTCATTTACAAATTTTACTATTATAAACTATCGGGGGCATATTTTTTTTATAGGCGAAGTAATTTGAAGAATTGGAGAAACGATACATTTTCTCAAAAACGCTTATTCATTCAGTAAAGTGAGACAAGTTTACAAATGTCTTTATTCAGTATGTCTGACCTAAATCTTTTACTTTTCATTTTAAAATTTTAATGTTGCCAATCCAATAAAAATTAAATATTAAATTAATTCAAATTAAATAAAGCAAATTTAAAAGTAATTCTTGTGTTTTTGCTTTTTTTAAGTTTTTTTATAAAGTTTTTACAAAACAGCAGAGTTTTTTTTTTACAAGTTTCTTCCTAGATTACAAAAAGTCACTTACCAAACGATCTAGAAGTTTGTCGTTTATACATTTCTAAACATGATTTTCGATGTACCATTCGATGGGTAACTGCTTGATATCGTTTTCTGAATTCTTGTTCACTTTCTGTGCTTGAAACTGAAGTTTTTCTGCTAGGATCTGTAAAAAAATTAAATTTTTAAAACACAAGTAGTGTACATACCTCGGAAAAAGAAACTTAAACTCAAATTTTGGAAATATTAAAAACTTTAAGACGGGCGTTTCAAATTCATAGATGATGTTCTGTGCACTCAAAAGTTCGTAAAAAGTCATCTTCCTAAATGTCAGTTATTTTCGAAATTTCAACAAAATATGTAAAAATACGGAGTAATACATCAATAACTATGATTAACTAGAAATGGGTAGAAGTCGAAACGCGTAGAAGTTACTCTTCGCAAATGAGTAGCTTGAGTATAGTATTCGGATTCGGTAGAAGTGTAATTTTATATTTTTTAAATTAGAACTAAATCAATATTTTATATAATTGCTACACATTCTATAGTATACTCTTCGCAAGTAAATTATTATAGGATAATAGTTTTTTTTTTAATTTAACAATTTCTTTTATTTATCTGCGAAGAGTAAAAACTATTAACAGAAAACACAAAGAATTTTTTTAACGAAGAGGATAAAAGTCAGTTCCGACGTTTATCATATTTGAGGTTATTTGTTCTGACAGCTGCTTTTGTTTCTTAGTTAAAATATTTTGTGGCATGGCATTCTTGACCGTGACGCAATTCGGACTTAGAAATTTTTTGCTGCTGAAATAATTTATTTCTTGATTTTTTTAACCTTATTGGCTAACTTTTTAAAAAATAAATAAACATTTTTAATAGAAAATTAAATTTTTATTAATTTTGTAAATAATATTTTTTCTGTAGATTGAATAATAACTGAGAAAGAAAGTTTTTTTGTGTTGGGGGGTAATTGGGGGGTCGGACAAAAAATCAAACGAATACTTTTCTGTAGAGAATTCAATTTCCTATGTTTTATGTCGAATAATTTTTTTTGTAAATTTAATAATAGTTGAGCTACGATTTTTTTTTCATTTGGGGGGCGCAAAAGGGGGCTTTGTAGTGATGGGATTCTTGTCAAAAACAATAGGGTTCTTCCTCTTATGTAGGTTGATTTTTCCTTAAAATTTGAGTTTGATATCAATTTTGGTTTTTAAGATAGCGTGTTTACAAGAAACGTGACATACATACAGACAGACCTACCGGCTACCGACCTACCGACCGACGGACGGATTTTTTCAAAGTTGTTCAAAATTCGATAAAAAACACGAATCTGCAAGAATTTTTGCTCTACGATGAAAATTGACGATTTTAGATTTTCCATATCGATTGCAATATACTCTTCGGACCTGGTCTTGCGAAGAGTATAAAAATATGTAGGATAATGTTTGTGATACATAGAAATAGTACTGAGTGCAAGAAATAATAAAAATATGGTAAAATAGTACTTTTGGTGTTTTTCATTGTACATTTAAATCTTTGAACGAGCACATCTATATTAGGGAAAAACGTAAGTTGCAATTTTAATCATTTACAAGCTTAAAAAACCATAGTAAATAAACGTATTATGGTTTGGCATAGACCACGTAATGTATATAAACCAAAAAATGTATCCGTAGTCGAAAAAAAAATCAAAAATAGTATAATGATTTTTGAAGTCAGATTTTCGATACAAAGAAATAACCGATTTAAATGAAACCATAATACGTTTGTAGCCCTAATTTTGTAGTTTTTAAAACTACATTTAGTTTTAATATAGGATGGGGCCCTCATGTAGATGTGCTACTTAGTAGAATTTGCGGTAGCTCAGAAGAGATGCCTTATACGAGCTTCTAGGAGCGCAGATTCGAAGATTTATGAATTTGAAACGCACGTCTTAAGGGTTAACAAACATACCTCGAAAAAAGAAACTTAATCTAGAATTTCGGAAATATTACAAACTTTAAACCGCTTTAAACCGTTTTTAATCTTTTGACTTACCAGTGGGTGAACTTTTGGAGCTTCTTACTTCCTCTCGTTCATCAACATAAAGCCAACAAGCATCTCGATAAGGAAGATCATAAACGCCTTGATCGTCTTCGTTCTCAGGTTCCCCGGGAAGGACACTCGGGCTAGAATCCGTGGCTTTTAGTCCTTCTTGACTTGTGTTTGTTGAAGGTGCCATCGGACGCAGTTTACTGCGGTATATCTTTGCACCTCGTTCTTCTGACTAAAGAAATTGAGGTTTAAAAACAGCCATAATCGATTTTACAGTGCCTACATTCTTTTATATTAGCGTTCTACAGGGTGTCCAAAAAATGGCGCATAAACGCGATGATACGCTCTTGCGGCATTCTCAGCGATCCCTAGAAAATTGTCAAAAAAAATCCATCAGTTATATTCATCGAGAAAAATGCGAATGAAGTTGCATAAATTCGGCAACACAGTCTAGGAAAATACATCTAAAAATCCCATCTATAAGTCTAGAAATCCCATTTTTGAGTCTTGATTATACACTTTTGCACTAGATTTTATTGACGTTGTTGTGAGCTTCATTTCATGAAATTTTTGTAAAATTAAATTGATTATAAAAATGTAATTCGACCATTTAAAAAATAAACAAATGGTAGAATGGTTTAAGATAGACTAAAGCTTTGTATTAAACCATTTGTTTCGTTAATATGTGCTGTTATATTCAAGATATAAGCATTTAAAGTTTCGCACTTTGGGGCAACATATCTCCGAGGGTATATGAGATAGATTTTTTTTAACAATTTTCTGGGGCTTCCTAGACATGCCCCAACAACGTACCATCGCGTTTATGCGCCATTTTTTGGACACCCTGTATAATAAGCACATTATGAAACCTGAAATTTGCTTTTTAAAGGTTGCTGAATTGCTTCATTATTAAACCCAATACTTTATTTCATTAGGTTGGTTTTCCAGTCGCAAAAAGATGAATTCTTCCCTTGCAAGGTACTTTTTATTTACCAATTTTACTATTATTAACTATCGGGGGATATTGTTTTTTTGTAGAGGGAATAACTAGAAGAATTGTAGAAACGATATCAACGGTTAAATTTTCTCAAAAACGTCTATTCATTCAGTATTAAGTGAGTTAAGTTTACAAATGTCATTATTCAATATGTCTGATCTCTAAATCTACATTTTATTTCAAAAAGTTAATGTTGCCAATTCAATACAAATAAAATTTTAAATTGGGTTCTTAATTCAGATTAAATATGCTTTTTAATAAATTTATGCTCGTATTCACCACACATTCTTAAGTGTTCCTTAATGTTAAGTGACTCTTTACCATAAACAGAGTTTGACAACTGTAGCATTGACATTGTTTAAAATTGTGCTTTCTATGAAAAACAGTCACTTAGATTTTAAGGAACAGTTAACAATTGCAGTGCAACCGGCCCTAAATAAAGCAAATATAAAAAAACGTATAAAAAAACTTGTTTTATAAGGCATTTAGCACTTGTGCATTCGTTTTCCAAACCTAGACGCGTGCTAAAGAATGTCCCTCATAAAACTCTATGTTTTAATATACTTTTTTTATATTTACGCTTTATAATAAGCCTACATTAGAGAACCCGAGCAAATATAAAAATTCCATTTTTTATATTTGGTAAGAAGACTTTAACAATTGGTAAAATTCGCTATTTTGAAAAAAAAATGTGTAGGTATTTATATTACCAAATGAGACAGTTTCGAAAAAAGTAAATTTTCATCCTCAGTTTGGTAAAAACAATACTTATTAGCAAACTTAGAATTACTAAGGTTATATTTCTTAACGCAAATTTTATAGTTTTGTAACCATTTTAGAAACTAGAAGTTTTACAACTGCATTTACCTTATTTACTAAATTAACTTTTTCAAGACATAAATATAAAACACAAACCTTAGCTCTGACGTCAGGCCGATGCCTATGCCTTTTATGGTCTGCATAACTTCTTTCTTCTGATCTTATCCTGCGTTCCATTTTTTTATACAATCTTCCTCCTGGATTTACACCAGTACTTCCTGGTGCACCTCCAGAATATCTTATTTTAGGGCTGTCACCAAACCCCTCTGGAGGTTGTACAATCTCCTCTTCTGGACTCAAAATTTCATGATGCTCTAATGTTTGCACTAAATCCGGAGTATCCACCGGATCTCCGGACTCAGTGGTCACGATGTCCACTTCTTTACCACAGTGAAGACAATGCACCTTAAATATTATTATTTAGGCTTGATTTATAGTTAAATTAAATTAACGCCACTTAACTTAACTTAAATCGAAGCGACTAAATTAATGCATTTATAGATTTATTAATTCAAAGCAATAAACGCCACCTATCGGTAAATCTATGAATCTCATTATTTTAATGGTTTTATTTCCATTCTACAGTATTCTTTCTAATTACAAAAATTTGGTCTAGTGGTCAATAGATGGCTCTAGTAAAAAACGTTTACAGGTTTCTACTTTACTCAAAATTAGTCAAATTAACAAATATAACCTATAAGTTAACCTTAAGTGACGTTAATTTGATCTATACATGAATTGTGAATTTAAGTTTCGTATAATTTACTTAATTTAGACCAAAGGCAATATTTTAATAAAATACCTGGTGATCTATTCCGTGTGAACTGGGATCACTGTAAAAAACGGAATCGCTTCCTGGGCTGACTGAACGTAAGGATTCAGCACTTAAGGCTTTTAATTTTGTAGTATCTTCTTTAGATGTTGGTGAGACGACTTGTTGACATATTGTTGCAGTAGGGGAAGGCTTTTTTGGTAAGGGTAATGTTGCCGAATGTGGGCTGCAACATTTTAATAAACGTAAAACTTAAGTTGTAAAGAAATTTCTTGTGCAAATTTAAATGAAACTAGGATTTTCTCAAAAAATAAATTTGCACAGTTCCTCTTCAACTTAAGTTCATGCTCATTATTGCTCTTAATTGGAAATGTCGCAAAGCCAAAGAAACTGTGATCATGTAATGTTGGTTGCCTAAAACCAACAAAAAACAGCACTTTCTTGCCATATAAGAGTTAATTTTAATTAAAAATTGTGCTTACCAGCAACATAAATAAACAAAGCACAAGTTGACATATTCTATGGCCCATCAATAAGCATTTAAATACAGAACTTTGGCATTAAGAAGCACTATCTTTTGGCATTTTAAATTGCTAAAATTCTGTATTTAAACGATTTTTGATGGACCTTTAGAATATGTTAACTTGTGCTTTGTTTATTTATGTTGGTGGTAAGCACAATTTTTTAATTGAAATTAACTGTTATAAACCCACTGAGCAATAACCAGAAAGTGGTGCTTTTTGTTAATTTCAGGCAACCAACATTACATAACCACAGTTTCTATGCTTCGCGACATTCCCCTTTAAGTCAAAAAATAGGTAATATGTCACTTTGATAATGAAGTAAAGGTATTCACTTTAGTCATTGTTAAGTAGAAAGATACCGTTAGCGAGAAGCCAAGCTAATATTCGTGACGTCACGAAAAGTACCCATATCTAGAAAACTAGATATGGGTTAGATCATTAAGTGGGTTAGGTTTATTATAAAATGCAGACATTTAATAGGATACTCCTCGCAGTAATTAAGCAATCACAATATTTTATAAAAGAAACATTTTTTTTATTTAAAAATAATCTGCGAAGAGATCAAACTAGTAACTCTCTTTCGCAAAAAAAAAAATATTAGCGAAGAGCATAAATATGAATTCTGCCACTGACGTTTAAGATTTAATTTGACTTTAGAAAGATGCTGCTGCGTTTCAAATGTTTTTGCAAAGCCTCCTAGACCGAGGCCAAGACTTAAGGGACTTAGAACTTTTTTATTACTAAAAACCTTTCCTTTAGCCTTATATGCCCTAATAACTTAACAAAAAAAATTACAAAAAATTATTTTTAATACAGAATTACATTTTCTGTAATTTTTTATTAGATTTTTTTTTAATATATCAAATAATTACGAAAATACCGCGTTTTTTTTATTAGGGGGCTAATGGGGGGTCGGATCAAAAAAGTTTTAGAATAATTTTTGTAAAGAGTTGAAAGGGCTTTAATATTACGAAAAAAAAATTTTTCTTAAATTTATAATAACTGAAATATGAATTTTTTACCAGTTTGGGGGTCCCGCTACCCCCCTTGTTATTATCCGATTTTTTCCAATAACAATCCCAACCAAGATTTTAATAAGAACAATTTTCCTTGCAAATTTGAACACGATTGGGCTTCTCGTTCTTAAGTTATCGTGTTTACAAAAAACGTGACAGACGGACGGACGGACGGACGGACGGATTTTTTAAAAGTTGTTTAAAATTCGATGAAACGCACGAATCTGCAAGAATTTTTGCTCTACGACGATTTTTGACGATTTTAGAATTTTCAAAACAATTACAATATACTCCTCGTTTTCGACTTTGTCTGCGAGGAGTATAATAAGGCCACCAGGATTTTAAAATACGATGAAGTTTGCCTACTTGCTACAAATCCTATTTTGCCAAAAAATGTGACATTTCTCTTGTTGGAATTTTTAGTAGATTCAATAAGTTGGAACGATAAAATGACTGGTAAAGCTGGTCCAATTCAAAGCAATTTACAAAAATTTGTTAAGACGTTTTTAAAAAATACACAGCCACTAAACTTGCCTACTTTTGAAAAAAAAATGACAAACTTAATTATAAATTTAAAAAAAAAATCTTTTCAGTTTAAAAATTTTTTTTTTTTACCTTGTAATTCCGTTAACGTTTTCCACCAAATGTGCCTCATCAGAACTCCCATTTTTCGACTTAGAAACAGATTTTCTAGTTCTATTCAAACTTCCAGGCAAACTTAAAGACTTTTCTTCACTACTTCGTTTTGAAATTTTTAAAGTATCAGTGGGTGAAACTTTAGGAAGCGATTTTCTTCTATTATTTTCACGATTTTTCTTTGTTTTCCGTGGCGAAATTTGGATTCCGTGTTTACCAAAATCGCAACTAGATTCATCAGAAGTTATTTTTGAATCTTCTTTTTTTAAACGTTCGGCTCCTATGAAAACTATTAGTAAAAATATACAATGATGAGAAAATTAAATAGATATAACATACACCACAATTATTTGGTAAACTGATAAACAAACCTTTAGTGAGGTTAGGAGAAGTGTTTATATTTACCTTATCTCTGATAGACTGACAAGAATCATAACACCAACTGCTACATTTATTTAATTTTGTCTTTTTTTATGATATTGCATTGTAAAACACTGATATTTACCATTTAATGCACTATAATATCTTAATTTTCTTAAAATTTGGTTTGTTTACGCTAAACTAACATACAAATTTACAAATGTGAGGTTAGAAAACTCCATTACCGTCGGCAAATAGTGGCGACAACACATGTTGCTTTTTTGTACACAGAAGTAAAAAATAGAATGCTTTCTGTTTTAGAAGGCGTACCAAATTTTGCCTTAAAAAATAACGCTCAAATGTGTACTTTATTTACCTTAATCACGAATTTTTCGTTAAAATTGAAGACTATTTTTAAAATAAATGTATTCCTTGGAAATGATACGGTATTGTAATGTTAAACGTATACACAAGTTAGCGTGGAGAGGGGGCAACATCAACATCTTCCCGCCCTTACTTGCAAGTGTTTATCAGATACCCTAATATTGTGCCGCAGTATTTAAATGATGCTACATCTATTTAATTCTCTAATCATTGGTAAAAATTGTAGAAAATATCAAAAATTGGTTTTTTTCACTTACCGCTGTTAGATACTTTTTTGTAAGAACTTCTTTTATGATTTTGTGTATTTGGACTTCTCGTTCGTATTCTTATTCGTTTAGGTTTGTCAGTTGTGGTTTTATTTTGGTGTTCCTTATCTCTGGACGGTGAAATTTTGCTGTCACGTTTTGAATTCGGTTTAAAACGATCTTTAGCTTGTAAAAATTGAGAATCACCATTGTCTTTTATTTCTAAAATGTATGGGCGACGTCTTTTTGGGACTTCGTGTGAAGGTGACCTCCAAGTTGTTCTAAAAAAGTGTTTGTTTGAAATTTTGGTTTTTCCATATCCGGCAAGAAGGACCAAAATTAGTTTTTTGTCGTTTTGAACGTTTTTTACGATAGAAAATTATTTTTTTTGCTTTATAAATACATTTTAAACTTTTTAAAGTTATATTCTTTATAAATAACGCCTTATTTTGGTTCTTTAAGATTCGGCCAGAAGGACCAAAAAGCGTTTTTTTGTTGTGAAATATGTTTTTTATATGATAAATTTAATTATGTTGGCTGTTAATACATTTTAAATATAATAAAGTTAATTTTGTTTTATAAAAATCACCTAATTTTGCATTTTAAGATCTCTCATAATTCGTTTTTTGTAATTTTAGACGCTTTTTATAATTAAATTATTTTTTTTTTGCTATTTAAATACATTTTAATCTTTTTAAAGTTATATTTTTGATAAATCATGCCTAATGGAACGTATTCGTACTAAAATTGGTTGGGGTTACTTAGGAGATCTGTCATACCACTCGTCGTTCAAGATGCTAACTGACATTACTTCTGAATTTTATATTTTTATCAAATATAACGCTTATATACCAAAAACAACAAACTGCCAGTTTAAAACATTCTACGTACCAGCTAAAAGGTTTGTATAACATTTAAGGAGTGTTTTACAACTTTAATTCTTCATAATTAGGTAAAAAAGGGCATAATGACTTATTTACAATGGTACTTTTAATGCAAAATCCGTGCATCCAAAAAAATGCGGATTATTTTAAACATTCACGGAAATCCTTTTGTAAATGAGTCATAATTTTATTTTTTTACCTAATTATAAAGAATTAAAGTTGTAAAACACCCTCTAAATGTTATACAAATCTTTTAGATGGTATTTAGAATGTTTTAAACGGGCAGTTTGTTGTTTTTTGGTATATTAGTTATATTTGATGAACGTATAAAATAGAGAAGTAATGTCAGTTAGCATATTGAACGAAAGGTGGTATGACATATATCCTAGGTAACCACAACCAATTTATGTACGAATACGCTCCATTTTGGTTTTTTAAGATCCGGCCAGAAGGACCACAATTCGTTTTTTCGTAGTTTTAAGCCGTTTTTACAATAAAAATTAATTTTTTTGCTGTTAAGACGGACGTTTCAAATTCATAGATGATGTTCTGATGTGCATTCAAAAGTTCGTAAAAAGTCATCTTCCTAAATGTCAGTTATTTTCGAAATTTCAACAAAATATGTAAAAATACGAAGTAATATATCAATAACTTAGATTAAAAATATGTAGGATAATGTTTGTGATATATAGAAATGGTACTGAGTGCAAGAAATAATAAAAATATGGTAAAATAGTACTTTTGGTGTTTTTCATTGTACATTTAAATCTTTAAACGAGCACATCTATATTAGGGAAAAACGTAAGTTGCAATTTTAATCATTTACAAGTTTAAAGAAACCATGGTAAATAAACGTATTATGGTTTGGCATAGACCACGTAATGTATATAAACCAATAAATGTATCCGTAGTCAAAAAAAAAAAATCAAAAATAGTATAATGATTTTTGAAGTCAGATTTTCGATACAAAGAAATAACCGATTTAAATGAAATCATAATACGTTTGTTGCCCCATTTTTGTAGTTTTCAAAACTACGCTTAGTTTAAATATAGGATGGGACCCTCATGTAGATATGCTATTTAGTAGAATTTGCGGGAGCTCAAAGGAGATGCCTTATACGAGCTTCTAGGAGCACAGATCCGAAGATTTGTGAATTTGAATCGCCCGTCCATAAATTTTAAAGTCACATTTCTATAAAATAAAAGCAAAATTTGTATTTTTTGGGTTTGAAAACTTACTCATCGTCTGGTGGGTAATGGGAGGGGGAAGGCACTGATGATATTCTGTCAAGGAGATCAGCGCAAGAGCCACCGACACTGTAACTTCCACAAGAAGAGCTAGTGTCACTTTGTGGGGTCGCTCTACCTCTATGGTGATGATGACCAGTAATCTTATGAAAAAAAGAGGTAACCAGGTATAAAAATGAAGTTTTTAGAAGCAATATAAAGATAAAACACTATGACATTGTAGTGTTATGGCAAAGGCCGATTTATAGAACGTTACTTTCAGAAAACTAAATTAAATACATGGGAGTGTATTAGCAAATTCATACTTCACTTTAGTGCTACTTTGCTTATTCATTTAGCTGTAAGTCGAAAGCCGAGCTTGGCCGACCATGCGCAAAATTTGCAAAAATGAGACATTCACCCTTATTGTCAAGGGTGGTGATTACGGAATATCGCTTCGTACGAAACCTGCTGGTCTTCTTATGTAGGTTTCGTACGAAGCGATATTCCGTAATTTCCGCCCAGGTGTAAATAGTCAGAAGTCGCGAGTTCAGACCCATGCGCATAACTGTTCCCAATTTCACTTAACTTTACAATCTATAAATTAAGCAAATTTGTTAAGTTACGCGGAAGTGAAGTTACGCTGAAGTAAAGTGAAAGTAACGTTCTATAAATCGCTCTTTAATTTATAAAAAATGGTATTTAGTCTAAAACAAAGAAACTTTCTTTTGCAGAAGTATTATAAGAAAGTCAACAAAAAATATTTTTTTTTATGAACATATTTATTTTATTGTTAGTATATTTACCTCAGGTACTGGAGTGTTAGATAAACTTCTAACTTGCATTCTTTCGTCACCGTGAATTGGTGAAAAAGATGGCACAACCATATCATCACCAAAATTATTACTTTCAAAAGAACTGCCTTCATAAACTGTTGTTGGTAGATTGGCATAAAGTTCCATACCCTGTAATGAATGGCAAATTAAAGCATCGTTCTTGATTGAAAATATCTTATAAATGATTTGTCGAAACATACTAAAATGGTAAAAAAAAGTAAAGTTACAATTTATCAAAAAAAAAATGTTATAGTTTGGATTTTTAGAAAGAACGTTTAAATATTTTAGGAATGTGACGTCAGAGAGGATTACAGAGACATTTGACAACTCATCTTGCAGGGCAATAACATAACCAATAATATAATCACAAAAACTATTTGCTTTGTACCCTAAACATCTTTCACATCAAAAACTAAAAGCGAGGTAGTCCGTAAAATTTTTCTAACCTCAATACTTGGGATTAAAATATAATCAATGGTCCGGTGCCTCTAAAGATCGCTTAAGAATAAGCCGCATAAATACACTACTGTATAGTTGGTTGCCTGCACTGCAGGTTAACATCTACTATCCATTCACAGTATGAAAACTAGAACCTTTTTTTTGAAAAGTTGAATTTTCCACAAAGTTGGCATTACAATTTAAATTTACTTGTAATTAAAAATTGACAAATGCCAAAAATAAACAGACAGTTACATAAAACAGACGTAAAAATTGGAAAAAAGAAACAATTTTTGCTTGAGATGTGAGAATTTATGAAGAAAATTGTAGAAATTTTTGTAAAAATGGTAATTTATCTTATGATACTTGAAAGGACTTCTTAACAGTGAGTACATTAATAATTCCTATTTTGTGTTAACTTTTAAATGTTTTAATGATTAGGGCATTATAAAGTAATAAATAAAAAATAAAAAATATCTTTATTGAGTTAAACTCAAAAGGCCATTGACCGAGGTCCTTCAGCCAACATTATAAAGTAATTTAATAAAAAAAAATAAATACTTCTGTATGTTGAGACTATTGTTTTTAATTCAGATGGCCTGAACATGTTTTTAAATGCATTTTTTAATTTTTTTAACTTTTCTTACATAACCAGCAAACGCAAGTGACATTAATGACAATATACAGGGTAAAATCTGTCACCCTATGGCTCGTTTACTCTGTATTTTTTTTAAATGTGAATGGATAGTATCATTTTACTCCGCAAAATGTAATAGCGCATGCGAACATTGAAATCCTATCTGGCGTCACAGTTCGCTCTCTATTTACCTTCGAATGATTATTTGATATTAAATATTTTTTTATAAAAAAACGGGGGTCTTTGAAAATGGTTTTTTGGCCAAGATTTCGTTTATAAAACCTACTTTATAGAATAATTAACCAAAGACTAGCTTTTTTGACCCATTTAACTACCCCATTATGATGTATATTATATCTATTTAATTCTCTCATCATTGAAAAAAAAAACAGTTTACTCTAAATACTGGGGTAAACATACCTTATTAGAGCCACTTTTTCGTGAACTGTCCGTCCCACTATTTGCAGTAAAATAATCATCAGTTGTTGTACTTTCTGATATATCTGTTATAGTTTTTCCTGAATCTGTCCTAGCTAAAATAACATCCGGTACAACCGCTGGTAAAGGCGACGTAGCTTCCGTTCTTCTTCTTCTCATGGGAGACCGTGGCCTTGGTGATAAGAACTGCCCAGAGGAAGGCACGGATGACCTTCGTAGGTCTTTGTTTGACCTTGAGGATTTTGGTTTGTCTATTGTTAGTTTTGGTGGCTCGAGATGGTTCTAAAAATTACCATTTTATTATTTGCCTAATAAAACTTTATAAAAGGTACATTAAAAAGAAAATTTGCCCGTAACTGTGTTTTTATGCTAATTAAAAGCCATAGAAAACAAATCACCAATTTGATTGTTTTCGTTTTTTTGCTAGAGCTTTTTAAAATTGAACGAATTTGAACATTTTTAAAAATGTTTAGCAAGAACTTTAATTTATTTGAATGAAACTTATTTTGTAGATTTAGTCTGATAAAATCTTACATTTGGCCAAGAAATTTTTTGGGCAGCACAATTTTTGTGGAAAAACATGTATTGGATACCTAGAAACATAATTAGCATGTGCGCACTCATGCGCATATTAGCATTTTGTGCTAGAGACCCCCAAAGAGCCCTTTTTCATTCGTAATACTAGATCCTCAACTAGATCATGGTGGATCTAGACCAAAATTTGCAAATAGATAAAATTTCGTAAAAAACTTTCTCCTAAGTAAAGTCCTTCACCCCCCAAAGAGCCCCAAAATGAGAAATATTGATGCAAAATTATAATTTTAATATTTTTCTCAAAAAAAAATGTTCTGGCCCTTTGGGGGGCTATTTATTATGTAGGGTCAAAAAAATTTTTTAGAATTTTTTTTTAAAGCCATTTAAAACATTATTATGAATCTATTTGCAAAATTTGGTGTAAATCCAACGTGATAAATATTACCCTTTTTGGGGGGCTATTTAGGGGGTAAAGACATTTCTTAGGAGACATTTTTGTAAGAACCTTATTCGATGTCTATTTGCAAAATTTAGTGTGATTCACCATGATCTACCTAGTATTACGAATAAACGGGGGCTCTTGCACAAAATGCGAATGCGCGCATGAGTTCGCACATCACGTAGTAATTATGGTTCTAGGTATCATATACTACATTATCCCATAAGAATTGTACTGCCCGAAAAAATTCTTAAAAGCAAGTATTTTTTGTAAGATTTTATTTTTTGTTGTAGATTAAATCTCTTGTTACATCTACATCTTCTTTGATGTTTAAGAACTTTTTTATATTTGCGTTCTATAATATGCACATTATGAAACCCAAAATTTGGTTTTTTTAAGTTTCTGAATTGCTTCATTATTAAACCCTCGATTAAACCCAACATTTTATTTTATTAGGTTGGTTTTCCAGATGCAAAAAGATGAATTCTTCCCTTGCAAGGTACTTTTTATTTGCAAATTTTACCATTATAAACTATCGGAGGACATAGTTTTTTTGTAGAGACTAAAGAGAATAACTAGAAGAATTGGAGAAACGATATCAACGGTTACATTTTCTCAAAAACGCCTATTCATTCAGTATTAAGTGAGCAAAGTTTACAAATGTCATTATTCAATATGTCTGACCTAAATTTACTTTTTACTTCAAAGTGTCAATGTTGCCAATGCGATTAAAATAAAATTTTAAGTAGAGTTTTTAATTCAAATTAAAAATGTTTTTTAATAAATTAAATGAAGCAAATATAAAAAATAGCATAAAAAACTCGTTTTGTAAGGCGTTTTTTAGCACTGAAGAGTTTTTTAAAAATTCTTTTTTAATTTTATTTTTGTTTCAGTAATTTTTTTTTGTAATTTCAATGTTTACCTGTATTTCTAGTTCTTCGTCAAGAGCTTCTGTGTCCATTGAAGACCTTTGTTGGTGTTGTAACATCAAAAGGCATTTTCGTCTTGATTTTGGTGTTAATAAAGCTACCGAATTTGGTGAAATTATTGAAGGTAAATCGGAACCTGTACCATTTTCTGTACCCGAATCAATTGTTAAAACTGTAGCTTGTGATTCATTCCAAATTCCACCATCAGAATGATCCCTAAAAAAGATACAATGTGTTTTTTTATATCCAAAAGCAAACTTTGAATTTTCGCATGAGTAAAAACAATGATAAGAAAATTAAATAGATGTAGCGTCATTTAAATACTGCCGCACAATATTAGGGTAGATGATAAACACTTGCAAGTAAGGGCGGGAAGATGTTGATGTTGCCCCCTCTCCACGCTAACTTGTGTATACCTCCAACATTACAATACCGGATCATTTCCAAGGGATACATTTATTTTAAAAATAGTCTACAATTTTAAAGCAAAATTCGTGATTAAGGTAAATAAATTACACATTCAAGCGTTATTTTTTAAGGCAAAATTTGATACGCCTTCTGAAACAAACATTAGCATTCTATTTTTTACTTCTGCGTACAAAAAAGCAACATGTGTTGTCGCCACTATTCGCCGCCGCTAATGGAGTTTTCTAACCTCACATTTGTAAATTTGTATGTCAGTTTTGCGTAAACAAACCAAATTTTAAGAAAATTAATATATTATAGTGCATTAAATGGTAAATATCGGTGTTTTACAATGCAACATCATAAAAAAGACAAAATTAAAGAAATGTAGCAGTTGGTGTTATGATTCTTGTCAGCCTATCAGGGATAAGGTAAATATAAACACTTCTCCTAACCCCACAAAAGGTTTGTTTATCAGTTTACTAAATAATTTTGGTGTATATTATATCTATTTAATTCTCTCATCATTAGGTAGGACACCATGTACTATTGTGGACATGGAATTTAAAACGATAAATTTTTGCATTGTAAATATGGTCAAAATAGTGGCTGAAACATCTCAAATTTTATGCGAAGTGGACATTAACAAGTAACATTTCTCTGATGTTTTACGAATATTAGAGCCTTATTGATATCTTTAAACAAAATTATTTAAAAAAGAAAATATCTTCTTACTATTTTTTTGCCGGCAGCACATTTTACATAATTTATTTTAATAAAATACATTTGACGCATTTGTTGTCAAAATAACATTCGAAAACTGACATAAAAAACCCCATACACAATATAGTAAAATTCAAAAAATCAAAGGTGGCTAATAAAAAATCGTTTTAAATTCCATGTCCACGATAGTATTTAGGGTAAACTTACCGTATATCGTTGTTTAAAGAATCATTTGATGCAAATGGGGACACACAGACACTGGGGACTATCCCCTCATCCATTGGGGAGTGTCCTAACCTCACAATATTATCCCCACTCATAAATGATCTGTTATAGATCAAATGTTCGTGAAATTCTTCATCTATGGAATCCTGCTGGTGATAGATCATTGAATTTGGTTCATCAAAGGAAGAAAATACGTTTTCGGATAACAGGGGTTTACAAACCCCCTCGTTTCTTATGTGCTAAAAGAATTTAATTTAAAAAATTGTATTTTTCATAAAAAAATGAAAGTTATTTTAGGCAATTAAGGGCCGGTTGCACCACAATTGTTAACTGTTCCTTAAAACCTAAGTGACTGTTTTTCATAGAAAGCACCATTTTAAACAATGTCAATGCTACAGTTGTCAAATTCTGGTTATGGTAAAGAGTCACTTAACATTAAGTAACACTTAAGAATGTGTGGTGAATCTGGGTATAAGAGTTTTATTCGCAATCATTTTGTAAAATCAGCAATTTATATACAAACTAAAAATGAGAAATACGTCATTATTTCAAACAAGCGTGTAATGGAACAGCTGGACGTTAGTAATAATGACCCACATTACACTCGCGCTTCGGGTACAGGCAAACACCGCTAGATGACGCGCTTGCTAAACTATCTAGAAATTTACAATGAAACAGTTTATTTGCACGTCTGACAACGCATTTTTCAGGTTAGCTTATGCCTGCCCTAGAACATGCGATCCGACTGATACGACCGTCTGAAACGACGTACTGTTCAGACCGATCGAAGCGTCTAGGGCAGAAATCGTAGTAAAAGTTGATCTGAACAGTACGTCGTTGGTCGTAAGCCCGCTCCAGACCATGCAATGAAAGTATGTATTTTGCACTGAACTGTTGGTCTGATACGATCATCTGAACGTGTGGAGAGAGGATCGTAGTAAACTGTGGTCGTATCAGTCCATCGAAGAGAAATACCGACGTGTCAGAATTCCAATCCGACCAAATATATTTTAATTTTTTATTTATTCATTTACTGAGGATTTCTGTATACTTTTGAGATTTATGAAGAATAAAAATGATTTTGTAAAAAGTGTTGAGATTTGTAAAATTTTTTGTAAAAAAAATTTGCTTTTAACTGTTCTAAATAATTAAAATTTTCAATTAAAAAAAAAATTGCATATTTCGAGGGTTCTTCGTAAATACTTCTTAGGGTGACGATAAAAATAATAAAATCCGTGATGGATGTTTTTTTAATATCTCAAAATTGTATTTTTTTTAAATAATATAGGCATACTATATTTTAAAAATATAGCAATATACATTTTCGTATAATATATTAGTTTAAACTTGAAATTATTTTTTAGCAATGCATTGTTTATGTATTTTCTAAATTTTACGACAATTTCACTAAGCACGCAGCTTATTTATTTCTGAAAAAAATTAATCTACACATTTGGGTACTATATAAACCTGGATATACAGGCTGACGTAAATTTAAGGGCCACCGTTTGAATCTTGCTTATCTTAAAACATACAAGGTCGGTTAAATAGGTACAAAGTTGACAATAAATTCACAGACATTATTTTAATGCATTTTTTTTGTGAACTGTGACGTAGGACTTGACCAGGAGCCCAAATAGCAAACTTTTTTTAAAAGGTCAAATTATGTTTTACACATGATTTCAAAACAACAAAAGTGCCAACATAATCAATTTTGTAACGTCATCTCGTATACTCTAAAAAGTAGTGGGGGATGTTTTTAGTTTACACCAAAGTTTAAAAATTAATTAAAAAATAGTCGCTGGCTTAAACAAATCATAATATGCAATAACGTACTCTGACCGCTTTATCTAAAAAGCAAAATTTGTACTTTTTACACAAATTGTAATTATTTTAACAATAAATAACATTTGAACATAATACAATTATTTAAAAATATAGTAGGTATTTCTGTAAATTTATGAATTAAATAATTCATTTTAAATCCTTCTTTTATTTATGGTCTTGACATTGAAACAATAAATAGTAAAGTTGTAAAATACCTACCCTTTCATTCATCAAACAAGAAAGATTAGGTATCTGGCTATTTTTAAACATAATGCGGTCGGAAGCAGTTGGCAGTTACAGTTGAACTGAATGTCTGGAAGCAACAAAAAAATTGCACAGATCGTCGTTTCGATCGGTCGTACGATCAAACTGTATGTCTAGGGCAGGCATTATTGTGTTTTTGTTGGCTTTCGTATTAAATTATTTAAATTAGTTACTTTTAACTCTGGGGGAGTGTTTTAAAATTTAGTGTTTGAACTATCGGGTATTTTGAATTTAATAAAACTTGAAAAATGTAAATGTCAAACCTCGTGTCAAACATTTAACGAAAACATTTTTTTGCTTTCACCGCCTACTTAGTTACCAATATGTTCACGCTTTGTTTTAAATCTCGATATTAAGCTATTAATTATTATTATACTCTTCGCAGACAAAGTCGAAGAGTATATTGCGATTGGTCGGACCTTCTCTAAAATCATTAATATTCGTCCTAGAGCAAACATTTTTACATATTCGTTCGTTTCATGACTTTTTAAGATTTTTATTTTTTGTCCGTCTGTCTGTAACGAAATTTGTGACCACCATAACTCAAGAACGGTTTATCGGATCGACTTGATATTTAACACAAAAATCAATCCCATTTAGAGGAAGAGCCCTATTGCTTTTGGAAAAAATCAAGTAATAAATAGAGGGTTAAAAACATCCCCAAAGTAGAAAAAATTCATATTTTCGTTAACATCAACTTTACGAAAAAAAATATTCTTAATAAAATTAAAGATTGTATTTTTCCCTATAAAAAAGCATCAGATAATTTTTTTGTATCCCCACTCGTTTACAAAAAAAAATAAGTTTTACGTTGTTTTCAATAAAATAAAAAATGCACCTTTTTAATCATCTACTGCGAAGAGTATTATATAGAATGTGTAACAATTATACAACCAAAAAAAAAAGTCATAAAAAAGACCTATGTGCGAAGTGTAACTTTTTAAATGATCTATCCCACTCACTGATCTAACCCATTGATTGATCTAACCCATCGCTTGTTTTAAAATGGAAGTAGAATATTTTTTTTACTGAAAATACTTACAGTTGTTGGTGATTTTTGAAAATAAGCTTCATATCTTCGAATTTTGGCATCGTCATCTTCAAAACTGTCATTTAATAAGCACTCGTGAGACATGGACACCATATTTTTTTGGTTTTGTTTTAAATTATTAAACATATTAGTTATTGGATCTTCAGTTAATTTTCTTTGGTCGAGTAAAATTTGGCCATCAGAAACAGTTTTAACAAGGGCTCTTTTTGTACTTGAAATGTTTTCAGTTGGTGGAACCTGTGGTTTGAAATCAATAAATATTTCTTTCTTCGATTCTGAATCTTCAGATTGAGATATAGACGAAGTGTCACTTAAATGTACTATAGGAAAATCTTCGAATTTCTGCAAGAGAAAATCAATTTATTAAGTTTATTATAGCCCAATCATTCTAATAATGCCAACAGAAAAAAATCCCAACCAAGATCTGCTTATGCTGGTTTGTAGGCACTACCCCCAGGAATATAAAAGTGAAAAATTCCCACAAAATATCCGTGACGTTTAGCCCCCATCTTGCATAGACGTGAGGAGTTAGTTTTTTGTTAATACGGCACTTTTAAAAAAGTTTTAAAAATTTTTAGGAACATTATTTTAATAAGAATACAATCATTTTTAAAAAAATAATAAATCACCAATATGAACCATTTTATAGCACTTTGAAAATGTGCTAATTTGGTACTACAGAGAACGCTGCAATCTATGCTTCAGGACTCTATGACTAAGATAGACGATTATGATGAAATAAGGTGATTTTCAAAGAGCTATAGAATCGTTAATGTTGGTGATGTAATATTTTTTTAAAAATGATTGTATTCTTATTAAAATAATGTTCCTAAAAATTTTTAAAACTTTTTTTAAAAGTGCCGGATAGTTTAGGTATTAACAAATAACTAACTCCTCACTTCTATGCAAGATGGAGGCTAAACGTCACGGAAATTTTGTGAAAATTTTTCACTTTTATATTCCTGAGGATAGTGCCTACAATCCTGCATAAGCAGATCTTGGTTGGGATTTTTTTCTGAGGAACCTACAAATTTTAATTAGAATAATTGGGCTATAGGATACCACAAGTATTTAAGCTAAAATAATTTTATTGATGGGAAATGTCGCAAAGCATAAAAACTGTGGTTATGTAATGTTGGTTGCCTTAAATCAACAAAAAACACCACTTTCAGGTCATTACTCAGTGGGTTTATAAGAGTTAATTTTAATTAAAAATTGTGCTTACCAGCAACATAAATAAACAAAGCACAAGTTAACATATTTTAAAGGTGCATCAATAAGCGTTTAAATAAACAATTTTGGCGATTTAAAATGCAAAAAATAGTGCTTCTAAATTGCCAAAATTCTGTATTTAAACGCTTATTGTTAGACCTTTAGAATATATCAACTTGTGCTGTTTATTTATGTTGCTGGTAAGCACAATTTTTAATTAAAATTAACTCTTATAAACCCACTGAGCAATGACCAGAAAGTGCTGTTTTTTGTTGATTTTAGGCAACCAACGTTACATAACCACAGTTTTAATGCTTCGCGAGATTCCGCGTTAAAACTTACTTTTTCAGTAGGAGAAGTCAAAAGAAAAGGTGATCTAGGTGGCTCATCAGATTGTGTTCTGTGTAAAGGTTCGTGATCATAGATCGATTCATCGATCATAGGTTGATAGTCCCGCCTACTCGATGGTAAGGTGCTAAATTTATTACCAGCTTCAGAAAATGATTTTGTTAGTTTTCGGCCGTTTAAAATTATACCGTTGGTTTGTGCGCCTTGAGAAACCATCTTAACCTAAAAATTAGGTTTCTAAATGGATAATACTGAAAAAAATAAAATTTAATTCAAGAAAAATAAAAAAAGAACTTCTAAAAATAATTTATTTAATTTAATTTTTTTTAAAATTAGTGTCTTTATTTTTACTTACTCTATGGATTGTTCTAGGACTTAACCTAATTTTACTTCCAGGTGGCAAAGGTTTTCGACCCAAGGCCGCCTCGGTTTGAGTGGCTTGAGTTTTCATTGGTGCTGATCTTTTTAATTTTTCTAAACAAAAAAAAATAAATATAAAAAAAACTGATTTTTTTTTAATAAAATAGACTCGGTCAAGTCCTATGTCACAGTTCACAGAAGTGCATTAAAATACTATCTGTGAAATTTTTTTAGGCAACCAACATTACGGACCAAAGAAAATGCTTATTTTTTTCTTATTCTGTGTTTCCAACATTGGTCTTTTTAAAACATTATTTAAAGAAAATTAAGAGAGGTTTTTAGGTCCCATTTGTGTAAGAATGTTTCTTTATATCTCATTTACGATATTTTAATTACAAATTACCCGAGAATCTACCGCAAGAATTAAAAAATTCCTTATTTATCTGATGATGATGATCACCCACCAAGATGTCAGCTTTAAACGCGAATTGCTTGAGAAAGCAACCATTGCAAGCGGTACGGTTTGTTCTAGGTAATAGGATATAATGTTAATCTTACAATGGTACTTACCAGACCTCTTGATATGGTTGCTTTCTCAAGCAATTTGCGTTTAAAATTTACATCTTGGAGGGTGCACAACATTAACACATAAACTGTTTATTATAGAGTTTTACAATGAACTAAACTTGAAATATTGAATTTAAGACATTATAGCACATTTTTATACCAAGGGTTCCCTAAGAAAGCCTTTTATTTTTACAAAATATTGTTTTAAAAAAGTGGTTAAATCTGATAGAATCAAAATTCTACTTCACAGACAGTTTTTTAATGTAGATCTGTGACGTGACCTGTGACGTAGCTCTATTACTAAGTAAAACAGTTTCGAAAATTTGTTAGTTTTCCTTATCAGGCAAAAATACAGGGTGTCCAAAAAATGGCGCATAAACGCGATGGTACGCTCTTGGAGCATTCTCAGGGATCCCTAGAAAATTGTCAAAAAAAATCAATCTGTTATATTCATCGAGAAAAATGGGAACAAAGTTGAATAAATTCGGCAACACAGTCTAGGAAAATACATCTAAAAATCCCATCTATGAGTCTAAAAATCCCATGTATGAGTCTTGATCATACACTTTTGCACTAGATTTTATGGACGTTGTTGTCAGCTTCATTTCATGAAAATTTTGTAAAATTAAATTGATTATAAGAATGTAATTCGACTATTTAATAAATAAACAAATGGTTGAATGGTTTAAGATATACTGTAGCTTTGTATTAAACCATTTGTTTCGTTAATATGTGCTGTTATATTCAAGATATAAGCGTTTAAAGTTTTGCACTTTGGGACAACATATTTCCTAGAGTATATGAGATAGATTTTTTTTAGCTCCTTAGACATGCTCCTTAGACATGCCCCAACAATGTACAGTTGAATTCACATAAAAGTGTCAACGTTGTGTCAAATTTGTTTAATTAAATTTGGCCTTAATTTTGCCATAATTTAATTATATTTCCGATGGTTGTTTCGTTGATTTGCCATTTTCTATGAATACTGTAAATAAATGACCAGAAATTAAGAAATTAATGCTAAATTTAATAAAACAAATTTGACACTTTTTGACAGTGTACCACTTTTATGTGAATTTAACTGTACCATCGCGTTTATGCGCCATTTTTTGGACACCCTGTACATACAGAAAAGTTTTTGAAACTGTTTTGCTAAGATTTTAAAACCATTTTTCAAGATACAAAAATTTATTTCAATGATTAAAAACCTATAACAATTAATTTAAATTAATTAAAAAAATTCTTTTATTTTTTGACAAATGAATTCTTACCTATTAACATCAAGCTTTCAGAAACTTCAGGCTGCCTCGTGATTGGTGGAATTTCTTTTCTACCATCTAAAAGTCTTTCTTGACTTCGAGTTTTACTTAAATGAGGACCAGGCGAATTTATTGACACTATTGCATCGTCAAAAGACGTCAAAGTATGGGATCTTGCGAAACGAAACTTACGTGTTTTTTACTAAAAAAAAAAGTTACCAGTTAAAAAATTAAAGACGTAAACTTTAAACTCAAAAATTAGCCGCAAAACAAAGAATGTTACTTTAAAAACAAACAAAATATATCTGTTTTAAATTTAAAAACTTGTTAAAATTTCATAATTTCTACGTAAAGAATTAATTAATTTTTTTTGTTAAATTTTTTTTTTTTTGAGATTTTTTTTTACCTTGGGAGTGTATTTGCGGATATATTTTGTGAAGTATGGTGTGGTTCTAATATAGACTTAGGTTTTTCCATTCTGATACTTTCATCATCAGATGGCATCCAAGAATATCTACTAGGGTCACTCGGTGCTTTTCTTCGAAAATAAGAACTTTTTAAATCTTGATCATATTTGTAAATTTCTGGTGTTAGAGGTGCCCAAGGATATCTAGAAATCAATTAAAAAATGAAGTTCATAGAATCTTAAAAATAAGAAATAAAAATCTAACAATAAATAAGCAATTTTTAGAATTAATTAAAATACCATTGATCGAGTATACATAGATAAACAAAACAGGAGTTTTATTAGGTGCTCTTTTTTAATCGCAGGAGGCCCTAAAAGTGTTGGAGATACGCTCCATTTTACACACCCGATAATGTACAGTTAAATTCACATAAAAGTGGTACACTTTAAAAAAGTGTCAAATTTATTTTATTATATTATTATTAAATTATATATTATTAAATTATATATACAGGGTGTTATTTTGTAGACTTTACTAGCATTTTGCTCAGCTATGTGCAATTCGATTTTCATGAAAACTTCTGAAGTGACCATTTAAGAACTGTGCTTGCGACTGGTAAATACAAAATTTCAATTGGTTTATTAGTTTTGCAGAAAACGACAGTCATTAGCTTTTTCTTACATTTTTCTGGTAATATTTATTTTTTTTTGAAAAAGCTTTATTATTTTACATTTAAATCAGTTTTTACATATTTATTAAAAGTCTCCGTTGTTTTAAAATAAATTCATAAAGTTTCTCAAAATACCTGGCTAAAATGGTTCTTTTTTTTATTTAGGCAGGCGTTGAATTTGTTTTGCTTTTATGACACTAATTTTTTTGACGTTATTAACAATAAATCACGATTGTCATAATTTGTCAACACAATAAGAACACAGAAAAGTTTTAAATCTGTAGCCCACTTACCTAAGATAATTAATAAAAAAAGACTAAATCAGCCGCCTATGTTAGGAAAAGTTATTAAATTAATTAAATCGATTATAAAGCAATGGTAAGGTTTATTAAAAATGTAAAAAATGATTTGTACGTAAAATAATCCAGATTTTCCGAAAAAAAATAATTATTAGCATAAAAATCAATGAGTATGATAGTTACTGTCATTTTCTGCAAAACCATTAGAGCAATTAAAATATTGTATTCACCAGTCGCAAGCACAGTTCTTAAATGGTCCCTCCAGAATTTCATGGAAATCGAATTGCACATAGCTGAGCAAAACGCTAGTAAAGTCTACGAAATAACACCCTGTATATTATATTTTATTATCAAATTTAGCATTAATTTTTTAATTTCTAATTATTTACTTACAGTATTCATAAAATATGGCTAATCAACGAAACAACCATCGGAAATATAATTAAATTATGGCAAAATTAAGGCCAAACTTAATTAAACAAATTTGACTCAACTTTGACAGCGTACCACTTTTATGTGAATTTAACTGTATATCTTTCTGTATTTTATATGTGCTACCTAAAAATGGTAAGATAAGTGAATTCTCAATGATGAGAGAATTAAATTAAAGTGGTGTTTTTTTGTTGATTTTAGGCAACCAACATTACATAACCACAGCTTTTATGGTTTACGATATTATCCTTTAAAGAAACATTCTTGCAGATTTCGAATCTTGAGTAAAAATGCGAGAAGTTGCTCTAATGGACAATGATTCTAAAACCAAAAGTGTGAAAAATGACAGCTTTTACAGACATGATAAGAAAATTATATTTGACTAAATGGAAATGATTCAGAATCGATAAAATGTGTGTTCTTACTTTATTATTTGAGGGCAATAAGAATAAGGTAAAAAAAATTTTTATGACGTAAGTTAAAAAAAGTACCAATGATAAGAGAATTAAATAGATGGAGCAGGTACAATATTTGGGTAGATGATAAACACTTGCAAGTAAGGGGAAGATGTTGATGTTGCCCCCTCTCCACGCTAACTTGTGTATACCTCCAACATTACAATACCGTATCATTTCCAAGCGATACATTTATTTTAAAAATATATAGTCTTCAATTTTAAAGCGAAATTCGTGGTAAATAAATTACACATTCAAGCGTTATTTTAGACACAAACGCGAGGTAAAATTTGGTACGCATTCTAAAACAGAAATTAGCATTATATTTTTTACTTTTGCGTACAAAAAAGCAACATGTGTTGTCGCCACTATTCCCCGCCGCCAATGGAGTTTTTTAACCTCACATTTGTAAATTTGTATGTTAGTTTTCCGTAAACAAACCAAATATTTAAGAAAATTAAGATATTATAGGGCATTAAATCGTAAATATCAGTGTTTTACAATGTAATATCTTAAAAAGACAGAATTAAAGAAATGTAGCAGTTGGTGTTATGATTCTTGTCAGCCTATCAGAGATAAGGTAAATATAAACACTTCTCCTAACCCCATTAAAGGTTTGTTTATCAGTTTACCAAATAATTTTGATATAAAATGGTGGAATCTAAGATTCACTTTCGACCCCAAAGGCGGGACGCCAAGTTATAAAAGAAGTCCTTCTTTATTTCTTAAAGGTGCAGCTACCAAACCTGAAGTGATTTTTTTATAAAATAATTTTGGTGTATATTAAATCTATTTAATTTTCTAATCATTGTGAATTTCCTTAGACATTTCTTTAAAAAGTGACTTACCGATTTCTCTTCGGATAAGGCGCATAATCATTAACAGGATGCCTCTTATACAAATCATACAAATTCTCATCAGATGGCGCTTTCTGTCTCAACACACATGCCGTTAATAAAGACCCACTGACACTACAAGGTGATGGCTGATGCGTGGACAAGCAGCCAAAGAGGCCCGTGCTCCCCCTGCGGCCATGGTTAGCTTCTAGAGCGCCTCTCCCCCGCTCTGAGATGCAATATTGTTCTAAGATGTCTTGACGTGAGTAATGCGGGGGGTGGGGGGTTTTGAGTTGGGGTTTGCGGGCGGCTTTCCAACGAGCGCTTAGCTCGTCTTCGGATTCGTAGCTGAGGGCTACGTGGTGAATGTCAGCCTGAGAAAGAAACAAATTTGTAAAATTTAAATGTTAAATTTTAAGTCTTTTTGATTAAAAATTGGTTCAGAGTTGAATTAACTTAACGCCACTTAAGTGTGATTTAGAGTTAAATTAAATTAACTCAACGCCACTCAAAGCTACTTTACTCAACTTAACTTGACGCGACTAAATTAAGGCATTTATCGTATAAGCTTGAATTATAGATGAATTAACTTAACTTCACTTATAATTAACGTAGCGCGACTGAAATAAATTATACGAAAGATGAAATCGCATTTACACATCCAATTAACTTAACTTGACGTTTACTTAAGGTTCTATTTCTTAATTTTGGTTAATTTCATCTAATTCTATGTAAAGTAAGCCTCTTCACAGAGCCATCTATCGGCTACTAGACCAAATTTTTAAAATTACAAGATAATCGAAGAATTTCATATGAATTTCTGTATATTTACAGAAATAATGAGATTCTAACATTTACCGATAGATGGCGTTTACTAAATTAACTAACGTATTAATTTATACTATAAATGCCTTAATTTAGTCGCGTCAAGTTAAGTGGAGTAAAGTAGCTTCTAATTCTAAATCACACTTTAAAGTGTGATTTAGAATTAAATTAAATTAACTCAACGCCACTCAAAGCTACTTTACTCCACTTAACTTGACGCGACTAAATTAAGGCATTTATAGTATAAATTTACACGTTAATTTACAACAAGCTAATTTAGTAAACGCCATCTATCGGTAAATGTTAGAATCGTCTTATTTCTGTAAATATACAGAAATTCATATAAAATTCTTCAATAATCTTTGTAATTTTAAAAATTTGGTCTAGTAGCCGATAGATGGCTCTAGTGAAGAGGCTACTTTACATTGAATTAACTGAAATTAACCAAAATTAAGAAATAGAAACTTAAGTAAACGTCAAGTTAAGTTAATTGGATGTGTAAATGCGATTTCATCTTTCGTATAATTCATTTCAGTCACGATACGTTAATTATAAGTGAAGTTAAGTTAATTCATCTATGAATCAAGCTTAATGTGAACAAATTAGTACATTTATAGATGCATAAATTTAACTAATTTAAAGCATTAAACGTCATCTATCGGTAAATCTTAAAATCTCATTATTTTATTGGTTTTATTTCCATTCTACAGTTTTTCTTTCTATTCTGAAAATTTGGTCTAGTAGCCGATAGATGGCTCTAGTGAAAAACCGTTACAGATGTCTATTCTATTCGAAATTACTTAAATTAACAAATATAACTTATAAATCTAAGTTAAGCAGAGTTACATTGATCTATAAATGAGATTTTAAATTTAGTATAATTTATTTAACGGGGAATGTCGCGAAGCATTAAAACTGTGGTTATGCAATGTTGATTGCCTAAAATCAACAAAAAACAGCACTTTCTGGTCATTGCTCAGTGGGTTTATAAGAGTTCATTTTAATTAAAAATTGTGGTTACCAGCAACATAAGCACAAGTTGACATATTCTAAAGGTCCATCAAAAAGCGTTTAAATAAACAATTTTGGCAATTTAAAATGCAAAAAAATAGTGTTTCTTAATTGCCAAAATTCTATATTTAAACGCTTATTAATATACCTTTAGAATATTTCAACTTGTGCTTTGTATATTTATGTTGTTGGTAAGCACAATTTTCGATTAAAATAAACTGTTATAAACCCACTGAGCAATGACCAGAAAGTGCTGTTTTTTGTTGATTTTAGGCAACCAACATTACATACCACAATTTCTATGCTTCACGACATTTTCCCCTTAATTTTGTATTAATTCACAATACGTTTATTCTAAAGTGTGATTTAGAGTTAAATTAAATTAACTCAACGCCACTCAAAGCTACTTTACTCCACATAACTTGACGCGACTAAATTAAGGCATTTACAGTATAAATTTACACGTTTATTTACAACACGATAATTAAGTAAACGCCATCTATTGGTAAATGTTAGAATCGTGTTATTCTTCGATAATCTTTGTAATTTTAAAAATTTGGTCTAATAGCCGATAGATGGCTCTAGTGAAGAGGCTTACTTTACATTGAATTAGCTGAAATTAACCAAAATTAAGAAATAGAACCTTAAGTAAACGTCAAGTTAAGTTAATTGGATGTGTAAATGCGATTTCATCTTTCGTATAATTTATTTCAGTCGCGATACGTTAAGTCTAAGTGAAGTTAAGTTGATTAATCTATAAATCAAGCTCAAATAACCAAAAGCTAACTTACCTGTGTAGAGGCATCATAGTGGTTATTAAGGACGAGCCGTGAATTTCCAAGATAACCTGTAATAAACCAGATACAATTTATCACCTACTTAAAACTTCACCGTACAAAGTTAGGTAAGTATATAAAATAAATATTAAATCAAAAGCGTATACTAACCAAACCACTAAAAGTTGGGATACAAAGTCACCTTTATTGCCAATAATAATAAAAATCGTAAAGAAAACTTTGGTAGTCAGAAAACTTTCAAAACTCTGAAGTTCGTGCACAAGGAAAACAATTTGTTAATTTTATCCATTCATATTTAAAAAAAAACGCAGTCTCCTATGAAAGCTAGAACCAACTTTGAAAAGTTGGCATTACATTTCTAATTAACTGACACTAAAAATTCAAAAATGCCAAAATTAATATGACAATTATTAAAACACTGAAAATTGGAAAAAAGAAACAATTTTTGCTTGAGATGTAAGAATTTATGAAGAAAATTGTAGACATTTTTGTAAAAGTGCTAATTTATTCTATGATACCTAAAAGGACTTCTTAACAGTGAGTACTACATAAATAATTCCTATTTTATGTAAACTTTTAAATGGTTTAATGATTAGTGCATTATAAAATAATTTAATTAAAAAATAAATACTTTTGTATACAGGGTGGTCCAAGCAAAAGTTTCCACCCCCATTATTTCCTGAACGAATTTGTTCTGGAGGAACTGCCGCGACACGTCATTTTTTTTTTGGAGGGGGACATCCAATTAGGGTATTTTTTAATTTTTTTGTTCAACCCTCCAAGCGGGGTGATTACCCCAGTAAAAATTTCAAATGGCACTACGGGTCAAGTGGGGTCTTATTTGAAAGCTACAATTTTTCTCTTTTCAAAAAAAAAAAAATTTTCAAAATCGGGCAAAATTTTTTCAAAATTTTTATTTTTTTGAATTTTAAATTTAATCATATTTTACGCTTCTTAAGAAGAAAATGCTTAGACAGGTCGATTTTCTTTTGAAGAAGAACATCTAACAAAATATTCTTTAATTTTTTTCTTTAACCCCCCAAGCGGGGTAACAACCCCATCAATAATCTTTAATGGCCATTCTGGGTAAGTGGGGCCTTATTTGAAAGCTACAATTTTTCTCTTTTTAGCAAAGTAAAAATTTTTAAAATCGGACAAATATTTTTCGAAATTTTGTAGTTTTTTTTATTTTTAATCTAAAAGTAAATTTACACACCTTAAAATTTTGATTTTTTGAGAAATTATTCTTAAAAAAAATTAAAAATGTTATTTCAAGAATAATTTCTTAAAAAATCAAAAATTTTAGGTGTTTAAATTTAATTTTTGATTTAAAATTAAAAAAACAACAAAATTTCAAAAAATATTTGTTCGATTTTAAAATTTTTTACTTTACTGAAAAGAGAAAAATTGTAGCTTTCAAATAAGGTCCCACTTACCCAGAATGGCCTTTAAAGATTATTGATGGGGTTGTTACCCCGCTTGGGGGGTTGAAGAAAAAAATTAAGAAATATGTTGTTAGATGTTCTTCTTCAAAAGAAAATTGACCTGTCTAAGCATTTTCTTCTTAAGAAGCGTAAAATATGATTAAATTTAAAATTCAAAAAAATAAAAATTTTGAAAAATTTTCGCCCGATTTTGAAAAAAAAAATTTTTTTGAAAAGAGAAAAATTGTAGCTTTCAAATAAGACCCCATTTGACCCGTAGTGCTATTTGAAATTTTTGATGGGGTAATCACCCCGCTTGGAGGGTTAAACAAAAAAATTAAAAAATACCCTAATTGGATGTCCCCTTCCAAAAAAAAAATGACGTGTCGCGGCAGTTCCTCCAGAACAAATTCGTTCAGGAAATAATGGGGGTGGAAACTTTTGCTTGGACCACCCTGTATGTTAAGACCATTGTTTTTGATTCAGATGCCCTGAACATGTTTTTAAATGCATTTTTTAAGTTTTCTGACTTTTCTTACATAACCAGCCAACACAAGTGACATTAATGACAATATACAGGGTAAAATCTGTCACCCTATGGCTCGCCTGCTCTGTTTTTTTTTAAAAGTGAATGGATAGTACTTACATGAATAAATTAAATCGTAATAAAAAGATTTCAAAATTGAATTTATTTATAACAAATTTTTCGAAGTGAAAAAGGTCAGCGAGATTTCAAATGGTGGCCGTTTTGAATTAGAAACACCCTGTATAATTTAATTATGATTCTTTTGTTTTTTTAAAGAGTCATAATAAAGCGAAAGAAATAAAATAAAACTTTTCTTAAAGTATGACACAATATAAAATAACGAAATAAGACAAATATAAAGCGAAAAAAAAAAACCCAAATCCAATTTATAAAAGCTACAATTCTACTCTCTTGGGAAAAAATCTCAAATATTTTTCTTCAGGAAAATTAAATTCTACATCAGACCAAATCTGAATCAAAATGAAACTGTTTGTATAAATCAAATTTAAACATTTGCATTTGAACTCGAATATTAAATCAAATATGATTTTTGTTGCGTTTACATTTTTACCTGCCAAAATAGTATATTAAAACATAGAGTTTTATAAGGAACGTTTTTTAGCACGCGTCCAGGTTTGGAAAAAGAGCCGCGCAGCGGCGAGTTTTCTAATGGACAAGTGATAAAAAACGCCTTATAAAACGAGTTTTTTATACTATTTTTTATATTTGCTTCATTTAATTAATTAAAAAGCATTTTTAATTTGAATTAAAAATTTAAGATGAAATTTTGTTTTTATGACCAACCTTATAGCATAACATTGACATTTTAAAGTCAAAAATAAATTCAAGTTAGACATATTGAATAATTACATTTGTAAACTTTACTCATTTAATACTAAATGAATAGGAGTTTTTAAGAAAATGTAACCATTGATATGGTTTCTCCAATTCTTCTAGTTATTCCCTCTACAAAAAAACAATGTCCCCCGATTGATTATAATAGTAAAATTTGTAAATAAAAAGTACATTGCAAGAAAAGAATTCATCTTTTTGCATCAGGAAAACCAACCAATAAAATAAAATTTTGGGTTTAATAATGAAGCAATTCAGAAACTTTAAAAAACCAAATTTCGGGTTTCATAATGTGCATATTATAGAACGCAAATATAAAATAGTACTTTTCGTATCAAGTTATATAGATGTCTTTATTCACAATTTGTTAAAACACGAGCGCAATCCAGGATTTTATAAACAAGTGAATAAAGACGTTTATAAAACGTGTTACGAACTATACTTTTTCTACGACCTCAAAATAAAACAATATCGCACATTTTAAAAGAATAAATTTTCGACTTGAAATAAAGTTAGGTTGGAAAAAACATTCTAAAAGTAGAAATGAAGTAACATGTTGTAATATCCAATAAACGTTGATGTTAAATCAAAATCCTACCTCTGCTACACTAAACACTGTCTAAAATTATAAAAATACCCAAAAACAACTAATTTTTAGCTTCAAGACGTTTTTTAGCAGACTTGTTGACACCCGCGATAAAAAACTAACACTAACAATATTTGCAATGGCTTTAATTTTCAAGAAATGCAAACATATACTTTATTTTTCACTGTAACTTTAATTTCATTAATTTTTATAAATAAAAGACACCAAATTATACGTTTTTGACAACTAAAACAAATACAAAAAATTTCATCTGTCATTTTTTGTAAGCAACGCTAACTTCGGCCCGTGGGTAAAGAGCTTGTTGCAACTTCACGCCGTGGATAAAGTGGTATTACTCACGGCTTGCAAGACAATGGTAAAAGACTAAAGGATTGTTTTAGGTTTAATTAAGTCGTGTGAAAAGTGTCATTTTAAAGGTGGAAGTAGAAAAAAAATTGTTTAATGGCTGAAATAAAAAATAAAAGGAAGAAAATAAAGATTTTTCTGATTTTTTAATTAAAAATTACTATATTTACTCTCTTTTTTAAACTTATGCGTACGAATATCTCTATATTTTTGCTAAGAATAAAATATTAAAAAAATTATAAAAAACAAGAGCGGGTTAGACCAGTGAGTGGGATAGATCATTTAAAAAGTTAAACTTCGCAGATAGTTCATTTTTTATGACTATTATTTTTATTTTTATATAATTGTTACACATTCTATATGATACTCTTCGCAGTAGATGATTAAAAAGGTGCATTTTTTATTTTATTGAAAAAAACGTAAAACTTATTTTTTTTGTAAACGGATGGGGATACAAAAAAATTACCAGATGTTTTTTTAGGGAAAAATACAATCTTTAATTTTATTAAGAATATTTTTTTTCGTAAAGTTGATATTAACAAAAATATGAATTTTTTTCTACTTTGGGGGTGATTTTAACCCTCTATTTATTACTTGACTTTTTCCAAAAACAATAGGGCTCTTTCTCTAAATGGGATTGATTTTTGTGTTAAATCTCAAGTCGATCCGATAAACCGTTCTTGAGTTATGGTGGTCACAAATTTCGTTACAGACAGACAGACGGACAAAAAATAAAACTCTTAAAAAGTCATGAAACGAACGAATATTTAAAAATATTTGTTCTAGGACGAATATTAACGATTTTAGAGAAGGTCCGAGTAATCGCAATATACTCTTTTGCGAAGAGTATAATAAAAGGAAGAAAATAAATATTTTTCTGATTTTTTTATTAAAAATTACTATATTTATTCCCTTTTTATTAAAACTTATGCGTACGAATATCTATATTTTTGCTAAGAATTAAATGTTAAAAAATAATAAGAAAAAAATTATACTACCTTAAATTATTTCTTTAAAAATACAAACTAAATCTTTTGCAGACAAACGTTTCGTAAAATCTTCATCAGTGCATTTATAAAACAATTCGCATATAACATTATATGAGTCATCCAGTTCAATTTCTGGTAAATCAGGTCTTTTTCTATTTGATGGTATTTCAAACTCATCACTTAAAAAATCTGATTGATCCAATATTTCGGAAACTTCTTCGGGAATTGGAGGTCCCAAAGCTAACATTTCCCATAATGTAAGACCGAAGGCATAAATATCTGCTTTAGTTGTTATTTCTGAGGGGTATGATAAAACTTCGGGTGCCATCCAACATTGAGTACCTAAAAAATGGGGTAAATTTTGAAAAAAAAAAAAATAGATTTGCCTTAAACTGTGTTTTTATACTAATTAAAAGCCATAGAAAACAAATCAGTAATCAGATTTTTTCCAAGTGCTTTCGTTTTTTTGCTAGAGCTTTTCAAAGTCGGCCAAATTTAAAAAATCTTCAAAAATGCTTAGAAATTTTTCTGTCTTGATTTTTAAGAAATTTATTGTGATAATAAGGATGTCTATGTCCACCTATTAGTAGAATGGAAAAGTATCCATATGAGGGAAAGTCCATTCACAATTTCGTAACGTAAGTAAAGGTCGTTTACGCAAACGTGCAATTTTAACCTAAAAATCAGGTTTGGCATATGTAAATAAGAAATTTTACGTTACGCGAACTACAGACCTAGAAATTTTGAATGACATTTCTCTTCTACAATTGTCAAATTTCCCTCTTATATTTAAAAAAAATGGCGCGACTTATTATCTCAATTTTGTAGATTGCTTTTTTGTTGTAAAATACGAATCTGCATTTTGATTTTTTGTAAATTAGTTTTTTTGTTAATTAGGGCACTATGAAAAAAATTAGGTTGCGCGTTTGAAGTAGCATTCGAAAGCACAAATTTAAAATTGCTTTGAAAAAAAAATTGTTTTTGATTTTAATGAAACTTACTTTGTGGATTGCCTTTTTGATGTAGAATACGAATCTGCATTTTAATTTTATGTAAAACAATTTTTTTGTCAATTAGAGCACTTAAAAAAATGGGGTTGCATGTTTAAAGTTGCATTTAAAAGCTCATAGCAACAAAACTAAAAGTGTTGGAACTATTTAAGTGCCAGATTCGGATTCAGCAGATTGTTTTACATAAGCATTAATGGCTCTTATTGGTGACAAAAATTATTTGTGGCCATGCCAATTAAAAAACTGCAAATATTTGGACCCTTACCCCTTGCTTAAAAATGAGGTAAATTTTGAAAAAATAGATTTGTCTGAAACTGTGTTTTTATACAAATTAAAAGCCGTAGAAAACAAATCAGTAGTCAGATTTTTTTCAAGTGCTTTTGTTTTTTTGCTAGAGCTTTTCAAAGTCGGTCAGATTTTAAAAATTTAAAAAAAATTGCTTAGCAAAAAAAATTGTTTCTGATTTTAATGAAACTTATTTTGTAGATTGCATTTTTAATGTGGAAAACGAATCTGCATTTAGAGTTTCTGTAAAATGAATTATTTAACAATTAGAGCATTTAAAAAAATAAGGTTGCGCGTTTGAAGTTGCATTTGAAAGCACAAATTTAAAATTGCTTAGAAAAAAAAATTGTTTCTTTTGATTTGAATAAAACTTATTTTGTACATTGATTTTTGATGTGGAATACGAATCTGCATTTTAATTTTTTATAAAATAATTTTTCTGTCAATTAGAGTATTAAAAAAAAATGTGTTTGCTCGTTTAAAGTTGCATTTAAAAGCACATAGCAACAAAACTAAAAGCGTTGGAACTATTTAAGTGTCAGATTCGGATTCAGCAGCTCGTTTTACATTAGCATTGATGGCACTTATTCGTGACAAAAATTATTTGTGGACATGACAATTAAAAAACTGCAAATATTTGGACCCTTACCCCTTACTTAAAAATAAGGTAAATTTTGAAAAAATAGATTTGTCTGAAACTGTGTTTTTATTCTTATTAGAAACCGTAGAAAACAAATCAATAACCAGATTTTTTCCAAGTGCTTTTGTTTTTTTGCTACAGCTTTTTAAAGTCGACTAAATTTTAAAAAATGCATAGCAAAAAATTTTTTGTTTCTGATTTTAATAAAACTTATTTAGTAGGTTGCGCGTTTGAAGTTGCCTTTCAAAGCTCATAGCAACAAAACTAAAAGCGTTGGAACTATTTAAGTGCCAGATTCGAATTCAGCAGCTCGTTTTACATAAGCATTAATAGTACTTATTGGTGACAAAAATTATTTGTGGCCATGCCAATTAAAAAACTGCAAATATTTGGACCCCTACCTACTCCTTGTTTAAAAATAAGGTAAATTTTGAAAAAATAGATTTGCATGAAACTGTGTTTTTATACTAATTAAAAGCCGTAGAAAACAAATCAATAACCAGATTTTTTCCAAGTGCTTTTGTTTTTTTTGTTGGAGCTTTTTAAAGTCGGCCAAATTTGGAAAATTTTCAAAAAATTGCTTAGTAAAAAAAAAATTTGTTTCTGATTTTAATGAAACTTATTTTGTAGATTTCCTTTTTGATGTAGAATACGAATCTGCATTTATATTTTTTATACATTAAATTCATTGACAATTAGAGCACTTAAAAAAATCAGGTTGCGCGTTTGAAGTTGCCTTTTAAAGCTCATAGCAACAAAACTAAAAGCGTTGGAACTATTTAAGTGCCAGATTTGGATTCAGCAGATCGTTTTACATAAGCAATAGTGGCAATTATTGGTGACAAAAATTATTTGTGGCCATGGCAATTAATAAACTGCAATTATTTACCCCTTGCTTAAAAATGAAATAAATTTTGAAAATATAGATTTGTCTGAAACTGTGTTTTTATACTAATTAAAAGTCGTAGAAAACAAATCAGTAATCAAATTTTTCCAAGTGCTTTTATTTTTTTTGCTAGAGCTTTTTAAAGTCGGCCAAATTTAAAAATGTCTTTTTTTTGATTTTGATGAAACTTATTTTGTAGATTTATTTTTTGATGTAGAATACAAATCTGCATTTAGATTTTTTGTAAATAAATTTGATTACTATGTAGAGCTTTTTTTAAAACTATTGGGTTGTGCGTTTAAAGTTGCCTTTGAAAGCTCATAGCACTGTAAGTTCTACGTATTTTAAAAGGGAATGTCGCGAATCATAGAAACTGTGGTTATGTAATGTTGGTTGCCTAAAATCAACAGAAAACAGCACTTTCAGGTCATTGCTCAGTGGGTTTATAAGAGTAAAGCTTGAATTATAGATGAATTAACTTAACTTCACTTATAATTAACGTAGCGCGACTGAAATAAATTATACGAAAGATGAAATCGCATTTACAGATCCAATTAACTTAACTTGACGTTTACTTAAGGTTCTATTTCTTAATTTTGGTAAATTTCATCTAATTTTATGTTAAGTAAGCCTCTTCACAGAGCCATCTATCTAGACCAAATTTTTAAAATTACAAAGATTATCGAAGAATTTCCTATGAATTTCTGTATATTTACAGAAATAAGACGATTCTAACATTTACCGATAGATGGCGTTTACTAAATTTGCTTGTGGTTAACTAACGTATAAATTTATACTATAAATGCCTTAATTTAGTCAAGTCAAGTTAAGTGGAGTAAAGTAGCTTTGAGTGGCGTTGAGTTAATTTAATTAAACTCTAAATCACACTTTAATTTAAATTAAAAATTGTGCTTACCAGCAACATAAATAAACAAAGCACAAGTTGACATATTCTAAAGGTCCATCAATAAGCGTTTAAATACAGAATTTTGGCAATTTAAAATGCAAAAAAATAGTGCTTCTAAATTGCCAAAATTCTGTATTTAAACACTTATTGATGGACCTTTAGAATATGTCAACTTGCGCTTTGTTTATTTATGTTCCTGGTATGCACAAATTTTAATTAAAATTAACTCTTATAAACCCACTGAGCAATGACCAAAAAGTGGTGTTTTTTGTTGATTTTAGGCAACCAACATTACATAACCACAGTTTTTAAGCTTCGCGACATTCCCTGTTAAAACAAAATTGTGTTGCACGTTTGAAGTTGCCTTTGATAGCTCACGAAAAGTAAATATTGTACAAATTTTTAATATAAAAACGTACTTACCGGTATATTCTGCTTCTTCACCCGCTTTTACTTTATCCAAAGATCCATCAGCCTTAAGAGGTAAACAAACCCCAAAATCACACAACTTACAAATAGCAAAATCACCCTTAACCAAAATATTATACGATTTTATATCGCAATGCAATAAAAGTGCTTTATTATGAAGATAGTCTAACGCGTTTGAAATATCACTACCGACTTTAATTATCACTTTAGATGCAAAAGGGGGCTGTTCTGCTTCAGCCCGTTCCTCAATCATGTCCCCAAGACAACTGGAACATTCCTCCATGGCCAAAATAGGGCGCCCATCTTCAGTTTTCATGTATGCCCGAAAACCGACAATATTTACGTGATTTATCTTTCTCAGCGTTTCAGCCTCGTTTTGTAGCCTTAAATTAAGCTCCTCGTTCTTTTGCTTTGACTTTATGAGCTTTTTAATCGCCCAGGGGGACCGAACTTTGTTAATAAGGGGCGATCTTTTTAATTCGTACACAGCAACGCCTAAAAATTAAGCTTAAAACGACGTCAAGTTGGCTTTGAAGCCGCGTACCTGAACCAAAACCTATTTTTTTGAGTAAAGGCGAGGCTGGAATCTTTACAGTTTCACGTTTTCGCAATCTGTTACGAATTGGGGTTTTAAAATCATCCATTTTACGTGAAATTGGGGCACAATAGTGACTCAAAATCAGTTTATTCAAAACAAAACAAACGGTTGTTGTGACGCTTAGAGTTTGACAGATGACAGCCGCCATTGCGCATGTCTGACTTTTAGTGGCCTTCGCTTTGCACCAGTTGGCACTTTAGTGCCCCTTTTTTGGCTTTTCCTGCCATTTTAGGGCTTTTAATAGCATTTTAATCTATTCTTACGTTTTTTGTGTGTTAAAAATGACACCTAACATGCTTAAAACTATGGATAATGTTGTTTTAAAATTTGTATGCAATGTAGGCAACCAACGTTACACTAATGACATGTTGGTTGCTAACAACTCAGGTTATTGTAGCTTTTATAAATGGGATTGTTTAACTTTTTTTGCTTCGTTGGGCTTTAAAAAGGAAAACATTACATCAGGAAATGTCTATCTGAGTTCAGGAAACATATATTATCTCCTGACACTTTATCAATTTGGTTACTGATGGGTATATTTTGGAAATGTTCCAATTTTAAACAATGCAGACTTATTGATTTTTTAACATTTATTTTTGAATGGATTTTTTGTTGTCTTAATAGAAGTGAACTTTGAGAGAATGCTTGTGGCTATTTTTTTATAATTATTGTTGGCAAAAGGTCACATTTTCCATTTGTTAGTTTAAAAGGAAATGTTTTTAGATAGTAATACACACGGTCAACTCCTATGTCACAGATCACAGATCCACAAAAAGCTGTCTGTGAAGTAAAATTCTGATTCTGTCAGATTTAGCCACTTTCTTAGGACAATATTTTGTGAAAATAAAAGGCTTTCTTAGGGAACCCTTGGTATAAAAATCTGCTATAATGTCTTAAATTCGATATTTTAAGTTTAGTTCATTGAAAAACTTTATAATATACAGTTTATGTGTTAATGTTGTGCACCCTCCAAGATGTGAATTTCAAACGCAAATTTCTTGATAAAGCAACCATATCAAGAAGTCTGGTAAGTACCATTGTAAAATTAACATTTTTTTCTATTACCTAGAACAAACCATACCCCTTGATATGGTTTCTTTCTCAAGCAATTTGCGTTTAAAGCTGACATCTTGGTGGGTCATCATCATCATCAAATTAATAAGGAATTTTTTAATTCTTGCGGTAGATTCTCGGGTAATTTTAAATTAAAATATCTTAAATTAGATGTAAAGGAACATTTTTACACCAATGGGACCTAAAAAACTCTTTCATTTTTCTTTAAATAATGTTTTAAAAAGACCAATGTTGGAAACACAGAATAAGAAAAAAATGACCATTTTCTTTGGTCCGTAATGTTGGTTGCCTAAAAAAATTTCACAGATGGTATTTTAATGCACTTCTGTGAACTGTGATGTAGGGCTTGACGGTGTCTATTGCTTATGGCTATTTTTTTATTATTGTTGGCAAAAGGTTACATTTTAAATTTGTTAGTTAAAAAAAAAAAATTGTCAATTTTATTTGTGGAAAAAATTATTTCAGGGCGTAAGAAAATTTGTCTTACCTGTGTGTTCATCTCTTCGAAAAGTATGGTTCATTTTTATTCTGGAGGGCCAAAAAACCAAAATTTAGTTCTGTAACAAAGCAAAAGAACAATTAAAAAAAAAACAACGAAAAGTTTAACTTTATGGTCTTAAAAAAATATCCTTATAAAAATAGATGCTTTTTTAGAAAACTTTATA
This sequence comes from Cartodere bifasciata, assembly GCA_963920755.1. Taxonomy (NCBI): domain Eukaryota; kingdom Metazoa; phylum Arthropoda; class Insecta; order Coleoptera; family Latridiidae; genus Cartodere; species Cartodere bifasciata. The sequence goes on from OY987198.1 coordinate 415,441, forward strand.
AAAGTTAACAACCTACACAAACAAGGTTCAAAATATATAAAATATTAAAAGGTCTTCTTGGTAAATAATGATAGCAATTAGGAGAGAGTCTTTAATATAAATAAGTTTTCTTTGAAATTCTCCGAGCTAAAAATATGCTGCCTATAAGCTTTTCAGTATTTTCAGGAAACCGTTGCAACATAATATTGTATATCATTTGTATTTCAGTTAAAAGGATAAAGGCTGCCATCCCGGTCTTTTGTTTTTGTTAAATTACCTTTCTTATAGAAATGCAGAATTATATATGTCGGTAGTTCATTTGACTAAAAAAATACAGTATCCTATTTTTTTAGTATAAACAGTTCTTTTTAAGGCATTCAGAATTTTAAAGGACTTCAATATGTAACTTGGACTATTTATGAAAAAAATGACTTATAAAACGAGTTTTTTATACAATTTTTTATATTTGCTTTATTTAATTTATAAAAAAGCCTTTTCAATTTAAAATAAAAACTTTACTTAAAATTTTGTTTTTATTGGATTGGCAACATTGACATTAGGAAGTAAAAAGTAAATTTAAGTCAGACATATTGAATAATGACTTTGTAAACTTTACTCATTTAATACTGAATGAATAGGCGTTTTTGAGAAAATGTAACCGTTGATATCGTTTCTCCAATTCTCTTAATTATTTTCTCTACAAAAAAACTATGTCCCCCGATAGTTTATAATAGTAAAATTTGTAAATAAAATGTACCTTGCAAGAAAAGAATTCATCTTTTTGCATCTGGAATACCAACCAATAAAATAAAATTTTGGGTTTAATAATGAAGCAATTCAGCAACCTTCAAAAACCAAATTTCGAATTTTATAATGTGCATTTTATAGAACGCAAATATAAAAATTTATTTTATCGTAATGGTATTTGATGCAGAATTAAATACAAAAATAATATTTTAATTTCCGCTTTTAGCTTTCAAATTAATGAGCCTTGAAATAGTACCTATTTACTATAATCCAATTATTATAGGAAATTACATTTTCGAAGCTACCATTTAGAATTTTAAATTAAAATTAACGATTTGCATAAAACTAAAAGCTTTTCAGTTAGTTAATGCTTTTTTTTAATTAATTTAAGAACCTGCTATCAAAAATTTGCATTTACAATACAGAGTGTTCAAAAAATGGCGCATAAACGCGATGGTACGCTCTTGGGGCATTCTCAGGAATCCCTAGGAAAATGTTTAAAAAAATCCATCTGTTATATTCATCGAGAAAAATGCGAACAAAGTTGCATCAGTTTGGCAACACAATTTGTAAAATACATCTTAAACGCTTATCTAGATTCATGAGTTTACATTTTTGCATTAGATCATACTGACATTGTTGTCGGCTTCATTTCATAAAATTTATGTAAAATTTAATTGGTTATAAGAATGTAATTTGACCATTTAAAAGATAAACAAATGGTAAAATAATTTTAGATAGATTGTGCCTTTGTATTTAGCCATTTTTTTAGTTAATATATGCTGTTATGTTCAAGATAAGCGTTTAAAGTTTTGCATTTTAAAGCCTCATATCTCCAAGGGTATATATGAGATTTTTTTTTAATAATTTTCTGGGGTCCCTAGACATGCCCCAACAACGTACCATCGCGTTTATGCGCAATTTTTAGGACACCCTGTATAATTACTAAGCTTTTAACATTTTTATAAAATGTTTTTTTAAATAATGACATTTGAAACCTTTTTATTCAAAAAGAGGGGCTTATTTTTAATCTTAGGATTTTTTTGAAACACCAAGTTTAATGTAATTCCAATATGATTGAATATTTATTTTTTGGGAGCCATTCATAGGGCGAAGGAATTATTTTAAAAGTATAATTTTTTCAAAAACCGTATTAAAATCTTGCTTAGCACCTATTTATAAAAGTTGGTGCAGATCCACCGTGATCTAATGTTGCAAATTAAAGGGAGCTTTTTAGGGGACTTTCACGACAACTCCAAACTCTTATTTGTGTGCATTTTTTGGATAAATAAATTTCCGGCTGTTATTTATATTTTTTGTAAGAAAGGCTATGTTTTTTTTTTAAACTATCTTTGCATTGGTATAAACCTTCACTATAAAAAAAATGTCTAGAAAATAAAACTAACCCGGCACTAGGTATAAATTAAAACTGTTTTCGTCTAAAAAGCAATTAAGGTAGAGTTATATCCTTCTTAATAAGTTTATAATTGGTAAGCGAGGAACATAAAGCTGAAAGCTCCATTAAACTAGATTTGATGCAAGCTTTTCAAAGTTTAGTAGGTATTCCGCCTACACGTATCCTGTTTGAAAATTTGTTCATTACTGACTTTGTTTATGGTGAGCATACCGAGGGGTATACTACACAAAAAAATCATGTTTAAAGTTCCGTCTTAACATTCTAAGTTAAATTTTAGACGCTCTTTTGAAAAATTTTTACATGTTTTCAAAAATAATGTTGTGTTGAGTTTTTTAAAATTTTAACCCCTTGAACCCCAATAAATAGCTACAGTGTATCTACCTACGCAATGACAAGGGTAGGTACTTTAGGGATAATGTTTATATCTGCTTTTAGTACTTTTATGTCTCGGTTTTGGTGTTTTACATTTTTTTAAAAGTCATGCAAAGTGCAAAATTTATGATTAATTTTTGTGCCTTATTTTTTCTTCTTTTCAGGACATATAGCTTTATATTTTGTATGTATGTATGTACAAAACTGCTTCTGTATATTTGTTTCAGATTTTTTGCAGTTTATTTTTTAGTAGACCTAAGAGTTAAGGGTTGGCGTGGTAGCCCCCCAAAAAGCACCCTTTAATTTGCAACATTAGATCACAATGGATCTGCACCAAGTTTTGCAAATAGGTGCTAAACAATGAAGACGTATTTGTTCTAAGGTGCTAAATAAGATTTAAAAATGATTTTTAAATAAAAAAGAGTATAATAACCTATATAAAAAGGAACTTTTAGTGCAAAGTCCGTGCGTAAAACAAAATGCGTATTATTTTACACATTTATGGAAGTTCCGATTCAAATAAATCATTATGCACTTTTTTACCTAATTTTCTAAAATTAACAAAGTAAAACACTTTGTAAAATGGTACGTATACAAACCTTTTAGTTAAAAAAAAACAAGAAAAATCAATTTTTATAAAATGGTGAATGCGCCGGACAAACACCCCTGTTCATTTTTCTTATTTTGTTTAAAATAATAAAAAAAAATTGTTGTTAACGATCGGTTTGAAAACTGACAAAGATTAAATTATTGTAAACATAAACAATGGGTAATGAAAATGATAGTAAAAGGTACAAAAGCAGTAAATAACTCATAAACTACCTATATAAATAATATGGCGGATGCGCCGTGCACACATTAATATTCTTTTTTATCATAAAAAGAACTTACCTTTACAGTTAAAACAATGGTATTTTTATTTTTGCGTTCTGTAATAAGCACATTATGAAACCCGAAATTTGGTTTTTTTAAGGTTGCAGAATTGCTTCATTATTAAACCCAACATTTTATTTTATTAGGTTGCTTTTCCAGATGCAAAAAGATGAATTCTTCTCTTGCAAGGTACTTTTTATTTACAAATTTTACCATTATAAACTATCGGGGACAAAGTTTTTTTGTAGAGACTAAAGAGAATAACTAGAAGAATTGGAAAAACGATATCAACGGTTACATTTTCTTAAAAACGCCTATTCATTCAGTATTAAGTGAGTAGTTTACAAATGTCATTATTTAATATGTCTGACCTAAATTTACTTTTTACTTCAAAATGTCAATGTTGCCAATCCAATAAAAAAATTAAGTTTTTAATTTAAATTGAAAATGCTTTCTAATAAATGAAATAAAGCAAATAAAAAAAATTTTATAAGGCGTTTTTTATCACTAATCCAACCCATATTAAACTCTATGTATTAAAATACCATTTTTTTGTGGTGTTTTACTTAAAATTCCCTTTAAAATTGTATTTTAATTTAATTTATACTTACATAGCATCTACCAAATTAGAGCAAATCACGCTATAGGGTTACATTTATTTAATTTAAATCAACATTGACTAAGTAACGATTTTACAATTTAAAGTCTTTAAATATTTCTGCTCGAACTGTCGCACTAATTTTTAGAATCTAGATTATTGGGTTAATTACTTGGTCCCTGTTTGTAATTAAAAAAAATGTTTTTTTGCTTGAGCTTGACTATAAAGGCTTTTAGGTTTGTGTTTTAATTTAAATACGTTTAAGTTGTACTTTTGCCTTTTTTAATAGGACCTTTTTAAACATTAAGCTTTGAGCTTTTTTTTTAGTTTATTTTACAAAATTTGTATTATTTAATAATTTTTTATTAAAAAGTGTATGGTTGTCTAAATTTGTTTATATTTAATTTAACATGTTTAACACGCATTTATGTACTAAATTAATATTTATTAGCACCACTGCAGTCGATATTTTAAAACTTTAAACACGTTTTAATACTAAATTTAACCAAAAATCGCGTATTTTTAGTAGAAAGGATATTTTTGTGTAACTCACGTTTCTGTAAAACGCATTAACACACCCGTTGGGTTGACTCCGGAGTCCGGTAAAGGTGCCTGCCCGGATTCTGTTCCATGTTCCTGCTGCAGGATGAATAACGCATGCGTATCGAAGCAGGAATTCGTCTTTACGATCTTTATGGGTAAACGCTATTTGCTCTTGTTGATCTTTGTGCATTTACGCGTAAAATATTAGGTTAAAGGATTTTTAAGGACTAAGTGATATTTAGTGGAAGGTGTGAGGTGTTTTTTTTATTAGTAGACCAATGTGTGCTCATATAATTTTTAACCTTGCAAAAAATATACAAGATCCACATTTTTTATGTGTTAGAACATCTATTCATTTCAAAAGTTAAATCCACAAAATGCAAATTTCAAAAATGCCTAGGTAGCCAAATCATTCTAATAATGCCACCAGAAAAAAATCCCAACCAAGATCTGCTTATGCAGGATTGTAGGCACTATCCCCAGGAACATAAAAGTGAAAAATTCCCACAAAATCTCCGTGACGTTTAGCCCCCATCTTGCATAGAAGTGAGGAGTTAGTTTTTTGCTAATACCTAAACTATTCGGCACTTTTGAAAAAAGTTTTAAACACTTTTAGGAACATTATTTTAATAAGAATACAATCATTTAAAAAATTACCAATGTGAACGATTTTATAGCACTTTGAAAATGTGCTAATTTGGTCCTACAAAGAACGTTGCAATCTATGCTTCAGGATTCTATGACTAAGATAGACGATTTTGATGAAATAAGGTGATTTTCAAAGTATAATAAAATCGTTCACATTGGTAATTTAATTTTTTTTAAAATGATTGTATTCTTATTAAAATAATGTCCCCAAAAGTGTTTAAAACTTTTTTCAAAAGTGCCGAATAGTTTAGGTATTAGCAAAAAACTAACTCATCACTTCTATGCAAGATGGAAGCTAAACGTCACGGAAATTTTGTGGGAATTTTTCACTTTTATATTCCTGGGGGTAGTGTCTGCAATTCTGCATAAGCAGATCTTGGTTGGGATTTTTTTTAAAGGAACCTACAAATTTTAAATAGAATGATTGGGCTAAGGTAAGAAATATTTACAGAAATGTTCGTCCGGCGCATTCACCATTTTATAAAAATTCTTCCTTTCTTTTCTAAGAGCCAGATTTTTTATGTGTTAGAATTCTATCCAGGAAGTTAAATGCACACAAATAGGAGTTTAGGGTTGGCATGGTAGCCCCCCAAAAGGTCCCCTTTAATTTGCAACATTTTATCACGATGGATCTGGATATAAATTTTACAAATGGATGCTAAATAAGATTTTAAAAACATTTTTGGAAAAATTATCCTTCTAAAAAAAATTTCATTTTTCAGAGGCCATCGAATAGTATCATATTGGTTTAAAAAAAAAACTTTGCAAATCGATGCAAAATAATTTGTAATTAAATTTTTTTTTAAATTTCTCCCTTTAATGGATTTTTTAGAAAAAAAGTGTAAAATATTAGTTATTATTTAGTTATTAGTCAGAATGATTAAATATTATTTTTGGAGGGCTATTTAGGGGGAGAACAAATTTCTTGAGAGGAATAATTTTTCAAAATTTGTTTAAGAATCTTATTAAGCACCTATTTGTAAAATTTGGTTAAAGGAGGCTTTTTGGGGGGCTTCCACGCCAACCATAAACTTTTATTGGTGTGCATTTTGTGGATTAGGCTTTCTGAATAGATGGTTCTAACACATATACAAAATCTAAAAGTATATTTTTTTTGAAAGGATTGCTATGTTTTTTTACTTACAACTATATCTTCACAAATGCAATGTCCGTGCATAAAACAAAATGCGGTTTTTTTACACATCTATGAAAGTTCCTTTGGACTGTTTAACTTTCTATTTAAAAAAAACACTTGAAAAATGTTGCACAGACGTTTTGGAAATAAATAAAATGGCGAATGCGCCGGGCAAACACCCTTGTTAATTCTCCTTTATTACTTTGTTTTAAAATGATTTAAAAAAACATTTTTGTTGCTAACGTCAATATTTATTTGTGTTAAAAGAAACAAACAAAAATTTAAGTATTGAAAACAAAAACAATTAACGATGTATCGTAAAGGCTAGAAAAACAGAAACACTATATCAATAATATGGCGAATGCGGCTGGAAAACATTCGTTATTTTTAATATCATAATTTAAATTTACTTTGACAGTTAAAAACGTTCGTTATTAGTACCATTTCAAGTTAAACAAATTTTTTAAAAACCCATATAAAAAAACAGAGGTTACGTAAATAAACCGCAATTTAACAAAAAAAACGCAAAATGCATTTGCACTACTTAGTGACTTCTCAAACAAACCATAATTATAAAATTAAGTGCAAAGATGCTATTAGAGCAGGGAAGGTATGTATGTATGTCAGCTGATATCGAGGCCGATAGGTCTTTCTCCCATTAGACAGATCCTGCAAGAGCCTGCATGTCGACATACTTTGTACGGCGCGGGCTCCCCTAAGTCACAAACTCACAAATTATGTATTCGAGAAGGCATCAGGCTACCCAGCTTCCACCCAGACCACTTCGTTCAAATCACTTCGAAAACATATCCTTACTATCAGGGTGAACGATGCTTGCACTCAAATAACTCAAATAAGACTATATGAAAGGGTGTCCGCATTTAGTTTGTTTTTTTTATATGGCAAATAGAGGGTAAAAAACTAAGACATTTAATGAAAGAAATATTTTAAAAGTACAGTGTGGTAGACTAAAAATCCTTAATTGAAAATATTGAAAAACTGGTTTGTTAAACCATAATGAAATTTGCACAATTAATAAAAGTATTGAACCCATTAAATTTTTTTTCTCAACTATTTTAAAACTTAATTTTTTTTTTAAATAAACTGATTTAAGACTGGGGTTTCAAATTCAAAGATCTTCTAATCTGTGCTTCTAAAAGCTTGTATAAGTCATCTTCGTTGAGCTCCTGTCAATTTTACTAAATAGCACATCTACATGAGGGCCCCATCCTATAGAAAAACTAAATGTAGTTTTGAAAACTACAAAAATAGGACTACAACCGTATTATGGTTTCATTTAAATTTAAATACTATATATTTTTGGTTTTTTTTTGGCTACGGATACATTTTTTGGTTCATGTACATTACGTGGTCTATGCCAAACCATAATACGTTAATTAACCATGGTTTTTTTAAGCTTGTTACTGATTAAAATTGCAACTTACGTTTTTTCCTAAATAGGTGTGCTTGTTTAAAGATTTCAATGAAGAAAAAAAAACACCAAAAGTAATATTTTACAATATTTTTTATTTCTTGCACTCAGTACCACTTCTGTGTCACAAACATTATCCAAAATATTTTTAATCATAGTTTATTAATGTATAACTCCGTATTTTTACATATTTTGTTAAAACTTCGAAAGTTACTGACATTCAGGGAGATGATTTTTACGAACTTTTGAGTGCATAGAACATTTCATTTATGAATTTGAACCTATAGCCTTAAACTAACCGCGGACACACTTTTGCTACCTTTTGGAAGGTATAAAGCGAAATAAATTAATAAAAATCATTTTGAGCGCATTCGCCATTTTATTCATCTAATAATAAGGAAAAATAAAAAACGTACATAAAACCACCCTGTAAAAAGCTAATATTATTATGCCAAATACCTACCCCTATAAAAGGGTTGTAAAAAGAAAGTAAAAGCGTTGATTTAGAAGAAAATCGTTATGATATATATTTTTTTGACACTGGAAAAACGATGAATTCACATTTTCACAGGAAGGGATGATTCGCCCTACAAACCCAGTTTACGCATCAACGCTGTAATGCCCACCCCTAACAAGAATGTCACCCCATATCATAGCCTATACACTGTTCACTGAATAATGCAAAATTCTAACTTAAAAAAAAATAACATAAGTTTTATATTTTTTTTTAATTTGTTCTTTAAGGGCGATTTATAGAACGTTACTTTCACTTTACTTCGGCGTAACTTCACTTCCGCGTAACTTAACGCTTAATTTATAGATTGTAAAGTTACGTGAAATTGGGAACAGGTATGCGCATGTGTCTGAACTCGCGACTTCTGACTATTTACACCTGGGCCGTAATTACGGAATATCGCTTCGTACAAAACCTACATAAGAAGATCTAACAGGTATCGTACGAAGCGATATTCCGTGATCACTACCCTTGACAATAAGGGTGAATATCTCATTTTTGCAAATTTTGCGCATGATCGGCCAAGCTCGGCTTTTGACAGTACTACTTACAGCTAAATGAATCAGCAAAGTAGCGCCAAAGTGAAGTATAAATTTGCTAATACATTCCCATGTATTTTATTTAATTTTCTGTCAAGTTACGCCGAAGTAAAGCGAAAGTAAAGTGAAAGTAACGTTCTATAAATCGCCTCTTAGGGTTGAAAATAAAAATCACCAAGAAAAGGGTTAATTGAATTTATTTATTAGTTTTAAAAATTTGTTTCTACAGCTTCATAAATCATAGGACAATATTGTTTAGCCAGTTCTACAAAAGCGCAAGATAAATTTTTAGTAATGTTTTTATTTTTATCATAATTCCAAATTTCAGCACCCATAGCATGTCTACTTTCCAACAAGCGGTTTAAAACTTTTTGTTTCCAACTTTCCGAGTAATAAACAAACCACCTATTTCTTTTATAAGGGTGAAAAAAATCATGTGGGAAAATTCGTAAACCATAACAATTGTGTTTAAATTTTCTTAGTAGTTGCACACCTTTAATTAAACATTGGTTTTTCAATAATCTAAAAAAAATAGTGTCAATACATTGATTCTACAGAATGTCCACAAATTAGCGCACCTCCTGTATGGTACTATCGTGGACATGGAATTTAAAACGATTTTTTATCAGCCACCTTTGATTTTTTAAATTTTAATCTATTGTGAATGGGGTTTTTTTAAGTCAGTTTTCGAATGTTATTTTGACAACAAATGCGTCAAATGTATTTTATTAAAATAAATTATGTAAAATGTGCTGCTGGCAACAAAAATAGTAAGAAGATATTTCCTTTTTTAAATTATTTTGTTTTAGGATAACCAATAAGGCTCTAATCTTCGTAAAACATCAAAGAAATGTTTCTTGTTAATGTCCACTTCGCATAAAACTTGAGATGTTTAAGCCACTATTTTGACCATATTTACAATGCAAAAATTGATCGTTTTAAATTCCATGTCACGATAGTACCAATTGCTGCGCCAATTTGGGAACACCTCTATAAAAATAAAATAGAAAAAAAAAGAAAATATATAGCCCAATTATTCTAATTAAAATTTGTAGGTTCCTTAGAAAAAAATCCCAACCAAGATCTGCTTATGCAGGTTTGTAGGCACTCCCCCAGAAATATAAAAGTTAAAAATTCCCACAAAATTTTCGTAACGTTTAGGCCCCATCTTGCATAGAAGTGAGGAGTTAGTTTTTTGTTAATACCTAAACTATTCGGCACTTTTGAAAATTTTTAGAAACATTATTTTAATAAGAATACAATCATTTAAAAAAAAAATAATAAATCACCAATATTAACGATTCTATAGCTCTTTGAAAATCACCTTATTTCATCATAATCGTCTATCTTAGTCATAGAGTCCTGAAGCATAGATTGTAGCGTTCTCTGTAGGACCAAATTAGCACATTTTCAAAGTGCTATAAAATCGTTCATATTGGTTATTTATTATTTTTTTAAAAGATTGTATTCTTATTAAAATAATCTTTCTAAAAATTTTTAAAACTTTTTTCAAAAGTGCCAAATATCTTAGGTATTAACAAAAAACTAACTCTTCACTTCTATGCAAGATGGGGGCTAAACGTCACGGATATTTTGCGGGAATTTTTGACTTTTATATTTTTGGGGGTAGTGCCTACAATCCTGCATAAGCAGATCTTGGTTGGGATTTTTTTCTGGGGGCATTATTAGAATGATTGGGCTAATAGCTTTTTTGTTAAGTTTACCCCGAAATGATACTTGCGGGTGATGAATATTCCTTTGGAAAATTATATCGTTCTACCCATAATCGCAAACACATTTTGGAAAATTTTCTCCCAAGATTATCTTTAGTAAATTTTAAAATTGCAGCTGAACCATCTTTTTTATTTTCCAAAGTAACATAACTGCCAATTATTCTTTCATATCTTTTTAGAGCAAGCATATCTAGATTCAGATAAGTCCCACCAAATTTCCACAAAATCAGATACCTAAAATGAGTTTTTAAAGTTATACGTAATACATATTTGCGTAAAGGGCAATTTATAGAACATTACTTTCACTTTACTTCCGCTTTACTTCGGCGTAACTTTACAGAAAATTAAATAAAATACATGGGAATGTATTAGCAAATTTATACTTCACTTTAGCGCTACTTTGCTGATTCATTTAGCTATAAGTAGTACTGTCAAAAGCCGAGTTTGGCCGATCATGCGCAAAATTTGCAAAAATGGGATATTTACCCTTATTGTCAAGGGTGGTGATTACGGAATATCGCTTCGTACGAAACTTGCTGGTCTTCTTATGTAGGTTTCGTACGAAGCGATATTCCGTAATTACGGCACAGGTGTAAATAGTCAAAAGTCGCGAGTTCAGACACATGCGCATACCTGTTCCCAATTTTACATAACTTTGCAATCTGTGAATTAAGCAAATTTGTTAAGTTACGCGGAAGTGAAGTTACGCCGAAGTAAAGTGAAAGTCACATTCTATAAATCGCCCTTAAAACTTCAGTAAAATTGTCATACCGTAAAACTTCAGTAAAATTATCATGGTATACTTTAAAAGAATGGGTTATGGATTTATTTTTAAGAAATTTCTTGTACCACTTTTGAAGTGGCGATTTTTTAAAAATTGTTGTAAAATTTGTGAATGCAATTTTAAAATTTGCATAGTTCAATAATTGTCTAAGATAGTTATCTGAATCTGTTGTGCCTAAAAAAATAAACAATCTTTGCAATAGACACCATTAAGCCCTACGTCACAGTTCACAGAAGTGCATTAAAATACTATCTGTGAAATTTTTTTAGGCAACCAACATTATGGACCAAAGAAAATGGTCATTTTTACCTTATTCTGTGTTTCCAACATTGGTCTTTTTAGAACATTAATTAAAGAAAAATAAGAAGGTTTTTTAGGTACCATTGGTGTAATAATGTTTCTTAATATCTTATTTACGATATTTTAATATAAAATTACCCGAGAATCTACCGCAAGAATTAAAAAATCCCTTAATAATCTGATGATGATGATCACCCACCAAGACGTCAGCTTTAAGCGCGAATTGTTTAAGAAAGCAACCATATCAAGGGATATGGTTTGTTCTATAGGTAATAGAAAAAAATGTTAACTTTACAATGGTACTTACCAGACCTCTTGATATGGTTGCTTTCTCAAGCAATTTGCGTTTAAAATTCACATCTTGGAGGGTGCACAACATTAACACACTAACTGTATATTATAAAGTTTTACAATGAACTAAACTTGAAATATCAAATTCAAGGCATTATAGCACATTTTTATACCAAGGGTTCCCTAAGAAAACCTTTTATTTTTACAAAATATTGTTCTAAAAAAGTGGCTAAATCTGACAGAATCAAAATTCTACTTCACAGACAGTTTTTTAATGTGGATTTGTGATCTGTGACGTAGGAGTTGAACGTGTGTATTTACCTGTAACGTTTAATTTGCCAGGGGATGTATAAATAAGGTAGATAGTAGAATTAGGGTTAAGTCTTGTTAAAGATTCGATTGAACAGGCTTTTTTGGCAGTTATAACAATTTTACCATTTTTATCTATTGATTTTGGGGAGTCCTCTATAAAATACATACTTTTAGGATGTGGTTTTAAGTCTACAATATCTGGAATTTGATGAGATTTGGGCATGATCATTCTTATAATTGGTTCTATAATTTCTTTTACCATTTCAAGTTTTCTATTGGTGTTTTCCCTTAAAATAAAAAAAAAAAAATTCGATTTAAAAATATAGCACAAAAATAGTAGATTTTAGTACTAACAGTTAAAGTGATGCTTTGTGTGACGAGGCAGAAAGATTGGCTGGTGAGCGAAGCGAGACAGACAATTTTGCCGAGGCACACAAAGCCACTTTAACTCTGTGTAGTAAACGATACTTTTTCTTAAAACTTCTAAATACAATGGTTTTATAATAAATTGAATTTACTTATTTTAGTTGACTATTAGTTATTTTAAAATAAACGTCATTAAAGTGATGTTTATTTGACGTTTAAAAAAAAGATTTGGTAGCGTCAGTAAAAGTTACTTTTACTGTCGCCTGTTAAAATACAATCAAACGCTATCGATACTTACCTTATGTTACTTACCTTGCGTATCCGTTAAGTGTAAACTTACCTTTAGACAATTTAGTACATCTATGGTTTGGTGTTAGATCTATAGTTAGTAAGTTAGCGTCATTGACCTCTGCGTTCTTTTTATAAAATATAATTCATTTTACTTTAATTAAACTGGTTAAATATTTGATCTGCGTTTTATTCAACAACAACAACAGGTTATGGGCCCAGGGCACAAAAATTAGAGTAAAGTGAAGGTTTGTGATCGTTTGCAATGACGACTGTGGAAAGGTTAGGAATCCTGCCGTTTGATGGACGAAACTTTGACCACTGGAAATTCAGGATGGAAATTATCCTAGATCAACAAGACGTAAAAAAGTGCATTGAGAGAGCTGAGGAAAATCCATCTGAGGACTTCGTGAAGAAGGACAAAAAATGCAAAAGTACCATTGTGCAATGTGTTGCAAACACTCATTTGGAGTACATAAAAGACAAAAAAACTGCTTTTGAAATGTGGATTGCACTGTGTGCTGTTTTCCAAAGGAAAGGCATTGCTAGCCAACTGTATTTAAGAAGAAAACTGCTTACTATGAAGCTGGAACGGGGTACAACTTTGGAAAATCATTTTTTGCGTTTTGAAGAAACGATTCGTGAACTAAAGTCAATGGGGGCCACACTAGAAGAGGTTGACATTGTCTGCCATCTGTTGCTAACATTACCTAAAACATACGATGTAATAGTTACTGCCTTAGAAACTATAGAACCTACAAGACTTACTTTGGAATTTGTAAAAGGAAAACTATTGGACCAAGAGATGAAGAAAAACGGGGCTGAACCTGACCATGAACCAAATTTAGCTGCATTTAGTAGTTCCGGAGCTTATAGAGGACACTATGGTAGAAGAGGGGCTTCAAGGAGGCCACAATTACCTAGGAAAGAACGAGAACCACTTAAATGCCACAACTGTCAAAAGCTAGGTCACATTCGAAAGAACTGTTGGTTTATTAAAAGTGAAGCACAGCAAGCGGAGAATAAAAATGAGCATGATGAGCCAGGGAATTTATGCTTCAGTGCAACAACGACAGCTGCTATGGAGGTAGAAAAGGACACAGCGCAGCGTAGCACTTGGCTGGTGGATAGTGGGGCAACTGACCACATGGTAAATAATGAACTTTATTTTTACGATGCATGTTTTCTTAAAAATCCTGTAAAGGTTTCTGTAGCAAAAAATAATGAATCTATAAGCGCGACTAAAAGAGGTAACATTTTTGTTAAATTTAAGGTTAATAATAAAACTTGTAACGCGGAAATAAAAGATGTTCTTTATGTCAGCAATCTTAGGCACAATCTGTTATCTGTTCATAAGCTAGAAAAAGCTGGTTTAAAAGTTATTTTTGAGAACGGTTCTGTTTTGATTTATAAAAATACTAAGTTAGTTGCTGAAGGCAAACGAGTAAATAATCTTTATATGATTGAATTTGACATGGTGACTAAACCGGAAGTAAATTTGTGTGAAAATAAAGACGAAAAACTTTGGCATGATAGGTTAGGTCATATAAATAATCAAAATTTACAAAAACTCACAAAAATGGTTGATGGTTTGAATTTAAATATTAAAAACGATAAAAATTCGGAAATATGTTCAACTTGTGCACGTACAAAAATTACACGTCTTCCATTTTCAAAAGCTAAATCTAAAGAAACAAAAAGACCTTTAGAAAGAGTTCATAGCGACATCTGTGGACCAATTACGCCTTTAACTTATGATAATAAAAGATACTTTATAACTTTTTTGGATGATTTTACTCATTTTTCTGTTATCTATTTAATGGCATCAAAAACTGAGGTTTTTGAGTGTTTTAAAAATTTTGAGGCACTTACCTTTAATCGGTTTAATCGCAGTATTGGTACTTTATCCTGTGACAATGGAGCAGAATATTGTTCTAGAGAATTTAGAAACTTTTGCAGAGCAAAAGGAATTCAAATTAAATACACTGTTGCCTATAATCCTGAAATGAATGGATGCGCAGAAAGGTTGAACAGGACACTCATAGAAAAAGGAAGGGCAATGTTACTGCAATCAAAACTACCTAAAGCAATGTGGGGTGAAGCTATTCTGTGTGCTACTTACCTACTGAATCGAAGTCCTACAGCTTCTTTGAAGGACAACATCACTCCAGCTGAAATGTTTTATGGTAAGAAACCTGATCTAAAAAATTTAAGGATATTTGGAAGTATTGTCTACAGTCACGTACCTAAGGAAAAACAGAAAGGAAAGTTTGACGTTAAAGGAAAAATAAATATTATGGTTGGTTACTCAACTAATGGATACAGACTATGGGATCCATTCAAGGAAAAAGTGTTTGTGGAAAGAAATTTAATCTTTGACGAAACGAAAAATATAAGTTACATAAACACAAACATAACTGTACTTGAAATCAACGAACACGAAAATAAATCAGTTAACAATGAGAAGAAAGATCAAGAAATAGAGGAAAATAAGCAAGAAGATGATGAAGAAGAAATAAATATTCCAGAAGAATTTGTTGAAGAAGAAGAGGAGAATACTTTACAAAGAAAAAGCACTAGAAAGAAGAAACAACCCTCATATTTAAATGACTATTTTACTGAAAGCGAAAATTTGGAGTGCTTGGCAATGAATGCTGCTTCTTTTGTAGAGGATATACCAAACACTTTAAGAGATGCTAAAACAAGAACTGATTATACTAAGTGGGAAAATGCTGTAAACGAAGAAATTTTTGCACTAACGAAAAATAATACTTGGACATTAGTAGATAAACCACCTGAAGCAAAACCAATAACTAGCAAATGGGTTTTTCGTATTAAACGGAATGATTCTGGAGAAATATTAAAATATAAAGCACGTCTGGTTGCTAAGGGGTTTATGCAAAGAGAAGGCTTCGATTATGAAGAGACATATGCTCCAGTAGCTAGGTTAACAACAGTAAGAACATTACTTGCAATTGCGAACTTTAAAAACATGGAAATACAACAAATGGACGTTAAGTCAGCTTTTCTTCAAGGACAAATAGATGAAAACATTTTTATGGTTGTTCCAGAAGGATTTGAAAATGAAGGTAAAGTCTGTAAACTAAATAAATCCCTGTATGGCTTAAAACAGGCACCGTATTGTTGGAACATGAGGTTTAATGAGTTTGCTAACAAGGAAAATTTAAAGAAGTCTAAGAATGAACCGTGTCTATACATAAAATCAGGTAAAACTAACGTGATCTACTTGTTACTTTATGTTGATGACATTCTCCTAATTAGCAATAGCACTGAAGAAATACTTAACCTAAAAAGAAAACTTAAAGAAGAATTTGAAATGACAGACTTAGGAAATTTGAAGACGTTCTTAGGAATACAGATAAAACAGACTAAAGAAGGGATATATCTTAGTCAGAAGAATTATATTATTGACTTGTTGAATAGATTTCAAATGAGCGATTGTAAAGAAATAAAAACACCTATGGAAGTTGGATTTTTGAATCCTGCAAATTCGACAAAAGCTGATAACAAACCAGTTCGAGAATTAATTGGTTGCCTTATGTACCTAATGTTGGCAACTCGACCTGATTTAAGTACATCGTTAAACATTTGTAGCAGACATCAGAGTGATCCTACAGAATACTTATGGAAAGGACTTAAACGAATTTTGAGATACTTAAAGGGCACTATTAATTTTGAGTTATTTTATCCTAAAAATGTGAATGAAAAATTAGTTGGGTATGCTGATGCAGACTGGGCTGGTGATGAGCAGGACAGAAAGTCTACTTCGGGATATCTTTTCAAAATATTTGGTGCAACTGTAAGTTGGAGCACTAAAAAGCAGTCAACAGTAGCGACAAGTTCAACAGAAGCCGAGTATGTTGCTCTTGCTGAGTCAGCAAAAGAAGGAATTTGGCTATCAGGTCTTTTAGAAGATTTTGGTTTTCCAAAAACTGTTTTTACAATCTTTGAGGATAACCAATCTTGCATTAAACTGACTAAAAGGTGGGAGCATAAAAGACTTAAACATGTTGATGTCAAATTCAATTTTATTAAAGATTTAGTAGCAAATAAAACAGTATTAGTTACATATATTTCAACTAATGAACAGATTGCAGATATATTAACAAAAAATCTTGTTGGTGATCTGTTTTTTAAACATAGATTAGGCTTAGGTTTCGTAAATACTAATTGAAATATTTAAGTTTTTTTTACTGTTACAAATCTAAATATTTAAGTTTCTTTTACTGTTTCTTGTTTTAAAACATATGTTATTTAGAAATCTAAAGTATTTGAGAGCATTTGATTGAGGAAGGGTGTTAAAATACAATCAAACGCTATCGATACTTACCTTATGTTACTTACCTTGCGTATCCGTTAAGTGTAAACTTACCTTTAGACAATTTAGTACATCTATGGTTTGGTGTTAGATCTATAGTTAGTAAGTTAGCGTCATTGACCTCTGCGTTCTTTTTATAAAATATAATTCATTTTACTTTAATTAAACTGGTTAAATATTTGATCTGCGTTTTATTCAACAACAACAACATCGCCGGCAGTAAAAATAGAAACTCTATGATACAGTTCAGAAAAGTGCTACTTTATGTTCGTCATATACGTCACTAAAGTGATGTTTTTTGACGTGTTAAGAAAAAATATTTTAAGTTCTTTTTAAATCTTTCTGTACTTACCTTATAAAAAAAATTAGAAAAATAAATATCAAGGAAAAAAAGACCAGATATTTAAGCAATTTTGGAATTTTTTTAAGGGCACTTAGCGAGGCACTTAGCATTGTGACTAAAATTTTAGCTATTTAAATGATTTATCAAAAATCAATTCATCATTTTTTGTTGGTTAAAACTTTAAATTATTAGACCATAATGTATTTCTTTCTGATAATACTACACAGAAAATTTAAAATAAAAAAACTATTAATTTATTTTTATAAAAATTTTAAATAAATTTTTGGGAACCCTACTTTTTTAATCTGAAAATAAAACACTGTTTTAACTTTTAATTTATTTATTTCTGCAACAAGAAAGAACAACAGCTCTTGTAACATTCAAAAAACTTAAAAAATACCCATCAGTTTTTACATTTTAAATCGTACCTTTACAACATATTTTAGCCAAAGAAATTAAATCACTGGGTGTATCATTCTTCAGACATGTTTGGTGCCAACATCAAGTGTAAAAGTAAACTAGAGTGGGTTAGGTCAGTGGAGACGGTTATATTTTTCTATAAAATGTCGACATTTAATGGCATACTCTTCGCAGTAATACGACAATAACTAATAAATTAAAAAAAACTATACTTTTTTAATATTATTATACAAACCTGCGAAGAGGCCAGACTATTAACTCTCTTATAACAAAAAAATTAATTTTATTAGCGAAGTGCACGTATAGGTCACTTCTGACACTGACGTTTAGGATTTAATTAGGCTTTAGAAAGATGCTTTTGTTTTAATTTTTTTTTTGCAAAGCCACCTTGACCGAGCATAGACTTACGTGACTTTTGCATCACTAAAAACCTTTCTTTTGACCTTTTTTTGTCTTAAAAACTTTGACAAAAAAAAAAACAAAAAATATGTTTTTATACAGAATTTAGTTTTCTTCCACTTTTATAACCTCATAATTTTTTGAATATTTAAAAATAACGATGATACGGATTTTTTTTATTTGGGGGGCTTATGTGGGGTCGGACAAAAAATACTTTCAACTACTTTTTGTAAAGAATTGGATGGGCTTTAATATTATCAAAAAAAGAATTCTGTACATTTTATGATGATTGAAATATGAATTTTTGTAATGTTTGGGGGCGCCGGTACCCCCTTTGTAATTATCGGATCTTTTTCAAAAACAATAGGGTTCTTCCTTTTACCACAACCGATTTTTCCTTAAAATTTTAACTTGATTGGAATTTTTGTTCTTAAGATATCGTGTACACAAGAAATCGTGACATACACCAGACAGACAGACGGACGGACGGACAAAAAATGAAAATCTTAAAAAGTCATGAAACGCACGAATCTGCAAATTTTTGCTCTACGACGAAAATTGACGATTTTAGGATTTTTCGATCGAATTTATAATACTCTTCGACTTTGTCTGCGAAAAGTATAACAATAATTCAAAACACATTGGGGTATGGGCCTACTTAGCCACGCCTATCAAGTTCCAAGTACTACAAAATAAGTCCCGTGTGTATTTATTGAGAAACTGGAACCATAAGACTATGTTGGCTTCAAACAATGCACATTTATGATACTATTATCGTGGACATGGAATTTAAAACGATCAATTTTTGCATTGTAAATATGGTCAAAATAGTGGCTTAAACATCTCAAGTTTTATGCGAAGTGGACATTAACAAGAAACATTTCTCTGATGTTTTACGAAGATTAGAGCCAATTATTGTTATCCTGAAACAAAATTATTTAAAAAAGGAAATGTCTTCTTACTATTTTTCTTGCCGGCAGCACATTTTACATAATTTATTTTAAGAAAATACATTTGACGCATTTGTTGTCAAAATAACATTCGAAAACTAAGATAATAAACCCCATTCACAATAGAGTAAAATTCAAAAAATCAAAGGTGGCTGATAAAAAATCGTTTTAAATTCCATGTTCACGATAGTACATCTAGTAGTTTTATTTCTTTGATGGATTTTACAAAATACTGTATTTTTTCACTTTTTATGCCTTTCTTTCAGATTGAAAAACTAGAAAATTATCACATCTTTACTTTCATTCAGTTCAATTCTTATTTTTTTAACAATATTTTTTTAATTTTGCGCATTTTGGTGAGAATATTTTTTTCTATTAAAATTAAGCTTTTATATTTTTTAAATTGCACAAAACAAAATATATATTCTTAACATTTTTGCCTTACAATTAATATTTTATCTAGAACATTTTCTAAAAAGGTACATGTGCAACAAAAAAATCTTCTTGCACGTTTTTTTTTTTAAATAATACAAATTAGCTAAATAAATTCAAAATTCTACATTAATGGTGTCCAGATTTTTCAATATTATTAATTTCAGCAGCAGTAAATCCTAGAATGCTCTGAATGGCCTTGAGATGACCTTGAGAATTTTCTTTGTCCGTCAGAAAATAGTAAATTGCTGATTTTAAAAATTGCAAAGTTATTTCTGGGTCGATTTTATTTTTGGATTTGACTTCCATTAGCTGTCGGTAGATGGCCTACAAAAAATAAATTTAGACCAAAAAAAATATATCTAAGAAAATGCCAAATATTACAAGCAAAATCAGATGTCCCAAAAGATATTTATTAAACGGGGAATGTCGCGAAGCATAAAAACTGTGATTATGTAATGTTGGTTGCCTAAAATCAACAAAAAACACCACTTTCTGGTCATTTCTCAGAAGGTTTATAAGAATTAATTTTAATTAAAAATTATGCTTACCAGCAACAAAAATAAACAAAGCACTAGTTGAGATATTCTAAAGGTCCATTAATAAGCGTTTAAATTCAGAATTTTGGCAATTTAAAATGCAAAAAAATGGAGCTTCTAAATTGTCAAAATTCTGTATTTAAAATGCTTATTGATGGAACTTTAGAATCTGTCAACTTGTGCTTTGTTTATTCATGAATTGCTGGTAAGCACAATATTTGTTTAAAATGAACTCTTATAGACCCACTGAGCTATGACCAGAAAGTGGTGTTTTCTGTTGATTTTAGGCAACCAACATTACATAACCACAGTTTCTATGCTTCGCGACATTCCGCTTTAAAAGCATGCAACATACAAAAGCATTAATGTGGAAGCGACTATAAATATTAAATACAAGTGTCTAGTAGTGTTGTATCTTTATCTTTGAGGTAACTAGAGTCTAAGGTGCAGTAACTAATATTCAATTTTGAGGTTAAGTAAGTGTTATTACCTTTCTAGCACCAAGTACCCACAAAGAAAGAGCTTCTTTAGTGGAAAGCAATGGTTGTAAGTTGTTAGAACATGAGGCTAGGTCCTAAAAGTGGTTTTGCATGATTAGAAGCACAAATACACGACAAATTTGAAATATAGGTTAGGTTTTTTTAATAACGGAATAGGAAGCACAAAATGGGAACATAAAAATGTAGACATTTACTTTTAAAAACCCCCTAAATGTAAAAACTCTCTAGAACACAAAAAGGCATTAAATTTCCATGATAAAAAAATAAAAACCATGTTGAAAATTGACATACAGTATGTCCAAAAAATGCCGCATAAACGCGATGGTACGTTGTTGGGGCATGTCTAGGGAGCCCCAGAAAATTGTTAAAAAAAAAATAACTCTTATACCCTCGTAGATATGAGGCCCCAAAGTCTTATATTTTGAATATTACAGCACATATTAACGAAAAAAATGGTTTAATACAAAGCTATACAGTCTATCTTAAACCGTTCCACCATTTGGTTATTTTTTAAATGGTCGAATTAGATTTTTATAATCAATTTTATTTTACAAAATTTTCATAAAATGAAGCTGACAACAACGTCAATAAAATCTAATGCAAAAGTGTATGATCAAGACTCATAGATGGGATTTTTAGATGTATTTTCCTAGACTGCCGAATTTGTGCAATGTTGTTCGCATTTTCTAGGGATCCCTGAGAATGCCCCAAGAGCGTACTATCGCGTTTATGCGCCATTTTTTGGACACCCTGCATAAATAGTAAGTTCCCAAACAAAACTTAACTTTTTGTTAAAATAAAAATCCTGATCTTAGTAGTAGTACCTTAAAAAACCTACATTCATATTGCAGAAAAAACTTACCCTTATGTTTTCTAATTCATTTCTGGTAACTTGTAATTCCTGTAATAATTCTGGGACGGATAATTTTGCTGAATTTTCAGCTGCCAGCTCTAACACCTAAAAAAATTTAAAAATCCATTTACAGGATCTAAATTCTTAAGGAGGAGCAATTGCGTAAAAAATTTGTCAACAAGCCTTTTCAAAAATAATTCTAGGTATGCCCTTTTATAAGAGCTCCCTGAAGGAAGTTTTTTTAAAAAGTATTATAAGAAAGAATTTTTTAACATTATATTTTGTATCTAGATATTTGCAAAATTTGGTGTAAATCCAACGTAATTAGATATAACTCTTTAGGGGCTATTTAGAGGGTAAATAAATTTTTTTTACGATTGTCTAAAAACCATATTTGACATTTATTTACAAAATTTGGTGCAGTTTCACCGTGATCTTATGTAACGAATTAAAGGGGACCTTTTGGGGGGCCATAACCCCGTTTGTAAAGCAGGTAGAGCTACGCCAATTTCGGGTAGAACTCTTTGGAGTTATAAAATATAAAGTTCGTTTTTTTTTGGCAATGAAGGTAACTTCTAGAAATTACAAAATATTATCTCATTGAGAGAAAAGAGACTGATAAGAGAATGATATTTTGCAACTTCTAGAAGTTACTTCCATTACCAAAAAAAAACGCACTAATAATACGGTCCTACCCCTATAATTTTGTCGAAGTCCCTAAATTAATTAGGACAAATTGACGGTACTAAATGATGTTAAAGGTTTAAAAAATTACCTTTCGTTCCTGTTCAAGTTTAGCAGCTTCTTTTCCTTGACTGTAGATGTGCAAATAGGTGTCTTTTTGAGTCTCTTCTTGTGCTTCTAATTTTTGACAAGTCATCTCGAGTTGGTTTTCTAGTTCTTTGATTCGATCACGAGCAGTATCGAGTTCAGGGACAATTTTCCAATATCTAAAACAAAAATCAGTAGATACTTTAAAATTTTTCCATGAAAAAATAGGTAGGTAAAAGAATAATTTTCTGACCAAAGTGAAAACTATTAAAAAAAAGTATACATCTTAAAAAATTTGCAATTTTTTTTTAGAGAAGTTGAATCCATTTTTTTTCTCTTTCCATCCAATGAAACTTTTTTTACCTTTCGTTAATGTCTGCAATTCTCTGCAAAAGCTCCTCCACTTTATCATTTTGCTTGTGCTTTAATTGTGTCGTATTATCTTCATGCATCTGAATTAATTCTTTGAAACGTTTCTCGTACTCCAAAATAAGATTATCATGTTCTGATCCATGGACCAATATGTTGCAACAATCAACGGCTTTGTCGACAGATTCTGCTCTATGTCTGAAAGGCTACAAAAAAATAATTACGTTTTTAAAAATCCATTCTTTAAACACATAAAAGGTGTGTTTATCAGTTTACCAAATAATTTTGGTATATATAGGGTGTCCGCGAATAGTTTGATTTTTTTGTATGGCAAATAGCTGAGAAAAATCCAAGACATTCGGTAAAAACAGTTTTTTGAACAAGTGCCCCCCTTCGGAAATAATGGCCTTTAAGCAGGTAGACTAAAAAAACGTTATCGTAAATATTTACCAAATGTTTTGTCCAACCATCTTGATATTTGTACAATCAATAAAGGTCATAAAAACGGTCATTTTAAACCCATTTTAAAATTTGGGGCTTCTTTTAAAATGGGTTTAACACTGGTAGTGTTAATAAAAACTGCATGTAAATACTTTACCTTTAAGAATTTTGTAATTTTGTTTTTTTTTAAATACCCCAATTTAAGTTAAAACTTTTTTACCATCTTAAATTTCTGCGAAACGGTACCGTTTGTGAATAAACTGCCAAAAACACTCTAAATGTACCCCATATTTTTGCATAAGACTAGACTTTCTTTGAAATGTACATGTCACTGACCACTGTCACTAAATTGAAGTAAGTTTTTTGTCAAGTCAAACGCAAAATATGGGGTACATTGAAAGAGTTTTTGGCAGTTTATTTATAAAAGGTACAGTTTCTCAGAAATTTTAAGTATAAAAAATGTTTTCACTTAAATTGGGGTATTCAAAAAAATAAACCTAAATACAAAATTTTTAAACTGTAAATTACATGCAGTTTTTTTAACACTACCAGTGTTTTAAAAAGAACCCCAAATTTCAAAACGAGTTTCAAATTACCGTTTTTATTACCTTTTTTGATTGTACAAATTTCATGATGCTTACACAAATCATTTGGTTAATATTTACGATTACGTGTTTTTAGTCTACCTGCTTAAAGGCCATTATTTACGAAGGGGGGTACTTTTTTAAAAAACTGTTTTTCCTGATTGTCTTGAATTTTTCTCAGCTATTTGCCATATCAAAAAAAGCAAACTATACGCGGATAC
This sequence comes from Cartodere bifasciata, assembly GCA_963920755.1. Lineage (NCBI taxonomy): Eukaryota > Metazoa > Arthropoda > Insecta > Coleoptera > Latridiidae > Cartodere > Cartodere bifasciata. Next base: position 439,473 of record OY987198.1, read on the forward strand.
TCTAAACATTTTTTAAAACTTTTAAGCGATTAAAAAAAGTGCATCCAATAAAACCCCTATTCTGCTTATGTACATATGCTCGATTAATGGTTTTTCACGAGTATTTTTCCAAACAGTGTTGCCAAACTTACAGAACTTGTAGTTAAATCATCATCCTTTGAAGCAACCGACATATTAGTGTCATCAAAGTGCCCAGAATCTGTATAAGAACTCGTCAAGTCAGCATGACTTGTCAGACCATCGACATCGTTTTCAGGAGTGAACCCTTCGTTTGTACAAGTCCCACTGTGATTTTCCCGGACGGTTATAGCATCACTGGAGTTAGATTTATCCTCCGGGGAGCCAAGAGCAGCTTTGTAAAGTCGGAGTTCGACTACCTCTTTTGTGAGTTTTAAGATATCGCTGTCCTTCTGTTCTAGATCCTTTTGGGCTTGTTGGAGAAGAGTTTTGAGTTTTCGTACTTGTTTATGTGCCCTTTGGGTTGGGGTTAAGTAATCTTCTCCTGTAGCTCCTGAGTGCTGATTGCAGTGGAATACATATCTAAAAAAAAACGTAATACAATATTGTCACGATGTGTTTTTGGGCGACTTTAGGATACTTTTATGATTTAAAAAAAATAAAGAATAACATAAAATAAAGTTAATACAATTTATTTTCGTCATTAAACAGAGTTAATTAAAAGTTGTACTTGCAGTTTTTAACTAACTAGAAGGGCCCCACATTTAGCCCCCTTAGCCAGAGAAGACCTTTTGCCTTTTGCAGATCATTATTAAAGAAGCTACGTTAAATATTGTCAGCATTTTTACTATAACTCTAGGAAGTGCTAGTACCTAGGCTAGATAGCAAAACTGTTGCCAAGTCGTACTCAAATGTACTTTTTTAAATTAACTGAAAATGTTACTCGTAACAAAATGTCCAAAAATTGGCACATAAACGCGATGGTACGTTCTTGGGGCATGCCTAGGGACTCTAGGAAAATTGTTAAAAAATATCCATCTGTTATATTTATTGAGGAAAATGCGAACAAAGTTGCATAAATTCGGCAACACAGTCTAGGAAAATACATCTAAAAATCCCATCTGAGTCTTGATCATGCATTAGAATTTATTGAAATTGTTGTGAGATGCATTTCATAAAATTTTTCTTAAATTAAATTGTACAAATGTAATTCGACCATTTAAAAGATAAACAAATAGGGAAATTGTTTAAAATAGACTGTTGTTTGTATTAAACCATTTTTTTCGTTAATATGTGCTGTAATTTTCAAGATATAAACATTCCAAGTTTTGCACTTTGGGACCCCATAACTTCAAGGGTATATAAGATGGGCTTTTTTTTAAAATTTTTCTAGGGATCCCTATAGACATGCTACAATAACGTATCGTCGCGTTTATGATCCATTTTTTTTAGACACCCTGTACTCAACTTTTAAGAAGAGTTTCGTTAACCCTTGACCTTAAACCTGGCCTTAAAGGGCAAAGATTCAAACGACCAAGGAAACGACAATATGGACATTCTAGTTATTCTTTGGTGTATTACTTACTTCATGCTTCTTCCAGAAAAAGTAGTTCCATTTCTAGCCACACTGGCGTGATCACAAGAACTTGCAATACTCAAATTCGAAGTCGTACTATCCAATGAATCCATATCCCAATCTCTAGAATGACTAGAATGACCCCCAAGGGGCCCAGGTCTCATTCCATGGTAATGGTGTAAATTAGGTGTTGTGGCCAATGAACCTTTTGAATTATTACAATTTGGAGTTACTGGGGGAGTACAGGGAGTTGCTCGGGGGGATGTTATACCCTCCAACTTGTTAGGGGTTGAAAGTGTTAAGGACTGAAACAATTAGTTTTGTAAATGGGTGAGTGGGTAACATTTTAGTTTTAATTTAGTAATGAAATGTAGCTTAAAACAAGAGCGGGTTAGATCAGTGAGAGGGATAGATCATTTAAAAAGTTAAACTTAGCAGATAGCTCATTATTTATGACTTTTTTTTTATTTTTTTACACATTCTACAGGGTGTCCAAAAAATGGCGCATAAACGCGATGGTACGCTCTTAAGGCATTCTCAGGGATTCCCAGAAAATTGTCAAAAAAAACCCATCTGTTATATTCATCGAGAAAAATGCGAACAAAGTTGCATAAATTCGGCAACACAGTCTAGAAAAATACATCTAAAAATCCAATCTATAAGTCTAAAAATCCCATTTATGAGTCTTGATCATACACTTTTGCACTAGATTTTATTGACGTTGTTGGCAGCTTCATTTCATAAAAATTTTGTAAAATTAAATTGATTATAAAAATGTAATTCGACCATTTAATAAATAAACAAATGGTTGAATGGTTTAAGATATACTGTAGCTTTGTATTAAACCGTTTGTTTCATTAATATGTGATGTAATATTCAAGATATAAGCATTTAAAGTTTCGCACTTTGGGGCAACATATCTACGAGTGTATATGAGATAGATTTTTTTTAACAATTTTCTGGGGCTCCCAAGACATGCCCCAACAACGTACCATCGCGTTTATGCGCCATTTTTTGGACACCCTGTATATGATACTCTTCGCAGTAGATGATTAAAAAGGTGCATTTTTTATTTTATTGAAAGAAACGTAAAGTTTATTTTTTTTGTAAAAGGGTGGGGATACAAAAAAAATTACCAAATGCTTTTTTATAGGGAGAAATACAATCTTTAATTTTATTAAGAATATTTTTTTTCGTAAAGTTGATATTAACGAAAATATGAATTTTTTTCTACTTTGGGGGTGTTTTAAACCCTCTATTTATTACTTGATTTTTTCCAAAAACAATAGGGCTCTTCCTCTAAATGGGATTGATTTTTGTGTTAAATCTCAAGTCGATCCGATAAACCGTTCTTGAGTTATGGTGATCACAAATTTCGTTACAGACAGACGGACAAAAAATAAGTTTGAAAAGTCATGAAACGAACGAATATGAAAAAAATTTTGCTCTAGGACGAATATTAGCGATTTTAGAGAAGGTCCGACCAATCGCAATATACTTTTCGACTTTGTCTGCGAAGAGTATAACAAGGGTGGGTTCGATCAGTAAATGGGTTAGATTTGTTTTTTAGTTTTTTTTAAAAGAATCTAACCTTGTCTTTACGTTTTGTGTAAGTGATAAACCCAATACTTAAGTCAAATAATCTTTAAAATTTTGAGTTGGCAGAGCTGAGTTTTGACCCTTATAGTCTCCGTTTACCAAACATGGTGACTCCACTTTTTAAAATTAAAAGAAAGTTAATTTTCATTAGCATAACCATGTCGTCAATATCCAATAATTTAAAAATGTATGATAAGTTGCGTGTTGTACTTTTAAATTTTATAACTCTCCACTACATAAAAAACATGACATTTCAAGGTTAAAACCTAGACTATAAAAAAAACCACACAAACCAGTAAATTTTAATTATTTAAATTTTTAAATCAATGATTAAAAAATAAGGGTTAGTTTTAAAACAAACAAAAAAAATACCAAAAACAAGACTTAGGAATTTCACTCACCAGACTATTAGTCCTAAACTTCGGCTTGCCTTGAGGGTGGTTTTTAACCCCCCCGTTCGTTTCTGGGTTACTGCAACCCTCCATATCCAAATTGCACCCCAAACTAGGTCGATTTTGTACACCCTTTGAAGTCAATGCTCCTTCTTGAGTCGATTCGACCCCGAATCTGTGTCTACTAATGTTGGACACTTGGTGACCTCTACTAAGGGTAGAAACCTCCCTTCTTAAACTCAAATCATCCCCTTTGGTGTCTATGAAGGACCTCCCGCGTCTAAGGGTGGTTTTAGGACAATTTGAAGTGGTGTAGACTTCTGTTTTTGTAGGGTGTGTTTTCAGGGGGTTGTACTCTGCAGCGCTGACAAGTAATCGATAATTGGAGCTTGTGGCGCCATCCTGTGGTGAAGTAGCGAAGCTGCGTTCGCCTTTTAAGCGTAAACTGTAGGTTTTTCGTATTGGGGAAGGGGATGTTGATGATAAGGGTATTTTTGACTTGGGGGGTGTGTTTGAATACTGTTTTTCTTGTGTGGTTTGTTGTTTTTTGGTATTTGTGGTGTTATCGGGTGGTTCAGTAAACATTTTAGCGCTCATTTTTTTTTAATGCACCCTTAAGGTTATTTTTAGTTGGTCATTGACAAGAAGGGTGTTTTCTGAAATAAGAAAAAAATGTTTTTAAGTTTAATAATGACAAAATTAAAACTAGAATTACACCGTTTAATAATCTAATTCACCCCTATTCCAAAATGTCTTTATAACAACATAAAAAAACAAAAAGATGTTAGGTTACTAGATTAAATAAAATAAACAACAAGAGATTTTGGGTTATGGGTCCAAAATGAGTCTTTTTCGGGCGCTGTCAGTTCATTTAGAAACTGGAATTTTTAGGGTTGTGTTTGTTATGTACTATCGTGCACATGTAATTTAAAATGATTTTTTATCAGCCACCTTTGATTTTTTTGAATTTTACTCTATTGTAAACAGGGTTTTTTATGTCAGTTTTCGAATTTTATTTTGACAACAAATGCGTCAAATGTATTTTTTTAAAATAAATTATGTGAAATGTGCCGCCGGCGAGAAAAATATATTTTTTTTTAAATAATTTTGTTTTAGGATAACAATAAGGCTCTAATCTTCGTAAAACATCAGAGAAATGTTTCTTGTTAATGTCCACTTCGCATAAAACTTGAGATGTTTAAGTCACTATTTTGACCATATTTACAATGCAAAAATTGATCGTTTTAAATTCCATTTCCATAGAAAATTTAAAATGATGCAATTTAGAATCTAGTAGTGCAACTTCTATGGCATTATAAAATTTATTTATAGAAAATGTAAGACAACTTTCTCTTTTGGTATTTAATTAGTTAAAAATTAAACGGAAGCATGGTGAATTACGTAATTTATATTGGTTTTATTAAAATTACTCATGAATCATGAATATTGCAAAAAATATTTTTTTTTTGATTTTTAGAATTCGATAGGCTAAGATAGAAATAAAACATGGCAATTCTTACAATAAATATATAACAGCCTGATTTTTTATTTGTGTTAGAACATTTATTCAGGAAGCTAAATCCACAAAATGCACATAAATAAGAGTTTAGGGTTGGCGTGGTAGCTCCCAAAAAACCCCCTTTAATTTGCAACATTAGATCACGATGGATCTGTACCAAATTTAACAAATAGGTGCTAAATATAATTTTAAAAAGATTTCTGGAAAAATTACCCCTCTAAAAAAATTACTTCTCTTCCTAAATGGCTCACGAGAAGTTTCCTAAATAGATGTTATAACCAAAGAGATTATATATTTACAATAGAGAAGGTATAAAAATTCATTGTTTGTGGCCAAGATCTTTTTGTTTCCCAATGTAAGTTATATGGTCTAATGAGTAAGTGGATGTAAATAAACAAACGATTTCAATGGAACCAACCTATGATAGCCTTTTAGATCTTGGACCCACACACTGAAAATATGTTATGATTATAAGCAATTTATTTCTAGTTGTTCTATTTCTATGGTTATAACACATTTAAAAAATCTGACTGTTGTATACTTTTTGCAAGATCAAAAATTACTTATCTTGGTCTACAAATGGATTGACGTTTTCTTTTGCAAATAATTTTGGCTGATGTACTTCTGACTAAAAATACAAAAAATTGCCTTGTATTTAATTTAAAAACGCAAAATTTTAAGGCAACCGAAAAAAAATTAATAACATAGTAAAATTTTAAATGTTGTTTATCCTAGTAAAATTCAAGTTTTTTAAAATTAATCTAGCCTTGGCATAATAACTTAGTTATTAAATAAAACAAAAAAACATTAAAATAAAATATTTTGCTTACCTTTTTATCACAAAATTCATCAATAAAAATTAATGTCATTTTCACAAAAATGTAATCACTTCTTTTTAGGTACCTCACATTAACTTAAAAATTACCTTAATCAGGTAAACTGTTAACATAAGTATTGAAAATTATTAAAACACATAACACAGCAAAATAATAATTCACAATTTTATCACATAAAAATTAAAGTACACGTAGGAACACTATTTTTATTATTCAATATTTTATTTATAGAGAAATTAAATCTTAAAATTAAAGTTTTGTTTACTAGTTCACTAGCTGTGTACAAAACGTGTGTACAACAAATTATTTTTGTACCCCACTTTTGTCATTTTGAAATAATTACCTACACCAAACTGTAGAGGTAGACGTGTATAACTGTTCTGGAACGAGGGGCATACCATTCTGCAAAAATATGTACTACCGTGAACATGGAATTTAAAACGATTTATTATCAGCCACCTTTGATTTTTTGAATTTTGGTCTATTGTAATTGGGTTTTTTATGTCAGTTTTCGAATGATATTTTGACAACAAATGCGTCAATTGTATTTTATTAAAATAAATTATGTAAAATGTGCTGCTGGCGAGAAAAATAGTAAGAAGATATTTCCTTTTTTAAATAATTTTGTTTAAGGATAACAATAAGGCTCTAATCTTCGTAAAACATCAGAGAAATGTATCTTGTTAATGTCCACTTCGCATAAAACTTGAGATGTTTAAGCCACTATTTTGACTATATTTACAATGCAAGAATTGATCGTTTTAAATTCCATGTCCACGATAGTACATTTTTTTGTTGATTTATGCATTTTGTCAAAAAAATGCTAAAACTTTTGGTTTAGTTCAAGTTTTATAAAAACAGGTTCATTAAGTTTTTGATATGTTTACCCCTCGATTAAAGATAACAAATTTTACTTACGTATACCTGCTAACTGGGTCTCGATTCTTGAAGCTAAACTATGCTTGCCAAATAAACTACATGGAACAGTCTATGAAAATTTAAATACATATTTCTATATCTCTATTTTAGTGAATCATTTACCTTAATTCGGGTTAAGTCGACACTCGTCGTCTAGTCGATCATGGGCGCATGGGCCAACCTTCTTCACTCAATCTACCTTGAATAAAAGATTAAAGAGTAAGGTTCGAATGATCAATTTTTTACCTGTGGTTATTTCTTTGTGTCAAAAATCTGACTTGAAAATAAATAGGTATTAATATGATTTTTAAATTCAGATTTTCGACACAAAGAAATATGCTATTTATATAAAATCATGATACGTTTGTAACCCTATTTTTCTAGTTTTAAAAACGACATTTAGTTATAATATACGATGGGGCCCTCATGTAGATGTGCTATTTATGTAGTAGAATTGACGGGAGCTCAACGGTGATGACTTATACGAGCTTCTAGAATATCTGCGAGTTTGAATGTCTAGCCTTAAAGGGGAATGTCGCGAAGCATAGAAACTCTGATTATGTAATGTTGGTTGCCTAAAATCAATAAAGAAGCACTTTCCGGTAATTGCTCAGTGGGTTTGTAAGAGTTAATTTTAATTAAAAATTATGCTTACCAACAACATAAATAAACAAAGCACAAGTTGAGATATTCTAAAGGTCCATCAACAAGCGTTTAAATACAGAATTTTGGCCATTTTTTGCATTTTAAATTGCCAAAATTCTGTATTTAAACGCTTATTGATGGATCTTTAGAATATGTGCATGCTTGTGCATTGTTTATTTATGTTGCTGGTAAGCACAATTTTTAATTAAAATTAACTCTTTTAAATCCACTGAGCAATGACCAGAAAGTGCAGTTTTTTGGTGATTTTAGGCAACCAACATTACATAACCACAGTTTCTATGCTTCGCGACTTTCTCTGTTAAGACGTAAGGTTATTTTTGCGTTCATAGGGAATTTATTGTTAAATTTCTTGGATCACACGATGAAATGAGTAATGCCAAATATTTCAAGAATCGAGGTCCAGATTAAGGTACTTAAAATCTATTATTAACGTGAGCATTGAGCGTAAACTTTGCTAATAAGCCCTGTTTTATTATACTCTTCACTGATTTAATTATAATTTGCTTTAAAAATCTTAAAAGTTTCTGCGGAATTTTTTTTTTTCGACGTTTTAGAAAAAAATTGTTAAAATAAAGAAACAGTAATTCTTTTTGCGTTTATTTATTAAAATAGAAACTTTTGGTTTACAAAACTGAAGGGTGAAATCCTTTCCACCCCTATTTTTATTTCTTAGTGCCTCCTTTCTTTTAAAATTAATTTAATAAATTAAAAAAAAAAAGAAAAACATAAATTTTATTCAAAAATGCTCTTTTCATTATTATCCATCTCCAGTATTAACTTTTGGGGGTTGTAACTTGACTGTTCACCCCCTAGTTCAGTTGGAAGAACGTCTTTATGGATATATTTGTGCAAATTACTTAAATTTCTACCATGAAAATAAATATTTTCTTGCATTTCTTGATCGAGGAAGGCCTTGCAAAGAAGGGTTAACATACTTGATAAATACCACCCCAACGAACCTACGAAGTGGACTTCCTTTATTTTGACAGGGTAACTTTGCGCCAACCCTAAAAAAAAATATCAAATTTTAGGGTGAAAATTAAACTTTTTTTAGATGAATCTAGTGCCCTAAAATCTTTGTAATTTTTTAAACGCAAAGTAGGGCATGTGACCCCTCATTTTAAAGGTATTTTAATTTCCTAGACAATGTTCTATATAAAAAAAAACAAACCTTTTACTACCAAGCTCAGAAACGATCTGTTAATAAAAGTAGATTTCCAAAAATTAAATCTGTCCCAATCCACAATGATTACAAATCCATTATTTTGATTGTGAACATCCTCTAAAGAATGGTTTAAACATTTTAAAAAGGTCTTGTATATTGTTGTAAGAGGGTAGCTGGTGTCCCAATTATTTGCATAAAAAACTATGACAGGTCTGCATTTTTTGTCTTTTTGTGGTAAAATTCCTAAAAAAAAAACAAATCTTTGATAGAGATGTTGAATAACTAGATTCTGCATTCTTTAAAATTAAAATAAATAAAGATATTCAGAAATAGAGATTTATTTGGTGAAAAAAAATGTAAGTTTTGAAAAAATAGATTTGCCTTAAACTGTGTTTTCAAACTAATTAAAAGCCGTAGAAAACAAATCAGCAATCAGATTTTTTCCAAGTGCTTTCGTTTTTTTGCTACAGCTTTTCAAAGTTGGCCAAATTTTAAAAAAGCTCAGCAAAAAATTATTTTGTCTCTGATTATAATAAAACTTATTTTTTTTTTAATTCCCTTTTTGTTGCAGAATAAGAATCTGCATTTAGATATTTTCTGAAAAAATTATTTTAAAAATTAGAGCATTTTGAAGAAAATTGTATGTCGCGTTGGAAGTTGTCTTTAAAAGCTCATAGCAGTTAAACCAAAAGCATTTGGACTATTTAAGTGCTAGATTCGGATTAGGCAGCTCGTTTTACATAAGCATTGATGGCATTTATTGCTGGCAAAAATTACTTGTGGCCGTAATATTCAAAAAAGTGAGAAAATTTGGACTCTTACCCCTTGTTACAAAATGAGGTAAATTTTGAAAAAATAGATTTGCCCTTAACTGTGTTTTTATGCTAATTAAAAGCCGTAGAAAACAAATCAGCAATCAGATTTTTTCCAAATGCTTTTATTTTTTTGCTAGAGCTTTTCAATGTTCACAAATGCTTAGCAAAAAAATTTTGTCTTTGATTACAATGAAACTTATTTTTTAGATTGCTTTTTTTTTGTAGAATAAGAATTTGCATTTAGATTTTTTCTAAAAAAAATATTTTAAAAATTAAAGCATTTAAAAAAACAGATGTCGCATTGGAAGTTGCCTTTAAAAGCTTAATACGTGGTGTTATCTTCAAGGTAAGATAATTTGAAGTTTCGCACTTTGGGGACTTATATCTTCAAGGATATACAAGATAGATTTTTTTAACAATTTTCTAGGAATCCTTAGGCATGCCAAATTAGAAGCAATCAGTTTTTTGCAAAGAGATTATATATTTACAATAGAGAAGGTATAAAAATGCATTGTTTGGGGTAAAGATCTTTTTATTTACCCAATGTAAGTTATATGGACTAATGAGTAAGTGGACGTAAATAAACAAACGTTTTCAATGGAACTTCCCTATGCCAGCCATTTAGATCTTGGACCCACACACTGGTAATGTAATGATTATAAGCAATTCATGTCTAGTCATTCTATTTCTATGGTTATTTGCTAGTATATTTACCTGGCAGGACGTTTTCCAGACAATTTCGTATTTCTTTAGATTGGATGGTTAGATTTTTAAAGAGATCACTGTTTTCTGTCCTATAGGCACAATAGTTTTTTATTAATTGGTACGCATCATTAACGATTGAATCTTTGCAGTATAAAAATTTGTATAAACTTTTATTGTCTTGAGGGAAAATTTCACGAATCTCAAAATCCTCTTCCAGAAGTTTTCGGAGCTTTTCCAGATTAGTGTCACTGTTTATATGAAGTTCTTTTAAGTTTAGGATTGTTCTTTTTGGAGGAAATGTACCCGTGTAATTTTTATAAAGAGATTTGTTTGCTTCGGGCACATAGTCTATGTAATGATTTGTGTTAAACATCTTTTTTTGCACTTTTTGAAGCACTAGAGGTTGATTTTTAGGTACATAGCGTAGTGAAAATTAATATTTTTTGATAATTTTTACTGATATCGATTGTGATAAAAAAGTTACCTTGAAATAAATTTGTTTTAGTAGATAATTCGGTATGTTGTAAATTCGATAAATTATTGCACTTGTCGACACTTTACTTTTAATTGTTTTTTTTTTATGTAATAAAATTATGCCAAAATTTCACCAAAAATAAGTTTATTTTTTAAACCATTTTTTAACTAAAGAAATTTTTTTACCGCGCCCTTAAATTTTGTGTATCAATATTTAAAATGACACACTTGTTTACTGATTAGCAAAATAAATTATTACATACTGATTACCTACCAGGAAAATTATGATAAAATGTGCCTCAATTTTTAAATGTGGTTTAAGGCTAGAGTTTTAAATTCCCAGATTCGAAAATCTGTGTTTCTAGAAGCTCGTATAAGTCAATTCTACTAAATAGCACATCTACATGAGGGCCCCATCCTATATTAAAACTAAATGTAGTTTTTAAAACTAGAAAAATAGGACTACACACGTATTGTGGTTTCATTTTAATCGGTTATTTCTTTGTGTCGAAATTCTGACATCAAGAATCATTATAATATTTTTGTTTTTTGAAGTCAGACACAAAGAAATAATTGATTTAAATGTAACCATAATATGTTTGTAGTCCTATTTTTCTAGTATTCAAAAATACATTTAGTTTGAATATAGGATGGGGCCCTCATGTAGATGTGCTATTTAGTAGAATTGACGGAAGCTCAACGGAGATGACTGATACGAGCTTCTAGGAGCACAGATCTTCGAATCTGTGAATTTGAATCTCTAGCCTTGAAGTTTCTAGCCCACATACAGGGTGTGCCAGTTTAAGGGCAACCATTGTAATTCCGGTTACCTTAAGATTTTTTTTGTTAACTAGCTAAATTATAATTTTTAAAATAAAAAAAATAATGTACTTCGTTTTTCCTAAATACTACTTTATTGGTAATAAAAGTTAAAGAATATCACAGATATTTTTTGAGTATGTATAAGAGAGAATACTAAAAAATAAATAGATATTATACAAAAAAATTGCCTAACTAAAACATTTAAAAATTAGTAGATCATTTCTTAATTATTTTTGCTTTGTCTAATCTATTTTCAAAAATATACAGTGTCTTAGTAAAATTATAGTTATAGGTACAAGATTACAAAACAATACTTTTTATGCCTTGATAATTGTTTAAAAATTTAAATTTTTGAACGGTTTAATATTTTGTTTCAAAGTTTTTAATAAAAACTAATTTTTAATTGAAAGAAAATTAGTATTTTGAACAAATTTAACCAAGAGAGAGGAGGATTTTTGTCTCGTAGTGCTAAGGTCTGTTTAAAGATACTTAACGCCACTTAACTTTATTTAAATTAACGCAAACTTAATCTAGATTTATAGATGAATTAACTTAACTTCACTTAGAATTAACGTATTGCGAATTAAATGAATTATACAAAAGATAAAATCGAATTTACACATTCAATTTACTTAACTTTACTTACAGGTTATATTTCTTAATTTTGACAAATTTTAGCTAATTCAGGGTAGAGTGAGCATCTTCACTAGAACCATCTATCGGCTACTAGATTAAATTTTTAAAATTACAAAGATAATCTAAGAATAAACATGAATGTTGGTAAGAAATACGACATAAACATTTACCTATAGATGGCGTTTACTGTTCTAAAGTAACGTGTTAATTTATACTATAAATGCATTAATTTGGTTGCGTCAAGTTAAGTGGAGTTAAGTAGCTTTGAGTGGCGTTAAGTTAATTTTTAATTTAACTATAAATTACACTTTAATCAAGTTTTAAACAAGGTTAAGAGCCCGACATCCCACTTCCTCTTATCAGTGAATACGGACTTATTACTCAATGCTCTTATGCAAATTCATGTACAACTTAGGCCCCAGTTTTTAGAGTTATTATTAACGCGATTGTTCTAAAATTTTGACAATATCATATTTACTTCTCTTAAAGTGCCGCATGTTTGGCACATTTTGTTTTGGGTTCGTAGTTTAAGATAAATAACAGTTGTTGTTTTTAGCATAGTACACCCTACTTTAAACTGTTATTTTTGCTAAACTACGAATCCAAAACAAAATGTGCCAAACAAGCGGCACTTTAAAAGAAGTAAATATAATATTTTTAAAATTTTAGAACAATCGCCTTAATAATAACTCTAAAAACTGGGACCTAAGTTGTACATGAATTTGCATAAGAGGAAGTGGGATGTCGGGCTCTTAAGACAGTATTGTTTTTTCACTTATGGTAATGTAAAGTTACAAATAGTATATTTTTTATAAAATGTACTGTTCGTTTTGCATCATTTTTAACCAAACTTCAGGATTATACGAGGGTTCTTCGCCACCTAACTCAGCAGGAAGAATATCCTTATGCACATATTCGTGCAGTAAACTTAAATTATTACCATGTACAAAAATTCTCTCCTTTATTTTTTCCTTCAAAAATTGCTTTATAACCAAAAGCGATGCCTCGATATACCAGGGCTGTCCTAAGAAATGTATCCCTTTAAACTTAGCAGGAAAACAATCCTGCAATCCTTCAATCATTAATTTTAACGTCGCAGGTTTTAAATTTGTTGATTTTCTGAAAGAAAACTCAGTCCAGTCAACTATGACAACGAAACCATTGGCTTGATTGTGAAGGTCATTTGTGAGGTATTCCAAGGTCAACAGGAAGGCCCTGTAGATTGAGATAAGGTCATAGGAACAGTCCCAGTTGTTGGCTGTTAGTAAAAGGACACATCGTCCTTTGCGGTCCTTTGAAGTTAATACGCCAGGAAGAGAGTTTAAAATAGCTGTTTGAATGTCTTGAGATTCCAAAGAGAAGTTTTTAAAGATGTCTGGGTTTCTTTTTCTGTACCTGGAACAAAAACAGGAGTGTGTTAGATCAGAGAATGGGTTAGAAGGTACTCTTTGCAGAGGTTGTTTTTTTTTTATGAAAGTAAACATTTTATAATATTCTCTTTGCAGTAATAATCCAATGCATTATTATTTGCAAGAAGGATGCAAATTATTTTTTGTATTAAAAATAGGTAAAATTTGTTTGTTTTTTAAACGAGTGATAGTATAAAAAATTGTAAAATGCATTTAGATAAATAAAAATATACACTTTTTAATGCAATGAAAAATATTTTCTTATTAAATTAATATTAGCCAAAATAAGATATTTTTTCAACTTTGGGGGAGCTTTTTACACCCTATTTATTGTACGATTTATTCCAAAAACAATAGAACTGAGATTGATTTTTGTATGAAATTTCAAGTCGATCCAATTAACCGTTTCTGAATTGTGCTTAAAATGGCGTAGTCATATAAAACGACAAATATTGTGTTTTACTTTTTTAAAATTACCAAATGAATTCTAATTGACTCGGTCAATTGTGAATTTAATTTTACAAAATTTTTACGACATAATTAGCCCAATAATTCTATTTAAAATTTGTAGGTTCCTTAAAAAAAATCCCAACCAAGATCTGCTTATGCAGGATTGTAGCCACTACCCCCAGGAACATAAAAGTGAAAAATTCCCACAAAATTTCCGTGACGTTTAGCCCCCATCTTGCATAGAAGTGAGGAGTTAGTTTTTTGTTAATACCTAAACTATTTGGCACTTTTGAAGAAAGTTTTAAAAATTTTTAGGAACATTATTTTAATAAGAATACAATCATTTTTAGAAAAATAATAAATTACCAAAATGAACGATTTTATAGCACTTTTAAAATGTGCTAATTTGGTCCTACAGAGAACGCAGCAATCTATGCTTCAGAACTCTATGACTAAGATAGACGATTATGATGAAATAAGGTGATTTTCAAAGTGCTACAGAATCTTTAATATTGTTGATTTATTATTTTTTTAAAAATGATTGTATTCTCATTAAAATAATGTTCCTAAAAATTTTTAAAAACTTTTTTTAAAAGTGCCGAATAGTTTAGGTATTAACAAATAACGAACTCCTCACTTCTATGCAAGATGGGAGCTAAACGTCACGGAAATTTTGTGGGAATTTTTCACTGTTATGTTCGTGGGGATAGTGCTTACAATCCTGCATAAGCAGATCTTGGTTGGGATTTTTTTCTGGGGGCATTATTAGAATGATTGGGCTATAATGGAATTATTTAATTTCAAACAAAAAGTTGTCATTTTAGGCACAATTCCCCTAGTAAATTTAATTTTTTATAATTTTCATAACATAAATCTGACTTACCAATAGTAATTTTGGACTAGTTGAAACGAAGAAAGCACATCAAATTTTCGGGTGTGTAAAAACTTAGACATTGTAATATCATCCTGTTTCATATTATTCTTTAATTCTTCGTCGTCGCATCGAAAAATCATGTTTCTTAAGGCACTTATTGAGATACTTCGGTCTTCTTTGGTAGCTGGTATTTTTGGTTTATCGGTTAATAAAATTTCTGGTCGACGCCAATTTAGATCCATAAATTCTGCCATGATTTTGTGCTCATTTATTTGTTTAATTGTTAGATTAGAAGAGAAAGTACTGTTTGATTTGTTTTAAATTAATGTTTAAGTTTGGAGTGATTTAGTTTATTTAAAGTACTGGTGATCTAAAAAAGAAGCAATTTATTAGAGATTATAGCTGAATTAAGAATGGTAAAGGAAGGTACACTTCGCAAATGCATATTTTTGTAATTTTTAAAATTCGTTTTTTTTATTTAACTTTTTTTTATGTGTTTTTTTTTGTATTGGTTTCAAAAATAATTATACTCTTTTGGAAAATGGCTTTTTACTATTTTATTTTTTGTAATTCGTCCTATTTTTCTTGGGTAAATTAAAAAAGAAAACAATTTTTTAAACTATCTTATATTTCTACTTTTTTCTAATAAAATTATTCTTCTTCATTGTTAAGAGTGGAAATTATTCTTTGATCAAACAATAACCAGAACATGTGGTCAAATATTTAAATTTGATTACAGATGCAAACAGTTTTTTTTGTTCTTTTATTAATTATTGGACTCCTATACGTGATATTTAATAGGAATATTTTTTGTTACTCTTATTGGAAATTTTTTTGGTATATTTATTTTTTGTTGAGTATCTACAGAATGTAAAAAAAATGGCGCATAAACGCAGTGGTACGCTCTTGGGGCATCCCTAGAAAATTGTCAAAAAAAAATCCATCTGTTAAATTTATTGAGAAAAATGCAAACAAAGTTGCATAAGTTCGGCAACAATCTTAAAAACTCATCTAGATTTTTAAACATACATTTTTGCATAAGATCGTATTGACATTGTTGTAAGTAATTGTAAAGCTTCATTTCATAAAATTTTTGCAATATGAAACTGATTTTAAAAATGTAATTTGACCATTTAAAAAGAGAAACAATTGGTAGAATAATTTTAGATAGATTGTGCCTTTGTATTTAGCCACTTATTTCGTTAATATGTGCTGTTATCTTAAAGATTTATAAGCCTTTAAAATTTCTAACTTTGGGGCCTAATATTTCCAAGAGTATATGAATTTTTTTTAACAAATTTCTGGGGCTCCCTAAACATGCCCCAACAAGGTACCACCGTGTTTATATGCGCCATTTTTTGAACACCTTGTTTACATATCGTTGAAAACTTTTTATTGTTAAAGTTGAGATCAAATCAGTATTTATATCGTTGTATTTGAAAAATTTGAAAATATCGTAATTCTGTTTTTGTATGTATAAAAAAGTTTCAAATAATATCGGTCGAAAAACAATTTTTGACATAATAATTACTCTTTAGGTACTTACCATTTTTTTGCACTAGACAACCATTATTGAACACAATACATCTCCAATTATTTGCTAAATTACTTAAAAATTTGCGACAGATGCTTTTTGAAAGGGGTATTATAATAATGAATTCAAAATTCAAGGGAATAAAATTGCAAAAACTTCTTGCTTAGTTTAAAAACACAGAGGTACTGCTACTTTTATTATAGGTTAGCACATATTTAGTTTATTACAATATTGATCAACATTACTTTTAAAACTTTTAACTGCACTTATTTCAAACATTGCAAAATGTAAATATGTTCTCTTTTACAACATGTAACACGTCACAGCTCATAGTTATTCTATACAGCAAGCGTTCCTTCATTGAACTTTAATAACAGTACCTGTTGAGGTACCTCAACCTGTTAGTCATAAGCATGGCATTGGTAGTTCCCCATAGACTATAGAATTTTAGATTCTGGAATAAACCCACCTATAATCGAATAATAAATGGCTTCAGAACTGTGCGCATAAACGCGATGGTACGCTCTTGGGACATTCTCAGGGAACCCTAAAAAATTGTCAAAAAAAATTCCAAAATAAACTGGAGTAAAGGTTTTCTTGTTTTCTAATCCATGTTCTGTCTGTAATTGTGTAGTCTATGGCAGTACCTACCTTGTGTTGCCTTTTGTAGAACGTAGGTTCCATCGCGAGTACCACCACCGGTACCATGATGGGCCCCGAAGTTGAGTCGGGCACCCGAGTTCATGTAGCCTAACAGCCTAAATAATAACGAATGATTTTAAGAATGAAACATGTTTTCTTGGTTGCCTAGTTTTTGACCCCAAGCACTAATTTTTTAAATGTAACACATTTACAAAATTGGTGCTTGGGGTCAAATTTGGGCTATAATTTTTACAAAAACTGTCAGTCTGTCTAGCAAGTAGTAATGCTTTGGTTCCACAACATTTTGACAATGAAATTAATTATTTTATAGCTTAAAATTTTCGATGAAATTGGGTCATATGATGGCTTTACAAAGGGCTTTAAAATTAAATAAAAAAACTGTAACATAATATACCTGCGAAAAAAAATTTTTTTAAACAGTTTTGAATTCAAAATTAGGTACCTATAGGTATGTTATTTTTCCAAAAAAGAACTTTGGTTTGTTAAAAATAACAACATCCTTATGAGTTTACACAAAAATACCTACTTACAAAACAGCAATAAATAATAAATCCTTGAAAAAATTATGTGAAAGCTAATTATCATTACTTTTTACCTACCAATAAATAAAAAAATACAAAAAGTACATACCAATCTAGACAAATATAGGTGTTCAAAAAAATCGAACCACAACTAATAAAATTCAAAAATCAAACTTATTATAAAAAAAAATTATAATAAGAGGTTTACTCAATATAAAAAAAAATATTTTGATAATAACTAAAATATGATTTCTTTATTTGGGCAGCTCCGGAGTCTTCTTAGTTATTATCCAATTTTTATCAAAAACAATACCAACCAAGATATTAATGAGAACAATTTTTTCTGAATAGTAGATCTACATGAGGGCCTAATCGTATATTAAAACTAAATGTAGTTTTGAAAACTACAAAAATAGGGCTACAAACGTATTATGGTTTTATTTAAATCGCATATTTCTTTGTGTCAAAAAACTCAAAAAACAAAAATAGTATAATGATTTTTAAAGTCAGATTTTCGACACGAAGAAATAACCGATTTAAATAAAACCATAAAACGTTTGTAGACCTGTTTTTCTGGTTTTCAAAACTACGTTTAGTTTTAATATAGGATGTGGCCCTCATGTAGAAGTGTTATTTAGTAGAAGACGGGAGCTCAACGAAGATGACTTACTAGCTTCTAGGAGCACAGATCATCGAATCTGTGAAGCTGAATTTCTAGCTTTGAGTATTTTATGCATTTTCAACTTTTTTGTGTCACCCTGTATTGTAATTAGCTTATCAAAAAAACAAGTGTGTGCCAAATTGATATCGTAATTATAAAGTTCTTCCATTTTGTGACTTTGTAGTCTGCGTTTTGAAAAGTCCGCTATAAACAAGTTCTTTTATTTTAATTCAAACGTGTAACCCAGTAGTTCAAAAAAAAAGCACAAAAAAAGTTAACAAAATGATGAGAAAATGTTTTCACTTATTCGCACTTTTTCATTTTATGTACGGTATTATTTACGATCAATTATACATTGATGTACCTGAAATGGCTCGTGGAACCTTCCCAAAACATCCAAAAGGGCATGAAACGCCGTTTTTCAAAGGACGACTTGCTTTTTTAACTATTTGGACTTTGGTAAGTTTCAAAAATAGCCAAAATACACAGAAACGTAAACAAATACCATGCTTCCATCTATCGGGCGTTTTGAGAACTGAGACTCAGTCGGTAATACAGAGCACTAAGAGGTGCCGCCATCTATAAAGCGAAGGTCTAAGCGCGTGCAGAGAACTGTATTTTTGACGTTTAGCTAACCTTGAAATTGTGAAAAATGCATCTAAAATAATTATTTTTTTTCTTATAAACCTTTAATGTGTTAAAAAGTACAACGTGTAATAGAGAATGTATCTCATCTTTCTAATTAATCAAAATAATCAAGGTCAAGCCAACTAGACTGTTTTTAACTTAAACTTTGGACCTATATTTTTGTGTGTTCTAAAAAAGTTGTCTTGTTCAAAAAACGCTTTTTGGTTGTAAATTAAGTGAAATTGTGTGTAAAAATGGAGTGGTTAACGATAGTGCATCTTATTTTTGCTGTGCATTTCTGGTTTGCTTGTTTTTATGACTGGAATTTTGTAATTATTCCCCATGACGTCGAAAGAATGGGTCCATTTAAATCAATCGGGAAACTCAAGTTTTTGACCTATTTGAATGCGGTTAGTTGCAATTTTTAAGTGTTTTATTTACGCATTCAAAAAATCCCACATTTTTTACAAGCCGGGGCAGTGTTGCCACATTTTTTTAACGTAAACAAATACGGTGAAAATGAGCTGTTTAATTTTTTTAATATTTGTGTTTTTTTGTAGTTGCTGCAAGCTTTCTTCTTTACTGTTTGTGTATTGAATGATTTCTTTGGTTCTACAGAGAATAATATAAAGAAGAAGGCACCCTTAATTCGAAGATTTAAAGATTCGGTAAGATTTTTGAGTACCTAAAATTATTGTAGCCCTTTCGAAAAAAAGGCACATTTGTTAAAAATCATTTTGCTTTAAACTGTTTTTTTATACTAATTTGAAGCCCTAAAATCCTAGAAATCAAATCAGTTATTAGATTTTGTCCAAGTGCTTTTGTTTTTTTGCTAGAGCTTTTTAAAGTTGACCAAAATTTTAAAAAGTTTCAAAAATGCCTAGCAAAATTTATTTTTGTTTCTGATTTTATTAAAACTTATTCTGTAGATTGTTCTATTCATGTAGAATACGAATCTGCATTTTGATTTTTTGTAAAATAATTTTTTTGGCCCTTAGAGCATTTTTAAAAAAATAAGGTTGCGCGTTTGAAATTGTCTCAAGCAACAAAACTAAAAGCGTTGGAACTATTTAAGTGCCAGAATCGGATTCACCAGATCGTTTTACATAAGCATTAAAGGCACTTATTGGTGACAAAAATTATTTGTGGCCATGCCAATTAAATAACTGTAAATATTTAGACCCTTACCCCTTATCTAAAAATAAGGCAAATTAAAAAAAAATTGATTTTTCTCAAACTGTTTTTAAGATAATTAAAAGCTGTAGAAAACAAATTAGCAATTTGATTTTTTCCCAATGATGAGAGAACTAAATAGATGTAGCATCATTTAAATACTGCTGCACAATATTAGGGTAGATGATAAACACTTGCAAGTAAGGGCGGGAAGATGTTGATGTTGCCCCCTCTCCACGCTAACTTGTGTAACGTTTAACATTACAATACCGTATCATTTCCAAGGGAAGCATTTATTTTAAAAAACGTCTGCAATTTTAAAGCAAAATTCGTGATTTAGGTTAATAAATTACACATTCAAGCGATATTTTTTAAGGCAAAATTTGGGACGCCTTTTGAAACAAAAATTAACATTCTATTTGTTACTTTTGTGTACAAAAAAGCAACATGTGTTGTCGCCACTATTCGACGCCGCTAATGAAGTTTTCTAACCTCACATTTGTAAATTTGTATGTAAATTTTGCGTAAACAAAGCAAATTTTAAGAAAATTAAGATATTATAGTGCATTAAATGGTAAATATCAGTGTTTTACAATGCAATATCATAAAAAAAGACATAATTAAAGAAATGTAGCAGTTGGTGTTATGATTCTTGTCAGCCTATCAGAGATAAGGTAAATATAAACACTTCTCATAACCCCACAAAAGGTTTGTTTATCAGTTTAGCAAATAATTGTGGTGTATATTATATCTATTTAACTCTCTCATCATTGATTTTCTTCTAAGTGCTTTCGTTTTTTTGTAAGAGCTCACTAAAGTTGGCCTTTTAAAAATGTAAAGTTGGCCTAACTGTTTTTTTTTGTTGCAGATTTTTTCATGTTTGGCCTTCCCATTATCACTTTTCGTGGGTTCAACGTTTTGGGCGATATATTTCGTCGATAGAGAATTAGTTTTTCCTAAATCAATTGATCCTTATTTTCCAACATGGTTAAATCATTTAATGCACACGAATATTATGATTTTTTCAATATTTGAACTTTTTACATCTTCTAGAAAATACCCTAGTAGAAAATTCGGTTTAGGCGTATTATCTATTTTTATGTTAGCGTATTTAGTTTGGATTCACGTTATTCATGCGTATGCTAATATTTGGGTTTATCCAATTTTAGATGTCTTAAATTTCCCACTAAGGGTTGTTTTTTTCCTTTCATTATTCGCTCTAGTAACGCTTTTGTATGTCGTAGGCGAAAAACTGAACAATCTAGTATGGGGCAAACACCTAAAAGCACAATAATTTCACATCTTAATAGCCCAATCATTCTATTTAAAATTTGTAGGTTCCTTTGAAAAAAATCCCAATCAAGATCTGCTTATGCAGGTTTGTAGGCACTACCCCCAGGAATATAAAAGTAAAAAATTCCTACAAAATTTCCGTGACGTTTAGCCCCCATCTTGCATAGAAGTGAGGAGTTAGTTTTTGTTAATACCTAAACTATTCGGCACTTTTGAAAAAAGTTTAAAAAATGTTTAGGAACATTATTTTAATAAGAATACAATCATTTTTTAAAAAATAATAAATCACTAATATTAACGATTATATAGCTCTTTGAAAATCACCTTATTTCATCATAATCGTCTATCTTAGTCATAGAGTCCTGAAGCATAGATTGCAGCGTTCTCTGTAGGACCAAATTAGCACATTTTCAAAGTGCTATAAAATCGTTCACATTGGTGATTTATTATTTTTTCAAAAATGATTGTATTCTTATTAAAATAATGTTCCTAAAAATTTTTAAAACTTTTTTCAAAAGTGCGGAATAGTTTAGGTATTAACAAAAAACTGACTCCTCACTTCTATGCAAGATGGGGGCTAAACGTCACGGAAATTTTGTGGGAATTTTTCACTTTTATGTTCCTGGGGGTAGTGCCTACAATCCTGCATAAGCAGATCTTGTTTGGGATTTTTTTCTAAGGAACCTACAAATTTTAATTGGAATAATTGGGCTATAACTTTTTTAAAACATTTTAAAAATTTCAGCGGCAGTTTTTATTTTTTTTTAGTGTCTCTAGTGCGTTTTTTAACCACAACATAGTTATTTTAGTAAAATACCAAGACAACTTATATTTTTTAAATAGTTTTTGTACCTTCTCTACTAATGTATTTTGTTTAAATAAACTGTTATTGCAAAAAAACGTATTTTCTTTAAACTGGCGCTTTAAATCAAACGCGCAAGGCCAAACGCGCCAAAATTCAAAGACGAAGAAGACAAATGACAGCGTTTTTGACGCACGTCTGTCAAAAACCGTATGATTTGGTGTTATTTCGTAATTTTTGTAGTTTTTGATTAAAAAAACGCATTTTTAGATTATCTAAGGTCATTTTAGACAGTTATCTTAGTAATTTGAATACGTAAACATGTTTTCTTTAAGGAAAATAGCCACCAATGCTGTAAGGTACGTCTTTTTTTGTAATTTTCCATAAAACAATTTTTGACGCCACCGGTTAAAAATGATAATTTTGGTTACAATTCTGTTATTTTTGTACTTTAAGGAGTTCTATAAGGAGCAAGCATACTTTACCTGAACTACCATACAAATATGAGGCGCTAGAACCAATAATCTCAAGAGATATTATGAATTTGCATCATACTAAACACCACCAAACTTACATAACAAATTTGAACGCCGCTGAAGAGAAATTGGCTTCTGCTGTGCAAAAAAGTGATACCAGGTAGGATTTTAGTCAAAAAAACCACATTTTTAGGCTTTATTACAACATTCCTTAACATACAGGGTATCCGCGTATAGTTTGCTTCTTTTAATATGGCAAATAGCTGGAAAAAATCTAAGACATTCGGTAAAAACAGTTTTTTGAAGTGCCCCCCTTTGGAAAGAATGTCCTTTAAAAAGGTAGACTAAAAGCACGTAATCGTAAATATTAACCAAATGATTTGTCCAACCATCATGAAATTTGTACAATTAATAAAGGTAATAAAAACGGTCATTTGAAAGACATTTTGAAATTTGGGGCCCCTTTTAAAATGGGTTAATCACTGGTAGTGTTGATAAAAACTGCATGTAATTTCTTTACCTTTAAGAATTTTGCAATTTTGTTTACAATTTAATTCAAGTTAAAACTTTTTTACCACTTGAAATTTCTAAGAAACTATACCGTTTACGAATAAACTTCCATAAACACTCATAATGTACCCCATATTTTTGCATAAGACTAGACTTTTGAAATTTCTATGCCACTGACCACTGCCACTAAATTAAAGTAAGTTTTTGTCAAGTCTAATGCAAGATATGGGGTACATTAAGGTAGTTTTTGGCAGTTTATTCAAAAACGGTACAGTTTCTCAGGAATTTCAAGTGGTTAAAAAGTTTTAACTTAAATTGGTGGTATTCAAAAAAATAAACAAAATTACAAAATTCTAAAAGGTAAAGAAATTACATGCAGTTTTTATTAACACTACCAATGTTTAAGTCATTTAAAAAGGAGCCCCAAATTTTAAAATGGGTTTAAAATGACGTTTTTATTACCTTAATTGATTGTACAAATTTCATGATGGTTGGACAAAGCATTTGGTAGATATTTACGATTACGTGTTTTTAGTCTACCTGCTTAAAGGCCATTATTTCCGAAGGGGGGCGCTTTTTTAAAGAACTGTTTTAACCGAATGTCTTTGATTTTTCCCAGCTATTTGCCGTATCAAAAATGAAACTATACGCGAACACATGTATTTTATGCGTTATTTTTTCGATTTTTTTAAGTGCAATAATTGGGTTGGCCCCAGCGCTTCGTTTTAACGGAGGGGGGCACATAAACCATACAATCTTTTGGCAAAATCTTACACCAGATAGCACAAAACCTAGTGCAGAATTGTGTGCCGCTATCAATTCCAGTTTTGGCGGGTTTGATAAAATGAAAGAAGTACTTTCGGCCGCTTCTATTGGGGTACAAGGGTCTGGTTGGGGCTGGTTAGGGTTTGATAAAGCTTCAGGTAAGTCACTTTTATTTGTTAAGCCAGTTTAACTTGCAGAAAATTGTATAAAAAACAGTTTTTAAATGGGGTTTTAATGTTTGCAAATGTCAGCTTTGCATATTTTACTATTGCTTCTTTTAACGACTGTAGAAAAAAGGGGCCCCATTGTATTTTTAAATTAATGGCTGTTTTTAAAACTAGATAAATAGGGCTACAAAATGCTTTTGGTTTTATTAAAATCGGTTCATTCGTTGTGATAAAAATGTTACTTTAAAAAGTTGATTTATTTTATTTTTTTATTCCTGACTTTTTGGGTTTCTTTTTAAATTTTTTTAAAAATGTATACTTTTTGGGCAACTTTTATTGCTGTAGTACTTAATTTTGTATACCTGGTGTTTCCTAATGTCGTAAAAAAAATTCAGGGGGTGATTTCATTTTTATTTTAAAACAAAAAATTCATATAAACTTGTGTCCAATTTTGACTTTTTTTTAACTTACAGCCCCCCAAGAATCAGCGTATAAACACTTTTTCTCAAAATTTTACAAATAAAGAAATATTTCTAGTATTTAGATGCATCAAAAAGGTCCCATAACATTTTTTGAAAAATTTATTCGTTTTGGAAATAAAGCGAAAAAAATAATTTTATTGGGATTTTTCAAAGAGCTCTATTTGTTAATATTTTTGCTTTTTTTTTAAGGGGAATGTCGCAAAGCATAGAAACAGTGGTTATGTAATGTTGGTTGCCTAAAATCAACAAAAAACACCACTTTCTGGTCATTGCTCAGTGGGTTTATAAGAGTTAATTTTGATTAAAAATTGTGCTTACCAGCAACATAAATAAACAAAGCACAAGTTGACATATTCTAAAGGTCTATCAATAAGCGTTTAAATACAGAATTGGCAATTTAGAAGCACTATTTTTTTGCATTTTTAATTGCCAAAATTCTGTATTTAATCGCTTATTGATGGACCTTTAGAATATGTCAAATTTTGCTTTGTTTATTTATGTTGCTGGTAAGCACAACTTTTAATTAAAATTAACTCTTATAAACCCACTGAGCAATGATCAGAAAGTGGTGTTTTTTGTTGATTTTAGGCAAGCAACATTACATAACCACAGTTTCTATGCTTCGCGACATTTCCCTTTAATTTTTAACATTTGGCAGTAAAAAAAATTGCATTTTTCTTAAAACGTCAAAAAAACATCGCTTTAGTGACAAATATGGCGAACATAAAGTAGCATTTTTCTGAACTGTATCATAGAGATTTTATTTTTACTGCCGGCGACAGTAAAAGTAACTTTTACTGGCGCTACCAAATTTTTTTTTTTTAAAACGTTAAATAAACATCACTTTAATGACGTTTATTTTAAAATAAATAAAAGTCAACTAAAATAATTAAATTAAATTTATTATAAAGCCATTGTATTTAGAAGTTTTAAGAAAAAGTATCGTTTACTACACAGAGTTAAAGTGGCTTTGTGTGCCTCGGCAGAATTGTCTGTCTCGCTTCGCTCACCAGACAATCTTTTTGCCTCGTCACACAAAGCATCACTTTAATTCTGAAGGCCGATTTATAGAACGTTACTTTCACTTTACTTCCGCTTTACTTCGGCGTAACTTTACAGAAAATTAAATAAAATACATGGGAATGTATTAGCAAATTTATACTTCAATTTAGCGCTACTTTGCTGACTCATTTAGCTGTAAGTAGTACTGTCGAAAGCCGAGCTTGGCCGATCATGCGCAAAATTTGCAAAAATGAGATATTCACCCTTATTGTCAAGGGTGGTGATTACGGAAAATTGCTTCGTACGAAACATGCTGGTCATCTTATGTAGGTTTCGTACGAAACAATATTCCGTAATTACCGCCCAGGTGTAAATAGTCAGAAGTCGCGAGTTCAGACACATGCGCATACCTGTTCCCAATTTCACGTAACTTTACAATCTATAAATTAAGCAAATTTGTTAAGTTACGCGGAAGTGAAGTTACGCCGAAGTAAGGTGAAAGTAACGTTCTATAAATCGCCCTTTAGTACTAAAATCTACTATTTTTTTAAGGTACAATAAAAGTGGCTTCGTGCTCGAACCAAGATCCGTTAGTTGCGACAACGGGACTTATTCCACTTTTAGGAATTGACGTTTGGGAACACGCCTACTATCTACAATATAAAAACGTCCGAGCTGATTATGTCAAAGCCATCTTCGATATTATTAACTGGAATGATGTATCAAAACGTTTTCAGGAAGCAAAAGGATGTTAAATCCTTTTAAAATACCGAAAAAAATACTTTAAAAAGTTTAAAATGCTTTAAAATGATTCTAGAAATAATTACAAATGCTTTTATTATAGGTTTAGAACGTTTCTTGTGTAAAAAAGTAGATTTTGTGTCGATAAGGAAAAGTAATATCTAGGTAAAATTTCATTTGATAAAAAGATAAAATTAGAAAAAATCGTAAATATTAATTTTTTGTCATTTTTTAAGAATTAGTCATGTTTTAATTACTTGGAACATTCAATAATAAAGAGATTAAAGGTTTTAAATTTTGAAATTCGGTTTGTTGTTTAAATAATTGTAAAAATGAGTCATAAATAAAAAAACTTTTATTTATAAAATTTATAATTTTATTTTTTTTAACCTTTTTTGCAAGGTAATTTTACAAAACTTTGGAAATGTTAAACTCAAAAATGGAAAAATTAATACTAAAAAAACAAAGTAGTAAGCAAAATAAATAAATTATTTTTTTTTCGCTAACATTGTAAAAATGGTTTTTATTTTTTAGCACGCCTTTTGTTTGAAATTTTTGTTTAAAAGGCTAAGGATATAAGAAAATTGTCATGAACTAATAACAAAACATTTCATGACAAAAAAGGAACTTCATAAAAACGAATGTAAGTATTTTTTATTTATAATGGTGCATTCAGGAACTATTAAATTAAGAAATTAGGTTAAATTAAGAATTAATTTAAGAAATCTACAGCAGTTGATTGGTTGATTTGACACTAACAAACGAGAAACTTCAATGTCAATGTCAAATCAACCAATCAACTGCTGTAGATTTCTTAAATTAATTCTTAATTTAACTTAATTTCTTAATTTAATAGTTCCTGAATGCACCATAAGTTTATAATTTAAAAATTAAAAATTTCATTTTAATAAAAATAAATATTTTCATAAAAATGATTTCATATTTGCGTTCTATCTATAACCACATTATGAAACTCGATTTAGTTTTGTAAGGTTGCTAAATCGCTTCATTATTAAACCCAAAATTTAATTTTATTTATTTGGTTTTCCAGATGCAAAAAGATGAATTCTTCCCTTGCAAGGTACTTTTTATTTACAAATTTTACCATCATAAACTATCGGGGGACATAGTATTTTTGTAGAGGGAATAACTTGAAGAATTGGAGAAACGATATCAACGTTACATTTTCTCAAAACTGCCTATTCATTCAGTATTACGTGAGTAAAGTTTACAAATGTCATTTTTGAATATGTCTGACCTAAATTTACTTTTTACTTTAAAATGTCAATGTGGGCATTCCAATAAGAATAAAATTTTTAAGTTTTTAATTTAATTTTCTCTTATTTTTGATTTGTTAGCGAAGATTTATAAATGCATGGCGTCCAGGTATTTTTATTACGTTCTAAATTTATATATTTTTCATCAATAACTCAATAAGTAATTAAAAATACCTTATCTTAGTTCTTAAGTCACCTGTAATCTACTTAAAAAACAATATCTAATAATTATTATTAATGCAATTTTAAATTTAGTAGAGTCTACGTAAGAGAAAAATACTTGAGAAAATTTTAATATACTTGGTAGTATTTTATTTCTTATCATTAATTACATAAAACAGGCAATTGTTTTGTAAAATTGTTATAGATAAATTCATGTCATTTCCTGATATTAGAAATAAACTTAGATTTAAGTAGGATATTGAATTAACAATAAATTTAAAAAAGTGGAATTATTCTGCTTAAACTGTAATAGTTTTTCTGTTTTGTCCGGTTTCTGAAAAATAATTTATGAAATACCGAAGCTAATAGTTTTTATGTACATATTTTTAAAGGAACAATCTTACCTACATACAACAAGAAAATTAAAATTAGCTTGTATAAAATATTTTGCCAACCTATAAATGATTTAACATTTTTTTTCCATTGTTTTGACATTATACGTTACTTATTTTTAGCAATTATGTATTATAGCTGTGCCTATTTTTTTAAGATAAGATAAACACCATATAATACCTTTTAATTAAAAACTAGGGTATTATACAGGATGTCCCACTGTCAGGGTAATTTTTTTAATCAATACACCCGGTCAACTCCTACGTCACAGATCCACATTAAAAAACTGTCTGTGAAGTGGAATTTTAATTCTGTCAGATTTAGCCACTTTTTTAGAACAATATTTTGTGAAAAATTGTTAAAGGCTTTCTTAGGGAACTCTTGGTATAAAAATGTGCTATAATGTCTTAAATTCGATATTCCAAGTTTAGTTCATTGTAAAACTCTATAATATACAGTTTATGTGATAATGTTGTGCACCCTCCAAGATGTGAATTTTAAACGCAAATTGCTTGAGAAAGCAACCATATCAAGAGGTCTGGTAAGTACCATTGTAAAATGTTGTTTTCTTAAGCAATTCGCGTTTAAAGCTGACATCTTGGTGGGTGATCATCATCATCAGATTAATAGGGATTTTTTTTAATTCTTGCGGTAGATTCTCGGGTAACTTTAAATTAAAATATTGTAAATAAGATATTAAAGAACATTTTTACACCGATGGGACCTAAAAAACTCTCTTATTTTTCTTTAAATAATGTTTTAAAAAAACCAATGTTGGAAATACAGAATAAGAAAAAATTGATCATAATTTTTTTTTACTGATGATAGTATTTTAATGCACTTCTGTGAACTTTGACGTAGGGCTTGATCTATGTCTGTTATGCAGTAACATTTCATTTAGCTATATTTTTATCAAAAGCTTTAAAATAGTTATTACTTTTTTTTTTTGATATTATCACATGATCATAAATTATTATACTCTTCACAAGAGTACATTGCAATCGATCAGAAAATCCTAAAATCGTCAATTTTCATCGTAGAGCAAAAATTCTTGCAGATTCGTGCGTTTCATGACTTTTTAAGATTTTCATTTTTTCTCCGTCCGTCGGTCGGTCGGTCGGTCGGTAGGTCGGTCTGTGGGATGTCACGTTTCTTGTAAACCCGCTATCTTAAGAACCAAACTTCCAATCCTATTCAAATTTTAAGGAAAAATCGATCCCTATAAGAGGAAGAACCCTATTGTTTTTTAAAAGAATCCGGGTACTATAAAGCCCCCTTTTCAGCCCCCCAAGTGAAAAAAAAATCGTAACGTGATTATTATTAAATTTACAAAAAAAATTATTCGACATTAAACATAGGAAATATAATTCTCTACAAAAAAGTATTCGTTGGTTTTTTTGTCAGACCCCCCAGTTATCCCCCCCCAAAAAAAAAAACATTCTATCTCCGTTATTATTCAATCTACAAAAAAAATATTCTTCACAAAATTAATGAAAATTTAATTTTCTATTTAAAATGTTGGTTTGTTTTTTGTAAAGTTAGCCAGTAAGGTTAAAAAAACAAAAAATAAACGATTTTAGTAGCAAAAAATTTCTAAGTCCGAATTGCGTCATGAGTCGGTCAAGAAGGCCATGCCAAAAATATTTCAGACAACGATCACATATGTTAAACGCCAGAACTGACGTTTATCCTCTTCGTTAATAAAATTCTTCGTGTTTTCAGGTAATAGTTTGCACTCTTCGCAGATTTTTTAAATAAAATTTGTTTTATTAAACAAGAACTATTATCCTATTATAGTATTCTTGCGAAGAGTATACTATAAAATGTGTAGCAATTATATAAAATATTGATTTAGCTTTGATTTAAAAAAATATAAAATTACCCTTCTACCGATTCCGAATTCTACTTAAGCTACTCATTTGTGAAGAGTAATTTCTACGCGTTTCGACTTCTACCCATTCCGAATTCTACCCGTTCTAGTTGTTCAATAGGATAAACATTGGGTTTTTCTACCTTAAATCCACTTGAAAGAATAATGTTATCTGAACAAAATAGGGCTCATATAAAAGTAGGATTACTCCTTCTAAATCAATATTGGTGTATTGATACTGGAATTGTTCATATCATTTTTTTACCTTTATTAAGTACAACGTAGTGCTTAGAAAATTTAAAAAAAAAATGTTTAAGTTAGCCGTTTTTATTTCTGTGGCCTTATTCGCCCTACAATTCGGTAAGCAATTAATTTAATGCAAAAAAAAATATTTTTTTGTTTATCAGTAAACAATTTTTTAATTGAAAAATATTGGAGATAATTTTAATTTAAAATAGACATGGTCAAGTCTTACGTCACAGTTCACAGAAGTGCATTAAAATACTGTCTTTGAAATTTTCTTAGGCAACCAACATTACGAACCAAAGAAAATAGTCATTTTTTTCTTATTCTGTGTTTACAACATTGTTATTTTTAAAACATTATTTAAAGAAATATAAGAGAGTTTTTTAGGTCCAATTGGTGTAAAAATGTTCCTTTATCTTATTTACGATATTTTAATTTAAAATTACCCGAGAATCTACCGCAAGAATTAAAAAATCCCTTATTAATCTGATGATGATGATCACCCACCAAGATGCCAGCTTTAAACACGAATTGCATGAGAAAGCAACCATATCAAGGGGTATGGTTTGTTCTAGGTAAAAATGATTTTACAATGGTACTTACCAGACCTCTTGTTGCTTTCTCAAGCAAATTGCGTTTAAAATTCACATCTTGGAGGGTGCACAACCTTAACACATAAACTGTATGTTATAGAGTTTAACAATGAACCAAACTTGAAATATCGAATTTAAGACATTATAGCACATTTTTATACCAACGGTACAAAAGCCTTTTATTTTCACAAAATATTGTTCTAAAAAAGTGGCTAAATCTGACAGAATCAAAATTCTACTTCACAGACAGTTTTTTAATGTGGATCTGTGATCTGTGACGTAGCACTTGACCGTCTCTATTTTGTGTGCTTTTTTTAAGTTTAAAAAGTTTTGTTTAGAAACTAAATAGGTAATTAATATTTTAATTTCACATGTTTTTCTGCAGGTCTTTTAGATGCTGTTAAATGTTTTGTATGTAATTCAAAAAGTAATGCAAATTGTACTAAAGTTGGTGAAATAGAAAACCCAGAAAAAGAATTTCCAAACTTTGTAACTGATTGTACGAAGGAACTAGGTTTAAAAAAACTGGACTCTCAATGCCTTTATGTAAAATATTCCCGTAAGTATTAATTCTCGAAAAATCCTTGCTGCGCATCTGAAATGAGTTAAATTTGTGTTTCTTATTTCATTTGAAAAATTTAAAATTGCAAATTTTTATACTCCTCGCAGACAAAGTCAAAAACGAGGAGTATATTGTGATTGTTTTGAAAATTCTAAAATCGTCAAAAATCGTCGTAGAGCAAAAATTCTTGCAGATTCGTGCGTTTCATCAAATTTTGAACAACTTTCAAAAAATCCGTCCGTCCGTCCGTCTGTCCGTCCGTCCGTCCGTCCGTCCGTCCGTCCGTCTGTCCGTCCGTCCGTCTGTCACGTTTTTTGTAGACACTCTAACTTGAGAACCAAAGTTCCCATCAAGTTCAAATTTTCAGGAAAAATCGTTCTCATTAAAATCTAGATCCCTATTGTTTTTGAAAGAAATCGGAAAATAATAAGGGGGGCTGCCGCACCCCCCAAGTGAGAAAAAATTCATATTTCAGTTATCATAAAAATTACAGAATTTTTTTTCTGGTAACTTTAAAGCCCTTTTAATTCTCTACTAAAAGTATATTTAAGTTTTTTTTGTCCGACCCCACGTAAGCCCCCCAATTTAAAAAAAAGCCGTATCTTCGTTATTTTTTAATTTACAAAAAAAACTTAAGTCATAAAAATCAAAGAAAATTAAATTCTGTATTAAAATATATTTTTTGTTTTTTTTTTTTTGTGAAGTTTTTAAGACAAAAAAGATCAAAAAAATAGGTTTTTAGTGATAAAAATGCTAAGTCACGTAAGTCTAGGTTCGGTCAAGGTGGCTTTGCAAAAAAAAAAATAAAACAAGTGCATCTTTCTAAAGCCAAATTAAATCCTAAACGTCAGTGTCAGAATTAATACGCATTTATGCTTTTCGCTAATAAATCTTTTTTTTTTATAGAAAAGTTAATAGTATAACCTCTTCGCAGATTTTTTTTTGTAATTTTAAAAAATTATTGTTCATTTTAACTTTATTGTTTTCTGATTACTGCGAGGAGTATCCTATTAAATGTCGGCATTTTATAAAAAAACTCTAACAGGCTCACTAATCTAACCTATTCACTGACCTAACCCATCACTAGTTTTATGTTTATGCTCTCAATACTTACTTGCTTCTTCTATAAAAATCTCGATGCAAACGATAACTTTTTATTGAGAGTCAATGTTAGAAATATGTGTTTTTTTTTAACTTGTACAGGATGTTCAAAAAATGGCGAATAAATGCGACGGTACGCTCTTGAGGCATTCTCAGGGATCCCCAAAAATGTTCAAAAAATATCCATCTGTTATATTCATTAAGAAAAATGTGAACAAAGTTGCATAAGTTCGGCAACACAGTTTGTAAAATGCATCTTTAAAACTCATCTAAATTTTTAAGCATTCATTTTTGCATTTAGATCATATTAACATTGTTGTTAGCTTCACTTCATAAAATTTTTGTAAAATTAAATTAATTATAAAACTGTTATTTGACCATTTAAAAGATAAACAAATCTGTGTTGGGGAGGCAGAACGGGATAAGTATATTTGACATTTAAAAAAATGTGTTTTTCGGACACCGAATTTTAATAGAAACATTTAGATTTTTACAAATTGGATCAGCCATATACGTACTGTGGAATCTATTTTTTTATGTAGCTTCTCATTACTGCATTAATATTATTTAATATTTGTGAGAAAACCATTTTTAGAGTGACATGCACAAATGACATTTCTATACTTATCCCCTTTTGCCTCCCTACCACAGAAATGGTAAAATAATTTTACATAGATTGTGCCTTTGTATGTAGCCAATTCTTTTGTTAATATGTGCTGTTATTTTCAAGATATCTAAAGTTTTGCACTTTGGGGCCTCATATCTCCGAGGGTATTTAAAATAATTTTTTTTTAATAATTTTCCGGAGCTCCCTAGATATGCCCAAACAACTTACCATTGCGTTTATGTGCCATTTTTTGGACATCCTATATAGACTCACACTATTAGAACCTAAAAAAAGCAATTGGAGCACTGCAGTCGCCGTTCCTCACTAACGCTTTCTATCGGTAGTAGTAAGAACAAAATTAAAAAGGAATCTGTAATTTTTTTTTACAGATTTTTAAATTATTTCTGTAAATTTAAAGGGGTATTTATTTTAATGGATGTGCTTCTCTAATATTCTACCAATTTTTTTATTTGTTACAGTTGATAACGATACAGAATCTATTATAAGACAATGTGCTATTAAAGATTCAAAGTATGTAGATATTTGTGACTACATAAAAGAATCTGCTTATGTTGAAAGCAAAGAAAGTGGACTAAAAATGGATGTAGCAGCTTGCAAAACTTGTACTGAGGATAATTGTAATCACAACGCTGGAACTCAAATTTCAACAAGTATCGCTATGGTTACTTTTATTTCATCAATACTTTTAGCTTTAAAATAAATTAATATTATAACTACAATTACAATAAACCGAATTTTTTATGTTGTATCTTTGATGTTATTTGACCTCTGCCCAATTGTTCTAATTAAAATTTGTAGGTTCCTTGGAAAAAAATCCCAATTAAGATCTGCTTATGCAGGATTGTTGGCACTACCCCCAGGAATATAAAAGTAAAAAATTCCCACAAAATTTCCGTGACGTTTAGTCCCATCTTGCATAGAAGTGAGGAGTTAGTTTTTTGTTATACCTAAACTATTCGGCACTTTTAAAAAAAGTTTTATAAATTTTTAGGAACATTATTTTAATAGGAATACAATTATTTTTAAAAAAATAATAAATCACCAATATAAACGATTCTATAGCTTTTTGAAAATCACCTTATTTCATCATAATCGTCTATCTTAGTCATAGAGTCCTGAAGCATAGATTGCAGCGTTCTCTGTAGGACCAAATTAGCTCATTTTAAAAGTGCTGTAAAATCGTTCATATTGGTGATTTATTATTTTTTAAAAATGATTGTATTCTTATTAAAATAATATTCCTAAATATTTTTAAAACTTTTTTAAAAGTGCCAAATAGTTTAGGTATAACAGATAACTAACTCCTCACTTCTATGCAAGATGGGGGCTAAACGTCACGGAAATTTTGTGGGAATTTCTCACTTTTATGTTCCTGGGGGTAGTGCCTACAATCCTGCATAAGCAGATCTTGGTTGGGATTATTTTCTGGGGGCATTATTAGAATGATTGGGCTCTCTCTTTGACAATTTAATAAATATGTCTGTAGCTCTATTTTTCTAGTTTTTAAAACTACATTTAGTTTTAATATACGATGGGGTCCTCATGTAGATGTGCTACTTAGTATAATTGACGAGAGCACAGATATGTTTTTTTTACTGCAACTATGGCTTAATACCGATGCTCTGAGTGAGACTACCCCCAACCGAGAAATTTTGTCATATCCCATCCTTTTCCAAAGATGGGTAGAGCTCTTTTACGTGCACATGTGCACACGGGACCGCATCTTTTACTTCGTCTTCCGAGCGAAGGCATCACTAGAAACAGATTGTTAAATCTAAAAAAATTAATTTTTTTTTGCTGTTACAAGCGTTTAGAAAGTATTTTATTTTTTTAAACAATACCCACTTTTTTTTTTAGTCACTTTACATAATCATAAGTTATTGATAAAATGAACTTGGGATTTTATACCTAGAGGTCATATTCACTTGAAAGAATAATGTTATCTGAAAAAATAGGACTCATATAAAAGTAGGATACTCTTCATAAATTAATTAATATTGGTGTATTGATACTGGAAAATATCATTTCATTGTTTTACCTCTGTATATTTAGTGCTGAAAAAAACTAAAAAAAATGTTTAAGTTAGCCGTATTTATTTCTGTGGCTCTATTTGCCTCACAAATCGGTAAGAATTAGCATTTTTCTCCATTAAATTACTATCCACATTTTAAAAAACCAGAGTCACCCATGAAAACTAGAATCTTTTTCTTTGAAAAGTTGAATTTTCTTCAAATTTGGCATTACATTTCAAATTTACTGTCATTAAAAATTTAAAAATGCCAAAAATAATATGACAGTAACATAAAACAGGCGTAAAAAATAGAAAAAAAAAAACAATTTTTGCTTGAGATGTGAGAATTTATAAAGAAAATTGTAGACGTTTTTGTAAAAGTGCTAATTTATCCTATGATACCTAAAAGCAATTTTGAACAGTGAGGACTTACATAAATAATTCCTATTTTGTGTAAACTTTTTAATGGTTTAATGATTAGTCCATTATAAAGTAATTAAATAAAAAAATAAATACTTCTGTATATGTTGAGACCATCGTTTTTGATTCAGATGCCCTGAACATGTTTTTAAATGCATTTTTTAATTTTTTTGACTTTTCTTACATAACCAGCAAACACAAGTGACATTGATGACAATATACAGGATAAAATCTGTCACCCTAAGGCTCGCCTACTCTGGTTTTTTTTAAATGTGAATGGATAGTATAATTATTGTGTGTTTTTTTTTAGATTTCTCATCCGCTGTTAAGAGTGTCAAGTGTTTTAATTGTTATAGTGGTATGGCACCTGGCAATAATACAGATTGTATCAAAATTGGAGAAGTAGATGACCCAGTAAAACAATTTCCAAAATTAATAGTTGATTGTGCTAAAGACAGTCAATTTAAAAACTTAGATACACAGTGCCTTTATGTAAAATATTCTTGTAAGTATTCTTAGCACGAGGGTTGTCTTTTATATTTTGCATATAGACAAATAGGGGGCGCCACCAACGTCACCACAAGTGCCATAACAAACCCTTCAAGTTTATTAGGACTATACCGAAAGTTTTGTTAAGATACGACAAGTGGTTTTGCCACAGTACATTTTTCTAGTTAACCTCGTGAGCTGCAAGGAAACGTATACCTCTTGTTGGCTTATTCTTTACATGATACCCCCTAGAAGCTTGTTTTAGGTTTTTCTCAAATTTTTTTATGTAAATTCATGATTGGTCGCAGTTTTGTATGAAATTTATGAAATTCCACAGCCGAACAGACTCAACATTCTGGGTCACTAATTAAAGCCAGTCTACTTTTATGCCTTCCTAAAAAATTGACCTGCCAAACAGAAACTAATTTTTTCACATTCAACTGTTTATGTAAGATTCTTTAAATTGGAGTCATTTAATTGCCTTAGAATGTGTTAATCTTGCGGTGTGTCACTTGTGCATTTTTCGCGGGTTTTAACTAGCGCAAAGCATCCATGTATTTCCGGGACACTCCGCCTGTTTTTGGTAGAGCTGTCTCAGGATGGGCGCTAAGACTTATGGCCGGTCCATGTTTGAATTTTAAGAATTAGCAGGAAATAGTCTGTTGATGTGGTGCATTGTTGTCAAAAGTAAAAATCAACTTGGCAAGTCATTGTTGTTAAGATAATTTTCTTTGAAAGTAATCAAAAGTTTTCTAGGCATAATTCCATATTATCGAAAACTTAAAAAAATTATTGTGGCTAAAATACTTGTCGTATCCTAACATAACTTTCGGTATAGTCCTAATAAACTTAAAGGGTTTGTTTGGAACTTGTGGCGACGTTAGTGGCGCCCCCTATAGGTCTATATGCAAAATATAAAAGACAACCCTCGTAAGACATAAAGGGTCGCAAAGATTGATGTAATGATTTTTTTATAGTGGATAATGACAAAATATCCGTCAAAAGAGGCTGTGTACAAAAAGATTCAAAATACGTAGACATTTGTGATCAAGTTAAAGAGGACGCTTACATTGGTAGTAAACAAATGAACATGCAAATGGATGTAGCAGCTTGCAAGACATGTACTGAGGATAATTGTAATCACAACGCTGGAACTCAAATTTCAACAAGTATCGCTATTGTTACTTTTATTTCAGCAATTCTCTTAGCTTTAAAATAAATTAATTGTACAATATAACCGAATTTTAATGTTGTATTTTTAAAATAAATTTTTGTTACTACCTCTTTTTCTACCTTCAAGAAAATAGGTTTACAAAAATAGCAATTTTGTAAAAACATTTTGTAAGAAATATGAAATGAAATAAAAAAATCAGATTTTAGTTAATTTTTTATTAACCAAACTATCATATTTTCTAATATAAGAAGCCAAACAAGAGCGGGTTAGATCAGTGAGAAGGATCGATCATTTAAATATTAAAACTTTTTAGATAGCTCATTTGTTATGACTATTTTTTTATTGTTATATAATTGTTACACATTCTATATAATACTCTTCGCAGTAGATGATTAAAAAGGTGCATTTTTTATTTTATTGAAAGAAACGTAAAACTTATTTTTTTGTAAACGGGTGGGGATACAAAAAAATTACCAAATGCTTTTTTATAGAAAAAAATACAATCTTTAATTTTATTAAGAATATTTTTTTTCGTAAAGTTGATATTAAAGAAAATATGAATTTTTTTTCTACTTTGGGGGTGATTTTAACCCTCTATTTATTATTGATTTTTTCCAAAAACAATAGGACTCTTCCTCTAAATGGGATTGATTTTTGTGTTAAATCTCAAGTCGATCCGATAAACCGTTCTTGAGTTATGGTGATTTCGTTACAGACAGACAGACGGACAAAAAATAAAGGCTTAAAAAGTCATGAAACGAACGAATAGGTAAAAATGTTTGCTCTAGGACCAGGGTTGTACACGAATACAAGTATTCGTATTCGAACACTGTATTCGAATACTTTAACAGTATTCGTTATTCGTATTCGAATACATTTTTTTCAAATGATTTTGTATTTGTATTTTTATTCGTAAAAATTTAAGTGATAGTATTCGTATTCGTAAATTTACGAATACTTTTTACGAATACATTTTTATAGTCGAACACAAACGAGTAAGTTTGTTTTGCAATAATTTTAAATTTTGCGCCAAAAGTCGTGGGAATTGTATTCGCAATATTGTATTCGTAGTTTTACGAATACGAATACTTTGTATTTGTATTCGTACCCGAATACATGTTGTTTCAAATGTATTTGTATTCATGCTTAACATGTAGCTAAGTATTCGTATTCGAATACGAAAAAAAGTATTCGTGTACAACCCTGTCTAGGACGAATATTAACGATTTTAGAGGTCCGACCAATCGCAATATACATGGTGTTACCAAATAACTAGGAAAAAATTCAGGGGGTAATTTCTGGACACATTTTAAGTAAAAAAGTTCATATAAACATGTTTTTTTTAAGATTACCAAGAAACTAAACCAGATATTTACTTAAAACTTAGCACGGGTTATTTTCTTACCATTAGGCATAAAGTGCGGTAGAAAAAAAATAAAAATTATAATTGAAAGGGGCACATTTGGGGGTACCAACTTTTTTGAGTTACTTTTTTGGTATTTTCATAAAATAATTAGAAGCCCTAGAATATGATCTTTAAAATTAATGTCTTGTTCTTTTTTCATAAAACTAACCGTTTTTGAGAAAAAAATTCATTGCTCAAAGGCAACAATTTTTTTTTTTTTAAGTTTGGCTTTTTTATTTTAATGAAAATAAAACATAGTTAACAATGAAGGGTTAGTTAATTTCCTTTTTTTATTATTATTTCAAATAAATATCTGGTTTAGCTTTTTAGTAATCTTAAAGGGGGATTGCACAAATCTCCCTCTATTGATTTATTTTTGAAATAAACAAAAAAACCTCAAACAAATCATAAAAGATGGCACCACAGTTTACTAAAAAAATGAAACTTCTGTCAACTTTTTATTTTTTGGGTTATGACTTTGTCAAAAGACGTCAAAATATATAGGTCATATACAGGGTTGTACACAAAAATTGGTCATGTATTAAATTTTTCTTTTTTGTATAAAAACTACAAGGTATAAGTCAAAAAAGAAAACAACTTTTTTTTAAGGAATTTATTACCTATTTTTCATAAAAAAACTAACATTTTTAAAATACCTAAAATTGCAAAAATTAAAATTAAATTTAATTTTGGTTCTTCTGTCGATGCAAATTAAATAATCCAAAACATGTTGTTGGTAATTTCTCTACAGAAAATAACGTTGGTCACTCCATGTTATTTCTATTTCGGGAAACCGGGGTATCACTGTAAAGTAAAGATGGATAAGGGGTTATTCCAATGACGCAATTTCATTTCTATTTCTAAGTTTATGGGCGACTTACTGTGAAACCCAGGACGTACCAGCATTCTTTGGGGCCCGCCCGCGAGATTCCCATTTTTTCTGTCATTTGGTGGCCACAACCGATTGGGGGCACTTCCGCGCAGCGGGCCTTGCTGGTAGCGCTGAGGTACGGCGTCGCTGGTGAAACCGACTTTGGCTGCTCGTCTTGTGATCGGGTTTATCCGCTCTGCTCAGTCTGCTCGGTGCGCAACCACTACTTCGACTAGTAGAGAGGAAGCATTAAGCTATTAAATGGCCGACTGTGGTGTCTAGTAAAGTTCGTCAAAAAATTTTTTACGAATATTTTAAAGCTGACGTTTGTCCATTTTTCTTAATATCGGTAATGCAGGGGTCGATAATTTTTTAGTTTTTAAATTTTTTTGACATTTTTAAGCATTGCAAATTCGTTTTATGGACATTGAGTTTATTTGAATTATAAACATCTATTATGCAGTAAATAATTATTCTACATTAAATGAAGAACAATATGAGTGATTTTGAGTTCGTAAATCAATCTAAAAAGTGCTGAATAAAATGATTAAAAAAGAGCTACAAATGGTCAAAAAAAAGTGTTTTTTAATTTACTAAATTTGGTATTTTAGTGCATTGTAATACATATTTTGAACCACTCATATTGTTTATTGATCTTTTCTCTTGCGGGTAAGTACCTTTTTTAATCCGAAAGCTTTCTTATATTCCCAATGTCCATAAAACAGAAAGTGTTGTTTTTGGTTGATTTTAGGCAACCAACATTACCGCGCAATCTCCCGTTAAGATTAAAATTTTTTTTGAGAAACTT
This sequence comes from Cartodere bifasciata, assembly GCA_963920755.1. NCBI lineage: Eukaryota > Metazoa > Arthropoda > Insecta > Coleoptera > Latridiidae > Cartodere > Cartodere bifasciata. The sequence goes on from OY987198.1 coordinate 479,714, forward strand.
TGACACCCTGTATCTCAGAAACGAAGGATTTTCGGACACATGTTTATATGAACTTTTTTTCTTAAAATGGGTTCAGGAATTACCCCCTGAATTTTTTCCTAGTTATTTGGTAACACTCTGAACTCTTCGACTTTGTCTGCGAAGAGTATAATAATAAAAATAAACACACAGAAGAGATGTCTTATAAAGGTTTATTATTGGTTCTTAACATACTTATAACAAAGTAAAGCATTACTTCTTGGATCCCAGGATAATACCATCGTACTTCTGTTGGAACCACTTCATGGCGTCTTCCTTGTGTAGTCTATGTTGGAAGCCAACCTTGCCTTGTTTCCTGCGTCTATGGGCGACGTTGAACCCGGGACGACCTAACACGACATAGAAGTCCAAACCATAGATACCGATACTTGGGTCGTACTTGATACCCAAATCAATGTGTTCTTGGATACCGAAACCGAAGTTACCACTTGCTGAAAGACATTATTACACGTTAAAGATTGATTCATAGTAAAATTAAATAAACTTAACGCCACTTAACCCCACCTAAATTAGCGCGACCAAATTTATTTATTTATAGATTCCTTAATTTCACTAATTCAAAGCTATGAACGCCATCTATCGGTAAATTTTTGAATCTCATTATTTTATACATGGTGTCCCATTGATATAGTACACTGATTTAACCACGTATTCCTTGGACAAAAATAAAAAAAAAAAAGTTTATAAACATGTGTCCGATTTTGCCCCCCTAGTTAGTTGCAGCCCTCTAAAAAACCCTAAAAAATCAGTTTTTTTGAAATATTTCCGAAACGAATAATTTTTTCAAAATATGTTATAGGGCCTTTTTGATTTATCTAATTACTAGAAATATTTTCTCACTTGTATAATTTTAAAATAAGTGTTTATAGTGGGGATTCTTGGGGGGCTGTAAGTTAAAAGAAAGTCAAAATCGGACATATGTTCATACGAACTTTTGTTCTTATTTTGGTCCAAGGAATATGTGGTTAACTCAGTGTACGATATCAATGGGGCACCCTGTATATTTCTTAATTTAACTAATTTAAAGCAGTAAACGCCATCTACAGGTAAATCTTAGAATCTCATTATCTTACTGGTTTTATTTTCAATTTTCAGTTTTCTTTATAATTTAAAAAATTTAATCTAGTAGCTGATAGATGGCCCTAATAAAAAACGGTTACGCCTACTTTACCCGAAATTAGTTTAATTAACAAATATAATCTATAAGTAACTTAAATTCAATTTATAAATGTTTCAACTTTCGTATACTTCATTTAATTTTGTGTTAATTTGCAATACGGTAATCATGTTAACTTTCTGTTGTTAAAATTTAAAAGTTGTTTCGAAAATCTTTCACAATCTGCCAAATTTTTTGATATAAAGGGTGTCCAAAAAATGAGAGCAGTATAGAACGCGTAATTATACAAATAATTACATAAATGTTGATAGATTTTCCCGATTTTTAATTTAACGACTAAGAATATTTTTAAAATTAATTTGATTATTTCATTTATATGTCAAATTAGAGGTTTATGCATTTTACTGAGAATTATACTGGAAATCACCAGTTGTCAACAACCTGAGCTGAAATATCCCGTTGTCAAGCACTGACAGCGAATTAATTTACCTAGATAGAAGTCGAAGTTATAATTTTTACTTAATTTTGTCAAAAATTGTTCTTTTGGTTAGTCGTATTCAGTGTTTAAATTAAATTATTATTATCTCTTTGGGTAAGTAGTATTTATGAATAAAATAATCGTGTCGAATAAGCCCTCGTGCTCTTGATAAATTTTAGATTTTAAAAGAACTCGTGCTTGTTGAATACGCAATGTCCCTTTAAAGTAAGGGTGTTTTCTTTAAATTATTCACCTCGTGCTTAGCACTCGGTAAATAATTAGACAACACCCTTACTTTTGCGGGACATTACAATGCAACAAGCACTCGTTCATTTAATAATCGAAAATTCATAGAGCACACGTACTATTACTAATGATTATAACTTCGATATATTTTTTTTAACTTTGTAGAGCTATTTTAAAAGCTTTATAAATATCCAATATTTTAATAAAACAATAAGGTTTTTTCCTATAAAAATTTGACCTTAATTTCCGACAACCCCCTTTTAAAAAGGAACTTTATAAAAATTAAAAAATTTGCGCACTTTTCAAAGACAATAAAAAAATTTGGGTACATACCTGAGAAATTGTCCCTTCTCAATTCGTATTCTCGTACTTTGAGCCCTCTTTCCAAGATTTCCTCGGCCTTAGCCCCTCGCACCGTACAATGTACAGCAATTTTTTCGTTACGTCTAATACCAAAAGATCTAACAGTGTATCTTGCTTTAGAGAACACAGGTTGTTGACCAGTCAATTGTTCTAAAACCTAACAAAGCATTAATTAACATTTGTAGCCCCCAAAAGCGTAAAAGTAGGGTTAAGTGAACTTACTTTTGCAGCTCTTGTAAGTCTGTCACCAGATTCACCAACACAGATGTTTAGGCATAATTTCCTAATGTGGAGGTCTCTCATCATGTTTTTGGAGGCATCTTTCACCTCCTTTTTCTCTTTCTTGGGCTTTGCAACGGGCTAAAACAAAAATATAGGTTATGTTACTAAACTTGCTAAAAACAAACTAAAAACTTGAAAATACCAAACATTAACTGTATTAAAACCATTTTTAAGCATTTATTATCTAAAACAACTATTAATTAAGCCCAAATATTAGCCCAAAAGTGCCAAAATACAACGTAAACATTGCACATGAAATATCCAAAAATATCCCAATACTTAAGTAAAAAAACACAAAATAACAATCCTACGTAACGCACCAAACGTACAATATATCAACAAATCCATTTTATTTCCAAAAACCCAAATAATAACCCTGATGATAGCAGAAAATTAAAAAATATTAAATAAAAACATTTACTCACCGCCATGATAACTTCTAGAAGAACTGTCAATTACGTCAGACGTCAGAATTATTACCGACAAAACTCAGTCGGTAACGCAGTTCCCGTTGCGCGCATCTAAGTTGTGGCATCTGTCTACTAGATGGCGTATGATTTAAACAGAAACCTGTAATGTGCTTTCAAGCTTCAACGTGTAAGGCCTAGATGGCGGCACTAAAATTTGAAGTTTTGCCGCCGCCTTGACAACGAAATTGTTTGGTTTCTGACAGTTTTAGTCCCATTTCTGACCTTAAAATTGTTGCAAAAGCTTTGAAATTTTAGAAAAATGGACGAGGAAGACAAGGCTTTGGATGAACTCATCGATACTGAGCCTAAAGTTACGTCTAAAGACCCGCATGAACGAAAATTAGCGAGAAAATTGCGAATTGAAAGACGTTTAGAAGCAATACGAAGGTTGTACCAGTGTTCTTACTTTTTAAACTCGGTTTTTAGTTAGGAAAAGGGGCCTTATCATCTTGTTATGTTATCTGATTCATCATAAGTATATTTTTGGTTCATTTTTATCCATAAATGTGTTTTAATTTTGTTGCTAACGCGTTTTGAAGAATTGGGGTATAAATTCACTTTTAGGGGCTGTTTAAACTAAAAAAGGGGGTTATTTATGCATTTTTGCAGGCAGAAGAACATGCCAGAGACAGTAACTGAGGTTAAACATGAAGAAAAATCAAATGTACAACAACAGCTCGAAAAAAGTGCAGAGACTATAAAAAAATTGTTAGAAGAAGGAGAAGAAGTCGTTACAAATGTAAGGGTGGCTAACGATTATCGGGAAATAGACCGCAGAGAAGCTGAAGGGGTAAGTCTTCTAAAAACATCCACTTTTTAAAATTAAAAGGCTATTTTTTTAATTTTTGCTTCATATTTTGTAAAATGCTCAAAAATCACTTTTTTTCTGTTAACTAAAGATAGGGCGTGAAAAAATAATAGCACAGTTAGAAGAAGAAGCTACTAAAGCAGAAGAAGCCTTTAACGAAATAGCAAATAAATGGACTGGTATTTTAAAATATCAAGACCCAATTCATATTAATGATGATTTAATCGGTCAAAAAGATAAATGTGACGAATTAATACGGCAAAAAGATGGAGTTATTGCAATGCTAAGAGAAAATATAGCCGAAGCCGAAACAAAATTCGCAAGAGACCAAAGAAAACAGATAGATGATATTAATATTTTGTCGCAAAGAATAGAAAAACAGGTAAATAAAAAAGTGTCCTATAGGTAAAAAATTGCAGTAATTTAATAAATTAGTGTTTTTCTTTTTGTTAAGCAATGTTTTTTCTTAATAGAAAAGACTGGATATACAGGTTTACTTTGATTTTTTTTACACAGGGTGTCCGCGTTTAGTTTGCTTTTTTCGATATGGCAAATAACTGAAAAATTTCCAAGACATTCGGTAAAAACAGTTTTTTAAAAAAGTGCCCCCCTTCCGCGGAAATAATGGCCTTTAAGCAGGTAGTCTAAAAACACGTAATCGTAAATATTTACCAAATGTTTTGTCCAACCATCCAGAAATTTGTACAATTATAAAGGTAATTTCGGTCATTTGAAACCTATTTTGAAATTTAGGGCCCCTTTTAAAATGGGTTAAACACTTGTAGTGTTGATAAAAACTGCATGTAATTTCTTTACCTTTAAGAATTTTGTAATTTTGTTTATTTTTTTAAATACCCCAATTCAATTTTAAAATTTTTTATTACTTAAAATTTCCGAAAATCTGTATCGTTTACGAATAAACTGCCAAAAACACTCTTAATTTACCCCATATTTTGCATAAGACTATACTTCCTTTTGAAATTTCTATGTCACTGATCATTGTCACTTAATTAAAGTAGGTTTTTTGTCAAGTCAAATGCAAATATGAGGTACATTAAGAGAGTTTTTGGAAGTTTCTTCAAAAACGGTACAGTTTCTCAGAAATTTTAAAAGGTAAAAAAGTTTAAACTTGAATTGGGGTATATAAAAAAATAAACAAAATTACAAAATTCTCAAAGGTAAAGAAATTACATGCAGTTTTTATCAACACTACCAGTGTTTAACCCATTTTAAGAGGAGCCCTAAATTTCAAAATAGGTTTAAAATTACCGTTTGTATTACCTTTATTGATTGTACAAATTTCATGATGGTTGGACAAAACATTTGGTAAATATTTACGATTAGGTGTTTTTAGTCTACCTGCTTAAAGGCCATTATTTCCGAAGGGGGGCACTTTTTTAAAAAACTGTTTTTACCGAATGTCTTGGATTTTTTCCAGCTATTTGCCATATCAAAAAAAACAAACTATAACTGTACAGGGTGTTACCAAATAACTAGGAAAAAATTCAGGGGGTATTTCCTGAACCCATTTTGAGAAAAAAAGTTCATATAAACATGTATCCGAAAATCCTTCGTATCTGAGATACAGGGTGTCAAAGTTCCTCAAAAAAAATTTTAATCTTAAGATTACTAAAAAGCTAAACCAGATATTTATTTGAAATAATAATAAAGAAAAAGAAATTAATTAACCCTTCATTGTTAACTATGTTTTATTTTCATTATCATAAAAAAGCCAAACTTAAAAAAAAAAATTTGTTGCCTTTGGGCAATGAATTTTTTTCTCGGAAACGGTTAATTTTATGAAAAAAGAACACGACATTAATTTTAAAGATCATATTCCAGGACTTCTAATTATTTTATGAAACTACCAAAAAAGTAACACACAAAAAAGTTGGGGGTGAACAACCCCCATGGCACCCCCAAATGTGCCCCTTCCATTTATAATTTTTATTTTTTTTCTACCGCACATTATGCGTAATGGTAAGAAAATTACCCGTGCTAAGTTTTAAATAAATATCTGGTTTAGTTTCTTGGTAATCATAAAAAAAAAGTTTATTTTTAGAAACTTTGACACCCTGTATCTCAGAAACGAAGGATTTTCGGACACATGTTTATATGAACTTTTTTATTTAAAATTTGTCCAGGAATTACCCCCTGAATTTTTTCCTAGTTATTTGCTAACACCCTGTATAATTTTTTTTCTAATACTTATTTCTTTTAAAATAAACAGATTACATTAATGCGAAGAGCATACAGGGAAGAATTAAAACTAATCGAGGAAAGTATGATGTTAGAAAGACATCAAATAATGGAAATAAATAACAAAAAATGGGAAGAATTAGCTAAATTTCGTGACAGCGAAGAAATCTCAAATTCAGATAAAAAATTTGAACAACTCGATTATTTCGAAAATCAAATGACTACTTTACGATTAGACTTCCAAGAAAGATTTCGCGAAACTAAAATCTCTTTGGAACAAGATTGCGAAAAATTAGAACTTGAATTAGAACAAATAAAAGCCTTAGCGATTTTAAACAGCGAAAAACTGGACTACAATTACCAAATTTTGAAAAAAAGAGAAGACGAAAACATTATTATTAAATCCCAGCAAAAAAGACGAATAAATAAATTGCAAGATGTCGTAAACACGATGCGAAGAAAAATAAATCAATATGACGAAGGTAAGTCCCAACGATAAGAGAATTAAATAGATGTAGCATCATTTAAATACAACGGCACAATATTAGGGTAGATGATAAACACTTGCAAGTAAGGGCGGGAAGATGTTGATGTTGCCCCCTCTCCACGCTAACTTGTGTATACGTTTAACATTACAATACCGTATCATTTCCAAGGTATACATTAATTTTAAAAATAGTCTACAATTTTAAAGCAAAATTGGTGATTAAGGTTAATAAATTACACATTCAAGCGTTGTTTTTTAAGACAAAATTTGAGTCGTCTTCTAAAACAAACAAGCATTCTATTTTTTGCTTCTGTGAACAAAAAAAGCAACATGTGTTGTCGCCACTATTCGCCCCCGCGAATTGAGTTTTCTAACCTCACATTTGTAAATTTGTATGTTAGTTTTCTGTAAAAAAACCAAATTTTTTTGAAAAAGTACGATATTATAGTGCATTAAATGGTAAATATCAGTTTTTACAATGCAATATCATAAAAAAGACAAAATTAAAAAAATGTAGCAGTTGGTGTTATGATTCTTGTCAGCCTATCAGAGATAAGGTAAATATAAACACTTCTCCTAACCCCACGAAAGGTTTGTTTATCAGTTTACTAAATAATTTTGGTGTATGTTATATCTATTTAATTCTCTCATCATTGGATTTTACCTACTATCCATTCACAATTAAAAAAAAAACAGAATAGGCCAGCCATAGGGTGACAGATTTTACCCTGTATATTGACATTATTGTCACTTGTGTTTGCTGGTTATGTAAGAAAAGTTAAAAAAATTAAAAAATGCATTTAAAAACATGTTTAGGGCATCTGAATCAAAAACAATGGTGTTAACATATACAGAAGTATTTATTTTTTTATTAAATTGCTTTATAATGCACTAATCATTAAACCATTTGAAAGTTTACACAAAATAGGAATTATTTATGTAAGTACTCACTGTTAAGAAGTCCTTTTAGGTATCATAGGATAAATTAGCACTTTTACAAAAATGTCTACAATTTACTTTATAAATTCTTACATTTCATGCAAAAATTGTTTCGTTTTTTCAATTTTTACGCCTGTTTTATGTAATTGTCATATTATTTTTGGCATTTTTTAATTTTTAATGACAGTTAATTTGAAATTTAATGCCAACATTGTGGAAAATTCAACTTTTTAAAGAAAAAGATTCTAGTTTTCATAGGTGACCTCTGCTTTTTTAAACTGTGAATGGATAGTACTATCGTGGACATGGAATTTAAAACGATCACTTTTTGCATTGTAAATATGGTCAAAATAGTGGCTTAAACATCTCAAGTTTTATGCGAAGTGGACATTAACAAGAAACATTTCTCTGATGTTTTACGAAGATTAGAGCCTTATTGTTATCCTAAAACAAAATTATTTAAAATAGAAAATATCTTCTTACTATTTTTTTCGCCGGCAGCACATTTTACATAATTTATTTTAATAAAATACATTTGACGCATTTGTTGTAAAAATAACATTCGAAAACTGACATAAAAAACCCATTCACAATAGAGTAAAATTCAAAAAATCAAAGGTGGCTGATAAAAAATCGTTTTAAATTCCATGTCCACGATAGTACTTTTGTATTTTGTTTATAGACACGAAAGTAACAATTAAAAAATTAACAGCAGAAGTTTTGAAACTTCACCAAAATATAGTAGATATTGAACAGAAGGCAGATCATTTTGCTGTAATAAACGATGAAAAATTTAATCATTTATGGGATTTGAACCGGGAAAGAGCCAGCAAAATGATCGATAGTATTTTGATTATCGATAAAATTTTGCATGAACAACAATTAGGAATCGAATGGAATGAAAAAGAAATTAATAGGAGAAAAAATATTCGTAAAGATAAATTAATAAGTTATAAAAATGCCATGAGAATCTTGGAAGAAAAGGAACGAGATAAAGGTAAGTCAATACACACGGTCAACTCCTACGTCACAGATCCACATTAAAAAATTGTCTGTGAAGTAGAATTTTGATTCTGTCAGATTTAGCCCCTTTTTTACAACAATATTTTGTGAAAATAAAAGGCTTTCTTAGAAAACCCTTGTTATTAAAATGAGCTACAATGTCTTAAATTCGATATTTCAAGTTTAGTTCATTGTAAAACTCTGTAATATGCAGTTTTTGTGTTAATGTTGTGCACCCTCCAAGATGTAAATTTCAAACGCAAGTTGCTTGAGAAAGCAACCATATCAAGAGGTCTGGTAAGTACCATTGTAAAATTAACATTTTTGTCTATTACCTTGAACAAACCATACCCCTTGATATGGTTGCTTTCTCAAGCAATTCGCGTTTAAAGCTGACATCTTGGTGGGTAATTATCATGTCAGATTAATAAGGGATTTTTTAATTCTTGCGGTAGATTCTCGGGTAATTTTAAATTAAAATATCGTAAATAAGATATAAAGGAACATTTTTGCACCAATGGGAACTAAAAAACTCTCTTATTTTGCTTTAAATAATGTTTTAAAAAGACCAATGTTGGAAACACAGAATAAGAAAAAAATGATCATTTTCTCTAGTCCGTAATGTTGGTTGCCTAAAAATAATTCACAGATAGTATTTTAATGCACTTCTGTGAACTGTGACGTAGGACTTGACGGTGTCTATTTATTCTTTTAGAAAAAGAAGAAAGCACTTTGAAGTATCAAGATTTAATGAAATTTGTCCACCAGCAAAATGAAAATGGGGACGAATCTGATAAGGATCGTTTATTAAAAAGATTATTTAAACAAATTTCTTTAAAAACAAATTTTTTAATTGAAGATCGCTTACAGGAAATTTTATTGCCTTATGCCGAAGACCAACAAACTTTAATAAGAATAGACAACGTCTTTTCAGTAAGTAAAAAAATCTTTAGGGCACACAGGCAGAACAGTTTTTTAAAAATAAAATTAATAAAAAAAGTCTCTTATATCTTTATTTATAGATAATTAAATTGATATAACGCCACTTAACTCCACTTAAATTAACGTGAACTTAACATGACCAAATAAGTTCGTTTATAGATGTATTAATTTAACTAATTCAAAACAGTAAACGCCATGTATCGGTTAATCTTAAAATCACATTATTTTACTGGTTTTATTTTCATTCTACAGTTTTCCTTATAATTTTAAAAATTTGGTCTAGTAGCCGATAGATGGCTCTAGTGTAAAACAGTTACAAAGGCCTGCTTTACCCAAAATTAGCTAAATTAACAAATATAACCTATAATTGAACGTTAGTGGAGTTAATTTTATCTATAAATGAGATTTCAAGTTTCGTATAATTCATTTAATTTTGTGCTAATTCGCGACACGTTAATTCTAAGTGGAGTTAAGTTACGTAAACTATAAATCAATCTTAGGAAGAATATACATCTGTGTATTTAAAATTGTGGCCGTCGATTTTATGAAATCCAGCTTTTTTGCATTGATTGCATAAATGATAGAAACACATTTGACATGTCCATCGATGGTCAGAAATTTCCAATTTACAAGCATCGCAAGCATAATTTGACATTTTGTTTGCTAAAAAAAGTTTGTTAGGTTAATCGATTTACTTTTTAGAAGAGATACATAATTTAAAAATAAAAAAAACAATGTTGTTTTTTTAATAAAAAGGTAGACTACTTACCTTATGAAAAAGTCAAACTTTTACTTTTAAAAAATTGAATTATGTATTTAAAGTAGTTTGCAACCTTTGTTCAAACGACAGTGTGAGTAACTAAGTAATTTCTGTATTATTTTGTTATCGTAACACCTAGAGATAAAAAGATTAAACGCCAATTTATAAGCTTGATTTATAGATGAATTAACTTAACTTCATTTAGAATTAACGTATCGCGAATTAAATGAATTATACGAAATATGAAATCGCATTTACACATCCAATTAACTTCACTTTACGTTTACTTAAGTTATAGGTTAAATTTCTTAATTTTGACAAGTCTCTGTTAATTTAGTTTAAAGTGAGCATCTTTACTAGAGCCATCTATCGGCTACTAGACCCAATTTTTAAAATTACAAAGATAATCAAAGAATAGACACTGATGTCGGTAAAAAATACGATTCTAACATTTACCGATAGATGGCGTTCACTGTTCTAAAGTAACGTGGTAATGTATACTATAAATGCATTAATTTGGTAGCGTCAAGTTGTGTGGAGTTAAGTAGCTTTGAGTGGCGTTAAGTATCACTAAATAAAGCATGATTTAGAGATGAATTAGCGTAACTTCACTTATAATTAACGTATCGCGACTGAAATAAATTATACGAAAGTTGAAATCGCATTTACACATCCAATTAACTTAACTTGACGTTTACTTAAGGTTCTATTTCATAATTTTGGTTAATTTCAGCTAATTCAATGTAAAGTTAGCCTTTCACTAGAGCCATCTATCGGCTACTAGACCAAATTTTTAAAATTACAAAGATAATCGAAGAATTTCAGATGAATTTCTGTAAATAAAACGATTCTAACATTTACCGATAGATGGCGTTTACTAAATTAGCTTGTTGTACACTAACGTGTAAATTTATACTATAAATGCCTTAATTTAGTCGCGTCAAGTTAAGTGGAGTAAAGTAGCTTTGAGTGGCGTTGAGTTAATTAAATTTAACTCTAAATCACACTTAAAGCATAATTTTTAAATTACTTTTGTTTTTTTTCTTAGGCTTTAAATATAAGAAAAGCAGAAGATATGAACATTTTACTGGTCTATTTTTTGCCCTACACTTTTTGTTCCTTTTGCAATAAAAGTGTAGGGGTAGATAAATCCGCACCTGAACAACTACTGTCTGAAATTGAACTTTTTTCTATTTATTCTAATGCTGATTTAGTTGAAGCCGGTTCACAAGTGCCACGTAAGTTTTTTTTTTTATTTAAGGCCATAGATTTACATTTATAAATGAGATGTTTTGTGCACTCAAAAGTTCGTAAAAGTCATCTTCCTGAATATCAGTTATTTTCGAAATTTCAACAAAATATGTAAAAATACGGAGTAATACATCAATAAGTATGATTAAAAATATTTAGGATAATGTTTGTGATACATAGAAGTGGTACTGATTGCAAGAAATAATAAAAATATGGCAAAATAGTACTTTTGGTGTTTTTCTTTCTACATTGAAATCATTGAACGAGCACATCTATATTAGGGAAAAACGTAAGTTGCAATTTTAATCATTTATAAGTAAAAAAAAAATACATGGTCAATTATCGTATTATGGTTTGCACACACTTCTATGTATCACAAACATTATCTTAAATATTTTTAATCATAGCTATTGATGTATTACACCGTATTTTTGCATATTTTGTTGAAATTTCGAAAATAACTGACACTCAGGGATGACTTATACAAACTTTCGAGTGCACAGCGCATTTATGAATTTGATAAATAGCCTTAAGGCCGATTTATAGAACGTTACTTTCACTTAACTTCCGCTTTACTTCGGCGTAACTTTACAGAAAATTAAATAAAATTCATGGGAATGTAATAGCAAATGTATACTTCACTTTAGCGCTACTTTGCTGATTCATTTAGCTGTAAGTAGTACTGTCAAAAGCCGAGCTTGGCCGATCATGCGCAAAATTTGCAAAAATGAGATATTCACCCTAATTGTCAAGGGTGGTGATTACGGAATATCGCTTCGTACGAAACCTGCTGGTCTTCTTATGTAGGTTTCGTACGAAGCGATATTCCGTAATTACGGTCCAGGTGTAAATTGTCAGAAGACACATGCGCATACCTGTTCCCAATTTCACGTAACTTTACAATCTATAAATTAAGCAAAGTTAAGTTACGCGGAAGTGAAGTTACGCCGAAGCAAAGTGAAAGTAACGTTCTATAAATCGTCCTTTAATAATGTAAACATTTTAGTAACAACCGTTCACAAAGAAAGTAATACGGTAGTTGAAAGTGTCCAACATACAGATTTGCTACCAAATGTTTTTCCAAATAAATTCGAATTGAATAATATTTTCCACAGATTATTAGGTTCTGACCTAGAATCTTTACATTCTGAGGCAGACAGTAAAATGTTAATTGGGGAATATTCGGGACCTTCGAAAGATCCGTAAGTTCGGATTGTCTTTTAAATTTTGCATATAGACAAATAGGGGGCGCCACCAACAGCACCACAAGTGCCAAACAAACCCTTCAAGTTTATTAGGACTATGCCGAAAGTTTTGTTAAGATACGACAAGTGGTTTTGCCAGAGTTAATTTTTTAGTTAACCTCGCGAGCTGCATGGAAACGTATACCTCTTTTTGGCTTATTCTTTACATGAAACCCCCTAGAAGCTTATTGTCGGTTATTTTTAATTTTTTTCATGTAAATTCATGATTGGTCATCATTCGCGGTTTTGTATGCGATTTATAAAATTCCACAACCGAACAGACTCAAATTCTGGGTCACTAATTAAAGCCAGTCTACTTTAGAACCTCCCTGAAAAATTGGGCTTTCCAACAGAAAATACTTGTTTCACATTCAACTGTTTATGTAAGATTCTTTAAATTGGAGTCATTTAATTGCCTTAGAATGTGTTAATCTTGCGGTGTGTCACTTGTGCATTTTTCGCGGGTTTTAACTGACGCAAAGCATCCATGTATTTCCGGGACACTCCGCCTGTTTTTGTTAGAGCTGTCTTAGGATGGGCGCTAAGACTGGTGGGCCCATGTTTGAATTTCAAGAAACAGCAGGAAATAGTCTATTGATGTGGTGCATCGTTGCCAAAAATGAAAATCAACCCGGCAAGATATTGTTGTTGAGATAATTTTCTTTGAAAGTAGTCAAAAATGTTTGCATGAAAATTTTCTCGATACAATTTTATTTTTTCAAAAACTCTCCAACTTAAAAAAATTATTGTGGCTAAGATACTTGTCGTTATTTACGTTCCTCGATAATAAAGGACGATTTTTAAAAAAACAATTTATTTGAAAAAGTAAAATTACCAAAGTACATTAAAATATGAAGCAATGTTAAAGCTTTCGATATTAAAATGAGAATGAATCTTCCTCACGACAAAAACTACTGTAAAGAAATTTAAGATGTATAACCTTGGTGCTATATCTCCTTTACATGCACTTTACTTGTGAGGATAACAAAACAAATGTAAACTAGCTTTATCATTGCTTGAAACATGAGAATTAATAAAATATTATAATAATAAAAGCAATAAATGCCTTTACGTAAATCCTCCCTGCCTAAGTTAAAACATTAAGGGTAAAGTCCCTTTAATTTTTAAAATTGATCTCTTCGAGGGGGATTTCCTTATCTTTAATAACTAAAGTTTTCGTTTTCTTAAAATTAGAATAAAAGCGAATGCAAAATGCAAAAACAAAAATGAATAAAATTACATATACAATAATTGTCCAAACACTGATATTATCAAAGTGTACCGAACTTGATTTAATTTTTTCTAACTGGTCTTGGGTATGTTCCAGCTGCTGGACCAAAGGGCTTAGCTCGTCTAAATTAATGTTCTCCAACTGGATTTTTGAAAGTGGTTGGTGATTGGCCGCAGATACATTAAAGTACGGCACGGTGACTACAGGCTGCTTACGGAGTGCGACATGTTGGTATGCACGAATAGTTTCTCCATTGACAGAAAGCGTGCAACCTTCAGGGATGGTTACGATGTTGCTGTTTTGTATTTCGGTGTTGTAGTTGTTGTCATGGCAGTTGATTATAGCCACTGATTTTTGCGGAAGAACTACCGCCCATTGATTGTCGGTTAGTTTTTGTATAACTGAGTTTTTAATTTGCACTTTCACAACATCGCAGTTTTTGTAGTTTTGCGAGTATAAAATTAGGTTGGTTTCACAAGGCCCATTGTCGTTGATCAGTTTAGTGTTTTTAGCACGGCACAAATATTCGTTAGGTACCACCTCTTCACATGGTTCATTAAAAAGTCCATATCTGTTTTTGTTTAGGTTAAGGTATTTGGAATTTGGGATAACTATTTGGTATTGGTCATTTATGGCGATTGGAAATGAAAAAAGATGATAAAAGCTAAATGACTGTATTTCAACCAAAGGAATTTGAAGTACAAATACAAACTGTTGATTTTTTACAAAACTCTTAAGAGTTATGATTTTTTCGAATAGTAAGATCGATTCGGTATTTGGTTTATAAGGTAATTTATTCCTCGTTATTAAGGTTTCAATTGAAAGTAACTCCTTTAGTAAATCTGTAGCTTCTATTATAGAAGTATGAAATGTATTTAGTTTTGCAAATGTTAAGGCAGTTTCCAAGGTATCTAATATCTGACCAATTCTGCTAAGAGATAAGTCTAGCTGAGTAAACACAGTGTTTATTTTTACCATACTTAAAACGTATGCTTCGTTGGTACCTATGTTATACAGGACGTCCGCGCTTTTTATTAAATCTTGCAACTTACTTACTATTATTTGCTGGTTTCTAGACAACGTTTGAATGCTTGCGTTAAACTTTTTAATCGCGCTCGTAGTTAAAGATATTTGTTTATCTAAAACATTTTTTATTTGTTGTTGGTTACCGTTTAATTGTTCAATAGCATGATCATATTTAAGAGCATCTGAGCTGTCTAAATTACCTGTAAGAGTTTTTATAATTGAACCAAGACCGTTTATTAAACCTCGTTTCTTTTTTTGATTGATTTTTGGTAATATTCGATCAAATTGATTTTTAATTTTATCAATTAAATGATTTGTGATATAACAATAATTTTCAAGCTCGGTTGCATAGGATGTGTTAGTATTTATAGAAACATTTAGCTCATTATAATTATTAACTAACATTTGATAATTGTCAGATAAGGGTTTTATATCTAAGGTAAGAATAAAGGACCAGGAGTCAACTACATTCTGGGAATTACCTAAACGGATAGGAATTATACCAGGATTGTTTTTTACTTCGGTTACCTCTACGGTGGTTGCTCCGGTGTGTTTGTACCAGGTAAGGGCGACGAGGGTGGCAAGGGTGGTGGCTGTGTATCTGGAACAACGGCATGTCTTAGATTTTTCAGATGTACGTACTTTACAACTTTGTTGTTTTCTATACGTGCCACATTCTTGTCAGAAATTTTTGTTATTGTAAAAGGTCCTAAATTTCGTTCTGCCGTTTTAGTTCTTTTTGACCTATAATTTTTCTCGTATACTTGCGAACCTACCTGTAGCTTTCGCGTATCAGTACCTTCATTTCGTCGTTCAGCAATTCTTTGCTTATCAACGTCCATTTTTTCTTTTACCTTACTGTAGGTAATTTTTAACTTGTCTCGATGATCGGTTATGTAGTCTTGATACAACTGTTTTTCATAGTCGATATCATAGCGATTTTTCTCGGAAAAATTCCCTATAGTTAATTCATTTGGTGTAAAATTTGTACTTGAATGAATTGTGTTATTGTAAGCAATAACTGCATATTTCATTAAGGTGACGATTGGGTCTTGATGTTTTATTCTCATAATACGGATGTGCTCCAAAATGGTTGAGTGAAAACGCTCTACAATTGCGTTTGAATCGGGATGATTTTCGGTAACAAAATGTACATTTATTTTGTGTAATTCTAAAAGATCTTGTAAAACTTTGCTGTTAAGTTCCACACCGTTATCGGATGTAATATTATCTGGAATACCATAAAAAGAAAAGAAAGTAATTAGGGCTTCGGTTATTTCTACACTATTTTTTCCTTGAATAGGTATTGCCTGTCCTAGTTTAGAAAATGCATCAACTAATGTTAGATAATTTTGTCTTTCTATGGTAAATGTGTCTACGTGAATTTTTTGAAATGGCTTACTTGGTGTAGGTGTTACCTTTATTGGTGTTTTAGGTGGATTTCTATCGTACTTTGCTCTTTTACAAATTTCACACTTACTTAAAAAGACTGATACTTCAGTTTGCATATTTTTAAAGTAATATTTTCTTTGTATCCTTTTTACTGTCTCAGCAATACCTCGGTGATTTGTTTTTGACTCATGATTATTTTGAATTACATTAAATATATCGTCTTTGGTGGTTAAGACTATCCTTTCTTGGGTACATTTAACTAATTCAGGGCCGTTGTCATTAAAAATGTTAGTATAGACTCTACAAAAGTCTTTATATAGTTTATCAGTTTTGAAAAACAAATAGTACCTTTTCTTAGCTGCTGTATATTCGCGTAAGAAACTAATTATTTCTTGCTCGTTATTGCTCTTGGTAAATTGAGCGTAAAGTATTGTACGGCCGTCCTTTTTTTCAATGTGACATTTTTTTGGTTTGGTAAAGACTTCAGACAAAAAATATTGAATTGGCTTATTATTTATTATGTCATCTAAAATTTGTATACCTTGAATTGGTTCGGGATTTACCTGTGTGTGAACGGTATCTAAATCCGAATTATCTCGTAACAGTTCTTCAATTTCTTCGGGTTCAAGGTCAGGTAAGTTAAGGTCTTCATCAACTTCCAAATTTCTTGCTGCTGCATCGATTTCGTCTTCATCGATATTTGGCATCAATGACTCATTTTCCATTGCGTTAATTTGAATCCTGCTTAAAGCATCAGCATTCAAATTAAGCCTTCCTGGTTTATGAATGATTTTATAATCCAGGTCATCCATTTTTATTCTCCATCTTTGAAGTTTTGAATTTGGATCTTTGACGTTAAAAAGCCACGACAGTGGTCGATGGTCCGTGTAAATGATGAACTTTCTGCCATATAAATACGGCCTAAAGTATTTTGTTGCCCAAACTATAGCCAATAGTTCCTTTTCAATAGTACTTAGTTTTTGTTCACTTGCGTTTAGAGTTCTTGATGCATAACAGACGGGTCTGTCTTTTCCTACTTCACCTTGGGATAAAACAGCTCCGATAGCGAAGTTTGAGGCATCAGTGGTGACTATGAATGGTTTTGTTAAATCAGGATATTGTAATATTGGGTGATTGACTAATAGTTTTTTGCATGTTTCAAATGAATTAATGAATTCTGCGTCGTGTATGATTTTTGCTTCCTTTTTTAAACATTTAGTTAGTGGTTTTGTTATTTTGGCGAAGTCTTTTATGAATCGCCGATAGTAACCAATCAATCCCAAAAATGCTTTTATTTCCCTGGTTGTTTTGGGAATGGGATATTTTACCACAGCTTCGATTTTCGCTGGGTTAGGAAGTACACCTTCAGGGGTAACGACATGTCCTAAAAATGCTACTTCTTTTCTTAGGAACTCGCTTTTATCCATTTGTATTTTAAAATTGGCTTTTCTGAGGCAGTTAAATACAGCACGAAGACGTTCAACATGCTCTTGAAGAGACACGCTGTAGATTATTATGTCGTCCATGTACACAATGCATTTTTCGTTTTGTATACCTCGCAGGATGTTGTCCATAACTCTTTGGAACGTTGGGGGTGCTCCTTTTAATCCAAATGGAAGCCTATTATACTCATACAACCCTCGGGGGGTGCCAAATGCAGTTTTACATTTGTCCTCTTCGTTCATTTCGATCTGGTGGAAGCCAGACGCCAAATCAAGTGTAGTGAAGTACTGACACTTGCCTAGCTTGTCTAGTATTTCGGTGATATTAGGTAGAGGATATCGATCGTCGATAGTCTTATCATTCAATCGTCGATAATCAACTACCATTCGATATTTTTTCTTTCCTGACGCATCTGCCTTCTTGGGAACGATTAAAATTGGGCTACTCCAAGGGCTTGTTGATGGCCTAATGATGTCTTGTTCAAGCAAATCCTCTACTTGTTTTTGAACCTCTTTTTGGCTTTCAAAAGGTAAGCGATAGGGCTTTATATAGACTGGGATGTTATCGGTCGTTTTAATACAATGTTTTATTTCGCTGGTAAAGCTTAAAGGAATTTTTTCACAGTGGAATATATCTCTATATTCAAAACAAAGTGATCTTATAGCTGCTTTTTCCTCTTGGTTTAAATGGTCAAGCCTAAGTTGTTTTAGATTTGCTTTAAGAAGATTGTCCTGTTCGATTGTTAAATGTTGGTCATTATCGATATTTATTTGTTCGTACTGATTGAGTTCCGTTATATCAAGGGGTTGGTTTAGTTTAATTTGGCATGGGTATGTATTAAAGTTTGTCACGGTCACGTAGGCATGGCTCTTATCTATTTTAACGAGAGAAGCTGGAATTTCAATGCCATCACACAACTGCATGTATTCTATTATACCTTCGCAATTTTTCGAATTTACAGGAACTCTAACAACCTGACTTACTCGAGGTCCGACTGTAAAATAACAGTCTTTTTGCTGAGTATGTTTCCAAAATATTGGGATATCTCCGGTTTTTGTTTTTAAAGTTTTATTTTTTATATCAATATTTGCGTCAAGTTTTCGTAGTAAATCCATACCTATTAAACCTTCATAGCTATTGTTAAAATTGAAAATATTGAACTTATGAAATTGACGGGTTTTAAAAGTTTTTGGTAAAGGAATATTCGCAACATATTTATGATTAGAAACTTGATGAGCTGTTCTAATCTGGAAGGGTTCTTCACTTACATAATCGCGATAAAATTCCTGAACTACTCGCGGATTGATTAACGATTTTGATGAACCGGTATCAATAAGAAATTTGAAATTTACATGGGGTATTAATACGTAAGGAAGTACGTTAGCGTCTATTTGGTGGTTTATTTGAATTACTTCACGTCGTTGTCGCTCGGGCCTGAGGGAAAATTTGACTGATCGTTTAATTGATTGTAATTATTGTAGTCATATTCGGGGTTTTGGTAGTAGTTTTCTGGGTAATATTCTTCATAGTTTTCCTCATAACATTCCTGATATTCGGGGTTCGAATATTGGTAATTATTTTCTTCAGAAAACTGAACTGCTTCGTCCTGAGCTACCTCGTGTTGAAATAGTTCTTCGGCGACGTATTTAGGCGGTTGAACCGTACGTCGACTTGTGTTTCCAGAACTGGTGTCCATTGGGGTAGGACGATAATTTTGGTTAGATTGCTGTGGTGGCTGTTGAGGTCCTCTAAAGGGTACATAAGGACGAGAAGGTCCTTGACCGAAAGATCCTTGAGGATTCCAAGGTTTGGCAAAAGCCTGTTGTTGGTTTGGCTTATTTCTCCAATCATTTTGTGCGTTATAAAATGGCCTTTGTTGTGGTACAAAAGGTTTAGGGGAGAATTGGGGTTTGAACAAAGGATTTGCATGCGGGGTAAATTGTGGATAAAAATTTGGTTTGCTAGCTTGGATTTTTTGAATTGGTTTAAAGTTTTTGTTGGAACCTAAATTATGATATCGGTCTCGATAATAATTTACGTTCTCCTCTTCTACAACCAATGCCATAGCGGCCTCTAAATCCGCTGGTCCTCTGAATCGAATTTTATCGGACAATTTTTCCGGCAAAGCATTTAAATAGCTATCTAACGCGATTTCGTCATACATTTTGGTTTTAATTCTTCGCGTATTGATATCGGGTTCCTCTATAGCTAATTTAGTTAAAATCATGCTTCTAACGTCTTGAATTCGCATTCCTAGCATATAGGGTGTCTCCGCTTTGTCAAATCGAATATTCATTAAGTCTCTAACTAAACATTTAATGTTTCTTTGATCTCCAAAATACGCAATTAAAAGTTTCTTTATCGCTGGCCAACTAGTAGCCTCCTCGCGACTACCAACTAAAGTTAAAGCTCTACCTTCTAACTTATTTATTAATATACGTAAAATCCACGCATTATTTTCTGGTTTCCTTTCGTCATAAAAGGTGGTTATAAATTTCTCACATGCTCCGATAAAAATACCTAAAGTGGCCTGCTCGCCATCGTAATTGGGAACTGCGTTAATAAAGAATGAGTTAATGTTGAACTCAGTCATTTTTGAATTAGTTTCACTAATTAAGTTACCTTCAATTTGCTCAAGAGTATTGACGCCTTGATCGTCGTTTAAAATTAAATTATTATCGTTACAAACAGTATTTGCACTTGTACCTATTCTTAAATTACCAACTTGATCGATTAATTGATCAATTAGATTATCATCAATTTTACCAGGATTATTCATAAAGGAAATGCATACAAAGGAAACAGACTTACAGTTTCATACTTGAATTAAAGCTGAGGGGTACTGCTCGATCTGCTCTGCTATGCAATGTAAGGGGCTGACGGCGATGCTTGTCCGGGCTCCTTGTACCAACCAAGAGTCTGTGCTATTTTGTTCACTAACTCTTCACAGTGGTCTATTACTTTTCACTTAACAAATTGTCTAGGTTCCTCTAGATTAGGCGTTGAAACGCGCGAACACTACTAATCGAAGATTTTATCGATATTTAGCGTGAACTTCTAGAATCCGTACGACTGCGCCATTTACGTTCCTCGATAATAAAGGACGATTTTTAAAAAAACAATTTATTTGAAAAAGTAAAATTACCAAAGTACATTAAAATATGAAGCAATGTTAAAGCTTTCGATATTAAAATGAGAATGAATCTTCCTCACGACAAAAACTACTGTAAAGAAATTTAAGATGTATAACCTTGGTGCTATATCTCCTTTACATGCACTTTACTTGTGAGGATAACAAAACAAATGTAAACTAGCTTTATCATTGCTTGAAACATGAGAATTAATAAAATATTATAATAATAAAAGCAATAAATGCCTTTACGTAAATCGTTTCTTAACAAAACTTTCGGTATAGTCCTATAAAACTTGAAGGATTTGTTTGGCACTTGTGGTGACGTTGGTGGCGCCCCCTATTTGTCTATATGCAAATTATAAAAGACAACCATCGTATAAAACCCTAGTGTCCAAATTTTTTTTGTGAAATTTTGCAGGGGTACAGGTACAAGTGGACGTCAAATTCAGGAAACAAAAAGTTTGAAATCATTATCAAAAGACACAGCGGATTCAAACGAACTTAAAATGACGTGTAATTTTAACCATCCTTTGACAATTAGCCCTGTTTATGTCCTTAAAGCGCTTCGTCAATTTGTGAGCTTTTATTTTAAGAAAAAGGCTGCGTAAGTTTTTTTAAAGATACTTTAAAAAATATAAAGTTAACTTTTTTGTCTACAGAATTTTTTTTATACAAAAATTATTTGGGTTTTTTTTAGGGTTCCAACGATAACTTACCGGCTTCAATATAAAAGACATACGATTTGTCGGTTGGTAAATGAAAATGATATTCGCCTTTTTTGGAGTTCATATCGAAATGTTTTTACCAAAGACAATGAAAATATTTGGAATGCTTTACTAAAAGGGCTAAAAAAATATCATGCAATCCTTATCAGTAAGTATCCTTTCTTAGAAAGCTCTAGAAATTTTGCATACAGAACACCCCTTAATTTTTTTTAGGATAAAAAATAATCAAAATATAGGCATCTAAAATTATTGAATTTTGAATTAAAATCATGGTCACTTAGTAGTCTTCTGACTTTAAGTTGGCATGAAGTTTGCATTAAATGTCATAAATAAGTCAGGTAAATATTTTATCTGTGGATGTTCTAAAGTGACTATGATTTGCATTAAAGGGGAATGTCGCGAAGCATAAAGACTGTGGTTATGTAATGTTGGTTGCCTTAAATACACATAAAACAGCACTTTCTGGTCATTGCTCAGTGGGTTTATAAGAGGTTATTTTAATTAAAAATTATGCTTACCAGCAACATAAAAAACAAAGCAAAAGTTGACATATTCTAAAGGTCCATCAATAAGCCTTTAAATACAGAATTTAAAATTCAAAAAATAGAGCTTCTAAAATGCCGAAATTCTGTATTTAAACGATTTACCTTTACAATGTGTCAACTTGTGCTTTGTTTATTTATGTTGCTGGTAAGCACATTTTTAAATTAAAATTAGCTCTAATAAACACACTGAGTAATGACCAGAAAGTGCTGTTTTTTGTTGAACCAACATTACATAACCACAGTTTCTATACTTCGCGACATTCTCCGTTAAATATTCAAACTTTTAGATGCCTATTTTTTAAAATATTAAAGGTGTGCTTTTTATGCAAAATTTTTGGGGCTTTCCAATGAATTGAAAATATATTAAGAATTCCATTAAAAAAATACATATTTTTTTTAAAAGACTTTTATTTTTAAAGGCCTATTTTTAGTTTGCCTTCAAAATTAAAAAAATTGTAACGATTTACAAAAAAAATCTGGGAGTTACTGTACTCTTAAATTTTTTTTCATTTCTGTTCCAGATAGAAAATTTCTAAACGACGAAGTGGTTCGTTTACGAAAGGAAAACACAGAATTAAAACAACTTTTGGAAAACTACATGGAAAATTCTTCTTTGAAGCCATTGTGCCGATCTCAAAAAAGCCCTATTTGAGAAGAAATTTTTTCTAACCATTTTTTTTGGTATGTTTTTTTTTCGATACATTTTATCATGTACATTTTATTTGGGTGTGATTTTTAAACTACATTTTTCTAATATACAATTTTATTTAATTATTATTTAATACCGCATGAATAAAAATCAAAAATAAAATTTTTTGTTTGTATTTTTTAGTTGAATTTAAGACATCACATTTTAACAAAAGATTCTAAAAATAATCATCCCTTAAGAAGTGTTACATTTTCACCGTAAATTAAAAAAAAGGTGTTAGGTTGGACCATAATAATTTATATTTTTTATAAGGTTCTTTGTTTCATTGACAAAATTGTGAGTGGCGCCAATTTTTACAACTGTTATTACAATTTTAACACTTTTAACACTTTTAACTACTAAATAAATATACCTACTTATATTTAAGGGGTAGTTTTATCAATAATTGAATGCAAGGTGTTTCTAAAGGTGCCAAAAGATCACGAGATAAAGCTTCCTTTTGTTTTTGACACCTTGTTGTTAGTAAATTTATTTTCATTGTAAAATAATATAGGGTTGTAAGTAAGTTTTTGCAGGTGCAACAATTTTTGACGCCCTCAATGTAAATAATATGCCTGGAACTGTGTTTTTATACTTATTAAAAACCGTAAATAACGAATCAGCAATCAGGTTTTTTTCAAGTGCTTTCGTTTTTTCGCTAAAGTCTTTCAAAGTTGGCTAAATTTTGATAATTTCCCAAAACGTTTAGCAAAATTTGTATGTCTTTGATATAAATAAAACTTATTTTTGATGTGGAATACACATTTGCATTCGTTTTGCCAATTATAGCTTTTTCTTAAATCAGGTTGCGTGTTTAAAGTTGCCTTTAAAAGCTCATAACAATTGAAAGTGTTGGAATTATTTAAGTGCCAAATTCAGATTTATAAGCACGTTTTACATTGACGTATAAAATTATTGCTGGAAAAAATTACTTGTGGTCATAAAAAATCAAAAACTAAATATTTGCTTAAAAATTTAGTAAATTAAAAAAAAATTAGCCTGAAACCCGAAATTTGGTTTTTTAAGATTGCTGAATTGCTTCATTATTAAACCAAAAATTTTATTTTATTAAGTTAGTTTTCCAGATGCAAAAAGATGAATTCTTCCCTTGCAAGGTACTTCATATTTACAAATTTTAATATAATAAACTATCAGGGGACATAGTTTTTTTGTAGAGACTAAAGAGAATAACTAGAAGAATTGAAGAAACGATATCAACGGTTACATTTTCTCAAAAACGCCTATTCATTCAGTATTAAGTGAGTAAAGATTACAAATGTCATTATTCAATATGTCTGACATAAATTTACTTTTTTACTTCAAAATGTCAATGTTGCCAATGCAATAAAAATAAAATTTTAAGTTAGGTTTTTGATTCAAATTAAAAATGCTTTTTAATAAAGTAAATGAAGCAAATATAAAAAATAGTATAAAATACTCGTTTTATAAGACGTTTTTTAGCACTTGTCAATTGGAAAATCTAGTGGGAAGACAAAACAATTTGTCTTAAAATCAAAGTTCTCATCTGCAAGAAGAAAGAAGTATCTAAGTACTATCGTGGACAAGAAATTTAAAACGAATTTTAATCAGCCACCTTTGATTTTTACAATTTTACTCTATTGTGAATGGGTTTTTATTATGTCAGTTTTCGAATGTTATTTTGACAACAAATGCGTCAAATGTATTTTATTAAAATAAATTATGTAAAATGTGCTGCCGGCGAGAAAAATAGTAAGAAGATATTTCCTTTTTTAAATAATTTTGTTTTAGGATAACAATTAGGCTCTAATCTTCGTAAAACATCATAGAAATGTTTCTTGTTAATGTCCACTTTGCATAAAACTTGAGATGTTTAAGCCACTATTTTGACCATATTTACAATGCAAAAATTGATCGTTTTAAATTCCATGTCCACGATAGTACATGAACTTCCGACATAGCATGTCAAAAGTAAATAGGTAGGTAGAGTTAGGCAGGCCTAGCTATTCACATAGTGCCAATCCCATGCATGCCTACTAAGACTCACTCTTAATTGTTGTTTATAACAATAAAACATGCAATTAACTTTTTGTATTGAATTTTCTACGTTTATATGTGGGATGAAACGGTATTCTTCAATAGTTAAACATTAAAGAATAGTTTGTCTTTTAGTACGTGCCTTAAACTTGCCGGATGTCGCTAAAAGGTGCGCCTAACTATACTATACACTTTCAAAGGCAACTACAAACGCGCAATTTGTATTTCTTTCAAGGTGCTATAATCACCAAAAAAATATTCTTGTAAATACATTGTTAAAATCTTCTGTTTCTAAAATTTGGTGCAGATCCATCGTAATCTACTATTGCAAATTAAAGGGGACTTTTTGGGGGGCTACCACGTCATTCCTAAACTCTTATTAGTGTGCATTTTATGGCTTTAGCTTCCTGAATAGATGTTTTAATCGCATATATTAAAAATTTGGCTGATGTGTAGTTTTTGGAAGGTAAAAATCAATATACAGAGTGTCCAAAAGTGTATGATCAAGACTCATAGATAGACTGTGTTGCCGAATTTATGCAACTTTGTTCGCAGCTTTTTTACTGTTTTTCTCTATGAATATAACACATGGATTTTTTTTGACAATTTTTAGGGATCCCTGAGAATGCCCCAAGAGCGTACCATCGCGTTTATGCGCCATTTATTGGACACCATATAATACGTGGACATGGAATTTAAAACGATTTTTTATCATCCACTTTTGATTTTTTGAATTTTACTCTATTGTAAATGGGATTTTTTATGTCAGTTCTCGAATGTTATTTTGACAACAAATGCGTCAAATGTATTTTATTAAAATAAATTATGTAAAATGTGCTGCCGTCGAGAAAAATAGTAAAAAGATATTTCCTTTTTTAAATAATTTTGTTTTAGGATAACAATAAGGCTCTAATCTTCGTAAAACATCAGAGAAATGTATCTTGTTAATGTCCACTTCGCATAAAATTTGAGATGTTTAAGCCACTATTTTGACCATGTTTACAATGCAAAAATTGATCGTTTGAAATTCCATGTCCACGACAGTATATCTTGGCCTAATACTGCGAAAATAAAAAGAAAATTCAGTACCGTTCAGTACTTATCTTTTATGTGAATTTAAGTGTATTTGCTTAGAAAAATAAAAAGTAATTTCTTAGCTTCTCAAGTTAGATATCTAAAAGTGTCTTGGGTGGTGTTACAACTCTAGGACTTATCTATTGATTGATAAGGCAATAACTAAGACACACCTTGAATGGACACCCAAAGACACAAGACAGATACCGCAGATGCATAGGTAGTACCCACCCAGGAATATATAGGTACCCATTGACTTAAGACTAAGAAAAGTTCCCTTCGGTCTTTAGTCTTCAGTCAGGTGAATGAAGTTTTATAGCCTTAAGGAAGTCCTTATCTATTTACGACAAATTAGGTATTTATTTGTGTACAATTTTGGTCGTTTTTTATCAGGATGTTTTTAATTTAGATATCTTTGTTAGAAATTAGAAGGGTCCGTTTATCTTCTGTCTAATAAAAATATTAACGGAGCAAGTTTGTAAATGGTTGACATTTTTTTGTGAGAATCGCTATGTCATTTTGGCATATAGCTTGCTAACCATATTTAAAATATATTTACCAAAAATGGTTAATCTTATTTGGCACCTATTTCTTATTTGTAAAATTTGGTGCAGATCCATGGTGCAAATATTAACGAAAGAAAGGGCTAAATATAAGGGCACAATCTATCTTAAATTATTTTACCATTTGTTTATCTTTTAAATGGTAAAATTACATTTTTAAAATTTAACTTTACAAAAATTTTATGAAATGAAGACAACAATGACCGCGTTCAAATTGCCAGCGGCTTTTTGGTTTTGGCTTGATTAACTGTCATTTTTGATTGTAGCAAAAATGAAAAATACCAAAAAATCAAGCAAAAAACAAAAAGCCGCTGGCAATTCGAACGCAGTCAATGTCAATGATCTAATGCAAAAATGTCTGCTTAAGAATCTAAATGAGCTTTAGGATGTACTTTACAAACTGTGTTGCCGAACTTATGCAACTTTGTTCGCATTTTTTTCGATGAATATAACAGATGGGTTTTTTTTTACAATTTTGTAGGGATCCCTGAGAATGCCCCAAGAGCGTACCATCGTGTTTATGCCCCATTTTTTGGACACCCTGTAGGTGGAATCTTCAAGAAAAATAAATTATAACTACGCCGACCCCACACCTTACACCATTTGTTAGTTTTTTATGTAAATGTTTGTTAATTTAATGTTCTCATGAGTAATGTTTTGTTTAATGTCTTTTATATCCTTTATTAGTTTTATAACGGACTATGTACACAAAGACAGATAAAATTTTCTAGATGCCAGATTGAGTAGGTTGTGCTTAAAAACAAACTGGCGCGCCTTAGCTAACTTTGATTGGCTAAGAAAGATTTATCTGAGCAAAGAAAAAGCCTTCTTGGTTAGAATTATGGTGCTTTATGTTTATAATAATCAAAAAATGACTTTTGATAAAACAAGGCAGAATGCTCATAGGTTGAGGTACTCTAAAAGTACCTTTATGGTTAAAAAAAATAGCAAAACCAAAGACATTTCGTAAAATAGTAATCTATTTCTTTGGCAAAATAAACGTTATAAAACTAGGTTTATTAAATGATTACCATTACTTCCACTAACCTAACCGATTCTAAAACAAGAGCGGATTAGATCAATGAATGGGTTGGGTCTTTTTTATGACTTTTTTTTGTTTGTTATATAATTGTTACACATTCTATCTGAGACTCTTCGCAGTAGATGATTAAAAAGGTGCATTTTTTATTTTATTAAAAAAAACGTAAAACTTATTTTTTTTGTAAACGGGTGGGGATGCAAAAAAATTACTACATGCTTATTTATAGGGAAAAATACAATCTTTAATTTAGTTAAAAATATTTTTTTTCGTAAAATTGATATTAACGAAAATATGAATTTTTTTCTACTTTGGGGATGTTTTTAACCCTCTATTTATTACTTGATTTCTTCCAAAAACAATAGGGCTCTTCCTCTAAATGGGATTGATTTTTGTGTTATATCTCAAGTCGATCCGATAAACCGTTCTTGAGTTATGGTGGTCACAAATTTCGTAACAGACAGACGGACAAAAAATAAAAGTCTTAAAAAGTCATGAAACGAACCAATCTGTAAAAATGTTTGCTCTAGGATGAATATTAACGATTTTCGAGAAGGTCCGAGTAATCGCAATGTACTCTTTTGAGAAGAGTATAACAAAATGTGTGCAACATTTTGTTTTAAAATAAACAAGGTAACTTTTAAGTCACTACTAAATCCTGTAGACTAATTAAAAGAAAGTATCAATTTCACGCAATGAAATCGTTCCATCGATCTTATGGAAGTTATTGAAAAGGTACCGCCATCCAGTCGTTAATTTATTGCACCGATTCTTATCTTAAGACAAATTGTGCTGTGTCTTTTAGACACTATCACATCTTAACTTAGAACATTGGTGGTCTTTCAAACGACATCGACATGATTCTACAAATTAAGGTCTTTCGTATTTAAGACGGGCGTTTCAAATTCACAAATCTTCGAATCTGTGCTCCTAGAAGCTCGTAAAAGGCATCTCCGTTGAACTCCCGCAAATTCTACTGAGTAGCACATCTACATGAGGGCCCCATCCTATATTAAAACTAAATGTAGTTTTGAAAACTACAAAAATGGGGCTACAAACGTATTATGGTTTCATTTTAATCGGTTAATTCTTTGTATCAAAAATCTGACTTCAAAAATCATTATACTATTTTTGATTTTTTTCTCGACTACGGATACATTTTTTGGTTTATATACATTACGTGGTCTATGCCAAACCATAATACGTTTATTTACCATGGTTTTTTTAAGCTTGTAAATGATTAAAATTGCAACTTACGTTTTTCCCTAATATAGATGTGCTCGTTCAAAGATTTAAATGTACAAAGAAAAACACCAAAAGTACTATTTTACCATATTTTTATTATTTCTTGCACTCAGTACCACTTCTATGTATCACAAACATTATCCTACTTATTTTTAATCATAGTTATTGATATATTAGTACTCCGTATTTTTACATATTTTGTTGAAATTTCGAAAATAACTGACATTCAGGAAGATGACTTTTTACGAACTTTTGAGTGCACAGAATATCATTTATGAATTTGAAACGCCCGTCTTAAGTATAAGAAATGGTACTTTAAAATACCGCAAAGATCCTTTTTGACTTTCTTTTAGAAAACTGCAAACACTTTTCACACATAACATGATGATTATTTTTAATATTCTTTATATTTTTTTCCTTTGTAAAGATTTATAAACTTTACATCTACATATAATTGATCAGGAACTTCCAAAGTGTCAAATTAAATCGCATCCCACTAAATTTACATATGCCTTCCTTTTTTTTTACCATGTTATAACTTTTACGTAGTAAAGGGTTCCTAAATTAGTAGGAATTTTTATAGTAGACTAAAGGCGTATAATACCTATGCTAAATATTTAATGATAGGTTTACTATTCCGCTTTGAGCTATTATTGTTTTTATATTGTGGGAGCGTTTACGTTTTTTGTTTTATTGATTTAGATTTGGAAGGCATTATACTCTTCATACAATTTATAAGAAGCATTTTTAATTTGAACTAAAAACTTAACTTAAAATTTTATTTTTATTGGATTGGCAACATTGACATTTTGAAGTAAAATAATTTAGGTCAGACATATAAAAAATGACATTTGTAAACTGTACTCACTTAATACTGAATGAATAGGCGTTTTTGAGAAAATGTAACCGTTGATATCGTTTCTCCAATTCTTCTAGTTATTCCCTCTACAAAACAACTATGTCCCCGATAGTTTACAATAGTGAAATTTGTAAATAAAAAGTACCTTGCAAGGAAAGAATTCATCTTTTTACATCTGGAAAACCAACCTAATAAAATGTTGGGATTAATAATGAAGCAATTCAGCAACCTTAAAAAACCAAATTTGGGGTTTTGTAATGTGCTTATTATAGAATGCAAATGTAAAAAATATGTTGTTGCTGCGAAGAAACTTATTCAGTAATCTACCCAGTAGGACACCCATATACCATGGGAAACAACCTAAATACACCAGCTATAAAAAATATAAAAGTTGTGGCTAATAACCTATTGATCTGGCATCTCATGAGAATCGGTATGGATCGAACATCCCAATTTGGCGGTCACCGTATGTGAATTCAACAGATCGACCAACCCACTATTATATTAACATACCAAAACGTTTACGTTAGTGCTTTAGGCCAAAAACTAAAGCTTCTAGTTGGGTCCTATTTAGACAATAAGTCTACTATGCTTTAGTTTTTCTAGGAAATCCAGAAATATAGAATGTCCCTGAAACGAGTGCATCTTTTAAGAGGGTAGATAGAGGACGGACAAATAGACAGATACACGGGACATGTCCTAGGCTAGGGGGCACCGCCCGCGCCGTTTAAAAACTACACCCCTTTAAGTCTACTTCACTACAAATACTTGATCGTAAACATCTTACAAATGGTTTTTCGAAACATGATAAAATTGATGGAATTATTAACGGCAATAAGAACATTCTTTTTAAACTTGTTTTGACATTTGTAGCCCCCTTCTAGAAATGGAGTTACACCGGTAGAGTGCATAAAGATTGTCGTAACTTTTTTGTTCCTCACAATTTTGTAATTTTGTTTATCGTTGCTGGTAGATGGGTGCAATTAGAATCATTCTTATCACCTGAAAGTACTCGTTTAACTGTACCACTTGGAATAATTAATTAAAAATGGTCTTATTGTTCTTCCTATCTTGCTTAAAACTAGACAAAAAACTTATTTTTGTTAAGACAGTGACGGAATAGTCACCAAAAAAATGCTAGTTTTGTGCAAAATAGTGAATACAATAAACCCCTTTTTAAATAATTATTTTAAAAATACAGTTAAGCGATAAGTTTCAAGTGATAAGAAAGGTTCTTATTGAAGCAACAATAAATAAAATTACAAAATTGTTAGAAACAAATAAGTAACGACAATCTTTATGCACTCTACTCCTTGGTGGTGGTAACTTCATTTCTAGGGGGGCTACAAATGTCATAAATTTGAAAGGAATTTTTTTTATTGCCGTTAATGATTTCATCAATTTTATTACTAGTATGATTCTTTTGTTATTTGATAAAAATTAAATATGTGGCCTCTGCACATTTTTGTAAACGTTGTCTTTAACAGTTAGTTAGCAAAGAGAAATCTTAAATTAAGAAATCGTCAATAAAAGTTTCAGTACCTATCTCCACCTACGCTATGAAACCTACTAACTTAAGTACTAAATACTATATAAAATATAAAAGTTGATACAGGCCACACACACTTGATATTTTAGTGAAATAGTGAATCACACACCTACGCCTGTTTGCAATAAAGTAATAAATATCAGAAAGAAGGAAGAGTGAGCTGGGGACATGCAAAGTATACCACCGATGATCTTACGAAGAGGACCTTCCTACAACATATTGCCTTTCTTTAGTTATCTATCTACAACTAATCCTACGCATGCTATGTTCCTTTTTATCACAGTACTGCTAGTTTTAGTTGAGTACTAAATAAGATTCTGTTTTATGAATTCGTCACTACATTTGGTTTATTCTTTTAGCCAAAATAACTTTGCCAATGAATATTTGTTCTAGTATATTGTCACAAAGCGTTTTTCGGTGACTTTAGGAAACTTTTATGATTTCAAAAAACAGAGTTAATAAACCTTTAAGGTTTACTTACATTTTTAACTAACTAGAAGGGTCCCACATTGAGCCCCCCAAGCTAGAGGTGTTACAACTCTTAATCGCCAGGAAATACTGACTTTTGCAGTTCATAATTTAAGAAGCTCCATTAAATCTTGTCAGCATTTTTACCATAACTCTAGGAAGTACTAGTACCTAGGCTAGATAGCAAAACAGTTGCCAAGTCGTACTCAAATGTACTTTTGCAAATTAACTAAAAATGTTACTCGTAACAATATTATGGAAAAACCACCGAAGAGTTTCCAACTAAATGATTATGAAAAATAGTGCCAATACAACAAGGCCCTTTCTTCTCGTGGTACTGCCACAGTGCTATTCTGCAGGACAATTGACCCAATTTGTAAAACGACATGGTTTAATAAAATCAAAATAACCAAAACTAGAATATTTGGCAAACGAATTCCTGTTTGCGGTTTACGATGCGACTTTACCAAAATTTAGCAACGTATACAGGGTGTCCAAAAATTGACGCATAAACGCGATGGTATAAGGCATGTCTAGGGACGCCTAGAAAATTGTTAAAAAAAGTCTTCCTCATATACCCACGGAGATATGAGCCCTCAAAGTGCGAAACTTTAAATGCTTATACCTTGAAGATAACAGCACATATTAACGAAAGAAATGGTTAAATACAAAAGCACAATTTATCTTAAATTATTTTACCATCTGTTTTTTTTTAAATGGTTAAATTGCATTTATATAATCCATTTAATTTTACAAAATGTTCATGAAATGAAGCTGACAACAACGTCAATAAAATCTAATGCAAAATTGTATGATAAAGACTCATAGATGGGATTTTTGATGTTTGTTTGATTTTCCTAGACTGTGTTATGCAACTTTGTTCGCATTTTTCTCGAACATAACAGATGGATTTTTTTTGACAATTTTCTAGAGATCCCTGACAATGCCCCAATGCGTTTATGCGCCATTTTTTGGACACCCTGTAGATGTGCTCGTTCAATGATTTCAATGTGGAAAGAAAAACACCAAAAGTACTATTTTACCATATTTTTGTTATTTCTTGCACTCAGTACCACTTCTATGTATCACAAGCATTATCCTAAATATTTTTAATCATAGTTATTGATGTATTACTCCGTATTTTTACATATTTTGTTGAAATTTCGAAAATTACTGACATTCAGGGAGATGACTTTTACGAATTTTCGAGTGCACAGAATATCCCATTTATGAACTTAAATCTATAGCCTTTAAAAAAAAATTAAAAACCGATCATCGTACAAATATCTTGTAACTGGATTTTGGTTTTTATACTCTTCACAAGAGTATATTGCAATCGATCAGAAAATCCTAAAATCGTCAATTTTTGCAGATTCGTGCGTTTTATGACTTTTTAAGATTTTCATTTTTTGTCCGTCCGTCTGTCGGTCGGTCGGTCGGTAGGGTGTATGTCACGTTTCTTGTAAACACGCTATTTCAAAAACCAAAAGGGATATCAAACTCAAATTTTAAGGAAAAATCAACCTTTATAAGAGGAAGAACCCTATTGTTTTTGACAAGAATCCCATCACTACAAAGCCCCCTTCTGGGCCCCCCAAATGAAAAAAAAATCGTAGCTCATCTATTATTAAATTTACAAAAAAAATTATTCGACATAAAACATATGAAATTGAATTCTCTACAGAAAAGTATTCGTTGGTTTTTTTGTCAGACCCCCCTTTTACCCCCCCCCCCATCACAAAAAAACCTTCTATCTCCGTTATTATTCAATTTACAAAAAAAATCTATTTTATAAAATTAATGGAAATTTAATTTTTTATTAAAAATCTTGGTTTGTTTTTTGTACCTTACTGGCTAAGGTTAAAAAAACAAAAACTAAAAGATTTCAGTAACAAAAAACGTCTAAGTCCAAATAGCGTCCCGCGTCGGTCAAGGAGGCCATGCCAAAAATATTTCAAACAAAGAAACAAAGCCAGCTGTCAGAACAAATAACCTCAAATATCTTAAAGTTCAGAACTGACGTTTATCCTCTTCGTTAACTAAATTCTTCGTGTTTTCTGTTAATAGTTTGCACTCTTCGCAGATTTTTTTTACATAATTTTTTTTTCTAAGATACCATTAATTATCCTGTAATAGTTTTCTTGCGAAGAGATACCATAGAATGTGTAGCAATTATATAAAAAATAGATTTAGCTTTGATTTACAAAATTATTCTTTTACCGATTCCGAATTCTACTCGAGCTACTTATCTGCGAAGAGTAACATCTACGCGTTTCGACATCTACCCATTTCTAGTTTCTTATGGAAGATTAATTAAATTTCTTTGTAAACATTTTATTTTTAGGGGATGTTAAGACAAATTATGAAGACACTTTTTTGGCTGCAATTAGTTCTGGTTTAAAAAAAACGTTTCGTTACCTAATAATTATCATTATGCTCTTTTTTCTTATGAGAGATTTATTAAATTTCTATTTAAGGCTATTGATTCAAATTCATAAATGGGATGATTTGTGCACTCGAAAATTCGTAAAAGTCAACTCCTTGAATGTCAGTTGTTTTTAAAATTTCAACAAAATATGTTTAAATACGGAGTATAACATCAATAACCATGATTAAAAAGATTTAGGATATTGTTTCTGATACATAGAAGTGGTACTGAGTGCAAGAAATAATAAAAATATGATAAAATAGTACTTTTGGTGTTTTTCTTTCTACATTGAAATCTTTGAATGAGCATATCTATATTAGGGAAAAACGCAAGTTGTAATTTTAATCATTTACAAGCTTAAAAAATTCCATGGTACATTAACGTATTATAGTTTGGCATAGACCACGTAATGTATATAAACTAAAAAATGTATTCGTAGTCAAAAAAAAAAGAAACAAAACTAGTATAATGATTTTTGAAGTCAGATTTTCGACAAAAAGAAATAACCAATTTTTAAATGCACCATAATACGTTTGTAATCCTATTTTTGTAGTTTTCAAAACTACATTTTAGTTTTAATATAGGATGGGGCCCTCATGTAGATGTGCTATTTAGTAGAATTAATGGGAGCTCAACGGAGATGACTTATACGAGCTTCTAGGAGCACAGATCTTTGAATCTGTGAATTTTAGCCTTAAAGAAAATATTAGAAACCGAACATCGTACAAATATTTTGTAACTGGATTGTGGATTTATTGTTTTTATAATCAACAAAAAAAAATTGCTTTTGACGTGTTGTTTTTAAGAAAGTGTTTACTTTATACAACGACCATTCATAAAATTTTACAACTTTTAAAGTGTTAAAATCCATTAAGAAGACACGATTAGTATTCAAACTTATCGATTTTAAAATAAATATTTGGATAATAAATAAGTATAAGACCTAAGTTTTAAAACTTTAAAGGTGTGAAAATTGCCAATATTGGACCAACAATAATTTACCTAATATTTACCGTGTGTATGGTAATATTCTCTTTGTTTTTGATAAAATGGCATCCTGTTTATTTTTGGGTTAGTTTTATTTGTACAACAGGTAAAATAGCCACTTCCTGCAATCTACATTTTGCAAGCAAGTGATCGGCTTAAAAATACCCTATTACAAATATACATTTATGCGTTTTTTTAGAATCGAGAACTGCCTAGACAGTTTTGATAAGAAGAATTAACATTCTAAAGTTTGTGTTTAAAAAAATCGTGACATCCAGACAGACAGTTATTTAGCCGTACCAACAAAAACACCCTGTATACTTCCACCCATCTCCTTCACCATGTTTTGCCACAAACCTAAAGACATTCTCACCCTTAAGTATGCACATGCACATCTGCAGATATGCAAGCCACCACCCCGCCATTGTACACCCATACGCAGCATATGTTTGGTAAGAACACTGCACTGCTACTGGGGTACGCCCTGATGTCCTGCTGAGCCAATGCTCTTACAGCAGGACAGAAGCTACACAGAAGCCAATAGGTCTTACAACATACCTCCCACCCCATCCTACATGCATCATGCTACCTCATTCTATGCTCTCGTAGATCTTTAGTTTCGGTAGCTCTTCACTATATGGTACTACCGGGTACCGTGGCTGTTCTTACATGGTTGTTAGTATGTTCTTAAGGGCGCGGTGGTGTTTTTTGTTGGTTGTAAAGTGGCTTTGGGATGTTATGGAGTTGTAGTGGAGATGTTTGGTTTAGGAAGGGTGCTGGTGGTACTTTTGGTTGCTACTGGGTACTGTTCAACATGTCAAGTGAGGTGTTTTTGTTGATGGGTGTTTTGAGAGTTGTGAATGGGTTAGATATGTCGTACTGTAGTGGCGAAGACGTTGAATGTTGTGAGGTAGCAGTACCGCACTTGGTAGCTACTTGGTACTTGTTTTTACGTTAACCTACAATGTTTCTATGGCGAGTGTTTTAGTAATTGGGAATATGCAGCTTGTGTCTGAAAATAGGACTTAAGACATTACGCTTTGGACGTTATTTAGTACTGCTGCATTAAGTACCACTTCACACAACATTTAGCAACTTCCTTAAATCTTTTGTGACAATGGTTCTAATCAACCACGGTATAGAAACGGTACTGTTTAAACTCTGATTAAAATTACCTAATCGTACTGCAGCAGTACTATAAACATAAAAAAGAAAGTAGGAAACTGTAAAAAGGTACAGAAGCCATCAATAAAAAGTATTCAACCGGCAAGTGTGCGTCGCAACTTAAAACCTCGCCATGTTACTTAAAAATTAATAAAACTATAAATATAACCGTGTCCTGTAGGTACTATGGGTACCCAATTGTGACACTAAATAATCTACAACACACTAAAATGAGATAGGTACTAAACATATTTTTAAATTATTTTTTTTAATTATGAATAGGTATGGTAGATGTGTCACAGGAAGACTTTAAAAGATTTTTAGTACGAATTAGCTACAGGGTACTCGAACAGAAAAAAATTAAAATTTGCAGAATATTAAAAATTTTACATCGCTTATTTATAATTTTTAAAGTACCGCAGAAGTAAAAAATTGATATCCTTACTTAGTAGTACCGTGGTAGTACCAAATCTAATCTAAAATCTATTTTGGATAAACAGTCCTTATCTCAGTGAACTCTTTATACTATTAGATGCAAAATTTCTAATATTTGATAAGTGTTATCAGTAGGTAGGTACTATATTAGCTTTAGTTATGTAGTACCACTTTGCTACTTTGCAATGACAAGAAGAGAGTAAAATAGTGCAGATTTACGAAAATTAAAATAATGTTCAAATCGTTTACATATAAGGCTCCAAAATACGTAAGAAATAAAGAATTTTTGTTCTAATTTAGCAGTACCGTATAGCATTTCTTATACATTACATCTGTTTTTGGAAATAAGCGTTTATCTAAGTGAACTTTTCATATTTCTAGATGCAAAAGGAGTGCATAGCTTTTGTAATATTTGATAAGTGGTATCAGCAGGTAGGTACTACATTGTAGTACCATTTAGCTACTTGGTCATGACAAAAAAAGAGTAAAATAGTGCTGAGTCATAGAAATTAAAGAAATGTTTTCTTCGTTTACCCAAAATACGTAAGAAATGAATAATTATTGTCTTAATTTGGTAGTACTGCAGCAGTTCCCATAATTAACATCTGTTTTGACTAACCAGCTTTTATCTAAGTCAACTTTTCATACTTGTAGATGCAAAATGAGTGCATTGCATATGTCATATTTGATGGTGGTATCAGCAGGTACTGCAGGTACAACATTGTAGTACCATTTAGCTACTTGATCATGACAAAAAAGAGTAAAATAGTGCTGAGTTATAGAAATTAAAGAAATGTTTTCTTCGTTTACCCAAAATACATAAGAAAAGAAGAATTATTGTCTTAATTTAGCAGTACCGTAGCAGTTCTCATACTTTTGGATAAACAGTCTTTATCTAAGTGAACTCTTCATACATCTAGATGTAAAATGAGTGCATAGCGTTTGTAATATTTGATAAGTGGTATCAGCAGGTAGGTACTGCAGGTACTACATTAGCTGCAGGTTGGTTCCTGCATCAAGCAATCATCATTATAAAGAAGAAGAAGGACTGACTGTGACTTAGGAAGGAATAACCTTTGACCCGTGTTGGTCGCTACCAGCACCCGGGGGCCTTTCCCATGCACATTCCATCAGCCTACCTGCCTTATCTACCTACTTACCCAAGTCTTGAACATCGGAGTAGCTTAAGGGGGTTCTCAGGAGCCCATGAGCCCGCCTTAGAGCCCAGCCTGTGCTTTACCCTTCTTTATTCCTGATGATGCTATACGTTGCTGTGCTATAATAAAGTTGCTTTTGTTTTTGTTTGTCAACGGGATGGGACAAAGAACTTGCCGACGATGCTTGCGCATTTTAAAACAAGAGCGGGTTAGATCAGTAAGAGGGATAGATCATTTAAAAAGTTAAACTTTGCAGATAGCTCATTTTTTATGACTATTTTTTTATTTTTATATAATTGTTACACATTCTATATGATACTCTTCGCAGTAGATGAGTAAAAAGGTGCATTTTTTATTTTATTGAAAGAAACGTAATACTTATTTTTTTTGCAAACGGGTGGGGATACAAAAAAATTACCAGATGCTTTTTTATAGGGAAAAATACAATCTTTAATTTTATTAAGAATATTTTTTTTCGTAAAGTTGATATTAACGAAAATATGAATTTTTTTCTACTACAGACAGACGGACAAAAAATTAAAATCTTAAAAAGTCATGAAACGAACGAATATGGGCAAAAATTGGCACATAAGTTTTCTGATTTGGATTGCTTTGGTACTTGGTTCTTGTACCTAAAGTGATATATGGAACAATAAGTGGCAAAAAATTGATTAACAACGAATTGATTGAAGATCCAGCAAAGGTAGTTCCAGGGTTTGATAGCCCAGAAAAGTTTGGAGTATTGTTAATCGCCTTAGAACGTGTCACGGACGTTGTAATGAATTCTTTATAAATGGAATGCTATACTTTGCCCACTTTTTGAATGTGGTGCATTGCCAGAAACGATTAAACATATTGTAGAAAAATGTCCAAACACTAAATTTGAGGGCGGTTTTCAGGAAATACACCAATTAACTCCAGAAACTTTGAATTGGATATAAACCCTGAAACAGCTATAACTTTTTAGCTGTGATTTATTGTACCACTACAATTTGTACTAACATTGGTATGCCTGAGTTCTTTTCATGAATTTTCTTGGCCGCGAAGTAAAAGCTTTACAACTTTGAAAGAAAATTATCTTAACAATAATATCTTGCTGAGTTGATTTTTTATTTTGGCAACGTTGCACCACATCAATAGACTATTTTCTGCTGATTCTTGAAATTCAAACATGGACCCACCAGTCTTAGCGCCCATCCTAAGACAGCTCTACCAAAAAACAGAAATGTCCAGGAAATACATGGATGCTTTGCGCCAGTTAAAACCCGCGGAAAATGCACAAGTAACACACCGCAAGATTAAAACATTCTAAGGCAATTAAATGACTCCAATTTAAAGAATCTTACATAAACAGTTGAATGTGAAAATTATTTGGTGTTGGACAGCCTAATTTTTTAGGGAGGCACAAAAGTACACTGGCTTTAATTAGTGATTAATT
This sequence comes from Cartodere bifasciata, assembly GCA_963920755.1. Lineage (NCBI taxonomy): Eukaryota > Metazoa > Arthropoda > Insecta > Coleoptera > Latridiidae > Cartodere > Cartodere bifasciata. The sequence continues at coordinate 518,946 of OY987198.1, forward strand.
TTAAGTCTGTTCGGTAGTGGAATTTTATAAATTTCATACACATCTGAGGGTTATTTCTTCTAAATCCAACAAGGTACTGCTAGTACTGCAATTTTCTTAAATAATTTCAACATTTTTTAACTTAAGAAGGTAGATATTAAGCTTATTCTTAAATTATTTTTATACATCGTCTCTGGTACTCCAAAAGGTCACATAAAGCATTGGACAGTACTCAGTCGGCATGGTACAAAATAAAAAAGCAAAAACAGTACGAATACAAAGGATTTATCTTTCCCATGACAATATTCAGATTCGACACGGGTTCTTTTGTTATTTGCAATGTAAAACGCATCGAAGTAAGTCTTGTCCCTTATAGGCTTATAGCTTGATCATAAAACATACTTTTATGGCCGCAAATAAAAACAAAAAAATGTTCATTGTGTATGCAATATTTTAATGCATGGGTTATGGGAAAAATAACAATAAAATAAAAAGATCTAGCAAGTAGAGAAGAACCTATTTTGAAGTCATTACAAGGAACACTCTGTATAACATTCGTTAGTAGTACGAACCAAATGGTACCACCACATTTATTTAAAGAAAGAGAAACAAAGAGCGAGAACGCACGAGGTCAATTCTGATGGACAGAGAACCAGTGGACAGCTTCTAGTGTCTGCAGCTCGCGTGGGAATTGCACAGTAGTGTCTGCTGCCCCCCTTCCCCTCTCCAGCCCCCCTTGACCCCTCGCTGCACCCACCGCGTACCGCCTGATCACCGCGGTGCTAAGCAACTACTATTTGGGAATTTTACCAAGCGACTACTTTCCTGATGAGTGATGATACTTACCTCAGTTGTGTGTTGTAGATTTTTTAGTGTCACAATTTGGTACCTATAGTACCTACAGGACACGGTTATATTTATAGTATTATTAATTTTTAAGTAACATGGCGAGGTTTTAAGTTGCGACACACACTTGCCGGTTGGATACTTTTTATTGATGGCTTCTGTACCTTTTTACAGTTTCTTACTTTCTTTTTTATGTTTATAGTACTGCAGCAGTACGATTAGGTAATTTTAACCAAAGTTTTAACAGTACCGTTCCTATACCGTGGTTGAGTTAAAACCATTGTCACAAACACTTTAAGGAAGTTGCTAAATGTTGTGTAAAATAGTACTTAATGCAGCAGTACTAAACAACATCCAAAGCATAATGTCTTAATCCCTATATTTAGACACAACCTGCATATTCCCAATTACTAAAACACTTGCCATAGGAACATTGTAAGTTAACGTAAAAACAAGTACCAAGTAGCTACCAAGTGCGGTACTGCTAACCTTACAACACTCAACGTCTTCACCACTACGGTACGACATATCTAACCCATTCCCAACTCTCAAAACACCCATCTACAAAAACACCTCACTTGACATCTAGAACAGTACCCAGTAGCAACCAAAAGTACCACCAGCGCCCTTTCAAACTAAGCATCTCCACCACAACTCCATAACATCCCAAAGCCACTGTGCAACCAACAAAACACTCCACCGCGCCCTTAAGAACACACTAACAACCATGTAAGAACGGGCGCGGTACCCGGTAGTACCATATAGTGAAGAGCTACCGAAACTAAAGATCTACGAGAGCATAGAATGAGGTAGCATGATGCATGTAGGATGGGGTGGGAGGTATATTGTAAGACCTATTGGCTTCTGTGTAGCTTCTGTCCTGCTGTAAGAGCATTGGCTCAGCAGGACATCAGGGCGTACCCCAGTAGCAGTGCAGTGTTCTTACCAAACATATGCTGCGTATGGGTGTACAATGGCGGGGTGGTGGCTTACATATCTGCAGATGGGCATGTGCATACTTAAGGGTGAGAATGTCTTTAGGTTTGTGGCAAAACATGGTGAAGTAGATGGGTGGAAGTATACAGGGTGTTTTCGTAGGTACGCCTAAGTAACTGTCTGTCTTAATGTCACGATTCTTTCAAACACAAACTTTAGAATGTTAATTCTTCTTATCAAAACTGTCTGGGCCCTTCCCGATTCCGAAAAATTGATAAATGTGTTTGTATTCAAGACTTTGAAACGTATGTGGATATTTTAAAAGGTTTTTCTAATATTTTAATTCCTGCAAAGGTATTTTAATTTTATGTTTGTTTTTGTCAAAGGTACCGCTAACGTCTCTTTTGAGGCAGTACAAATAATGATAACAAAACTATTTATTGTGCCCTGTACGCTTTCTTTGTAGCTTGAATTTACATGGTAAATAGAGTTTATACTGAGTGTTTCACAAAGATATTATCATGAAGCGTTTTTTGGGCACTTTAGGATACTTTTATCATTTCAAAATAATAAAGAAAAAAATAAAATGAAGTTAATACAATTTATTTTCTGCATTAAAAAAGAAACTTAATAAAAATGATTCTTACATTTTTGATCAACTAGAAGGGCCCCACATTGAGCCCCCTAAGCTAGAGGTGTCACCACTCTTAATCGCCAGGGAAGACTGCCTTTTGCAGTTCATAATTTAAGAAGCTACATTAAATCTTGTCAGCATTATTACTATAACTCTAGGAAGCACTAGTACCTAGGCTAGATAGCAGAAATGTTGCCAAGTCGTACTTAAATGTACTTTTACAAATTAACTAAAATTGTTACTCGTAACAATATCTTTAGAAAATTTATACCAAATCTTAGGAAGTTATCTCATGCCCCCAACCGGTTAAAATAAAGGAAGTCCTTATGGCTTTGGAATTTGTACACGAGCCCTTTTCAGTATCCGATGTGTGGAAACTTAATTACCAAAATGTTGATGTGTCCAATAAGGAATTAATCAAAGACTCCACTCAAGAGGTTCCAGGTTTTGATCAGCCGAGGAAGATTTGGAGTACTGTTAATCGTCTTAGAACGTGCGATCACGGACGTTGCAATCATAGGTTATACAAGTGGAATGCACTACCTAGTCCATTATGTAGAGAAGCTATTAAACATATTGTAGAGGATTGTCCAAACACCAACTTTGAGGGGGGTTTTTATGAAATACATAATCTGATTCCTAATGCATTAAATTGGATAATAACCCTGAAACTTTTGTAATTTTGGCAATTTGTTGTACTTTGTAATAAAACTGGATTGTGACCCTGGTATGCTAGAATTATTTTTCGCATGGTTTTTTCTCTTGAAGCAAATGCTTAATCAGAATATGAACAGATTTTTTTACTAAAGCTTCTTGTAAGTTAAGTGAAACACTCTGTATAAGCACATATGTTTTTCGTTATTTAAACACTAAATATTTGGGGTAGATAATTTCTTTATTTTGATCTAACCGTCAGGGCTCGGTTTTATTTTAACTGTTTTTCTTGATAAGCTTCTGTCAACAAATTTGAATATTTTAAAGGTTTACCTAAAGATAAATTCTAGGTATTGAACAGTTCCACTTAAATTGATAAGAGATTGTGTGTTTTAAAAATATTTTTGGCTTCTTAGAATTATATATTATAAATGGATAATTTTTATTATGATGATTTATAACAGCTTTGTAAATCATACAAAAATTAAACTAAACATTAACATTATTTTTGAAATAAAAAAGAACGTTGCTTATTATTTAAAATTCGATGAAATACGAACTGGCAAGATTTTTGCTGCACATTTTGGGATTTAAAACTATCATATCTAAATATTATTTTAAATAGGTGTACGTGCCCAAATTGTTTAAATAAAGTAACAAAATAAATAGTGCTGTTGAAATGATTCACTTTTGGTTTTATCAGGTGCGAAAACGTACCTAAAAGTTGAAAAATCCCTGATGAACAGTGCAAATTTGTGAATTTTAAACTACGACCAAGTATATTGGTTTACCTAGTTCCGGTACCTATTCATTAATTTTGTTTGTATTCTTCACTAAGCAATTTATGTGGTACCCAAATGCAAAATTTTGTCACTAAAACAACAGATATTTTGTTATCAATAATACTAATTGTGTACTTTAAAAACTGCCAAAATTACAAAGGTTTCAGAGTTGATATCCAATTTAAGGCTATAGATTCAAATTTACAAATGGGATGATCTGTGCACTCAAAAGTTTGTAAAAGTCATCTCCTAGAATGTTAGTTATTTTCGAAATTTCAACAAAATATGTAAAAATACGGAGTAATACATCAATATGATTAAAAATATTTAGGATATTTTTTGTGATACATAGAAGTGGTACTGAGTGCAAGAAATAATAACTAGAATGGGTAGAAGTTACTCTTCGCAGATGAGTAGCTCGAGTAGAATTCGAAATCGGTTGAAGTTTAATGTTATATTTTTTAAGTCAAAGCTAAATCAATATTTTATATAATTGCTACACATTCTATAGTATACTCTTCGCAAGAAAATTATTATTGGATAATAGTTTCTTTTAAATAAAACAAATTTAAAAAAAATCTGCGAAGAGTGCAAACTATTAACAGAAAACACGAAGAATTTCGTCAACGAAGAAGATAAACGTCAGTTCTGACGTCTCAGAAATTTGGGGTTATTTGTTCTGACAGCTAGTTTTGTTTCTTTGTTTAAAATATTTTTGGCATGGCCATCTTGACTGACGCGTGACGCTATTCGGACTTAGAAGTTTTTTGCTACTAAAATCATTTGTTTTTTGTTTTTTTAACCTCACTGTCTACATTTACAAAAAACGAATAAACATTTTTAATAGAAAATTAAATTTTCATTAATTTTATAAAGAATAATTTTTTGTGTAGATTAAATAATAACGAAGATAGGAGTTTTTTTGTACTGGGGGTAAATTGGGGGATCGGACAAAAAAACTAACGAATACTTTTTTGTAAAGAATTAAATTTTCTATGTTTTATGTCGAATAATTTTTTTTGTAAATTTAATAATAGTCGCGCTACAATTTTTTTTTCATTTGGGGGGCTTAAAAGGGGGCTTTGTAGTAATCAGATTTTTTCCAAAAACAATAGGGTTCTTCCCCTTATAGGGATCGATTTTTCCTTAAAATTTGAGTTTGATATCGCCTTTGGTTTTTGAGATAGCGTGACCACAAGAAACGTGACAGACAGACAGACAGACAGACAGACAGACAGACAGACAGACAGACAGACAGACAGACAGACAGACAGACAGACAGACAGACAGACAGACAGACAGACAGACAGACAGACAGACAGACAGACAGACAGACAGACAGACAGACAGACGGACGGACAAAAAATGAAAATCTTAGAAAGTCATGAAACGCACGAATCTGCAAAAATTTTTGCTCTACGACGAAAATTGACGATTTTAGGATTTTCTGATCGATTGCAATATACTCTTCGGACCTAGTCTTGCGAAGAGTATAAAAATATGGTACAATAGTACTTGTGGTGTTTTTCTTTCTGCATTGAAATCTTTGAACGAACACATCTATATTAGGGAAAAACGTAAGTTGCAATTTTAATCAGAGCATCAAAACTGTGAATTTGATTGTCTAGTCTTAATGCATTATGTATTTCATTAAAACCACCTTCAAAATTGGGGTTTTGGACAGTCCTCTACAATATAATTAAAAGTTTTTTTACATAATGAACTAGGTAGTGCATTCTACTTGTATAACATATCATTGCAACGTCCGCGGTGACCGCACGTTCTAAGACGATTAACAGTACTCCAAATCTTCCTCGGCTGATCAAAACCTGGAACCTCTTGAGTGGGATCTTGGATTAATGCCTTATTGGACACATCAACATTTTGGTGATTAAGTTTCCACACATCGGATACTGAAAAGAGATTGTGTACAAACTCCAAAGCTGTAAGGGCTTTTCTAATTTTAACCGGTTGAAGGGCAACCTCTGCAAATCTAGGAAGTCTTAAAATAAAAGCGTTCAGGCCATGAGCTGCAAACGTTTCGGGGTTGATTTCTCTCATCAGTAAAGCATACTGTGTGTTCTTAAAGGTTTTTTAAACCTTAACTGCTCTTATTTTGATTTTCTTTGCAATGAATCTCAAGATACGATGAAGACAACCCATTTTTAGTACCAGAATAAAACATCCATCCCATTTTCTTTCGACATGATTAAAAAATGCTATTTATACAGTCGTACTGTACAATGATTTGATAGAAGTTCAGAATAATCGGAATCTTAATGTGAATGGTGGGTATTGAAATGAAAGAAGAATAGTCGATTGTTGTATAATAAAGAAGGAGAACATCAGGAGACAGGTTTAAATGTTGAGGACGTCGGTCGCTTGGTCGAGCGGTGTATTCTGTCCAGATTAAAGAGAGAAGAAAGAATGTGTAACGTGGGTGCTACTCTGCATGACTTCTTTCAACCTTTTCAACATTCACTGATGCTCTTCTCCTTGCGATAGGAAGCGTTGTAAACTGCTCCGCAAACGGACTATAGGCACCTTGGCTTCTTTTGAGCATCTCTAAGCTACCCCCAAACCTGTCACTGTTTATAAAAGCTAGCATTTCTTATTTCTTAAGGGTGTGCATCTACCAAACCTGAAGTAATTGACTGATGTTCTGCCCATTGACAATTCCAACAATACAAATACAGCGAATTGCCTAGGAGGATTGTCTCATATTCAGCCTTTCCGTTCGTCGGTCGACACATCTCAGAAACCGTTAAATTAACTCATTTACTTCTGACGTATTTGGACGTATATCTAAGATGCGTCGACCGTCGACTTTGGTACGAACGAAAAGGGTGAATATTTTGCATATGGACAATTCCGATAAATGTCACTTTTTTTGTCAGACATGTAGCACTTCATTTTGTCAGGCCGACGCTCTTTCTTTCCATTTTTTTTAATCGTTTAGGCCTTATCATCTAAATGGTCACTTTTTGTGACGACAGCCTAAGTAATTTATGTTAGTTTATCTACTCGAGTAGTTAGAAATAAAAGTAAATTCCTTATCCCAAAAAGCTATGATCCGTAAGTTGCAAGGGTTGTCTTTTATATTTTGCATATAGACAAATAAGAGGCGCCACCAACGGCACCACAAGTGCCAAACAAACCCTTCAAGTTTATTAGGACTATACCGGAAGTTTTGCTAAGATACCACAAGTGGTTTCGCCACAGTACAATTTTTAGTTAACCTCGCGAGCTGCAAGGAAACGTATACCTCTTTTTGGCTTATTCTTTGCATAAAACCCCCTACAAGCTCATTGTCGTTAATTTTTTTATGTAAATTCACGATTGGTCATCATTCTCGGTTTTGCATGCGATTTATAAAATTCCACAACCAAACAGACTAAAAATTCTGGGTCACTAACTAAAGCCAGTCTACTTTTGTGCCTCCCTAAAAAATTGGGCTGTCCAACAGGAAATAATTTTTTTCACATTTAACTGTTTGTGTAAGATTCCTTAAATTGGAGTCTTTTAGATGCCTTAAAATGTCCTAACCATGCGGTGTGTCACTTGTGCATTCTCGGGTTTTAACTGGCGCAAAGCATCTATGTATTTCCGGGACACTCCTGTTTTTAGTAGAGCTGTCTTAGGATGGGCGCTAAGACTGGTGGGTCCATGTTTGAATTTCAAGAATCAGCAAGAAATAGTCTGTTGATGTGGTGCATCGTCGCCAAAAGTAACATCAACTCAGCAAGACATTGTTGTTGAGTTTGTTTGGGAGGAGTTTACAATTGCCGCCAATTTAAAATTTGCTCTTCAATAAAGAATAAATTAAATCTATACAATCAAGCCTACGTTCCTCGATAACTTTACCAATTTAAGGTTGGAATAAGAATTTCAAAGTCTTAATAATGATCCGAAAAAATGTAGCTATTTAAAACGATTAAAAACTTCAATAACAATAAATGGTTCCTCGTTTTAAATACCTACCTTTAGTTTCCATCTTTGTTGGTCACATTTAAATAAATTCTAAATTAAGAATCATTCACACGTTCACAGTTAATATCGATGGGGGGCCCAAAGGGGGGCCACGAGGGGCTTGCTTCGGACTTTCGTAATGATGTTTCGGCTTTAGATTGTCCGTCGGTACTGCAGGGACAAAGACAATATTGTTCTTTCTCTTGTAGCAACATTCATTAATAACAAGAGTTTGAAGACATTCCGAAAATTCTTTTGAATCAAAAAGTAAGGAATTTACTTTTGGCTGGAGAGGCGTAGCGAGTGAATGAGTTTTATTAGCAAAGATTGTAATAGAATTTGTAAAAAAAATTCTGCTAAAAGAGAGTAGCACAAGATACATTTCGAGTTGGACAATTTCCTATAAACTTAAGTTTGCAGAGGTTGCCCCCAACCGGTTAAAATCTAGGAAGCCCTTATGACAAGAGGAATTTGTACATGACCCCTTTTCAGTATCCGATGTGTTGAAAATTAATTGCCAAAATGTTAATGTGTCCAATAGGAAATTAATCCAATATCCCACTCAAGAGGTTCCAGGTTTTGATCAGCCGAGGAAGATTTGGAGTACTGTTAATCGACTTACAACTAATGTACATTATGTGAATGTGGTGAATCTTCAGAAACTATTAAAAATATTGTAAAGGATAGAGGTTGGGCCCATAATATTTTTTATTCTCTTCTTAAACCTGCCTACCTAAAAAAGGCTGTCATGTCTTTTAAAAAGACAAGAGGTGTGAATCATATCTATTTTGATTCACCTTAACAACATTTAAAAATTCCAACCTCAAACGGATACAGATCTTATCTAAATGATATTCATAAATGCTTAATTTGCTTTTTATTATTCGGAGAATATGCATGATTACCTAAGAAGATGATAGGTACTCTTGTGTTGCGGACGGAAGCCGAAAAGTTATAAGTAGCCAAAACGAGAAATCGTGAATGTTTGCCATTTAGATTTTGACTTCAACTTCAAGGAGCTTTTGTGAATTATGAGTGGCTAAAAGAGAATGTTTCTTGGAAAATGTCGACGGCGATTTTAAATTAGATTAATAACTTATTTTTGTTTGGAACAATCTTTTATAAGAAGTGTTTTAATGGGCAATTTTAAAAATCAACTACAAATAATGAACATTCAATAATAGAAAAAAGTTGTAAATAATTCAAAAAAGTTCAAGTAATGTTCTTTTTAGGATACCCATGTAGGTGCAATATTTATACAATGATAAAGCATCTTTATAAAACCTAATTTTCCATCTATTTTAGTTTGTAAATTACCGAAAATTACTCTTCGGGGGGCCATTTAGGAGACAAAGCAATTTGTTTTGAGCAATAACTTTTCCTAAAAGCATTTTTAAATCTTTTTTAATACCTCCTTGCAAAATTTATTTGGGCTACCACGCCAACCCTGAACTCTTTTATTTGTCTGCATTTTGTGGATTTAGCTTCTTGGATAGATGTTCTAACACATATAAAAAATCTGCTAATGTTTATATTTTTTGTAAGAATTGCTATGTTTTTTTACTAACTATTTTGACCAATCTACTCTCTTTAAAGGTTGATTTTAAATAATATCTCCTAATTTAAGCCATTATGAGAGAAGATATTTAAGTAAGCTGCCAATTTTTTGTCATTTGAATGCCCCCTTAAAATGGATACTTATATCAGGAACTTTTTGTACATATTTTCTTATGCTAAAATTATTTATCAGAGAAATTAAACAATTTTTTTGTGTAATCTAAAGCCTTTAAATACGCATCCAAAATCACGTCAATAAAAAAAACAACAAAAACCAAGAGAAAGACATAACATTCCATTCAAACCTCTACCACCATAAATTACCTTAAATAAAACATTTTCATTCATTCAAGCATAATAAAAGAAGTCCCATCTCAACCAATAACAATCTTCCTCACTACGAAATCATCATACACCCTGTATAAAAACCAATAGACTCCACCTTAATCTCCCAAGCTCTTGAACAACATCATAAGACACGTTAAAATACGGCATAAAATCGCTTGCCTCACTGAGAGCTTCCGTGTGCCTGGTATCTGAAATTGAGTCTTTATGGAAACTTGTTTTAAGATCTAGTAGGATGGGCCTAATCGGGGGGCTGCGGGGCAAGGAAGAGGGGCCATTGAGCTACCTTTACTGTATCGTACCAGAAGCTTCGAAGACGCTTGCATTCAGAAGTTACCTTCAAACTCTACACTACCTATTTGGGTCCTTTTACGTTCTCCTAGTACTTTAAAATTTATTCTGTCTTTTGAAAGTTAAGATTTTAGTGTCGCATCAGTGTTTTTCTGGGGCAACTACAAGGAAAAGAAAGTGTTCTTTTTAATTGTCAACGCATCATTGATATCAGGTTAGTTTTTGTTGTGTTTAATTTGGAAAATTTTGAGTTTTTGCCTTATCGTAAAGTTTTTATTATTTTCTCACTTTCAAACACTTTTTGCTTTGTTACGTTTCAAATTTTCTCTTTTTACCACTGTTTCATAAATTCAAGTTTTTGTTTTAAATGTACGTTAGTTTTCATCATTATTTTTAATAAGCATTTTCGACATTTTCGTATTTTGTTTATTTTTTTTTATATGAAGTGAAAACTCAACTTTATTTCCTCGTTATTATTTTTGTTTTTTTTTATTTGTTGATGCTTGTTTTATACCTTCTTTTATTTTGAATGTAGATGATTTATTTGTGTTTTTATTGCTATGTGTAATATTTTTTGGATTTAACTCTGAAAAAAATGACTTTGATAATTTTTTATTCTGTATTTAACTTTTTTTTTTTTATCAACGCTTGTAGCTTTTTTTGTTTTTATACCTAGGTTTTCTCTTTTATTTAACATGACATACAATTTTTAAAAATTGCATTGTTATTTAATGTCATTTTATAGAATCCGTCGGACATCAAAAGAAACAAATTTTAATTTCTTGATTACAAATAAAAAGTACCACTAAAAATCTTTTGTTTATCTAGTGTCTAGTTTAGGTGCTCTAGCCCTTCAAATTTTAAATTTTTGTAGCACTTCCCCTCGATTTTGGGGCATTCTCCTTTCGCCCACTTCCACTATTCTAAACTGTAGTACATTGCTTAGCAACATACAAATGTATTCTTTTCTATGTTTCTTAAGTCAACCTGCGCGCTTAGTGACAGATTGGCTAAAATATGGAATATTTTTATTGGAATTTTGATTTATTTATCGTGGCTTTAATAAAAAATAGATAAAATGTATGTAAAGCAATAAATTAAGTAAAAAAAATAGGCGGTAATGTCACTTTGACAATGAAGTAAAGGTATTGATTCAAGAAGGTGGAAGGGGAAAAATGGCTGTTAAATCTGGTCCAATTTAACGCAATTTTTAAATTTTATTTACTGTTTTTTTCGAAAAGAAAAAATTTTTAAAACATTTTAATACAAAGAATTGATTAGGTTAATTTTTTTTAAGGAACACGCCTATAAAAAAATTGTCCTTGTTTTTGTGCTAATTAAAAATTCGAAATCGTTTTACAAAAAAAAAAAAAACATGTTTTGAATACCAAAAATATTAAAAAATAAAAGTCGTATAGGTACTTTTGTCCGACGGTAAATTTACACAAATATTAAAGTACTTTGCGCTTTCTGAAACTTTAAAAACTGCAAATTTGGAATTTTTTTTGCCAAGGAATAAATCTCAGGTATGGCAAGGCATTGGAAAAAAGAAAACTTTCTGATGGTTATTTTGCAAAATTATCTAAATATCATGCATTAACACATACACCCTAGTAGAAATCTTAAAATCTTCAGCAATTAAAATGATCTTTAGTTAACACAAAAATAATCAAGAGTGTCAAAAAACAAATGACATAGGTAAAAGGACGCTTTATAAGATATCTTGGAATCAAAGTGCACCATGAATCACAAACCACGTGGTATTTGAAGAGCAAACAAAAAGTAAAAAAAAACGGCCTACTCAACAGCTACCGCGTTACGCCTTTATACGTTATTAGCTACCTTGTTACGCAGGTCTTAAGTGCCTATGGGCATGTTTTATGCTTAACAGGGCTACCAACCGCTGCCGAGCTACTACGTTACGCATCAGTTCATTATTTAAGCTTGAATTATAGATGAATTAACTTAACTTCACTTATAATTAACGTAGCGCGACTGAAATAAATTATACGAAAGATGAAATCGCATTTACAGATCCAATTAACTTAACTTGACGTTTACTTAAGGTTCTATTTCTTAATTTTGGTAAATTTCATCTAATTTTATGTTAAGTAAGCCTCTTCACAGAGCCATCTATCGGCTACTAGACCAAATTTTTAAAATTACAAAGATTATCGAAGAATTTCATATAAATTTCTGTATATTTACAGAAATAAGACGATTCTAACATTTACCGATAGGTGGCGTTTACTAAATTTTCTTGTGGAGTAACGTATAAATTTATACTATAAATGCCTTAATTTAGTCAAGTCAAGTTAAGTGGAGTAAAGTAGCTTTGAGTGGCGTTGAGTTAAGTTAATTGATCTCTAAATCAAGCTTTAGTAGTTTTGAATTGGTTTAATGCCACTTCGGCCACTTAAATTGATGCAAATGTGAACGCAAAGAAAACTATGCATTTAGAGATTTATTAATTTAACTAATCAAAGTCAAATTAACAGAAATGAACTTAAAAGCTTCTCTTAGGCCGGGGCGAAGTAAATAAGTTTTAGACTTTTGTATAATTCATTGAATTTTTGGTTGATTCGCGATACGTTTAATTCTAAAGGGCGATTTATAGAACGTTACTTTCACTTTACTTCCGCTTTACTTTGGCGTAACTTTACAGAAAATTAAATAAAATACATGGAAATGTATAAGCAAATTTATACTTCACTTTAGTGCTACTTTGCTGATTCATTTAGCTGTAAGTAGTACTGTCAAAAGCCGAGCTTGGCCAATCATGCGCAAAATTTGCAACACTGAGATATTCACCCTTATTGTCAAGGGTGATGATTACGGAATATCGCTTCGTACTGCTGGTCTTCTTATGTAGATTTCGTACGAAGCGATATTCCGTAATTACCGCCCAGGTGTAAATAGTCAGAAGTCGCGAGTTCAGACACATGCGCATACCTGTTCCCAATTTCACGTAACTTTACAATCTATAAATTAGGCAAATTTGTTAAGTTACGCGGAAGTGAAGTTACGTCGAAGTTAAGTGAAAGAAACGATCTATAAATCGCCCTTAATAAAATAAGTTAAACGGCACTTAAATTACGCAAACGCTAACTATTTCTATAGTGCATTTAGAGATTAATAAATTTAACTAATTCAAAGTTAAATTAACCAAAATTAAATTACGTTTTTCTTATGAGCGAAAGTAAATAAGTTTCAAACAAGTCAAATTTTTGTTTACCAAGCTAACAAAAAACAAAAAAAAAACAACAAGGTGCAAAAGTGGGCGTATATCATCAACTTTTTTAAAGCAACTTAATTTCCATAAAGTTTATTTTTTGATTGTTTTAAACCTGACAGATGAGTTTTAACCTGTTTAAACATGAATGAACTAAACAAATTTCATGGTTAACTTACTATATCATCGTTCGCAAAATAAAATCACCATTTCGAGACAAAAGTATGCTTTGCAATCAGTGTTCTGTAATTATAAATTTTAGCAGCAAGATAAAATTGAACTAGCATTAGCAACATAAAATATTACGCAGGTGTCCCCAAAATTGGCGAACCATCTGTATGGTACGTTGTTAGAGCATGTATATGGATCCCCAGAAAATTGTTAAAATCTCATATTTCCTTGGAGATATGATGCCCCAAAGTGAAACTTCGAATGCTTATATCTTGAAGATAACAGCTCATATTATCAAAAAAATGTCTAATAAAAAAGCACAGTCTATTTTACCATTTGTTTTTGGTTATTTTTTAAATCGTCTAATTACGATTTTATAATCACTCTACAAAATTTTCATGAAATGAAGCTGACAACAGTGTCAATAGAATTTAATGCACAAAGGTACCATTAATCAAAAATCAAAGGTGGGATTTAAAATACCCTTTCCGTATCATAGTTGCAAATTTATTTTGGATTCCTATTCATGCCCCAACAAGGTACATACCATACAGGTGCCGATTCTGGGACACCAATATAGGACAGTACTGCTCCGAACTCACCAAGTCCTTCTAAATATAGGACAGTACCGCTCAAAGGGTCATTTCATTTCAAAATACAAACAAGGCCAATCTTTAAGAAAAACTCGTTGTAAAAACGACTTAGGAAACTAAAGACAAAAGTATTACTTACTCTCTATAAATTTGTGGTCCATGGTCACCAAGTTTAAACCATAGACAGGCAGGTACCTACTTTACGTAGGTAAATACCCAGCGCGACGTCAACTTAAAAATCTTATTTTTCGGTGACCGCTGTTGTGAAATCGAAGCAAGCTGTGCGTCGGTAGCTTTTGTTTTGAACGTTTAAAACAGCGGCCACTAGATTGTGTCGTATTTATGTGCTTAACCCCCTATGGGGGCTATATTTCGTGATGACAATGTTTAAGTTCAGGTATTTTTAATAATTTAGGATCTGGTTTTTGTTTGCCACTGTTCTTGATAGCTTTAAAAGCGCGAAGTATACAGGGTGTCCCAGAATTGGCGCACCACCTGTATGGTACGCTGTTAGGGCATGCCTGGGGATTCCAGGAAAATTGTTAAAAAAAATCCATCTATTATATTCATTGAGGAAAATGCGAACAAAGTTGCTTAAATTCGGCAACACAGTCTAGGATAATACTACATAGTCTAGGAAAATAAATCTAAAAATCCCATCCATGAGTCTTGATTATACACTTTTGCACTAGATTTTTATTGACATTGTTGTCAGCTTATTTCAAGAAAATTTTGTAAAATTAAATTGATTATAAAAATGTTATTTGACCATTTTAAAGAAGAAAAATTGGTGAAATGGTTTAAGATGGACTGCAGCTTTGTATTAAACCATATTTTTCGTTAATACGTGCTGTTGTTTTTAAGGTATATGCGTTTAAAGTTTTGCACTTTGGGGCCTCATATCTTCGAGGGTGTATGAGATGGATTTTTTTTGACATTTTTCTGGGGATCCCTGAGCATGCCCCAACAACGTACCATACAGGTGGTGCGCCAATTCTGGGACACCCTGTAGAAACTGTGGTTATGTAATGTTGGATGCCTAAAATCAACAAACAGCAGCACTTTCTGGTCATTACTCAGTGGGTTTATGAGAGTTAATTTTAATTAATAATTGTGCTTACCAAAATCATAAATAAACAAAGCACAAGTTGACATATTCTAAAGGTCCATCAATAAGCGTTTAATACATAATTTTGGCAATAAGGAAGCACTATTTTTTTTGCATTTTAAATTGCCAAAACTCTGTATTTAAAAGTAAATTCTTGATTATTGAATCATAAATATATTTAAATTCGAACCAT
Organism: Cartodere bifasciata; assembly: GCA_963920755.1. NCBI lineage: Eukaryota > Metazoa > Arthropoda > Insecta > Coleoptera > Latridiidae > Cartodere > Cartodere bifasciata. Next base: position 534,236 of record OY987198.1, read on the forward strand.
TAGGTATACTTAACAAAGAGAAGTAAAAAGAGTTTTAAAGTTTAAATTGAATTCATGTTATGTTTCATTTTAAGTAGCTTTTATGAGTTTTTATAGGTTTCAGATCTTTTAAGAAACGCTGCTCTGTTAGTGAGTTTCATTTAAATTCTATTGTCATGTATATGATCCTCATTAGGAACTTTTATGTCGGCCATTTGCTTAGTGAATACGTATTTTATTGTTGCGTTGTTAATGCTTTGACATAAATTTTTAATAGTTTTAGTTTTTTTCTTTTTGTTTGGGTTTTTTATTGTTTTTGGCGTGGTTAAAATGCTAATAGATAGCGGTGCAAATTAAAAAAAAACAAGAGCATCATTATCTTGTTTTTTTAAATGCTTCTTATTCTATTTTTAATTCATTAAAATTTCTTGTTTAATAAACTCTTTAAAAGCAGTTACATTTTTTTTTTTGGTGTCGTTAAGTTATTTTGTTAATTTCATCTGTATCCTTAAAAGAACAAAACAAGGAGGCACACTTAAAGATTCAGCATAAATTATTAGGTCCACCTCAAACAATAAACAATAAATCTTAAAAGCTATCGAAAGGCACCCCATTCTTTGCATTTCTAATGATCTAAACGCAGTAGGTTGTGAAAACTACATTCCGTAACAATTAATCATCATAGAAACATATGTATCATCGCATAACCTCAAATAGCGTCATCGGCTCTTCTCAAAACTTATTCGAAGATTTAAAAGAGATTAGGTGAAATAGAGAGTTATTTGCAGTTACAACGTTAAATCCGAAATTTTAAAACGACTGTCCATTTTTCTGCGGTCACTTTGGCTTACTGAAACTTGCCAGGTTTTTCAGGAGTGATGTCCCGTAAATACTCTTTGGTTAAAGACCATAAACTGAAATCTGTGCAATCCAAATTTCAGGTTATGTTTGTTCCATGATTATTTGAATTATCCGGCTTTTTTGTGAAATTATTGTATACCGTTCAGTTTAATGTAATCTCTTTGGTCGTTGATGCTAAGTCTTCGCGCGGGTATATTGATCGAGAAATCCTTACAATAATAATAAAGTAAGATCAGTCTGATCAGCAGGAGAGATTTAGCATCTCGTTCTCACGGCTATTTTAAAGCGAGATAGCCAAGTCATGGCCAAGCCTGATTATCATAAATATAATAATTGTTGTCATTCTTTTTGACACATTTGCTTGAAAGATGAATGGATTGGATTGGAATTCCATCATGCTAGATTTTCAAGGCGGTCGCCATTGTTATAGGACAATGCCTGCTTTATTTTAAATGGCAGTTTATATTCATTTATTATTCTGTTCTCAGATTAAGTTAGAAATTAATAGAGTTAAATTTTACCGCTTAAAAATAGGATCAATATTCTTTGATGATTGTTTTTGATTTCCTTATACTTAACAAAGTATTCATAACCTATAACTAAGCTTTAAAAATCGTAGATACGTATAATTAGCATAGCCAATAGGCATTCAGATAAAAGAGTATAATAAAACCGGTAGCTTCCTTTTAAAAGATCAGACAAATAAGATCAAGCAATCATATGCGGTCGGTAAACACCAGTAGCAATCTAGAACTCGCTGGAAGCTAAAACTCAGGAAGTGGGCTGGTTTTTTAAATTTAAAATGATTACACCTAATCTTATAGGCTTTTATATGTTATACACTTTTATTGGTTGAAACAATAAGCTTATTTTTTTGATATGTTATACAGGATGTCCTAAAAATGGCGCATAAACGCGATGGTACGTTGTTGGGGCATGTCTAGGGAGCCCCAGGAAATGTTCAATAAAAATCTATCTCATATACCCTTGGAAATACAGGGTGTTGCAAATCTATGGGTCTATTAGAAGTATCTGGAGAACCGCTTTACCTAGCGCTCTGATTTTTTTTTTATTAATTCTTAGGACATAAAATCTATAGCTCTAAAATATTTTGAAATTTGGGCGACTTCCGGTTATACCGGAAACTGACACCCACTTCCTTATTTTAAATGGAATACCCTATTTTTTATTACGGATTTGGATTCCTTTTTAAATTTAATGATAACTTTGTTAATATGACCATACCCCAAATTTGGGCCGTTTTCCTGGAAAAAATTATTTTCTCCAAGATTTGACTTTCGCAATTGTTTTGAAAACAATTTATTTTCAAAACATGAATTAATTTTTCGTAATAAAATTTGAACCACTTATTAACAAAGCCCAAAGGAATGTTTAACAACAAAAAATTAGCATTTTTACTAACCGGAAGTGGAAATTTTTTTGGTTAAACTTAAGAAAATTAAAAGTGATTTTTCTCAAAAAAATCAAATGCAACTAGTATCTTTTTATTAGCCCAAGAGATTGCTTTTTTTATTTGCTTTCCATTGGTACTATGGTTCCCTATACCGATTCTTAACCGCTTTGGGGATACGCGCAAAATAAGGAAATTCCCAAGTAAAGCTCGTGCTCTTACATTACCAGGTACTGTTATAAGTGGTATTTCTATTACGATTTACCTTATTTTTATGCCCATTTGCACAGAAAAACGAACTATTTTAGATTTTGGCTAACTTTCCTCCGTCCCCTAGACCTCCAAAACATCTCCAAAAAAAAATATTTAAATTTGAAATTTTTTAACATAATTAAAAGAACAAAAAATGGACTTATGCACAAACAAAAATGAACCATTTTAGATTTTGGCTAACTTTCTCCAGTCCCCAAGACCCCCAAAACATTTCCAAAAAATAAAATTTTAATGTTTTTACCATAATTACAAAGAAAAAAACGCACGTATGCACAATTAAAAAGCGCAACCACTTTAAATTGTATCTAACTTTCCCCCAATCCCCAAGCCCCCAAAACATCTTTTGGGTGCGTTTTAGATTTCAATGGGCTGTAAAACTTAAAAAATAAAAATATGCTAAATCGTAATGGAAATACCACTTATAACAGTACCTGGTAGTGTTAGAGCACGAGATTTACTTGGGAATTTCCTTATTTTGCGCGTATCCCCAAAACGGTTAAGAATCGGTATAGGGAACCATAGTACCAATGGAAAGTAAATAAAAAAAGCAATCTCTTGGGCTAATAAAAAGAAACTAGTTGCATTTAATTTTTTTGAGAAAAATCACTTTTAATTTTCTTAAGTTTAACCAAAAAAATTTCCACTTCCGGTTAGTAAAAATGCTAATTTTTTTTTGTTAAACATTCCTTTGGGCTTTGTTAATAAGTGGTTCAAATTTTATTACGAAAAATTAATTCATGTTTTGAAAATAAATTGTTTTCAAAACAATTGCGAAAGTCAAATCTTGGAGAAAATAATTTTTTCCAGAAAAACGGCCCAAATTTGGGGTATGGTCATATTAACAAAGTTATCATTAAATTTAAAAAGGAATCCAAATCCGTAATAAAAAATAGGGTATTCCATTTAAAATAAGGAAGTGGGTGTCAGTTTCCGGTATAACCGGAAGTCGCCCAAATTTCAAAATATTTTAGAGCTATAGATTTTATGTCCTAAGAATTAATAAAAAAAAAATCAGAGCGCTAGGTAAAGCGGTTCTCCAGATACTTCTAATAGACCCATAGATTTGCAACACCCTGTATAAGGCCTCAAAGTTCGAAACTTTAAACACTTATATCTTGAAGATAACAGCACATATTCACGAATGAAATGGCTAAATACAAAGGCACAATCTATCTTAAATTATTTTACCATTTGTTTATCTTTTAAATGGTCAAAAAATTTTATAATCAATTTAATTTTACAAAAATTTTATAAAATGAAGCTGACAACAATGTCAATATGATCTAATGCAAAAATGTATGCTCAAGAATCTAGATGAGTTTTTAAGATGTATTTTACAAACTGTGTTGCCGAACTTATGCAACTATGTTCGCATTTTTCTTGATGAATATAACAGATGGATTTTTTTTGACAATTTTTTAGGAATCTCTGAGAATGCCCCAAGAGCATATCATCGCGCTTATGCGCCATTTTTTGGACATCCTGTAGATGTTCTAACACATATAAAAATATGGCTGTTGTACATTTTTTGCAAGGCAAAAAATCATCTATCTTGGTCTAGAACACATTTCTTTAAAATATAAATCTCTGCTTACAAGCAAATTCTTCGGTACTTAAAAAAATTCTCATCATTATGGTACCATGCCTTTAAAAAGTTGACAATGGTAAATTTAAATAAAATCGTTTTTCTTACACAATAAAAGGCGGGTTGCGAAATTATCATAAGTACATGGTACCGTATAGGTACCATTGATGGTATTGTATAGATGGGTTCGGTACCATTCTTGGTTCGAAGATGCGAGCGACACACCTTTGTCATTTTACACAAAATAAAGCAAGTAAAAAAAGAAATTACTATGGGATGGTACCAAAGAATATGCACTACTAGAGTGTAGAGTGGTACCAAAGAAAATGCATTACTAGATAAGGTAGTAAAAAACGCAAGCAAGTAAAAAAAAAATTACTATGGGATGGTACCAAAGAATATGCACTAATAGAGAATTGAGTGGTACCAAAGAAAATGCATTAATAGATAAGGTATTAAAAAACGCTATTTAGGTGCAATAAAAATATAAAATGTAGTTACTTTTTAATGAACTAACCCGCCCATTGAACTAACTATTTATTTTAATTTATTTAATTGATATTACGTAATAATAAATATATATACAGCTACTGAATAATTACAGGTAATAAATTGTCAAATATGCAAAAAGTTAAAAGGCTAAAACTATTAACGTTTCAAATTATTATGATAAAACATAAAAATCAAGAATGTTAATAAACTAAGTAATGATTAATTGGGTAATTAATGCTAATCTAAGTACACGAGGAAAAAAAATGGGTGTAATGTTAGTGTAATAAATACATATTTATTATGTAATTAGAATTTAATTAAATTAAACTAGAATGGGTAGAAGTTACTCTTCGCAGATGAGTAGCTCGAGTAGAATTCGAAATCGGTAGAAGTTTAATGTTATATTTTTTAAGTCAAAGCTAAATCAATATTTTATATAATTGCTACACATTCTATAGTATACTCTTCGCAAGAAAATTATTATTGGATAATAGATTCTTTTAAATAAAACAAATTTAATAAAAATCTGCGAAGAGTGCAAACTATTAACAGAAAACACGAAGAATTTCGTCAACGAAGAAGATAAACGTCAGTTCTGACGTCTCAGAATTTTGGGGTTATTTGACAGCTAGTTTTGTTTCTTTGTTTAAAATATTTTTGGCATGGCCATCTTGACTGACGCGTGACGCTATTCGGACTTAGAAGTTTTTTGCTACTAAAATCATTTGTTTTTTGTTTTTTTAACCTCACTGTCTACATTTACAAAAAACGAACAAACATTTTTAATAGAAAATTAAATTTTCATTTATTTTGTAAAGAATCATTTTTTGTGTAGATTAAATAATAACGAAGATAGGAGGTTTTTTTTGTGCTGGGGGGAAATTGGGGGGTCGGACAAAAAAACTAACGAATACTTTTTTGTAAAGAATTAAATTTTCTATGTTTTATGTCGAATAATTTTTTTTGTAAATTTAATAATAGTCGCGCTAAATTTTTTTTTTCATTTGGGGGGCTTAAAAGGGGGCTTTGTAGTAATCAGATTTTTGCCAAAAACAATAGGGTTCTTCCTCTTATAGGGATCGATTTTTCCTTAAAATTTGAGTTTGATATCGCTTTTGGTTTTTGAGATAGCGTGACCACAAGAAACGTGACAGACAGACAGACAGACAGACGGACGGACAAAAAATGAAAATCTTAAAAAGTCATGAAACGCACGAATCTGCAAAAATTTTTGCTCTACGACGAAAATTGACGATTTTAGGATTTTCTGATCGATTGCAATATACTCTTGTGAAGAGTATAATAATATTGTATCTAAAGTGAGGATTCAAGTTTTTGCATTTTTAGTTTTTCTTATTTGCTACTTATTTATGTAAGTAGGTAATTGGTGTATTAATATGCAGTACCTTCATTTAAATTAAATTCCACAATTTAAAGGTAACATTTTTGCATTGTGACATATTTGTAGGTAATGCATCTATTTTTATATACAGTTTACAAAAAAGGTAAAATAAAAAAAAGCATTTTTAGAAACGTAAAAATTCTAACATTTTTTAAATTAAACGAAAATTAAGGGGGAAATTTACAAGGGAAATTGTTGTATACTATCGGGGATACTTTGGTTCTTTTGAGGAAATTTAGGGTTTTTTTTGCCAAATTTTAAAAACATTTTTGGGTAAATAATATTTTTGAAAAAATTGAAAATGTAAAGAATTTGTGGAAAAAAAGGCAATTTTAAAAAAATTAGATGGCCTTTTGGTTAATTGGGAGATATTTTTGGTGAAATTGATGTACACTTTTGATTTTGGTACTAAGAAACTGAGGTACACAATCGAGGGTATTTATTTGAGGCATTTTGGATTTTTTTAGCAAATTTTAAAAATATTTTTGGGAAAATTTAAGGTTTTTTAGAAAAAATTAATCTTTTGAGTAAATTGGTATTTTTGGGTAAATTGGTATTTTTGGGGGAATTGACCTGCACTTTTTGGGTAGGTAATTTATTCGTCGAAGGAATTTACAAGGGGTGAACACAATTTAAGTATTTTTAAATTATTTTTGAAGAATTGGGGGCATTTTTGGAAAATTGAGGTATTTTTAAGGAATTAAAAGAATTTTTGGCCAATTTGCGTCATTTTTTGGAAAATTTATAATCTTTTTAGGTACTTATAGGTATTTATTCTTGACAAGGATTTTTTTAAAAACAAAAATTTTTGTTCAATAATTTAGGAGATTCATTTTGGCAAACCATGGACAATTTGGAAGAATTTTTGTAAAGTTGAGGGTACCTATTTTTTCAATTAGACATAGGCTATTTGTATATTTTGGGGAAATTGCGTTTATTTTTTGAAATTTGAGGCATTGTTGGAAAATTAGAGGTATCTTTAAGAAAGTAGATTGCAAAATAAGAAAGAGAAATTTTTTAGAAAATAATTAGAAAATTTTAAAAATTTGAGGTAATTTTTGAGAATTCGAGTGGCAAATCGGATGGGTAAATTGTGTACACTAATTTACAATTCGTAAAAAATTCTAATCAGATTGTACAAATTCTCAACAAGTTTTTAACAAATTCTGTAAAGTTTTAACAAATTCTTAACAAATTTTTTCATTGAATTGCCCCTCGGAAGATACTTTTTAGGAAAATTTCAAGTAATTTTGGGGAATACGTGGAGATTTTTTTTGCAAATATTCCTTCTTAATTTACATTATTTAGGGTAGACCGAGGGTGAATTCACGTTCCCAAATAGTGAACACCAATTTCCCTAAAATACTTCCTAATTATCCAAAAATACCCCTCTAAAAATATCTCAAATTCTCTAAAAATACCTCTAATTCCCATGAAAATTTGTGATTGTGGACTTTGCTTAAAATTTGTAAATTAGTGTAACTTTTTGGAAAATTAATTTACCCCTCGTTTTGAACTTTGAACAGTTTTAGGCATCATTCCCTTATTATTATAAAGGACATCCTGTATTTTTATTAATACACCCTGTAGAACAATATGACTAAAAGTCTTACAGCAAAAACCAAAAGTTAATGAGTCACGAATTTAATTTTATAACTTGGAAAATTCCATGATTATACATACTATCGTGGACATGGAATTTAAAACGATCAATTTTTGCATTGAAAATATGGTTAAAATAGTGGCTTAAACATCTCAAGTTTTATGCGCGGAAGTGGACATTAACAAGATACATTTCTCTGATGTTTTACAAAGATTAGAGCCTTATTGTTATCCCAAAACAAAATTATTTAAAACAAGAAATATCTTCTTACTACTTTTCTCGCCGGCAGCACATTTTACATAATTTATTTTAATAAAATACATTTGACGCATTTGTTGTCAAAATAACATTCGAAAACTGACATAAAAAAACCCCATTCACAATAGAGTAAAATTCAAAAAATCAAAAGTGGCTGATAAAAAATCGTTTTAAATTCCATGTCCACGATAGTACACAAATGAAGGCGTGTCAAAATAGTCAACACGCATTAGATAAATTCAATAAAGTGTGGTTTTTGTGTTTCAGACTCGTGACCAATAAATCACAAGAAAATCCATCATATCAACTGGAGAAAACCTAAGCCAAACAAATTTCCTAACTTATCTACATATTGGCGTGTAAACGTAGCCGAGCAATAGACCGCAATATCTAAACAATCAGTAGTTAAAACCGATTTTAAATTTAAATTTCCACTATTTTATATCTACGTCAGCAAGCAGGCATTTTTCCTTTATTTTAAATCTTATAAAAACTCCAAGATGTTCGCCATAATGCAGTTGGATAATGACGTGAGTGGCAGAGAGTTTCGTAGAAAAATGCGTACCAAATGTGACTATGTTTGCAAATACTGTCAGCGCCGGTTCACCAAAAGCTATAATCTTATGATTCACGAGAGAACCCACAATTCGCTTACGTTTATCTGTGAAATATGTGGCAAGAACTTTAAACGTCAGGATAACTTGAAACAACACAGGTATGTACTACTTTTTTACATGATTTGTTGACCCCTTAAAGTATTTTGTAAAGCGCGTTTGAGAGGTGTCCCGAATTGACATAAAAAGGGACTTTCGTTTCAAGTAATAACGTTTAAATTTTAACACAAAACATTAAATTGGGTAAATCAGTGAATGGGTTAGAATATACTCTTGCAAAGGTTGTTTTTTAAAGTGTTTTTAATTGTTAACATTTTATAATTATACTCTTTGCAGTACTAATCCAATGCAATTTATTCGCAAGACATATGCGCATGTTTTATTTTATTAAAACTACATAAATGGAGCGTATTCGTACAAAAATTGGTTGGGGTAAACTAGCAGATCTGTCATACCACCCGTCTTTTCAGATGCTAACTGACATTATTTCTGAATTTTATATCTTTATCCAATATAAAGCTTATATACCAAAAAACAAAAAATGCCGGTTTAAAACATTTAATGTACCATCTAAAAAGTTTGTATAACATTTAGAGAGTGCTTTACATCTTTAATTCTTTTTAATTAGGTGAAAAAGAAAATTATGACTCATTTACAAATGGATTTCCGTGAATGTTTAAATTAATACGGATTTTTTTGGCTGCACAGATTTTGCAGTACAAGTATTATTGTAAATGAGTCATTATGCCCTATTTTACCTAATTAGGAAGAATCGAAATTGTAAAACACTTTATTAATATATACAAACCTTTTAGCTGGTACGTGGAATGTTTTAAACCGGCAGTTTGTTGTTTTTTGGTATATTAGCTTTATATTTGATAAAAATATAAAATTCAGAAAATTCATAACGGGTGGTATGACAGATCTCCTAGGTAAACCCAACCAATTTTTGTACGAATACCCTCCATTGCTTCATTATTAAACCCAAAATTATATTTTATTAGGTTGGTTATTTAGAATTCTTTTTATTTACAAATTTTACTATAATAAACTACCGGGGTTCATAGTTTTTTTTGTAGAGGGAATAACTAGAAGAATTGGAGAAAAGATATCAACGGTTACATTTTCTCAAAAACGCCCATTCATTCAGTAATTAAATGAGTAAAGTTTACAAATGTCTTTATTCAATATATCTGATCTAAATTTACATTTTAATTCAAATAAAAAATGCTTATTAAATTAAATGAAGCAAATTTAAAAAATGGTATAAAAAACTCGTTTTATAAGGCGTTTTTAGCACTTGTCCATTGGAAAACTCGCCACTGCGCGACCCATTTTCCAAATCTAAACGCGTGCTAAAAAGTGTTTCTTATAAAACTCCATGTTTTAATATACTATTACGAGAGAATCTGGAAATAACATATAAAATTATAATATGGTCATTATTAAGTAGTACTAGTTTAGGTTTATTTTTAGAGTTTAACGATTTCACAACAATTTATTAGCAGTAATAAAGATCATTTGAAATGGTTCGTTGATTTTCTGTGAATTCATTCACAATTTTTTTTACTTTGGAAGCGTGAAAATGTATTTTTTTTATTCTCTTTACAATGCTGACATTTTAAAAATTTGTTGTTGTTATTGTTTAAAAGAAATGTTGCAGTTAAAGGGCAATAACTTATAATCTTTTGAGTTTTGTTACTTTTAAAGACTGCTGCTTTAAATTTATGTTAAGACTGATTTATCTCATAGGGGAAATGTGGCAAAAATGACATACTTTTTGTTTGAGATTACATAATTTCATGCATTTATGAGTTCACGTGGAATGTCGCGAAGCATAGAAACTGTGGTTATGTAATGTTGGTTGCCTAAAATCAACAAAAAACAGCACTTTCTGGTCATTGCTCAGTGGGTTTATAAAAGGTAATTTTAATTAAAAATTGTGCTTACCAGTAACATAAATAAACAAAGCACAAGTTGACATATTCTAAAGGTCCATCAATCAGCGTATAAATACAGAATTTTGGCAATTTAAAATGCAAAAAAATAGTGCTTCTAAATTGCTAAAATTTTGTATTTAAACGCTTATTGATGGACCTTTAGAATATGTCAATTTGTGCTTTGTTTAATTATGTTGCTGGTAAGCACAATTTTTAATTAAAATTAACTCTTATAAAGCTACAGAGCAATGACCAGAAAGTGCTGTTTTTGTAGATTTTAGGCAACCAACATTACATAACCACAGTTTCTATGCATCGCGACATTCTCCTTTAATGTCAAAAATAAAACAATCATTTTAGATATTTTTTGAATGAGTTTTTGATTAAATTCTATCATAAAATGTTTCTGTTTTTATTGAGGTTTGTATAATTATAGAAAAAAAATTATTTTGTCATTTTTTACTTTTGCAAACACTTTTATATGAACACAAAATAAAAAGTTAAGGAGGGTTCCAAACATAAAATCAAGTGCTGTTTATTTATTGTAGGCAAAACGACTACCAAACTTTTTCACAACTTTAAAAGTCATTTGGTGATGTTAAAAGAATAAAATTAGCGGTATTTTTAAAAGCCACCAATTACTTAAAATTGGCACTATGTCGTTTTATTTGGTCATACCATTTAAAGCACAATTCCCCTACCAGTTTATTAATTCTGTGGCAAATAGGCAAAAGGGGATAAGTATAAAACTGTCATTTGTACATGTCACTATAAAAATGATGTTCTTGCAAATATTAAACAATATTAGTGCAATAGTCAGAAGCTAGCTGAAAAAATAGGCTTTAAAGTACGTATATGGCTGATCCAAATTGTAAATATCTAAATGTTACTATTAAAATTCGGTGTCCGAAAAACACATTTTTTTAAATGTCACAAATACTTATCCCGTTCTGCCTCCCTACCACAGAATTGATCTAATAATAAAATACCTTCTGTGTTACGCACGCAATATTATTATTATTATTTACCATGCATTAATTAATTCGAATTATAAAAATCAACTCCCATGACATGATCTTAAATATAGAATTAAAAATAGAAATAAATGAAAAACCACCTTGAAATTATTAGATGTGAGAAATCAATTTGTTATAAAGGAATTTTAGTATTTTCCAATGTAAATATAACTTCAATTGACGCAAAAACCGTTAGACAACACAATATAACTTTCACATGGGTAATAATGAGAATACAAATTTCAATAATATATATTTTATAAATGACGTCATAACAATTAAAAACATAGCGTGTGCTTTTCCGAGGCTCATTAATTTGTTAAATTGTAAAAAATACATTTGTGAAAATTATAAAAAAATGTAAATAAACATATCATTACAATGCAATGTTTATAAATTAACATGCACACCAAATAGCAATGCTAAATAAATTGATTTTTAAAAGGGAATGTCACGAAGCATACAAACTGTGCTTATGTAACGTTGGTTGCCTAAAATCAACAAAAAACAGCACTTTCTGACCATTGCTCAGTGGGTTTATAAGCGTTTATTTTAATTAAAAATTGTGCTTACCAGCAACATAAATTAACTAAGCATAAGTTGACATTCTAAAGGTCCAACAATAAGCGTTTAAATACAGAATTTTGGCAATTTAAAATGCAAAAAGATAGGGCTTCTAAATTGCCAAAATTCTGTATTTAAACGCTTATTGATGGACCTTTAGAATATGTCAACTTGTGCTTCGTTTATTTATGTTGCTGATAAGCACAAATTTTAATTAAAATTAGCTCTTATAAAACCAATGAGCAATTACCATAAAGTGCTGTTTTTTTTTTATTTTAGGCAACCAATATTACATAACCACAGTTTCTATGCTTCGCGACATTGCCTACAGGTAGTGCGCCAATTTTTTCACCCAAAAAATGAGAAACATTTTAAAAAAAATTAATTATTTTTACTTAAATTTCTTTTTCAATTTAAGTTTTTAAATATTAATTTTTTTTTAAACTTTTTTTTTATCAAATGTAATACCACGAATGATGAGAGGATTGCCGGTAATACTAAATTTTATACGAAAACTTCGTTGCGTAGCAATTTTTACGAGTCAAATTGCCATGACAAAAAAACGAGTGCCTAGGCTGCGAAGCAGCCCTTGCACGAGTTTTTTTGTCAATGTCAATTTGACGAGTACAAAATTGCTTCACGCAACGAAGTTTGAGTAAATTAAAAATTAGTATTATCGTGCAATACTCGATTCATGAGTGGTATTCGAAAGATTATTTCCTGACAGAATTTAACTTACTTACAGTTTTTTTTAATTAGGATAAGAAACATTCCAAATTTCTGCAAAATTTAAGTAACCATTTCAGTAGCATTACAACAACATTTTCAACGCAAATTTTTTCGTCTTCAGGTATTAAATACATAGTTTTCTACATAATTTCTTTATTTTTTTGCAAAACACGTGTACCGAACAAAACGCATCTTTGCATTCATTTTTAAACTGTTTTTTAAGAACCTTTCAACACATCAAAAAAAAAGTGCAAGTTATGTCACTAATGTCAACTTGTAACATCAAGTCTGCTTATTGCACAGATCATACTGTGATCATAGAACTTACAACTCCCCCAAAACATTATCCAAAATTTAGGTTGATATAGGAGATTCAACACATAGTTATTTGGGATAAGGAATACCAGAGGTAGTCCTGTAGTGGAAGACATAGTTAAGTGTTTTGAAGAAAAGAACGCTTAGCCATGCCTAAGTGATAACACCACGTAGTCATAGCAACGTTGTGTTATCGCTGCGATAACACAACGGAGCCATAGCAACGTTGTGTTATCGCTGCGATAACACAACGGAGTCATAGCAACGTGGTGTTATCAGGCTAAATCGCAGGAAATGCGAGCTCAGATAGCAGGAGATGACTGGAAGGAAATAATCCATTAAAAAAACTATATTGTGCACATGTGCACGTAAAAGAGCTCTACCCATCTTTGGAAAAGGATGGGATACGACAAAATTTTTCGATTGGGGGTAGTCTCACTCAGAGCATCGGTATTAAGCCATAGTTGCAGAAACAGACCGATGTAAAATAAATGAATAAAAAAAAAACTATAATTTTTCTACCTTTCTTAAAAAAGCATTTACAAGGGCCGTACTTAAGAAATATTCTAACCCTTAACTGACATGCCCTAATGTATTTTTATTTCACCAAAAAATACCTCTTTACCCTTACCCCCTTAATAAAACATTGTAAATATATTTTAGGTCCTTATATTTTTTAATTTGACTAATCTTATCTTGCTATTTTAGATGTAATCAATGTGTATGGCGGTAACGGGCTCCTGGGATATAGGCACTCCGGCCCTGTCTTCTTTACTTGCCATGTAAGATATTTAACCTTCACTTAACTAACCAACACTTTACTTTCTTAAAATTGACTTAAAAAACCATAAAAAACCAAAAAAACACAAAAAAAGAGGATTTTAAAATATTCTAAAATTTTGAATACGGTCCTGTTCACTTATCCCAACAAACACACAAGTTGTGGACATATTATGGGCCACTAAAGGCACAACTGATACGTGTTTATTGGTTTTTTTGTGCAATTTAAGAAAGTTAAGCGTTTATAATAACTTATGGGTACTTTTTGGCTTACTAATGCTTCTAAATTTTCAATTTCAACCTTTTTTTAACATTTTAATTTATACAAAATTACCTTATTTGATATGGCTTACTTTACACCCAAGTAGCACACTTTTACGGTCCAATATAGAGCCAATCTGAGCTAGACCGTATTTTTGGTGTTTCTTGGGTGCATATTCGTACAAAAATTGGTTGAGGTTACCTAGGAGATCTGTCAAACCACCCGTCTTTTCAGATGCTGGCTTAAATTACTTCTGAATTTTATATTTCTATCAAATAACGCTAAAATACCAAAGAACACAAACTGCAGGTTTAAAACATTCCACATACCAGTTAAAAGGTTTGTATAACATTTACGGAGTGTTTTACAACTTCAATTCTTTATAATTAGGTAAAAAAGGGCATAATGACTTATTTGCAAAGGTACTTTTAATGCAAAATCCGTGCATCCAAAAAAATGCGTATTATTTCAAACATTCACGGAAATTCTTTTGTGAATGAGTCATAATTTTCTTTTTTTTACATAATTTTAAAGAATTAAAGATGTAAAACACTCTCTTAATGTTATACAAACCTTTTAGATGGTACATTGAATGTTTTAAACAGGCAGTTTGTTGTTTTTTTGGTATATTAGACTTATATTTGATAACAGTATAAAAAAGAGAAGTAATGTCAGTTAGCATCTTAAAAGATGGGTGGTATGACTGATCTCCTAGGTAGCCAATTTTTGTACGAATACGCTCCATTAATAATGAACAAAAAAACACCCAAGTAGCACATAAGTGGTGGTCCGAAAAAGGGCCAAGCGTGGAATTGGACCGTTTTTTGTGTTTTTTGGTTGTTTAAAGTTGTATACTTGTAAAAAACATGTTTTAATTTGTTTTTTTACTTTTTTTTCAGATCGATTCACTATCCAACAGCTCCGGCCTGTCAAAGCTGTCAAAGATATTAGATCTTAAGGCGATTTTTCGTAGTAATTAACTTATTTATTAAAATTTGTGTATATATTTTATGTAATCGCGCGTACATTAAAAAAATGAGGATATTTTTCTAAAAATTTGATTTTTGGGAAAATGTTTTTGTTTTTTGAGGTTATACAAAAATTTTAGAAAGTGGTTTCACTTTGCAAAGGACTATAATTTGTCTAGTCTTTAATTTGTACTTTAGATTTTTTTACGGCTGCAGTTTTAGTATAAACGTCAAAAATGCTATAAGTTTACTTTACAAAAAAGAAGGTTAAAATTAAATATTTTTCTTCTGACATTTTTTTTATTTTTTTGGGGCATTTTGGCCAGTACGTAGATTGTGTTTTTTGTGATGTAAATTTATAGTTTTTTTGTGTTTTTTACAGTGCAATTTGTTAGTTTTTTTAGTTGCTTTTATATGTTCTACATTATTAATTTTTGAGTCTTGAGCTAAAAATAATTTTGTATTTGTACATTTTTTAAACCTGAGTTATTTTTGTGTTTGCAAAAATTTTTCATCAGTGCTTTTTAGTTTTAGTTTTTGATGCAATATTCAATACGTAACTATTTAATTAAAATATTTATTTTACATTTTATTAATCTGCTTTTAAAGTGTATATTTTTTATGTAGAATAAAAAGTGATTTCTATATTGTGTTTTTTATTTAAATTTCCTTAGAGCCCGACTACCCATTTTCTTTTATGCAAACTTGTGTACAACTTAGACCGCAAATTTTAAAGTTATTTTTAGAGCAATTGTTTTAAAGTTTTGACAATATTAGCTCCTTTTAAAATACTTATTATTTGGCACAATTTGTTTTGTAGCCCTAGTTTAGCAAAAATAACAGTTTAGAGAACGGGTAACTATAATAAAAACAGCAACTGATTTTTTTTCTAAAATTGAGCCCCAAAAACGTTAAAAAAAAATAAATAAGTATTACATTACAAGATCGGATAAGAATTAACTAAGATATTTGTCTAAGTTTTGTGAATATTGGTATAAAAACGTGCTGAATTAAACCAAGGTCAAGCCTCTCAGTCAAACAGTTTCAAAAAGTGGGGTCGCCAAGTTTGATAAACAAAGACTATAGCTGTCAAAATTCAGGCCTGCCAACTCAAAATTCTAAAGATTATGAATAAAGTCCCTAGATTTTTAAGACACATAGGGGTAATGACTTTTTACAATTTTCACATTTTTTTAAAGCACGCTTTATTGGGGTAAAGACAAGCTTTAAAACAGTTTCATTTACCAAAGAAACAAATAAATGGAAAGTTAATAACCCCATTTTGAAATGTAAACTGACACATATGGTCTCCAATGGCCTAATTTTCCATGTCGTTCTACTGCATGTGCAGTATCCTGCGTTCATGGTTAAACATTCACATAGGTCTTTTAAATACAGGATGTCCAAATAATGGCGCATAAACGCGATGATACACTCTTAGGGCATTCTCAGGGATCCCTAGAAAATTGTCAAAAAAATTCTATCTGTTATATTCATCGAGAAAAATGCGAACAAAGTTACATAAGTTCGGCAACATAGTTTATTAAATACATCTTAAAAACTCATCTAGATTCTTGAGCATACATTTTTGCATTTAGATTATATTGACATTGTTGTCAGCTTCATTTCATAAATTTTTTGTAAAATTAAATTGTTTATAAAAATGTAATATGACGAATTAAAAGATAAACAAATGGCAAAACAATTTTAGATAGATTGTGCCTTTGTATTAAGCCCTTTTTTCGTTAATATTTGCTGTTATCTTCAAGATACAGGCGTTTAAAGTTTCGCACTTTGGGGCCTCATATCTCCGACGGAATTTGCAGAGGTAGATTTTTTTAACAATTTTCTGGGGCTCCCTAGACATGCCCCAACAACGTACCATCGCGTTTATGCGTCATTTTTTGGACACCCTGATGTATTCAACATAATCTTTGTGATCGGCCGATGGTAGGGTTCTAGCAAAATTCAATAGATGGATATAGAAATCGCTAACAACATAAAAATATGTTTTTTCAATTATACTTGCAACAATTAGCAAGATTTGGCAGTATTTTGATATCTCTTACAATCTCCGTTTGCACTTCTTGTACCCAGTTGAACTTTGAAATGCATTCTTCAATGAAATTGAAAGGGAATCTCATAATCATCAGTATGAAAGTGGGCTACCGTGATACATGTTACCCCCTGCGGTTATAGAAGGGGTAACATAGCATTGCGTGCCACTGCACTCTATGATTTGCCACCGAATCGGGACACCCTAAGGTCAAATATGAAATAGATTTAGGTATTCCGCATTTTTTACCCGAAACTTATGATTATGAAGAATATTTCGTGTTCGCAATTGGGTTTAAAATTAGTCATTTAGATGTTTGTAAGAGACTTGAACAATGCACTATTTTTGTTTTTTTTTCGGCAACATATGCATTTTTTGGTTTATTCACATTACGTGGTCTATGCCAAACCATAATACGTTAATTTACCATGTTGTTTTAAGCTTGTAAATGTTTAAAATCGCAACTTACGTTTTTGACTAATATAGATGTGCTTGTTCAAAGATTTCAATGTAGAAAGAAAAACACCAAAAGTACGATTTTACCATATTTTTATTATTTCTTGCATAATAACGTACTTAATTGCCCATCAATATAACATCAAGTAAAAATTCGGTATTTAGGCAGATTTATTATCAAAAATTCCTATTGGGACAGTCTTTTTAATTTTTGGACTAATTGCATTGATGATGTCTCAATGTATTTTAACTAAATCAAATTTCTTAGAAGGTGAGTTGCAATTTTTAGCAAAAAAAAAAAAATTTCTTCCATCCTTTATTTTCATTTTATTAATCTTAAAAAATCACTTATTGTTCCTTTTGTAACTTATTTAAGGCCGATGAAGAAAGAAACCCCTTTCGAAACTGTCCCAATAGGAATTTTTGATAATAAATCTGCCTAAATACCGAATTTTTACTTGATATTATTTCTTGCTATCAGTATCACTTCTATGTATCACAAACATTATCCTAAATATTTTGAATCATAGTTATTGATGTAATATTCCGTAGTTTTACATATTTTGTTGAAATTTCGAAAATAACTGACATTTAAGGAGATGACTTTTACGAACTTCCGAGTGCACAGAACATTCCATTTATGAATTTGAATCTATAGCCTTAAGTTTTGTATGACAATTATTTTGGACAAATGTGTTTAAAATTGTAACAGTCAGTGAGTAGTTTGTGTAGGTTATGAGAAAGTACGTTTTTCTTCTTGAGCTCGTAAAAATGAGTTCATTCTGAATTGTAAGTTTGCACGAATTTATACAATTCGTGGATAATTTGCTGCTACTTAAGTATGTTGGGAATGAGTAGATGTTGCTAAATATGTGTTATTTTCTTATTAAGTCGGTGGCTAATATGAGCGTACCTATATTTACTCTAGGGTACCACGATTTCTGAAAATGGCATGTCAGTTGCAAGTTATGAAAAATACTTCTGTTTTTATGATTCATGTTATTAACAATGCCAACAGCAGCGATCTTCAATTATTTATTATTATCCGTGTAATCACTACCTTCTGAATATTGTTTTTTTCACGAACTTTACTTTATTCTTTAGGAAGCTCTCACTAAATCTGAAGCACTACTGTACAAACTTCAAATCGTTAAATTTTGTCTTTTATCATTTATATCAAATTTTTTTAAAAAGATTTTTGAATTTGCAGAAAGAGAGAGGATTATAAAAGTAAAAAATATATAAATAAAATTATATTAGGTCCTGATTATTCATAAAAATACGAAGGCTGTCTGAGAAGTTCAAAAAGGCTGATTTATAAAACGTTACTTTCACTTTACTTCCGCTTTACTTCGGCGTAACTTTACAGAAAATTAAATAAAATACATGGGAATGTATTAGCAAATTTATACTTTACTTTAGCGCTACTTTGCTGATTCATTTAGCTGTAAGTAGTACTGTCAAAAGCCAAGCTTGGACGATCATGCGCAAAATTTGCAAAAATGAGATATTCATCCTTATTGTCAAGGGTGGTGATTACGGAATATCGCTTCGTACCAAAACTGCTGGTCTTCTTATGTAGGTTTATTACGAAGCGATATTCCGTAATTACCGCCCAGGTGTAAATAGTCAGAAGTCGCGAGTTCAGACACATGCGCATATCTGTTCCCAATTTCACGTAACTTTACAATCTATAAATTAAGCAAATTTGTTAAGTTACGCGGAAGTGAAGTTACGCCGAA
This sequence comes from Cartodere bifasciata, assembly GCA_963920755.1. NCBI lineage: Eukaryota > Metazoa > Arthropoda > Insecta > Coleoptera > Latridiidae > Cartodere > Cartodere bifasciata. The sequence goes on from OY987198.1 coordinate 553,542, forward strand.
GTAAAGTGAAAGTAACGTTGTATAAATCGCCCTTTAATAAGCTTGAAGGTATTGTTTGGCACTTGTGGTGCCGTTGGTGGCGCCCCCTATTTGTCTATTCACCCTTTTCGTTCAAAAGGCGTCAGATTGACGCTCGTATTTCCGACGTTTTTGGACGTATCTGAGATGCGTCTATTGGCGACTTTGGTACGAATGAATAGGGTGAATATGCAAGATATAGTACTGTTGTCGTTCAAATCTAAATTGGGTACAGATATTTCATGTTTTTGGCTAAACCTAAGTAGGCATGCAGGTTTGTAAGATAAAAGCACGTAGGATATATGAATGAGATGATAGGTAAGTAAGGTAAGGAGTAGTTATGGATAGTATAGGTAGATGTTGGCCCCCAGGCGGCAGCACTGTTGTGAACCTCGTGCGCCTTCTATTCTCACACCCGCACGCTTTCTCACTACGAACCTACAAACCTTCCTTATTCTTATACCCATTACTGCACTTTACAATATCAATCTATACGAGTACACTCATGCCAGCTTAATAAGGAGAACAATGACTTAAGTAGGTATCAAAAACAGTGCTTAAGACATCGCGGCTAAGCACCCATCAGCGGTTTAGCGGTACCGTTTTCACTTTGAGGATTATTGGCCTTCTTTTTGTGATGACTTGATAAATCTTGTTCTGAGTCATAACTTAGTAAAATCTACTGCAATATTGCACAATATGTCCTAAAATTGGCAAATCAACGTAGGTACTTTTTATTTAGGAATCATCCATTCAGTACCACTACAGATATATACAGGACTACAGGGCAAAGGCAGTACCAGTACCTATACAGGGTGTCCAAAAAATGGCACATAAACACAATGGTGCGTTGTTGGGGCATGTCTAGGGAGCCACAGAAAATTGTTAAAAAAAATCTCATATTATACCCTCGGAGATATGTTGCCCCAAAGTGAGAAACTTTAAATCTTGAATATAACAGCACATATTAACGGAAAAAATGGTTTAATACAAAGCTAAATTCTATCTTAAATCATTCCACCATTTGGTTATTTTTTAAATGATCGAATTACATTTTTATAATCAATTTAATTTTATAAAATTTTCACGAATTGAAGCTGACAACAACGTCAATAAAATCTAATGCAAAAGAGTATGATCAAGACTCATAAATGGGATTTTTAGATGTATTTTCCTAAACTGTGTTGCCGAACTTATGCAACTTTGTTCGCATTTTTCCCGATGAATATAACAGATGGAGTTTTTTTAACAATTTGCTAGGGATCCTTGGGAATGCCCCAAGAGCGTACCATTGCATATATGCTCCATTTTTTGGACATCCTGTATAAAAAAGACCTAACTCAGTAGCCTTCGAGCGATGATCCAGGAAATGAAAGAACTCAATTAATTTTTTTCTTGTATACCTAGAATCATTATTTACGCTAATTTATTGTAATGTTGAACAGTCCTATATGGTATTGTACCCTTAGAAAAATACTAAAAAATTGTGGTTTTTTGTGAATTCCAAGTTATTAGTTTAAAACCAAAGGCAACTAAGACTAAGTCATGACATTATGAAGTAACAAAAGCAAAAACTCGTAGTTAACTAGATGGATAGATGGGTGGTTCCGCATTTTCTGCCACGATATTCATAAAGATAAAATATTCTAGAGAGGCAATCGATAAATGTAATGTATAAAGGATTAAAAGTACTTTTTTTCACTACTACCTATAGAAGAAGCAATTTTTCACCGATTTTATACCAGAGAAATCACATTTCTTTCCCTTGGTCAATAATAGTTTCCATGTCTATGTACACTGTACAATAATGAAATGTCAAAACATAATGTCAAGGTTTTATCATAAATAGAACGGTACTTACAGCAGTTTTTGTGAGTTTTTTACGAAGATTTTTTTATTTTGAAAACATAACTACTTTAAAATATTTGAAAACATTTTATTGCACAAATATTTTAACGAAAAAAAAAAATGGTACAGTTGTAAACATGTCGCACTTTTTTCTGTAGCTGTGTCAGTGTTCTATCATTATCATTATATTTACAAATTCCTTATCAGTGACCATCATATTATTTAAATCATTTACGCCATTTACGTGCAAATTATGAGTTATTTTGGAAAAAACACCCATTTGAAGAACTTTTTATTGTTTTGATTGATGTAACGTCATTGTCATTTTCATGGAAACTTCGATTAATTTTTTGTAAAAATCATATACAGGGTTTTGATAAAAATTGAACTTATTTTTAAATTAACATTTTTCAAGAAATTGTAGTAGTAAAAAAAATAGTATATAAACCACGGTAGAGAAGGTCATTATTGACTACGCGCAATTGTGTCCCTTGCCGCTGCGCGGCTCGGGACACAATCTTTGCGCTAGGTCAATAATGACCCTCTTCTCTACCTTGGTTAATAATGTACTATTTTTTAGTTTATTTCTAAAAGAATTAAGTTACTACAGTTAATTTTAAGTTAAATGGTTTTGATTTTCAAATTAGTTTAAGCATACAGTTCGTTTAAAAAAATCTCTGCTTACCAAAAAAACATGGTTTTTCTTTTTTGAGTAACTTAAAATGCTTTTTATATTTGCGTTTAATAATAAGCACATTATGAAGCCCTAAATTTGATTTTTAAGGTTGCTAAATTGCTTCATTATTAAACCCAAAATTTTATTTTATTAGGTTGGTTTTCCAGATGCAAAAAGATGAATTCTTCCCTTGCTAGGTACTTTTTATTTACAAATTTTACTATTACAAACTATCGGGGGACATATTTTTTTTATAGAGGGAATAACTAGAAGAATTGGAGAAACGATATCAACAGTTACATTTTCTCAAAAACGCCTATTTATTCAGTATTAAGCGAGTAAAGTTTGCAAATGTCATATTTCAATATGTCTGACCTAAATTTAGTTTTTACTTTAAACTGTCAATGTTGTCAATTCAATAAAATTAAAATTTTAAGTTGTGTTTTTATTTCAAATTGAAAATGTTTTTCAATAGATTAAATAAAGCAAATATAAAAAACTTGTTTTATAAGGCGTTTTTTAACACTTGTCCATTGGAAAATCCATGTTTTAGTGTACTATTTAAGATCAGCTTTAAAAATTAAATAGTGTGCACATTTTTTGTGTCTCTCTATATCATGTTACCTTTATGAGTGGCGTGTCTAGGTGGCTGTGATGTTCAGTGGCTCCCTCTGGCGGTGTTCCAGTTCCCAGCCCACTGGATCACGAACTGTGACCCACCTCTAGCCCCCCTGCAGGCCACCAGGCAATCCTTTATAACTATCTCACTTACCATCATTATCTACAATTGCTTCTACTCAAAAGTCAAACATCAAACATTTACATCTAGTACGCTCAAATTAACTGACGTTGCTGCAATGTTAGAATTTAAAGCTAGATTTAAAGTATTCTTTTGTACTATCGTGGACATTAAAATTTAAAACGATCAATTTTTGCATTGTAAATATGGTCAAAATAGTGGCTTAGACATCTCAAGTTTTATACGAAGTGGACATTAACAAGAAACATTTCTCTGATGTTTTACGAAGATTAGAGCGTTTTTGTTATCCTAAAACAAAATTATTTAAAACAGAAAATTTCTTCTTACTATTTTTCTCGCTTGCAGCACATTTTACATGATTTATTTTAATAAAATACATTTGACGCATTTGTTGTCAAAATAACATTCGAAAACTGACATAAAAAAAACCATTCACAATAGAGTAAAATTCAAAAAATCAAAGGTGGCTGATAAAAAATCGTTTTAAATTCCATGTCCACGATAGTACGTTGTAGGGGCATGTCTAGGGATTCCTGGAAAATTAAAAAAAAAACCCATCTGTTATTTTTATTGGGGAAAATGCGAACAAAGTTGCATAAATTCGGCAACACAGTCAAAGAAAATACATCTAAAAATTCCATTTATGAGTCTTGATTATGCACTTTTGCATAAGATTATATTGACATTGTTGTCAGTTTCATTTCATAAAAAGTTTGTGAAATTAAATTGATTATAAAATATAATTTGATCATTTAAAAGAAAAACAAATGGTGGAATGGTTTAAGATACACTGTAGCTTTGTATTAAACCACTATTTTTGATAATATGTGCTATTTATGAGCATTCAAAGTTTTGCACTTTGGGGCAACATATCTGCAAGAGTATATGAGATGTATTTTTTTAACATTTTTTCGGGGGTCCTTGGACATGTCCTAATAACGTACAGTCGCGTTTATGTGCCAATTTTTGGATACACTGTATTAACGAAAAATGGCCAAACACAAAAGCACGGTCTATCTTAAACTATTTTTCTATTTGGTTATCTTATAAATGCTCTAGAATACATTTTTATGATTTTAGAAAATGTTCAACCAAAGTAAGTTTAAACTTACTCTTTGACACTTTTTGCAAAAAGTATAATAACTCTGTCGTTTTTTAAAAGTATTATACATTTTTTTTTTCCATTTTTAAAAAAGTTTAACAATTTTTTTAAAAAATCGTTGTTAAAAAAAATGAAAATCTTTTAAAATAATTCATTTTTAATGTGTAGTGTAAACGTACTCACTTCTAACCACAAAATGATTGTTTGTAAACTGTCTTAACTATCGTAAATAACTAAAAATAATAAGCAATAATAGCAATAAATAAAGAAAATATTATTATAAGAAAAACAGGTTGTTACCTACTAAGGTAATTATTTGTCATCGTGACCTGATGTAATTGTAATTATTCATTAATCTGGTCAAGTAAGACGATGTATTAATTAAAAAACTTAATAGAAGCTATAAAAAGAAAAAAATTAAATTATAAATACTTTTTGCGCATTGTTTATTTATCATTAAATAGAAATTCCGGTCATTACCGAGCAAGTTTCTTATTTATGACTTTATTAAGAAAAAGTAAAGTAAAATCTAGTAAACAGTAAACACATTTTGCATACATTAAGGTAAGAGATTCAAATTCACAGTTTTGAAGATCTGTGCTCTTAAAAGCTCGTATAAGTCATATCCGTTAAGCTCCCGTCAATTCTACTAAGTAGCACATCTACATGAGGGCCCCATCATATATTAAAACTAAATGTAGTTATGAAAACTAGAAAAATAGGACTACAAACGTATTATGGTTTCATTTAAATCGGTTTTTTCTTTGTGTCGAAAATATGACTTGAAATCATTATAATATTTTTGTTTTTTGAAGTCAGAATTCAGATTTTTGACACATAGCCCTATTTTTCTAGTTTTAGAAGCTATATTTAGTTTTCATATACGATGGGCCCTCATGTAAATGTGCTATTTAGTAGAATTGACAGGAGCTCAACGGAAATGACTTATACGAGCTTAAAGGCCGATTTATAGAACGTTACCTTCACTTTACTTCCGCTTTACTTCGGCGTAACTTTACAGAAAATTAAATAAAATACATGGGAATATATTAGCAAATTTATACTTCACCTTAGCGCTACTTTTCTGATTCATTTAGCTGTAAGTAGTACTGTCAAAAGCCGAGATTGGCCGATCATGCGCAAAATTTGCAAAAATGAGATATTTACCCTTATTGTCAAGGGTGGTGATTACGGAATATCGCTTCGTACGAAACCTACATAAGAAGACCAGCAAGTTTCGTACGAAGCGATATTCCGTAATCACCACCCTTGACAATAAGGGTGAATCTCATTTTTGCAAATTTTGCGCATGATCGGCCAAGCTCGGCTATTGACAGTACTACTTACAGCTAAATGAATCAGGAAAGTAGCGCTAAAGTGAAGTATAAATTTGCTAATATATTTCCATGTATTTTATTTAATTTTTTGTAAAGTTACGCCGAAGTAAAGCGGAAGTAAAGTGAAAATAACGTTCTATAAATCGGTCTATATTCTTAATTAATACCGGTTGCAAAGGTACTACAGTGCTTTTGTTGTATATAAAAGTATTTAGCGCACTGCAAATGCTACCTAGGATAGAATCTATTGAGACACCTTTTGTCTATGATAAATGTAAGCATTTATAAAATAATAACTCTAGAAAATGTTAATAGAATGTTATGTTGTTGTAATAAATAACAATAATAAATTAAAATACAAAGTAACTATAGAATTATTGCACCAGCAACTACATGATTTTATGAATTATTAAATTATAAAATAGTGTGTTTAAATACCAGTAGTTTATCTAAGATGTTTTTTTTAAATACTTAATAGAATATTGTTATTACACAATAATTACTTAATATTCAATTTCTTTGATGTAAGATGTTATTAAAATTAAACAAAGGTTGTCTTTTATATTTTGCATATAGACAAATAGGGGGCGCCACCAACGTCACCACAAGTGCCAAACAAAACCTTTAAGTTTATTAAAACTATACCGAAAGTTTTGTTAAGAAACAAGTGGTTTCGCCACAGTACATTTTTTAGTTAACCTCGCGAGCTGCAAGGAAACGTATACCTCTTTTTGACTTATTCTTTACATACAACCCCCTAGAAGCTTATTGATGCTTATTTTCAAATTTTTTTATGTAAATTCATGACTGATTATCATTCGCGGTTTTGTATGCGATTTATAAAATTCCACTGCCAAACAGACTTAAAATTCTAGGTTACTAATTAAAGCCAGTCTACTTTTGTAACTCCCTAAAAAATTGGGCTGTCCAATAGGAAATATTTGTTTTCACCTTCAACTGTTTATGTAAGATTCTTTAAATTGGAGTCTTTTAATTGCCTTAGAATGTGTTAATTTTGTGGTTTGTCACTTGTGCATTTTCCGCGGGTTTTAACTGGCGCAAAGCATCCATGTATTTCCGGGACACTCCACCTGTTTTTGGTAGAGCTGTCTTACGATGGGCGTTAAGACTGGTGGGTCCATGTTTGAATTTCAAGAATCAGTAGGAAATAGTCTATTAATGTACGTACTATCGTGGACATGGAATTTAAAACGATCAATTTTGCATTGTAAATATCGTCAAAATAGTGGCTTAAACATCTCAAGTTTTATGCGAAGTGGACATTAACAAGAAGCATTTCTCTGATGTTTCACGAAGATTAGAGCCTTATTGTTATCCTAAAACAAAATTATTTAAAAAAGGAAATATCTTCTTACTATTTTTCTCGCCGGCAGCACATTTTACATAATTTATTTAAATAAAATACATTTGACGCATTTGTTGTCAAAATGACATTCGAAAACTGACATAAGAAAACCCCATTCACAATAGAGTAAAATTCAAAAAATCAAAGGTGGCTAATAAAAAATCGTTGTAAATTTCATGTCCACGATAGTATACGTACCAAATGAGTGTGACACCCTGTATTTCTGCGTGTAAAGGTCATGACTAGAACTTGCTTACAAACAAGCTACTCTAATTAAGTAGCTTCGTAATCAATAAGCAGTCATACCAATTGATAGATCGTCTCTGGATGACTACCAACTCTATAAAAATCTTAATTGAAATTGAAAATAAACTATTAGGTAAGTTAACAGCCAGCATCTTCGGTGGTAAGTGCTTGACTAAGAGATTAAGCTTTAACTTTGAATGAGCTCATCGGATTTATCCAATAATAACCCCAATTATTATTCACTTAACTAGCATCTTCATTCACTGAGGATGACTTCCTAAAGATCTCATTTAATCAACTAACTAGATGACTATGATGTTTTAGAATTTTTTTTAGCCTCCCTGTTTTTACTTAGTTTAAAAGTTGGTCCAAAAATGTTTTTGTTTCTGTGCTTTTAAAGTGACTTACACGTCAAATTAAAAACACATCATTTTAAAAAAATATACAAAAATAAAAACAAGAAAAAATGGAGTCCAGTAAAAATGAAAAGAAGTACAATTTTATGCAATCAATTTATCAGAAAGATTATAACAGAAAAAAAAAATACACCAGGTAAAAAATTAAAAAAAATTTTGTACTTGTTTACTAAAATTAAAAAGTAAAAATTTTAGGCCGCAATCCTGTAAACCAGATAATAATTCCCAAAACCCAATTGAAGAATCCTACCCCACTTTTTTAACACTTGAAAAATGTGGCTGTAAGTTAAGAGAGCCTTTTGAAGCTTGTATTCATTTTACTCAAAGGGTATGTTTAGAATAAATTAAAATTACGTTGAAGTTAAAAAAAAAAATGCCATCAAGCCTGCTTACTTTAAAAAAACATATTTTCTTTAATGGAAAGACATGTTTTAGTATACGAATGTAAATATGGAAATTGCCAACAAGTATTTTAAAGAACCAATGCCAAAAGAACTTATTTTGAAGAAAGAGATTTGTAAAAAACGTTCCGAGTATCAAGATAAATATTCTGATTATGGTATGTTGCTTTTTTCTAGTTTTTTTGGAATACTAAACATAATGCCATGTTTTTCTAATAAGATTACAAACCGTTAAGGCCGATTTATACAACGTAACTTTCACTTTACTTTCGTTTTACTTCGGCGTAATTTAACCGAAAATTAAATAAAATACATGGGAATGAATTAGCAAATTTATACTTCACTTTAACGCTACTTTGCTGATTCATTTAGCTTAAAGTCGTATAAAGTCGTACTAACTCGAGACCCGAGCTTGGCCATCATGCGCAAAATTTGCAAAAATGAGATATTCGCCCTTATTGTCAAGGGTAGTGATTACGGAATATCGCTTCGTACGATACCTGTTAGATCTTCTTATGTAAGTGTTGTACGAAGCGATATTCCATAATTACCGCCCAGGTGTCAATTGTCAGAAGTCGCGAGTTCAGACACATGCGCATATCTGTTCCCAATTTCACGTAACTTGGCAATCTTTAAATTAGGCAAATTTGTAAAGTTAAGTGAAAGTGAAGTTACGCCGAAGTAAAGTAAAAGTTACGTTGCATAAATCGGTCTTTACAGATAAAGAGCAGGAGTTTAAAAGACAAAAATATTTACGTTTACCTGATAATTACATTTACCCCCTTACAACAAATGGATACGATTTTCAACATCCATTAGCTAGAAAAGAAGATGCATACGAAAATAGGCCAATTAAGTTATACATTGAAGACGACCGAACCCAAAAAGGTACTCAAAATAACTCTACTTGAACAGTGTATTTTTTTACATTTTTTTTTGTAGAAAAAATTCACAAGATTTTAAATACTCAAACAGGAGAAAGTGAATACATGTATCGTATTGGTAAATTAGGAGAATTCATAATTAAAAATGAAGCTCATGGAAAAATAGAATATGAGGAACCTCCACTGTTGCATATTAGAAAAATATTCAGATAGAGACCATGTTTTTTAACACAGTCTTAAGATCAAAATAATGTATTAAGGTTAAATATTTATTTAATTTACTGTTATTTATTTCTATTTTATAAAAAATACCAGCAAAACAATAAATTTACACTTTCTTAAACCAAAACTTTTAATCTAAGGCTACTAAGGCTAGAGATTCAAATTCACAGTTTCGATGCTCTGTGCTTCTAGAAGCTCGTATAAGTCATCTCCGTTGAGCTCTCGTCAATTCTACTAATCTACATGAGGGCCCCATCGTATGTTATAACTAAATGTACTTTTGAAACTAAAAAAATAGGGCTACGAACGTATTATGGTCTTATTTAAATCGGTTATCTCTTTGTCTTGAAAATCTGACTTCAAAAATCATTATAGTATTTTTGATTTTTTTTCGACTACTGATACATTTTTTGGTTTATATGCATTACGTGGTCTATGCCAAACCATAATACGTTAATTTAACATGGTTTTTTAAGCTTGTAAATGAATAAAAGTGCAACTTATGTTTTTCCCTAATAAAAATGTGCTTGTTCAAAAATTTCAATGTGGAAAGAAAAACACCAAAAGTACTATTTTACCATATTTTTATGATTTCTTGCACTCAGTACCACTTATATGTATCACAAACATTCTAAATATTTTTAATCATAGTTATTGATGTATTACTTCGTATTTTGACATATTTTGTTAAAATTTCGAAAATAACTGACATTCAGGGAGATGACTTTTACGAACTTTTGAGTGCACAGAACATCCCATTTATGAATTTGAATCTATAGCCTTAACAAAATATTTTTGCATATTTGCCTTGACAAAATAGCCATAATCTAAAGCAAATATATATAAAATAAAACCTTCTTTTGCTAAAACAAACTAAACCACTAAACCAAACAAAAATCAAGATAATATTACCAAAAACTGGGCAGGTAACACACAAATAATAAAACGAGCGTTGCTCCTAATTTCACAAAAGTCATACCTTTTTGTACCTTGCAAGGTAAATACAGTCAAGTTGATATATTGCCTTTAATATTTCACCTGATTTTACCCTGTATTTCAACATTTAGTAAAACCACAATTGTAAAAACGACAATATGGTAATAAAAGAGCACAATTAACTTATTAGGACAGTGTGGCTCCCTTAAAATTAGTTATGGTTTACTAAATAACATTGAAAGAACAGAAGAAAGCATAGCTAATTTTCTGTATTACTGGGTAACCACAAAATGTAGTCTAAAGTGATTTATACACCCTTGTAAATTTTAGAAATAATAGATAAGGTGCTTCTGGACTGTTCGTTTTTTTTTGTGGTTTGTGACATTTAAGAATACTTATAGACAGAGTCCTAAATATTAGAAATTTGTACCATTTATGAGAAGGTAAAGAACCTTTTAAATAGTTCAATGACTTCATTTAAAACGTATTTTTTTACTATGGAAAAAATGATCTTTTTTTTATACAAAAGAAAAAAGAGGAATAGGCCAAGAAAGATAATTTTTCACGCTGCAAAAAATATATTATACCCGCCAGATTTTTTATACGCGTTAGAACATCTTTTTGAAAAGCTAAATCCACAAAATGTACACAAATAAGAGTTAAGGGTTGGCGTGGTAGCCCTCCAAAAAAACCCTTTAATTTGCAACATTAGAACACAGGGGATCTGCACCAGATTTTACAAATAGATGCTAAATAAGACTTTAATACTACAGGGTGTCCCAGAATTGGCGCACCACCTGTATGGTACGTTGTTAAGGCATGCCCAGGGATCCCCAGAAAAATGTCAAAAAAAGTCCATCTCATACACCCTCGAAGATATGAGGTCCCAAAGTGCAAAACTTTAAACGCATATACCTTAAAAACAACAGCACGTATTAACGAAAAATATGGTTTAATACAAAACTGCAGTCTATCTTAAACCATTTCACCCATTTTTCTTCTTTTAAATGGTCAAATAACACTTTTATAATCAATTTAATTTTACAAAATTTTCTTGAAATAAGCTAACAACAGTGTCAATAAAATTTTATGCAAAAGTGTATAATCAAGACTCATAGATGGGATTTTTAGATTTATTTTCCTAGACTTTGTAGTATTTTCTTAGTCTGTGTTGCCGAATTTATGCAACTTTGTTCGTATTTTCTTCAATGAATATAACAGATGGATTTTTTTTAACATTTTTTCTGGAATCCCCAGGCATGCCCTAACAGCGTACCATACAGGTGGTGCGTCAATTTTGGGACACCCTGTATAAATCAAGTTTTGGGCTACAAGTTTCAGGTATTAAGAAAGTTTCTTATTGAACCCATCCACCAGCAACAATAAATAGAATTACAAAATTGCTGGGAACAAAAAAGTTATGAAAATCTTTATGCACTCTACCGGTGGTAACTCCATTTTGACGGGGATTACAAATGTCAAAACCAGTTTGAAAGGAATGTTTTTATTGCTGTTAATGATTCCATCAATTTTATCAGGTTCTGCAAACCATTTGTGTGATATTTAGGATCAAGTATTTGTAGTGAGGTAGACTTAAAGGGGAGTAGTTTTTAAACAGCGGCGGTGCCCCCTAGCCTAGGACATGTCCCGTGTATCTGTCTATTTTTTTGTCCTTTATCTATCCTCTTAAAAGATGCACTCGTTTTGGAGACATCCTGCATAACCCTGATGGTATCTTCTCTTAATAACTTAAGTCATTCTTAGCAGACTTAAAACTTTAATGTATCCAACGACAATGGTTAAAATTATTGACATTTGTCACGTACTCGCATGTATAGTGAATAATATAGAAAATGTGATTTACCGTTGAATATCGTGATTGGCGCACCCTGTCTTCCTATTGTCCACCCACCCACCTTCCATGGCTTGCTGAGATTAAACACTAAATAACTCACTTTTCTTTTATTAAACAGCCGCCTGCCTGTATGACTCTACATAGGTACTTACTATGCATGCGATATTATTATTATAATATGCACTTTACTTGCATTTATTCATTATTCTCTTAGCTTTGTATGTTGTACGATGTTCTGCTAACAAAACAAGTAATTTGAAATTGTAGTTAAAAAAATAACGAAGAAAATATAAGACTTGAGCAAAAAGAAGTCAACGTTACGTTAGGCAAGAAACCCAAAAATCTGATTTGTTTTCTACGTCTCTTAAGCTTGATTTATAGTCAAATTAAATTTTCTTAACACCACGTAAATTAACGCGACCAAATAAATGCATTTATAGATTGCCTAACGCTAGAGATTCAAATCCACAGATCTTCTAATCTGTGCTCCTAGAAGCTCGTATAAGTCATCTCCGTTGAGCTTCCGTCAATTGTGTGGTAGGGAGGCAAAACGGGATAAGTATATTTGACATTTAAAAAAATGTGTTTTTCGGACACCGAATTTTAATAGAAACATTTAAATATTATAATTTGGATCAGCGATATACGTACTTTGAAACCTATTTTTTCAGCAAACTTCTTACTTTTGCATTAATATTGTTTAATAATTGCAAGAAAATCATTTTTAGAATGACATGTACAAATGACAGTTTTATACTTATCCCCTTTTGCCTATTTACCACAGATTTTTTCTAAATAGCACCTCTACATGAGAGCTCCATCGTATATTAAAACTAAATGTAGTTTTGAAAACTACAACAATAGGGCTACAAAAATAGGGCTACAAACGTATTATGGTTTGATTTAAATCGATTATTTCTTTGTGCCGAAAATCATGTTTTTTTTTTGTCTATGGATACATTATTTGGTTTAAAAACATTACGTGGTCTATGCCAAACCAAAATACGTTAATTTACCATGGTTTTTTTATGCTTGTAAATGATTACAATTGCAATTTACGTTTTTTCCTAATATAGATGTGCTCGTTCAAAGATTTTAATGTAGAAAGAAAACCACCAAAAGTACTATTTTATAATATATTTAGCATTTCTTGCACTCAGTACCACTTCTATGTATCACAAACATTATCCTAAATATTTTTAATCATAGTTATTGATGTATTACTCCCTATTTTTACATATTTTGTTGAAATTTAGAAAATAACTGACATTCAGGGAGATGACTTTTACGAACTTTTGAGTGCACGGAACATCCCATCTACGAATTTGAAATCCAAGTCTTAAGATTATAAGGTCCTTCGTTAAGACAGGCAATATCTAAACGAGATATAAAGCTATTCTAAAGTCAGAAACCAAGCCAAACATCAATTTGAACAACAAATATCGCAGGTGATATTTTAATTTGATAAGCAGACGAAGGAAGGAAGGCTGCACCAATTAGTGGTAGTGTCACTAAAACAAGCGCTATAAATTAGTGGTAACATGAGTTTACAGACAATAGACAGGTCTGTAGTGCACTCTCTTGCTCTTTAAGTAAGGTGAATTAACGTATCTTTGTTTATTGTTAAACGTCGAAGATATGGGCGTCATTCAATAAAAGCATAAATAAGTTGGTCCATCAAAATAAATGTGCTTTTAGTTTTCTGTCTTGATTGACTATTGAAGTCTCTTTTACCTTCTTTAATCTTAAACCCAAGGAGTGCTTTTCTTTTTTTGCTAGGGCTTTTTAAATTTGACAAAATTTTAAAAACTAAAAAATGTTGTATCTGTTTTTAATAAAACTTATTTTGTTAATTTCTTTTTGGTTGTAGAATACTAGAATCTGCTTTTTGATTTTTGTTAAAATATTTTTTTTGTCAATTTAGAGCACTTTGAAAAAAATTAGGTTCCGCGTTTAAAGTTGTCTTAAGAAGCTCATAGTAACAAAATTATGAGTGTTGAAGCAATTTAAGTGGATTTAGCAGATCGTTTTACATATAAGCATTGATGGCTCTTATTGATAGCAAACATTACTTGTGGCCAGAACAATTAAAAAACTCAAAAAATTTGGAGCCTTACCCCTTGGTTTTGGTTAAGAATGAGGTAAATTTTGAAAAAAAGAGATGCCTAAAATTCTGTTTTTATTCTAATAAAGCCGTAGAAAACAAATTAGCATTTATCAGATTTTTTCCAAGTCATTTTTTTTTTCTAGACCTTTTTAAAGTTGAACAAATTTTACAAATTCTTAAAAATGTTTAGCTTAATAATAGGCTAATTCAAAGTTATTCAAAAACTTTAAAAAATGCTTAACAACAGCTGGTTTTGCATAAGCATTAAAAGCATTCATTGGTGGCAAAAAATATTTGTGGCCATGCAAATTCAAAAAATTCAAAAATTGTGACCCTTATCCTTTACTTAAAATTAGAAGAAATTTGGACAATAAAGATGCCTGAAATCGTGTTTCTGTTTTGATAAGAAGTCACAGAAAACAAATCATCAGCAATTAGATTTTTAGGAAGAAGTTTCATTTTCTTGTTAGAGCTTTTCTAAGTTGCCCAACTTTCCAAAACTTTAAAAAATGTTTAGCTAAAAAATATTTGGCCTCTGATTTAAAAAACCTTATTTTGCTTTTTTAATGCACAATACGAATCTGAATTTTAATTTTTTGTCAGTAATTTTTTATCCAATTAGAAAACATAAAAAAGATCAGCTTTCATGTTTATAGTTGCCTTTAAAAGCTTATAACATCAAAACTATAAGAGTTGGTATTATTCAAGTGCCATGATTCAAAATCAACAAATCATTGCTCAACGGGAAATGTCGCGAAGCATATAAACTGTGGTTATGTAATGTTGGTTGCCTAAAATCAACAAAAAACAGCATTTTCTGGTCATTGCTCAGTGGGTTTATAAGAGTTATTTTGAATTAAAAATTATGCTTACCACCAACACAAATAAACAAAGCACAGACATATTCTAAAGGTCCTTCAATAAGCGTTTTAATACAGAATTTTGGCAATTTAAAATGCAAAAAAATATTGCTTTTAAATTGATAAAATTCTGTTTTTAAACACATATTGAAGGACCTTTAGAATATGTCAACTGGTGCTTTGTTTATTTATGTCGCTGGTAAGCACAATTTTTAACCAAAATTAACTCTTATAAACCCACTAAACAATGACCAGAAAGTGTCGTTTTTTGTTGATTTTAGACAACCAAAATTACATAACCACAGTTTTTATGCTTCGCGACATTTCCCTTTAAGGTCCTTAGTCCTAAAAGTTGGACCAACTTGTGTACAAACCAACGGTGTAAAAAGATTAGTATAAAAGTACTTTAAAGCAAAGATCAGTGACTGGGTGGTCACTTACTATAAAACCTTGTGATTTTACAGATTTTATAGATTACTGCATCTTGATTCTGTGGTAATTTAATACTTTAAAGTGATATTTATAATTGAATCTACCTACTTAACTAAACTGTGTAAAATTATATTACCTATAGGACAATCAACACTGAGAGGCTAGCCACTTAAAAGATACCTTTTTATTGGGTCTTAAACTCTTCGCAAAGAATCATTGCTAAAAATAAACACAATAACACAATATTTATTAAACCAGTAAGTGTGTTAATAAAGGCGATTAATAAACAAGCGGTTTTAACAAGCAAGCGATCAGCGAGCTTGTTAATAAGTGAGTTTATTAATCGCCATTTAACATACGAACTGGTTACAATGTTTTTTTGCACATTGTACATCACTATTAAATAAATTATAAAATAAAACAGTTATTTCACCAACTAGCAGAAACAATGCGTCGGCCATTCAAATTTATTCAAGTTCAAGAAGAAGAAGAGCTGTCACCGAACTTTTATTAATTGTGAATAGAAAATGAATGTTATTTCCTTAAAATGTGGTAAACGAATCTGCTTCTCATTCTTTCCAACTGTAAATATTTAATTTCTTTTGGTTTTTGTTGCTTGACCCGTAATAGCTAGTTTAACATTTGTAATGTAGAAACATAGATATAATAAATTTAAACATAGAAAAACGTTACTATAGGCTCGTATCATGCATTAATAGGGGTAATTTGGAGTGCGTTAATGGATGTCTTTAATAAGCGATGGGAGAAAAACATATTTTAATTTTTTGGTTAAAAATAAAAAGTAGACTTAAGCATGAGCTATCACTAAAAATCTCTAGTTTATCTAGTGGCTAGTTTAGGTGTTCTAGCGCTCCAAATTTTAAATTTTTAGGACACTTTTCCTTAATTTTGGAGCATTCTCCTTCCGCCCACTTCCACTATTCTAAGGTGTAGCACATTGCTTAGCAACATACAAATGTATTCTTTTTTATGTTTTTTAAGTCAACCCGCGCGCTTAGTGACATATTGTCTAAAATATGGAATATTTTTTTCTTTATTTTGATTTATTTACCGTGGTGTTAATAAAAAATACCTTAAATGTAAGTAAAGCAATACATTAAGTAAAAAAATAGGCGGTAATGTCACTTTGACAATGAAGTAAAGGTATAGATTTAAGAAGGTGAAAGGGGAAAAATGGCTGTTAAAGCTGGTCCAATTTAAGCCAATTTTCGAAATTTAATTTTATTTTGCATTTTTACAAAAATTTGCGAAAAGTCATTTCTAGCAAACCAATGATCAGCAATCTTCTTCTTTAATTTATTTCCAGAAATCCTTAAATTTAATGCATTGTTTGATTTCCCTCTAAAATTTTGACGAGGTTGTTAAAATAAAGGTGTAATATTTTTATTTTAAACTTTATTGGATCTAAATTTATAGTTCATAAAATGTTTAATAACTTTTTTTAACAGCTTATTTTTTTTAGTGGCACCGATAAATTATAGCAGACCATCTATAAAAGATTTAACTATTGTTTGCTTAATACTGGATAAATAAACACAAAACAAACAAAAAAAATGCTTCTTTTTTACAATATTTTATAATGCCAAGGGATCCCAAGAAAATTGTTTAAAAAAATCTATCTTTTACAGAATGTCCAAAAAATGGCGCATAAACGCGATGGTACGTTGTTGGGGCATGCCTAGGAAGCCCCAGAAAATTGTTAAAAAAAAACCCTGTAGATAATATGAGGCCCCAAAGTGCAAAACTTTAAACGCCATTATCTTGAAAATAACAGCACATATTAACGAAAAAAGTGACTAAATACAGGCACAATCTATCTAAAATTATTTCACTATTTGTTTATCTTTTTAATGGTCAAATAACATTTTTATAATCAATTTAATTTTACATAAATTTCATAAAATGAAGCTGACAACAATGTCAATAAAATCGAATGCAAAAATGTATGCTCAAGAAGTTAGAGGAGTTTTTAAGATGTATTTTCACAATCAGTGTTGCCGAACTTATGCAACTTTGTTCGCATTTTCCTCCATGAATACAGGGTGTCCCAGAATTGGCGCACCACCTATATGGGACATGCCCAGGGATCCCCAGAAAATTGTCAAAAAAATCCATCTCTAACACCCTCGAAGATATGAGGCCCCAAAGTGCAAAACTTTAAACGCATATACCTTAAAAACAACAGCACCTATTTACGAAAAATATGGTTTAATACAAAGCTGCAGTCTATCTTAAACCATTTCACCAATTTTTCTTCTTTTATATGGTCAAATAACATTTTTGTAATCAATTTAATTTTACGAAATTTTCTTGAAATAAGCTGACAACAATGTCAAAAAATTTTTATGCAAAAGTGTATAATCAAGACTCATAGATGGGATTTTTAGATTTATTTTCCTAGCCTGTGTAGTATTATCCTAGACTGTGTTGCCGAATTTAAGCAACTTTGTCCGCATTTTCCTCAATGAATATAACTGATGGATTTTTTTTAACAATTTTCCTGGAATCTCCAGGCATGCCCTAACAGCGTACCATACAGGTGGTGCGCCAATTCTGGGACACCCTGTATAACAGATGGGTTTTTTTGGACATTTTTTTAGGTATCTCTGAGAATGTTTCAACAACGTTCCATTGCGTTTATGTGCCAATTTTTCGACACACTGTACTATTAGGATGATTCTTTTAGAAAATGTAAACAGGGCTTTATTTACAGATCAAAAAATTATAGTAACAAAAAGCGTACGACACTCTTTGATGTATCTAAAAGAAATAAAGTAAACATTTAAAAGTTAAACACAGGGCAAACACGGCAAATATGATACGGATCATATCTGCCATGACATCTTGACAAAGCCTTCTTAGTTGATAGTTCTTAGGTAGACCTACAAAATTTACCTTTTTTCTAAGATATATCTTTAAAAATGGACCGTTTAAACTGTCATTTTAAACAACTACCTGATGTCTGTGCACTATTCTTAACTCCCCGGGAGAGAGACCATTTAACTTTGGTTGAATTCAGACAGAATGCCATCAAAAAGCCGCTATGGTATTTTAGCTACCGAAATTTTAAAATGTGTCAAAAATCGCTTTACATTCTTACCGCAAGCATAACTAATGGATAATGGGAATAATGGGCTTAACAAGTAAGCTTTGGGTTTCTTTTGTTCACTAGGTATTGTTCAGGACAAACATTAACTTTTAAATTCTTCACTTGGGAAGCTTAATGGGATCTACATTTTAAGATTGAATATGTTTAGAACGAAGAAATCTTTTGTGACAATAAATAATTAATAATTTAAGAGTAGCCTTTTTTGCAGACAAAGACAAATAGTTAAGGCCGATTTACTTTACTTCCGCTTTGCTTCGGCGTAACTTTACAGAAAATAAAATACATGGGAATGTATTAGCAAATTTATACTTCACTTTAGCGCTACTTTGCTGATTCATTTAGCTGTAAGTAGTACTGTCAAAAGCCAAGCTTGGCCGATCATGCGCAAAATTTGCAAAAATGAGATATTCACCCTTATTGTCAAGGGTGGTGATTACGAAATATCGCTTCGTACGAAACCTTCTGGTCTTCTTATGTAGGTTTCGTACGAAGCGATATTCCGTAATTACCGCCCAGGTGTAAATAGTCAGAAGTCGCGAGTTCAGACACATGCGCATAACTGTTCCTAATTTCACGTAACTTAACAATCTATAAGTTAAGCAAATTTGTTAAGTTACGCGGAAGTGAAGTTACGCCGAAGTAAAGTGAAAGTAACGTTCTATAAATCGCCCTTAAGACTAGAGTTTTAAATTCACAGATTTAAAGATCTGTGCTCCTAAAAGCTAGTATAAGTCATCTTTGTTGAGCTCCCGTCTATTCTACTAAATAGCACATCTACATGAGGGCCCCATCCTATATTAAAACTAAATGTGGTTTTGAAAACTAGAAAAATAGGGCCACAAACGTATTATGGTTTCATTTAAATCGATCATTTCTTCGGGTCGAAATTGTGGTATTAAGTTGACGCTTTATAAACCATGTATTAAAAATATTATATGTTATTTTTTACAGTCCTGGTTCATCAATATAAAGATTGACTTGAGGCTTCCTTTCTAAATGAATATGAATACTTATACGTCAACGTTCATAAATCAAAGTTGGCAGTTTTAATGAGTCTTCTGTTTTAGTTCAACTCACCTAAGCCTACTTGATTTTAGTTAGTAATTGCCTTCTGTTCTTTTATGTTAAGTTACAACTAATTTTAGGTTAATTATTAAAGACCTACGCTGAGAAATGTAGGATTTTGGGCGCCAAGTTAATGATGTTTGAGTTTATAAACTTTTCTATTTAAATTTGTATACAAACCATATTTTAATACATCAACAAATGTTAAAAACAAAACTTGGCCCAAGAAAAAATATTTGTGATTTTTTGAAGCCACGTTTTTATTACAAGAAACAAACCGATTTTTATAAAACTAAAATCCTTTTGCAGCCCAATTATTCTAGTTTTAAAAACTGTTCTTAATTTAGATTTACAATAGGTTATCATATTCTGTAGTCGTTAATATATGTGATCAGTGTTTTGCGTTTTGTACTGAGACACCCCCTTTAAAAAACCACAAAGCAAATCCTTTTTGAACTACCATTTCAGCACCCTATAATTGTCCTTGCGTTTAATTCTTGTTAAAGGATACCCTGCAATTTGCCACCGTTCATCCGTAAAAGTGTCAACTTAATAAATATCAAAATAACAAGCTAACTATTTTATAAAACATGCCTCAATGATACTGAACCAGTAATAATTGGTATAATAACACACAGATTATGTACTGCTTACTGTGGGTAGCAAAATGTTAAAAAGGAATTAAAAATTGAATCTAAAATAGATTTTAAACGCATCTGTCTTTTTGGTAGAGGTTTCCATATGTGAACTTCACAACTATGGGCGTTTTTTATTAGAAACTTTTTTCGCACATCGTTTATTAAAGACATTCATTAACGCACTCCAAATCGTTGATTAATGACTCCTATTAATGCACAAATACGAGCCCATAGTAACGCTCTTCTATGTTTAAAATTACTATCTATGATTCTACATTACAAATGTCAAAGCAGCTTTAATTACGGCTCAAGCACCAAAAACCAAATGAAATTAAATATTTATACCGTTGGATATGATGAGAAGCATATAGTACAGTCAATCCGTATGTGGACATCGACAAAATTCCTGGTAGGGCCGCCTTTTTTATATGATTTAACTGGATGTCCAAAGAGTAAAACTCCAAATTGGCGTATATCTACCTATTGCAGAAACGGAGTTATGGCCCCCCAAAGGGCCCCCTTTAATTCATCACGGTGGAACTGCACCAAATTTTGCAAATAGATGCCAAATAAGGTTTTAAAAAGATTTTTATAAAATAAAAATCTCGAAAAAAATTCCTTCACCCCCCAAATAGCCCCCAAAGAGTAATAACCAATCACGTTGGATTTACACCAAATTTTGCAGATAGATGTAAAATGAGATGCTAAAAAATATTTCCTTATAACTTTTTTTCAAAAAATAATTCCTTCGCTCCATAAACGAAGGGGGCTTTTAAGGGGGGCATTTAATTTTTTTTTCAAAAAAACTTATTAGCAAATATTTTTAAGCATCTCATTTTACATCTATCTGCAAAATTTGGTGTAAATCCAACGTGATTGGTAATTACCCTTTGGGGGCTATTTAGGGGGTGAAGTAATTTTTTTAGAGATTTTTATTTTATGAAAATCTTTTTAAAATCTTATTTAACATCTATTTGCAAAATTTGGTGCAGTTCCACCGTGATGAATTAAATGGGGCTCTTTGGGGGGCCATAACTCCGTTTCTGCAATAGATAGATATACGCCAATTTGGGGTTTTACTCTTTGGACATCCAGTTACATCATATAAAAAAGGCGGCCCTACCAGGAATTTTGTCGATGTACCCCCCTTTTTTAGGACAGATTGACTGTAGTAATATCCGTTTACCACATTGAAGGACACAGTTAATAAAAGTTCGGTGACAGTTTTTCTTCTTCAACTTTTATAAGATTGAATGGACGATGCATTGTTTCTGCTAGTTGGTGAAATAACTGTTTTATTTTCTAATTTATTTGTTAATGATCTACGATGTGCAAAAATGCATTGTAACCAGTTCGTATGTTTAATGGCGATTAATAAACTCACTTATTAACAAGCTCGCTGATCGCTCGCTTGTTAAAACCGCTTGTTTATTAATCGCCTTTATTAACACACTTTCTGGTTAAATAACTATATTATTTGCATAATCGTTTTTTTTTTGTTAAAGTATGGTGTTTTCGAAATTATTATTTACAAATGTTCAATATAACAATGTTAAAATTGGGCACCAACTTTGTCAAAAGTTCAAAACCCTCGCTATTATAAAGTAACACTTCTAGTTCTAGGTAGGCCACTTTGTCGAAAAAAACCATCAACCTGCTGTCTTTGTAAGATCGTCTAATATTGTACATTTCAAGTCAAATTATAGGGTATAAACCACAAGAAAACCATAACTAAATGGTATGAGCACCTACTTTGTTACCCAGAATTATAACCTAACCACTGAGCTAACCATAAATTAGATCTGTTGGTTCTACCTGGCTTTTGAAAGTAGCTGTGCGAATATCTTTTGGAGTGACATATAACGGAAATGGGTGATCTATTTCGGCCTTCATGGGCGCTACTGTGTTATTAAAAATGGTTAAAGTTCATGATTATACACCTTTTTTTTTACAAATAAACCGAAATCAAACCAAAAGTTTATTCTATCCTACAGAGAGACTATGGAGAAAAACATTGAATCCAAAAGTAATGAACCTTTAGGCTGTATAGTGTTGTATTTAAAAAAAAAGTTTCTGCAAAGAGTTAAATTCGATAAAGAGTGATGAAATAAGAAACCTGGACAATGCACGCATATGTCCAAATATGTTAATCTGATGTATTTTTGGTGGTGATACTTTTGTGACGATGTTATCGCTTAGCAACGGTGAAGAATGGCTTTAACATTCGTCGGCTTTAAAGTGGTACCATCTTTGGTACCACAGACTATGTTAATGTAGAAAGGGCGTAATACAATGTTTAAAGCAAACTCCAAGATATTTCCCGCTGTCACTAAAACTCTAGCTAAAACTATTAATGTAGAATGTCGCGAGGCATAAACTGTGGTTATGTAATGTTGGTTGCCTAAAATCAACAAAAAACAGCACTTTCTGGTCATTGCTCAGTGGGATTATAAGAATTAATTTTGATTAAAAATTGTGCTTACCAGCAACATAAATAAACAAAGCACAAGTTGACATATTCTAAAGGTCCATCAATAAGCTTTTAAATACAAAATTTTGACAATTTAGAAGCACTATTTTTTTGCATTTTAAATTGCCAAAAATTCTGCATTTAAACGCTTATTGATGGACCTTTAAAATATGGCAACTTGTGCTTTGTTTATTTATGTTGCTGGTAAGCACAATCTTTAATTAAAATTAATTCTTATAAACTCACTGAGCAATGACCAGAAAGTGCTGTTTTTTGTTTATTTTAGGCA
This sequence comes from Cartodere bifasciata, assembly GCA_963920755.1. Classification (NCBI taxonomy): domain Eukaryota; kingdom Metazoa; phylum Arthropoda; class Insecta; order Coleoptera; family Latridiidae; genus Cartodere; species Cartodere bifasciata. Next base: position 576,600 of record OY987198.1, read on the forward strand.
ACCAACATTACATAACCACAGTTTTTATGATTCGCAACATTGCACATTAAGGCTAGAGATTCAAATTCACAGATTTTCGAATTCTCATGTAGATGTACTATTTAGAAGCATTGACAGCAGCTTAACGGAGGTGACTTATGCTAGCTTTACACGCAACTTCTTGCTAGCTTCTAGAAGCTAGTTTCTTCGCTGCTACTGGAGGATTCAAATGTTGTAGGTATGCGCGCGCATTGAAAGCTAAAAAAAATCAAACCGTGCTTGATTTCTTTTAGCTTCTTCTTGCGCGCGCATACCTAAAACATTTGAATCCTCCAATAGCAGCGAAGAAGCTAGCTTCTAGAAGCTAGCAAGAAGCTACGTGTAGAGTAGACATTATACGAGCTTCTAGGAGCACAGATATTCGAATCTGTAAATTTTATTCTTTAGCCTTATTGTCAACTACTGAACTACTAGGCTCGCTCCTACGAGTTTCTTGTAATATAGAATATCTTTAGGAAAACTCGTTAAAAAACCATATGAAGTGAAAGTTCGAGTATACATTTTTTTACATTTCTTTTTAGTTAAAATATGTATTTTAATACTTATTGCGTTATCTGTGGTAACATAGTCTTTGTGTGGTGCCCATATGATGACAATAAATGTGATAGTGGCTCTGCGGTCGGCCACACGCGCGATGATATAAAAATACTCGGACCATGTACCCACTTTTACATCAGAGATTCTTATTTCTCTTACAACTTAACTGCTTGGACCATGTTGCTGTCCACAAGACAAAATAATGTCATTGCCGCACTACAGAGCGGAACCTTTTATCTTCAGTTCTTCATGACTGTCGCTATATGCTTTGGTGCTCTCTAAAACGAGAAAATAGGATTGTCGTCCTTTAAAGAAACTTCGGGACAATATTTAAAAATGCAACATGATTTTTTACAAAATTAATTGTCACTAGTAATAGTACTATTGTGGACATGGAATTTAAAACGATTTTTTATCAGCCACCTTTGATTGAATTTTACTCTATTGTGAATGGAATTTTTTATGTCAGTTTTCGAATGTTATTTTGACAACAAATGCGTCAAATGTATTTTTTTAAAATAAATTATGTAAAATGTGCTGCCGGCAAGAAAAATAGTAAGAAGATATTTCCTATTTAATATAATTTTGTTTTAGGATAACAATAAGGCTCTAATCTTCGTAACACATTAGAGAAATGTATCTTGTTAATGTCCACTTCGCATAAAACTTCAGATGTTTAAGCCACTATTTTGACCATATTTACAATGCAAAAATTGATCGTTTTAAATTCCATGTCCACGATAGTACAAGTCCATATAGTAATGTCCCGCAAAAGTAAAGTGTGATTTAGAGATCAATTAACTTAACTCAACGCCACTCAAAGCTACTTTACTCCACTTAACTTGACTTGACTAAATTAAGGCATTTATAGTATAAATTTATACGTTAGTTAAGCACAAGAAAATTAAGTAAACGCCATCTATCGGTAAATGTTAGAATCGTCTTATTTCTGTAAATATACAGAAATTTATATAAAATTCTTCGATAATCTTTGTAATTTTAAAAATTTGGTCTAGTAGCCGATAGATGGCTCTGTGAAGAGGCTTACTTAACATAAAATTAGATAAAATTTACCAAAATTAAGAAATAGAACCTTAAGTAAACGTCAAGTTAAGTTAATTGGATCTGTAAATGCGATTTCATCTTTCGTATAATTTATTTCAGTCGCGCTACGTTAATTATAAGTGAAGTTAAGTTAATTGATCTCTAAATCGAGCTTAAGGGTGTCGTCTAATTATTGACCAAGTGCGAAGCACGAAGTGAATAATTAAAAGAAAACACCCTTACTTTAAGGGACATTGCGTATTCAACAAGCACGAGTTCTTTTACAATCGAAAATTTATCAACAGCACAGGGGCTATTTGACACGATTATTTCAAATTTTGGCATCAACCTTTAATTTGACATATCGAGTGAGTAAATAAAAACGGCCCATAAGTAATCCATGGGGATTGTCAAAATATTGTTAATTGGCAGATTTTACATTGTTCATAGTCTACTTAGGGGCCGTTTTTATTTGCTCACCCAATATAAATGAAATAATCGTACCTACTTTGGGACCTCATATCTCCAAGGGTATATATGAATTTTTTTTAACAATTATCTGGGGATTCCTAGACATGCCCCAACAACGTACCATCGCGTTTATGCGCCAATTTTCGGACACCTTGTACAAATCTTTCTGTTGCACAAAAAAGATTTGCATTCACACATTTATTAACAGAATAGAGATCTCTAAAACAGCGAATAAATGAGGTAATAAAAACGCAAGTGCTAATATGAACATGGCAAACATGCAATGCATAGGTTGTGATCAGGAATGATCATTAATAAGCAGAGATCTCAATAGGTGTCTATAGTTAACATCGAAACACAACCGTGATTGTGGCGTGCTGGGAAACACTGATCACTTTACCATTAACTTACTTTTCTCTCCATCGGTATCTCTTTTCAATAATTTAAACATCACTTATGATTAACACTGTATCTAGATTAATAAAGATCTAAATTAGGCCTTACGGACGGACGAACAAAATAGACACGATCAAGCCCTACGTCACAGTTCACAGAAGTGCATTAAAATACCATCTGTGAAACTTTTTTAGGCAAACAACATTACGGACCAGAGAAAATGGTAATTTTTTTCTAATTCTGTGTTTCAAACATTGGTCTTTTTAAAACATTATTTAAAGAAAAATAAGAGAGCTTAGGTCCCATTGGTGTAAAAATGTTCCTTTATATCTTATTTACGATATTTTAATTTAAAATTACCCGAGAATCTACCGCAAGAATTAAGAAATCTCTTATTAATCTGATGATGATGATCACCCACCAAGATGTCAGCTTTAAACGCGAATTGCTTGAGAAAGCAACCATATCAAGGGGCATGGTTATTTCTGAAAAATGTTAATTTTACAATGGTACTTACCAGACCTCTTGCTATGGTTGCTTTCTCAAGCAATTTGCGTTTAAAATTCACATCTTGGAGGGTGCACTACATTAACACATAAACTGTAAATTATAGAGTTTTACAATGAACTTAGCTTGAAATATTAAATTTAAGACATTATAGCACATTTTCATACCAAGGGTTCCCTAAGAAAGCCTTTTAATTTCACAAAATATTGTTCTAAAAAAGTGGCTAAATCTGACAGAACCAAAATTCTACTTCACAGACAGTTTCTTTATGTGGATCTGTGATCTATGACGTAGGAGTTGACCGTGTGTATTAGATTTCAATGAAACCAATTTTTGGACACCTTGTATAATAAAATGGTCTGTAAAACTGCCTTAGGGAGAAGACATTTCAAAAGTTAACTGGCGCTAGCCGTCGTGTAAAAATTAGTCAAACGTAATCAGATCAAAGTTGGCTATCTGTTTAAAACTAAACGCAGTAGCCTGAGTAATTTACAAGTCAATGGAAAGGCCACCCCTGGTATCGATATCTGTCACATAAACCATCTAAAAGACGTAAAAATTAGGAAACTGATACTTTCTAACCTTTGCCTATCAGTAAAAACTATAAAAACACAAACCACAAAGTAACAGGTAGAAGACTAGGCTTTTTAATCATAGACCAATAACTATAGATCAGCTTAAACGAAACAAAAGTGGTCTTTATCAAAGAAGGTCTGCTTTAAGAGAATCTTTTGTTTATCTATAGTTAGATGGTCTAAGGTTTCCAGCCATATAACTGTTTGAAAGAGATCAATGCTAAAATTTACGATCTCTTGAGCCGATAAATACAGTTTACTATCTGTGGAGAATTATAGGATATTTAAGAATAAATATGAGTGCAACCAGACCAATATCATAAATATGGAGAGATAGCATTTTGCATGGTGGTCTCTACAATTTTCTAAAGATTATTCATGAACTGCCTTTTTGTTTAGTGAAGTAAAAAATACTCCAGTCAACAATCTTTGTGGGTAGAGATGGTGACATTTTTTTTTCTTGAGACAGCACTTACAATCTTTGAAATAAAAGGTTTTTCGCTAATTTTTATTGTCCCAACACGTACCATTGCGTTTATGCGCCAATTTTTGGACACTCTGTAATTTAAAGTCTTTAAAGAGGATTCAAATATTTTACTTAAATCAATTTCTACATGAACTTTTTTCATGGAAGCTATGTTCGTTACTTGGCTAGTAATAATGTTTCTTTAATCGTTGCTGGTACCGCTAAAATGTTAAATTAAACGCTAAGTACGTTTCTTAAGTCGTTTTTAACTGGTAAATAGTTATAGATGTTTTGTTTTAAAGAAGACTTGATTGCAGTTTGTAGAAATGACGTTGTAATGTAACAGCGGTCATAAAAGTTAAAATACGATATACCACCCGAGTGTCTGACACTTTACTTTACCTTATCTGATAAGGCATTATCGTAAATATTGAGTAGAACTGCTCACCTTTTCCTACTGCCTTCTCTCTTCTTGTTATTCGTTTCTTTGTTTCAGTGATGACTCCTTTTATTTGATCATTCAACAACCTTTATTGTAATGCATTTGCAAAAGAAGTAAACAGTGCACGCGAGCTGCAAGAAAACGTATACTTCTTTTTGGCTTATTCTTTACATGAAACCCCCTACAAGCTTATTTTCGGTTATTTTCAAGTTTTTTATGTAAACTCATGATTGTCATCATTCGCGGTTTTTTATGCAATTCATAAGATTCCACTGCCAAACAGACACAAAATTCTGGGTCACTTATTAAAGCCAGTCTACTTTTGTGCCTTCCTAAAAAATTGGGCTGTCCATGTCCAACTGATAATAATTTATTTCCCATTTAAATGTTTATGTAAGATTCTTTGAATTGGAGTTATAAAATTGTCTTAGAATGTCTTAATCTTGCAGTGTGTCATTTGTGAATTTTCCGCGAGTTTTAACTGCCGTAAAGCATCCATGTATTTCCGGGACACTCCGCCTGTTTTTGGTAGAGCTGTCTTAGGATGGGCACTAAGACTGGTGGGTCCATGTTTGAATTTCAAGAATCAGCAGAAAATAGTCTATTGATGGTCGCTGAAAGTAAAAACCAACTCGGAGGGGCATTGTTGTTGGGATAATTTTCTTTGAAAGTAGTAAAAAAAAATTGCATAAAAATTTTCTCGGTACTACTCTATTCTTTCAAAAACTCTTCAACTTAAAAAAAAATGTGGCTTAAATACTTATCGTATTCTAACAATACTTTCAGTATAGTACTAATAAACTTGAAGTGTTTGTTTGGTACTTGTGGTGACGTTTGTGGCGCCCCCTATTTATTTATATGCAAAATATGAAAGACAACCCTCGTAGGTTACTTAACAAAAGAGTCAAAAGTATCATTCTTGTGGGTTCTAAGCTTAACCACCAATTTATAACATCTAAATTAGGTTTTGTAGTGGTTAATAAAAAAAAATAAAAATAGTGGCTCGACAAACAATAACAATATATTAACCAGAAGAAATAATGCAAATTGGTCAGGAACTTTAATTGACCATGTACTAGCGCCACTTTTTATGCGATGTACATTTAAACTAATTGATGTATCCATTTCTGATCATAAAATGATTTATAGCGAGGTAACCCTGCAAGACAAAAAAAACATAAAAAATCCTCAAAATCCCACAGGACTTATTTATAAAGTCAACTACGAAAATTTCAAAAAGGTTTTAGAAGAAAACACAAAAACGTCAATCAATAGTTTTGAAGAACTAATAAATAAAATAAAGATTGCTAAGAATAGTACTGCTACGATTCATATTAAAAAACCTCTAAAAGCCCCCTGGTCCAACCCTATGGTAAACAAAAAAATTAAACTTAGAGACAAAATGTACAAAAAAATGATAAAAAACCCCCAAAATGAAATAATTAAATCAACATTTAAACAATTAAAAAATGAAGTCAACACTTTAATAAAACAAGTAAAACAAAATTACGCTAGTAGAAAATTGACTGCTGCTGGGAACAACATCAAAAAAATATGGTCTGTGATAAACGAACTAACCAACGTAAAAAAGCGCTCTCTAAATTCAAATCCTACCTCGATTACCCATAAAGATGTTACACTATGTAAGCCTCAAGATATTGTTACTGGCTTTAATGATTTTTTTTAATAGTTGCGCTGTCGAATTACAAAAAAACATTCCAAAAAATGATTTAGTTTTTAACGAAACAAAAAACAATAAAACTGTACTTTTCTACAAATGTGACATGAAAGAACTTAACAAAATTGTTGGTTCACTAAGTAACAGCACATCTACAGGTATCGATGATATCAGCTCAAGAGACCTTAAAGAAATTTTTCCTATTATTAAAGATAAGCTTTTGAAGTATATAAATAGTTGTTTGAAAACTGGAATATTTCCTAGCTGTCTTAAAACTTCAAAGATCATACCTATCTTTAAAAAAGGGGAAAAACAACTTCCTGGGAACTACCGTCCTATTTCATTAACATCTGTCTTCTCGAAAGTCATAGAAAAAGTTATAAAAACCAGACTTGTTAATTTCTTTGAAATTTCCGAAAAACAATATGGCTTTCAAGAAGGAAGTTCAACTCAGAGTGCCACGGTCGACTTAATTGACAAAATTATTCATAAACTTGAGGATAAGTGCTACGTTGTCTCCGTGTTCATCGACCTACAGAAAGCTTTTGACACTGTCAGCCACAACCTTCTCCTTAAAAAGCTTTTTTCTCTCGGCGTACAAGGTCCTGCGTATCGTTTGCTCAAATCGTATCTCGATGATCGCACCCACTACACCAAAATTAATAACTTTGAAAGTGACTTAAAAAATGTGTCAACTGGTGTCCCTCAGGGTAGTGTATTGGGTCCCCTACTTTACCTAGTTTACGTCGAAAACTTACGCGAAGCCGGTTTACGTGCGGAGCATTACATGTTTGCCGACGATACGGTTTTGCTTTACCATAACAAAGACCTTAAAGTACTAGAAGAACAAATTAACGTAGACTTAAATAATTTTTATGAATGGCTATGCGCAAATAATCTTGTTATTAATGAATCAAAAACTGTTTTCATGTTATTTAATCAAAAAAATAAAAAAACGTTTCCATTAAATTTAAAAATTAACAATAAGCCTATAAACAAAGTGAACTGTTACAAGTATTTGGGCCTTACCATAGACGACAAACTATCCTGGGTGAGTCATATTGATGATATAATAAACAGATTGTGCGGGCTTGTCGGTGCCTTAAGACGCGTAAACAAACTATTAACGGACAAATGTAAATTTTTTTTGTATAACTCTTACATACAATCGACACTTTCCTATTTATTGGTGATTTGGTCTAACTCCTCAGTGAATAACATTAATCGGATAGAAAGACTCCAAAATAAAGCAATAAAAGCTATCTTTAACTTTAAATATAGTACTCGAAGTACCGAACTGTATACTAAAACAAAAATTATGCCATTAAAAAAACTTAAAAAATTAGAACTCTCCAAATTAATCCACAAATTAAAAAATAAAAATATAAAAAGTTCCATCACCCTCGATGTAAACTCAAGCCAACACGGGTATTGTACGAGAATAGCAGACCACATCAGACTTCAAAACGTCAGAACCAACAAGGGCTTTGCTTCACCGATCTACCAAGGCAGTCAAATGTTTAATTCTTTACCAATGACTTTGAGAAATATAACCAAATTTGATATTTTTGTTAAACAATTAAAAAAATATTTATTGGACTTATAAATCTACATATTTGATCTTATTATTACTACTGAATATCTTAATCTCAATTTAAAACGAGATAATAATTATTGTAAACCTTTTTATGTAAAATTTTGATACTCTACGTTAACAGCTGCGCTGATTTGTAGTTTAAATTATTAAAATAATAATAATTAGTGATTAGGTACCTATTCAATTACAAAAAAGCCTCGTCATTGTTTGATATATCAATTAAGTTTATAACTAAAGTAAGAAAAAGATGATGAAGCTCATTTTCAGCCTACCGCAGTTAGGGTGGGTTTTCTTAAATGCTCTCTTGCCCAAATTAATTTATCAACATCATCTACCAACAGTTATTATTAATTAGGTAGGTAGGACTCGATATCTTATTAAAAAGTTTGAAGCTATATCAGATAGTTGTATAGGTACTGTTGAATGATATTTGAAGGGCTTCAAAAGCAGCAGTACCTTATTACAAAAATAGGGTTTGAAAAGCAAATAGAATTTGCATTCATAATTTATTTTGGAAAGGTGCAAAAGTTTTTCGTAGTTTTTAAAAAAGAAAAGTAATATCATATAAACCTAGATTTGCAGAGGTTGCCCCCCAACCGGTTATATATATTCGTATGATATTATAAATACATGTCAAAAATAGGTACAAATGAACATTATAAATGGAAGATGTTTAATTTCCAAAAGGTATAAGTGATGTTCATTTTTTCACGTCCATGGCCGATTTTTATTCTTCTGGTAAAGCATTTACTTCGCGGCCGAGGAAAACCATGGAAAGAACTCAGGCATACCAGTGTTGTCAAAATTGTGTTGGTACAATAAATCACAGCGAAAAAGTTACAGCTGTTTCAGGGTTGATATCCAATTCAAAGTTTCTGGAGTTAATTGGTGTATTTCTTGAAAACCACCCTCAAATTTAGTGTTTGGACATTCTTCTACAATATGTTTAATCGTTTCTGGCAATGCACCACATTCACAAAGCGGGCTTGGTAATGCATTCCATTTATAAAGCATATCATTACAACGTCCGTGACACGTTCTAAGGCGATTAACCATACTCCAAACTTTTTTGGGCTGATCAAACCCTGGAACTACCTTCGTTGGATCTTCAATCAATTCTTTGTTGGTTAAATCATCAATTTCTTGCCACTTATTATTCTTATTCCATATATCAGTGATGGAAAAGGGCTGATGAATAAACTCCTCTTGCCATATGGGCTTCCTTGATTTAAGTCTGTTAGGTGGAAGCATCTGCAAGTCAATATGTAAGGGGAATTTTTCCAACTCAAATTGAACCTTATCCCATTCCCTTTTAGCTGCATGTCTTCTTCTAAGAATATAACAGATGGATTTTTTTTAACAATCGTCCAGAAATCCCTAGGCATTCCCAAACAACGTACCATCGCGTTTATGCGCCAATTTTTGGACACTCTGTACTTTACAGTCTTTAAATATTTTAAATCAATTTCTACATGAGCAAAATAATCGTTACTGTGTAAGTAATAATGTTCGTTTAATCGTTGCTGGTATCGCTAAAATGTTAAATTAAACGCTAAGTACGTTTCTTAAGTTGCTTTAACTGGTAAATAGTTATAGATGTTTTGTTTTAAAGAAGACTTGATTGCAGTTTGTAGAAATGACGTTGTAATGTAACAGCGGTCATAAAAGTTAAAATACGATATACCACCCGAGTGTCTGACACTTTACTTTACCTTATCTGATAAGGCATTATCGTAAATATTGAGTAGAACTGCTCACCTTTTCCTACTGGCATCTCTCTTCTTGTATTTCCTTTCAGTGATGACTCCTTTTATTGTATCATTTAACAACTTTGTTGTGATGCACTTGCAATAGAAGTTAACAGTGCAAAAAAGGTCCTTATTTTGCAAGAAAGTTTTTGCCCAATATACAGAGATATAATTTTAGTCAAGGAACTTGACAAAAGACTCTAAAGTATCACCCAAAAGATTCAAGCTTAACCACCAATTTATAACATCTAAATAAGGTTTTGTAGCGGTTAATTAGTGATTAGGTACCTATTCAATTACAAAAAAGCCTCGTCATTGTTTGATATATCAATTAAGTTTATAACTAAAGTAAGAAAAAGATGATGAAGCTCATTTTCAGCCTACCGCAGTTAGGGTGGGTTTTCTTAAATGCTCTCTTGCCCAAATTAATTTATCAACATCATCTACCAACAGTTATTATTAATTAGGTAGGATATCTTATTAAAAAGTTTGAAACCACATAAGATAGTTGTAAAGATACTAATATCAGTTCTATCGAATGATATCTGAAGAGCTTTTAAAGCAGTACCGAGGAAGATTTGGAGTACTGTTAATCGTCTTAAAACGTGCCACGGACGTTGCAATGATATGTTTTATAAGTGAAATACACTACCTATTCCATGGACCTGCCAATTTTGTAACAAAGAAACGTACGTGTTAAAGATTAGACTTAAGAATAACGATAATTAACTGCAGATTACTGAAGAAGCCAAGAACTTGCTACTTCTCTCTTAAATCATAATATTTAGCGAAGTAATTATCTACACTGAATTTTTAAACTCCATCCATCAACTTAAGTATCTTGAGAAATACATGTGGAATTGCGCTGACTGTTTCTTCTGCTAAGGTTTTCTCCCAAATGCTCTTGGAAAGATTAACTACATGGTGTGACTCAAATAGTGTCTTACCGGAATGCCAGTCTGGTTTTCGAAAAGGCAGGGGATGCATTGATAACATCTTTACTCTCACAGCAATTATACAACTGCATCTTCGTCTTAAGGGCCGTAGAGTTTATGCTGCTTTTGTAGACTTTCGCAAAGCCTTCGATATGATCGATCATTCTTTATTATGGCAAAAACTTTATACCCTGGGTGTCTCTGCTAAAATAATTAGAGTTATTAAAAATTTGTATGATTATGCTGAAATGAATATTAAAGTAAGTAACAAACTCTCCAAAACATACAAGATTCCAACTGGCGTTTTACAAGGAGAGCCTTTAAGTCCGCTGCTATTTTCGCTGCTTATCTCAGATATTGAGCAATTTTTTCGCAATGAGGGTTTAACGGGGCTAAATATTGATGGACTTCATGATATTATTATGTTACTTTACGCTGACGATTTGGTTATACTAGCTGATTCCCCAATAGATCTTCAGCGCAAATTAAAAATTCTTCATAAGTATGCAGCAAAAATAAAACTTGAAGTTAATGTGGCTAAAACAAAAATAATGACTTTTTCCAAAGGATCTCGTATACCAAAAAATATGCATTTCTTTTATGACAATCAGGAAATTGAAATTGTCCCTAAGTTTAACTACCTTGGAGTGTTATTTACTACGCAACTCATATTTAGGCAGATGGCTAATGGGATATCGCTTAAAGCAAAACAAGCTGCTGGGGGAGTAATGAGTACCATAGTTAAGTCTAGAACTAAGTCGTGGGAACTAAAAGAAACTCTTTACAAAACAATAATTCTTGGAGCCATACAACACTGCAGCCCAGTTTGGTCACTCTCCTATGTGGATATTCTTGAAACCACGCAGCTACACTTTTACAAAGTACTTTTGTGTCTTCCCAAAAATACACCTAATTACATTGTCAGAAGAGAAACAGGCAGCGTAAAAGTGGAAAGCATTTTGGTAAAAAATACCTTAAACTGGCTATTGAAAATGCTATCAATGGATACTTCTCGGCTACCACTACTTTGCTTTAACCGTTTAAAACTTCTGAAAAACACTGAAATAAGATACAATTGGGCTCTTCAGGTAAAGCATTATTTTCAGTTGCTTGAGGTGACAAACGTGTGGGAAAATCTAACTTATGGTACGCTACGTAGCATAAAAGTAAACTTGCTGGAAACACTGGAGCAAAAGTTGCTGGACGAGGACATCCTACGAATTTCCACTTCCTCATTTTCGCAATTTTATGGGAATCTTTCTCTTGTTTCCGGTCCACAACCATATCTTTTCATGAAGGTTCCTTTTTTTATGACTCGTATCATTGCACAAGTCCGCGCTGCTGGCGCAAATGGTTTTAAATTTGCCTTTAGAGGAATTTCATATTTTATTGATGCATCCTTAGACTGTACTATTTGTAATTTACATGTCCCAGAAACAATTGCTCACTTTCTTTTTGATTGTCCTATTTACGAGCACCTTAGGTATTTTATCCCGGACGTTCGCACCCTGGACCATTTATGCTTATTCCTTGGTGACCCCTCTCCCCGCAATATTAAGAATTTGTGTTATTACCTAACTGGAGCGCTTAAACTAAGATCTTTTTTGCTGAATGAATAAGCTTTTTTGAGTTTTATTTATTTTTCTTACTTGTTGTTGCTTTCATAACTATTTTTATTCGCCAATGATGCAATGTACACGTTTTTGATTTTTGCTTTCCCAACTTTAATTTATACTTTATTCTTAGGTTAATACTTATAATTTCTGTTTAATATTTCTCTTTTGTATACTCTAGTATTAAGCTTATATATAGTTCAAACCCTTGTAATAAGAAATGTTTTATAATTTCTTTATATACAATAAACATTATTATTATTATTATTATTATTACATTTTAAATTTAAAGAAGGCTTCAATATTTTTTAATCCTACTACTTTAACCGGCTAATTACAAGACAAAAGAAGCACCAATGTATAATTACTTTGGAAACTACTTAAGGCTATGGATTTAAATTTATAAATGGGACGTTCTGTGCACTCAAAAGTTCGTAAAAGTCATCTCCCTAAATGTCAGTTATTTTCGAAATATTAACAAAATATGTAAAAACACAGAGTAATACATCAATAACTATGAATAAAAATATTAGGATAATGTTTGTGATACACAAAAGTGGTACTGAGTGCAACAAATAATATAAATATGGTAAAATAGTACTTTCGGTGTTTTTCTTTCTACACTGAAATTTTTGAACGAGCACATCTATATTAAATTAGGGAAAAACGTAAGTTGCAATTTTAATTCTTTACAAGCTTAAAAAAAACATGGTTAATTAACGTATTATGATTTGGCATAGACCACGTAATGTAGATAAACCAAAAAATGTATCCGTAGTGAAAAAAAAAGACAAAAATAGTACAATGATTTTTGAAGTCAGAATTTCGGCACAAAGAAATAACCGATTTAAATGAAACCATAATACGTTTGTAGCCCTATTGTAGTAGTTTACAACATTTAGTTTTAATATACGATGGGCCCAAATGTGCTATTTAGTAGAATTAACGGGAGCTCATTGATCTCAAAGGAAATGACTTATACGAGCTTCTAGAAGCACAGATTAGAAGATCTGTAAATTTAAAACCCTAGTCTTAAAAGATAATCCAAATAATCTTTTCAATTAACGAAACCTAAAATTTGTTTGCTGCATTGTTTGGTAATATTTTTAGCTCTAAAAATGTCATTTTTGTAAATCCTAAAAATGACCTATATAAAATGGTTGATTTGCGCCCGAAAGTAGGCAACCAATATAATATATTTCCAAATATGTTACCTTTTTAAACGGTGGGAATATGTTGAACAGTAGAATTATTTTTCTCAGTTTGTCCACTCATCATCAACAATATCTCTGACACTCATCTGAGCTGACATGACAGAGTATTTTAATAATCGTTTATAATCTTCTAAAAAGCTCTTTCGGTTCGTGTAATAAACAAGCCGAAACTGTCGTCAGTGTTTCAAGTTTTCACCTAATTTCCTTTATATTTTTAATTATTTTCTACCCAGTTTACATTATTTCTAAACGAGTGACTTTAGTTTTTAATCTAAATATTAATTAACTTCAAAGGTTTTTGAGTTCCGAAAATGTTCAACTTATTTTTTTAAAAAGGAGATAACGGACCTCCAGAGTAGACATATAAGGAATAAAGATATTATAAAGATTTTTGTTGCTAGGTCAGTACAGTTAGGTACTGTCAAAAACAGACAAAACGATTTTATTAGAATTGTTAGTGTAATAGCAAGTTTTGTTTTTTTCTGGCTATAACAGTACCAAACCATTTTTTAAACATTTAAAATATGAAGCTAAATGATAAGAGTACCTACCTCAAAGCGGCGGCATACTTTTGAATCTGTTAGAAATTTATCTAGCTTAAGTCAAAGGTGACTTTAGAAATCTGGAAGCTATTCATATTTAAGTTCTTTGTGATAAAATCTTTACCTCCACGAAGAATGCACTATTTACTTATCTTAATGGGTAATTTCTGTGTTTTTAAACGGGTAGAATCTTCAAAATACCTCTAGGTACTTTAAAATATGCAGTAGTACTACTGGAGAATTTATAAAATTTGAATAGACGGTTGAAATTTCCAAACTACAGGGTGTCCGCGTATAATTTGCTTTTCTTGAAATGGCAAATAGCTGAAAAAAATTAAAGACATTCGGTAAAAACAGTTTTTTGAAAAAGTGCCCCCCTTTGGAAATAATGGCCTTTAAGCAGGTAGACTAAAAATACGTAACCGTAAATATTTACCAAATGTTTTGTCCAACATCATGAAATTTGTACAATCAATAAAGGTAATTTCGGTCATTTAAAATTTGGGCCCCTTTTAAAATGGGTTTAACACTGGTAGTGTTAATAAATACTGCATGTAAATTTTTACCCTTAAAGAATTTTGTAATTTTGTTTATTTTTTTAAATAGCCCAATTCAAGTTAACACTTTTTTACCACTTGAACTTTCTGAGAAACTGTACCGTTTACGAATAAACTGCCAGAAACACTCTTAATGTACCCCATATTTTTGCATAAGACTAGACTTTCTTTTGAAATTTCTATGCCACTGACCACTGTCACTAAATTAAAGTAAGTTATTAGTCAAGATAAATGCAAAATATGAGGTACAGTAAGAGAGTTTTTGGAAGTTTATTCAAAAACGGTACATTGCTTAGAAATTTTAAGTATAAAAAAGGTTTTCACTTGAATTGGCGCATTCAAAAAATATACAAATTTACAAAATTCTTAAAGGTAAAGAAATTACATGCAGTTTTTATCAACACTACTAGTGTTTACTCCTTTTAAAAGGGGCCCCAAATTTCAAAATGGGCTTAAATGACCGTTTTTATTACCTTTATTAATTGTACAAAATTCATGATGGCAAGACAAATTATTTGGTAAATATTTACGATTACGTGTTTTTAGTTTACCTGCTTAAAGGCTATTATTTCCGAAGGAGGACACTTTTTCAAAAAACTGTTTTTACAGAATGTCTTGGATTTTTCCCAGCTATTTGCCATATCAAAAAAAGCAAACTAAACGCGGACACCCTGTATATTACTTTGTGGCTCGTTACTTCGTATGTGATTCAAAATTAGTACTGGTCAATTAAAAGATTTGGTACCGCCGCCATATTTATTGCTAAACGTCCAAACACAATGGTATTATTCTCCTATCAAGCTCAAGAATATTTCTTTATGATTCTGTTCAATGTATCTTTTATAAATTAAACGTTTACTTCTTGAAGACATTGAGTCTTGAGCCAACCAAGGATCGTGTATAAAAATCAACAACAGCGAAGAATGAAAAGGCTAGTCGCATTGTAAGGCGGACTATAAGATTCTATTGTGTTGGTACACCAATGAAAATGTTTGTACTCTTAACAGATTATAATTTTAATTGTAGAAGGCGGGTTTTATTCACGGGTCTCTTGATTGTTATCAAGTTATGTACGCACCCACTTGATAAACATTGTCATTAAATAAGCAAACAAAAATGTTGGTAAAGAATTAAAAGGGAATACCGCAAGTTATTATACTGGATAACGTTAACAAAAAAAATGTAAGTGCATAAAAATTGCCATGGTAGAAAAGGATCTTATATTGAACTTTAAAAGGACAATAATGGTTCCAATACTCCAATTAATTTAACAGTATTTGTATGATTATTAATAAAAATTAAAAGTCAAAATAAATATTGGTATGTGCCAAATATGAACCTATTGAATGGTAATAGAAAAAAGTTGTTAATAATTCAAAAAAGTGTAAGTAATGTTCTTTTTGGGATGCCCATGGACTATGTTCAAATACTGATAAAGCATCTGCTTTAAGTCCAAGAAAAACCACGGGAAAAATAACTCCAGCATACCAGCGTCACATTCCAGTTTTATTACAAGGTATAATAAATTGCCAAAATAACAGAGGTTTCAGGGTTGATATCCAATTTAGTGCGTAAGGAGTCAGATTATGCATTTCATAAAAACCGCCTCCAAAATTGGTGTTTGGACAGTCCTCTACAATATGTTTTGTAGTTTTTTTACATAATGGACTATATAGTGCATTCAACTTATATAACATATCATTGCAACGTTTGTGACCGCACGTTCTAAGACGATTAACAGTACTCCAAATCTTCCTCGGCTGATCAAAACCTGGAACCTCTTGGGTGGGATCTTGGATTAACTCCTTTTTGGACACATCAACATTTTGCCAATTAAGTTATCGAATGGTTTAGTTGCGGTAACGTCAGAATTTCTTTGGTTCATCTTTGGTAACTGAAAAGCATGTTTTTAATCGAACCAGTTTGAGCGCCTAATATGTGATATTCTAACTTCACAGAAACAAATAAAGGATTTACAGTTGGATTACTCATTTTATAAATTAGAAATACCCTTACACTCAGCTTTTTTGCCAAATTCTTTGCTGCTATTGGTTAAAAATGCATGTTTAGTCATTAAAGTCCTTTAACCAATAGCTGCAAAGGATTCGGCAGAAAAATGTTGCTCGTAGGACTACCTTTAAAGGATTCAAAAAAATCTAATATCATAACATCTTTTATATGATAGTTCTCCTTCCGAGACTCTACTATGCATGACCTAACCAAAGTCAACAAGCTATTGCTGCGATCACTTTGGTTTACTAAAACTTACCAGGTTTTTCAGGATTGGTGTCCCGTAAATACATTTTGGTTTAAAACCAATGTCATTCGAACCACAAAACCGATACCTAGGTTAAAAACCAAGCCATTGGGACCATATCCTTAGTGCTTAAATTTTTTTTGCAGAATATTTTTGACTTTTGATACTTTATTCTTAGATTGTCCTAGTAAAGGCTCTCTTTTGTGGGGTATTAACTGACAGAAGAGCTTTTTGGCGGATTAAAAGTGGCTTCTATAAAAGCGTCTATACCCAAGTGCAGACGGACGCGAAATGTTTCCCGCAGAGTCGGTCTGTCACATTACCTCGTTTTTATGAGGGTCTATCCCGGGTCTGTTTAATGAAACACATCTCACATACTAATTTATCGCATCTTCTTTATAATGGAAAAGTAACCGCGCATCATCGGCAGCCTTACTGCCTGCCTGCTTGCTACATTTAATAACTTTTTGGTGGAAATAAAAACTAAATCAAAATTTCGAATAAATAATGATATTTTTAATTGTGCACAGTAGGAGATCACCATATATTTTACAACAAGGCATAGAGTCTGTATGCGGCGGATTCTATGACGTTTTCATAGCTGTCTTTGTCTAATGACAAACTGAGTGGCATAAATCAAGTTTTAACATTGGATTTTAAATTAAAAATATTAAATGTTTTACTAAATTAATCATTACGTTACCATCAAAGGATTGTTGCTTTAATGAACCAATAAATTTGTTTTCTATTTAATTTTTAAGATACTTGTAGCGCCAAATCATTTCTTTAACCATTAACATAAAATAACCGTCATAGAACGTGTCACGGACGTTGCAATGATATGTTATACAGGGTGTCCCAGAATTGGCGCACCACCTGTATGGTACGCTGTTAGAGCATGCCTGGGAATTCCAGGAAAATTTAAAAAAAAAATCCATCTGTTATATTCATTGAGAAAATTGCGAACAAAGTTGCTTAAATTCGGCAACACAGTCTAGGAAAATACTACACAGTCTAGGAAAATAAATCTAAAAATACCATCTATGAGTCTTGATTATACACTTTTGCATAAAATTTTATTGACATTGTTGTCAGCTTATGTCAAGAAAATTTTATAAAATTAAATTGATTATAAAAATGTTATTTGGGCATTTAAAAAAAGAAAAATTGGTGAATGGTTTAGGATAGACTGCAGCTTTGTATTAAACTATACTTTTCATTATATATATATTCGTATGATTCTTCTTAAAGTTACAAGAAAATTACAATAAGTTTTTATTCAGTTGTTCGGTTGGTGGCGGCAACTTTTCATTAATACGTGCTGTTGTTTTTAAGGTATATGCGTTTAAAATTTTGCACTTTAGGGCCTCATATCTTCGAGGGTGTATGAGATGGATTTTTTTTTGACAATTTTCTGGGGATCCCTAGACATGCCCCAACAACGTACCATAGAGGTGGTGCGCCAATTCTGGGACACCCTGTATAAGTAGAATGCAGTACTAACTAGTCCATTATGAGAATTTGGTGAATGCCTTAATGAGAAATGAAAAGCTGGAGTTTTTTGGGAGATGCTCATAAAACAGAACTGATTCTAAAAAGTAGATAGTGTAGTACTCCCACTGCCAACTGAAATCAAACATTGTTAAGTACCTACTTATACAATAATAGGTCGCACCACTGCAATTAAATAATGGCAATTCGGCTTCACGTTACATATTATTGGCATGGTTGGACATTTTCTATCTCTTGGGTGGTCTTCGTCATTTAGAATAAGTACCTTATGTTTACAATAAGTGTTATAATCCTTTTTGTACTGTTCATACTCACACCTTAGGAAACCTTAAATGTTTTCTGTACCTAGACTTCTTGTTGAATGGGATTAGTCTGTACCTTTTGCATCTGCAGTTGCTAAAGTATCAAAAATACAATCGAGTACCACTATACATTCACATTTAAAAAAAATCCAGAGTAGGTGAGCCTTAGGGTGACAGATTTTATCCTGTATATTGTCATTAATGTCACTTGTATTTGCGGGTTATGTTAAAAAAGTCAAAAAAATTAAAAAATGCATTTAAAAACATGTTCAGGGCATCTGACTCAAAAACAATGGTCTCAACATATACAGAAGTATTTATCTTTTTATTAAATTACTTTATAATGCACTAATCATTAAACTATTTAAAAGTTTACACAAAATAGAAATTATTTATGTAAGTACTCACTGTTAAGAAGCTCTTTTAGGTATCATAGGATAAATTAGCACTTTTACAAAAATGTCTACAATTTTATTTACAAATTCTCACATATGAAGCAAAAATTGCTTCGTTTTTCCAATTTTTACGCCTGTTTTATGCAACTGTCATACTATTTTTGGCATTTTTTAATTTTTAATGACAGTAAATTTGAAATGTAATGCCAACTTTGAGGAAAACTCAACTTTTCAAAGAAAAAGGTTCTAGTTTTATGTAAAGTACCTTTAAAACAAAGCAGCGCCAATACGATGTTATTCTATGATATCCATTGTTTAACTATTTATCAAGTAAACTTCTATTTGGTTTAACCATTGTTTAACATTAGTTTATTCTATGACTTTTTGCCCATTTACAGGAAGGTCTAAAATTTAAAAAGTTTTATTATCTGTGGTTAAAAATAGATTTTTGATATTGTGGCATTTAAAACCGAAATAAAATTGTCAAAATGACAAAATGTAAGTTTTTGGCCATACTGTAAAGTGGGCAAAAGGTGTCGACCAATCAAAAGCTGCCTAGTATCGGCGTATCTTTTTATTAAGGATCTTTAGTTTTATGGTTCTCTGATTTTTTAAACAGTGAATGGATAGCATATGACAGTACGAGTGACAGTACTTGATTGGGTATTCTTCTATTTATTAGACATTGCGAATAATCCTAGGTAGCTTTTGAGATACACCTCTTGCAAGAGTATTCAATGAGCCATCTTTTACCAAATAATCCAAGAAGGCGTAGGAGTAGAAAAGCTGTAAAAATAACACGATACAGTGGTACCAACTAGCCAACACTCCGAGTGATCCACCCACCCATGCATTTTTATCTTGTTGTTACCTTAATTTAACATCCTCTTGAAGAAATAAAACTTTAAAATAATTAACTGGATTTTCATGTAATACTAAATTGCATCGATAACTAACCGGGACGTCAGTAACGTTTCTTCTAAACTGTGAGTTATGACGCCTTTTTGTGATTTATTTTTTTCATTTTTATCTGCTTGTTTATGTGGTAACATAAAGCTTGTAATAAGTAAATGGAAGATTTATTTGATGGATTTTATTTCACTGATAGGCATAAAATCTGTGTTTTATGAATATTTAAAATGTTAGTTTAGGTACTGTTGGGCGGTACTGTTTCAAAAAAGTGATTCTTGCAGCAATTTTGACAGTTTTAAGATAGGTACTGCTTTATTTAGATTGACACATTTACATTTAGCGTTTAAATTTGAATTTTAGTAGTTTGTGCGATAGTACCAAAGTTTGCCTTCTTCTAGAAAAGGTAATAAGTTGCCTAAAAAACGATAATTTATGGTACCAACCTAAGGATGTACAAACAACAAAAATTCATGTCGTGCTGCTATGCAAGTAATTGAAACCAAATAAATAATGGTCACAGATTAGTTAAATGGTACTACCCATGTTACAAATGTTACAATTTAGCAACAAAAGGCAAGTTGCTGCTTAAGGAGTGCAGAACCTTTTCTTGGCAACAAATATAATTTATCACTGGGCGGGGTACCCGCTTATTAGATTAGGCTAATCTGTTTTACTTCATTTAACCGCGGGGCAAAAACCTTCCTTAGCTCCTTTTACATATTCTATACAGGTTGTAGCAACAATAAAGTACGTCACGATATTCCAGGGCAAGAATATGGTACTATAGTTCTTTTTTTTTATTAAAAGCTCTTAAGAAAGAAGGATTACTTTTGTTCAATTCCGAATAAATATTTGAAAATTAAAGAATTAAAAATTGTAGTACCGATGACCACTTTTAAAAAATGCATGAAGCAAACTCGAACATAGGGAGTGTCCGCGTATAGTTTGCTTTTTTTGATATGGTAAATAGCTGGGAAAAATCCAAGACATTCGGTGAAAACAGTTTTTTGAAAAAGTGCCCCCCTTCAAAAATAATGGCCTTTAAGCAGGTAGACTAAAAACACGTAATCGTAAATATTTACCAAATGATTTGTCCAACCATCCTAAAATTTGTACAATCAATAAAGATAATAAAAACGGTCATTTAAAACCCATTTTGAAATTTGGGGACCCTTTTAAAATGGGTTAAACACTGGTAGTGTTGATAAAAACTGCATGTAATTTCTTTACCTTTAGGAATTCTATTTTTTTTTTAATACTCCAATACCCCAAGTACTGCCAGTTTTCCAACTGGTGAACCCAATATTAACTATACTATTCAATCAAAAATCATTAAAAAAAACCAACATTTCATTCCAAAATAATAATTTATAGCTTTCATTAGTCGATCATCTATCGTTACCAACTTAACCAATGTTAAAAAATAAGTACCAAATCTTTAGACAGTACCACCCGTAGACATTTAAATATTTAAATGAATAAATGACAATATAAATATTTAACCCCCCTGAGAGGTCCCTCCTTGCTTTGTGAATTATCCTATTGAGTATAGACCCCGCTAAATGCGTTAATTATGTTTATAATGATCGGCTACAAGAAGTCTGCACCAGAGGCCGACAGTACCAAAGATTTTACACTGATAGATACAGCGTTTTATGTCATATTACGAGAGTTGTCTTTTATATTTTGCATATGGACAAATAGGGGGCACCACCAACGTCACCACAAGTGCCAAAAAAAACCCTTTTAGTTTATAAGGACTATACCGAAATATTTGTTAAAATACGACAAGAATTTTGGCCACAATAATTTTTTTAAGTTGTAGAGTTTTTAAAGAAATGGAACTGAGCCAAGAAAATGTTTGACTACTTTCAAAGAAAATTATCTCAACGACAATGTCTTGCCGAGATAATTTTAATTTTTGGCGATATGATGCACCACATCAATAGACTATTTGCTGATTCTTGAAATTTAAACATGGACCCAATAGTCTTAGCTCCCATTACATTCTAAGACAGCTCTACCAGAAACAGGAGTGTCATGAAAATACATGGATGCTTTGCGCCAGTTAAAACCCGCGGAAAATGCACAAGTGACACACTGCAAGATTAAAACATTCTAAATGACTCCAATTTAAAGAATTTTACATCAACAGTTGAATGCAAAAACAAATATTTTCCGTTGTACAGGACAAATTTGTAAGGGAGGCACAAAAATAGACTGACTTTAATTAGTGACCTAGTCAGTTCGGCAGTGGAATTTCATAAATCGCATACAAAACCGCGAATGACGACCAATCATAAATTAACATAAAAAAATAGGAAAATAACCAAAAATAAGCTTCTAGGGGGTTTTATGTAAAGAATAAGCCAAAAAGAGGTATACGTTTCCTTGAGGCTCGCGAGGTTAACTAAAAAATGTAAGGTGGCAAAACCACTTGTCGTATCTTAACAAAACTTTCGGTATAGTCCTAATAAACTTAAAGGTTTTGTTTGGCACTTGTGGTGCCATTGGTGGCGCCTATTTGTCTATATGCAAAATATAAAAGACATTCTAAATAACAAGACACCTTGTTTAATCTCAAGGAGTCCAATGTTGGTTCTAAATTCCAAATGCCAGATAAAATGATGGGCTGTCTAGTAGTGTAATATCTTTGGGCGGTACTTAGGAATCTGCGGTCGAGAAGTGAGCTAGCAAGCGGTGAGCCACTCAACAAAGATCAATCAATCATCTTGGTTGCACTCAGGAATTCATACTCTTGAGTCTTGACAATATTCAAGGTATTTTTCACACCTGTTGTTGAAGGTATTATGGATACACTTATCGTCATCGATATTAAAGAGATTGGAATTATCAAAAGCTATTTGAAAATACAAAAAAATTACCAGAATTACCTAGAGGAACACTAGTTACTTTTATATCTGCAGCCCCCCTTTAAAGTCTAAATAGCCCCCAAAGAGTAATAACCAGTAACGTTGGATAAACACCAAGTTTTGCAAATGCTGGTTGACCACAAATTGGCGCATAAATGCAATTGTAAGTTATTGGGACATTCTAAGGCATCTCTTTTAAAGACATGGAACCGATTGGCTGCTTAAACTTTTTTGAAGCATTGATGGTACCTCAAATACCCTTTAATAGTTTTCTTTCATGTGAAAGACTGATACCTAGCCAAAATATGTAAAATATTTGTAAAATTCTCAACAGGCCCTCTACAAAATTATTGACATTGGTCTGAAAGATTTGATGATATTACAAAGAAATGAATGGAGCTTAGCGTTTTTGTCGGTGTTCCTTCTTTGCATTATTATCCTCTACTTAATGGATATTTTACTTCCATATAGTCAGTCTTTGCATCAGTATTCATTATTTCAAATAAAGGTGGGCATTTATAATGTTTTAACAATGATAGTGTTGTGTGAATGTTATAAAGGTATTTAGACGACTTTGCATCAGTCGGTACCCTTTAAATACATTTTTATACAATGTTTTTATTATACTCTTTGCAGACAAAGTCATAACCTTTAAGGGCGATTTATAGAACGTTACTTTCACTTTACTTCGGCGTAACTTCACTTCCGGGTAACTTAACAAATTTGCTTAATTTATAGATTGTAAAGTTACTTGAAATTGGGAACAGGTATGCGCATGTGTCTGAACTTGCGACTTCTGACTATTTACACCTGGGCCGTAATTACGGAATATCGCTTCGTACGAAACCTACATAAGAAGACTAGCAGGTTTCGTACGAAGTGATATTCCGTAATCACCACCCTTGACAATAAGGGTGAATATCTCATTTTTGCAAATTTTGCGCATGATCGGCCAAGCCCGGCTTTTGACAGTACTACTTACAGCTAAATGAATCAGCAAAGTAGCGCTAAAGTGAAGTATAAATTTGCTAATACATTCCCATGTATTTTATTTAATTTTCGCTAAAGTTACGCCGAAGTGAAGCGAAATTAAAGTAAAAGTAACGTTCTATAAATCGGCCTCAGTCATAACCTTTAAAGTTTTTAAACATTGTTTTAAAATAAAATTGTGACAGTCGAAATATGCAAATTTAAATCAGACGATGTGAAAATGTCTTCTGATTTAAAAATCTTACCGCCCATCCTAAGACAGCTCTACCAAAAACGTGAAATACATGGATGCTTTGCGCCAGTTAAAACCCGCGGAAAATGCACAAGTGACACACCGCAAGATTAAGACATTCTAAGGCAATTAATGACTCCAATTCAAAGAATCTTTCATAAACAGTTCAATGTGAAAAAAAATATTTTCTATTGGACAGCCCAATTACTAGGGAGGCACAAAAGTAGACTGGATTTAATTAGTGACCCAGAATTTTGAGTCTGTTCGGCAGTGGAATTTCATATATCGCATACAAAATCGCGAATGATGACAAAAGACAAAATAACAACAAACTTCCAGGGGGTTTTATATAAAGAATAAGACAGAAAGAGGTATACGTTTCCTTGCAGTTCGCGAGGTTAACTTAAAAATGTACTGTGGCGAAACCACTTGTCGTATGTTAACAAAACTTTACGTATAGTCCTAATAAACTTGAAGGTTTTGTTTGGCACTTGTGGTGACGTTGGTGGCGCCCCCTATTTGTCCATATGCACAATAAAAAAGACAACCCTCGTACTCGTAGTTTTAATTATTTAAAGTTTTTAAATTCCCAAAAAACGCAAGTCATTTACGGCATCAATATTAGAAAGAATTTAAAAAATTCGCTCCGATTCTTACATCATTGATTGTTGACGTCGGCGGCATAGATAATTCTGTCCCTATTGAAAAGTTATTGAGAGAAATCATAGCACATTTTAGATTGAACAATGGGCATGAATGGGCACATTTCTAAAACAGTGTGAGTCTTAGTGTGCCATGGACATGACAGCCATTGTTGCTCCTAAATTGTCTTTTGTTCAAAACTTATCGAGTTAGCTTTGCCTGTCTTACATCTGATGATATCACCCTTTTATACAGACAGTCTGTAGAAATTACAAAGTTTAGACACTTAAAGAACTGCGGTATTAAAAATTAATATCAAGAAAGATCTTTTATAGCACCTTATTTTGCATCTGTATGTCCAAAAATTGGCGCATAATCGCGATGGTACGTTATTGGGGCATGCCTACTAACACACGACGAATACAGACGGTCAACTCCTACGTCACAGATCACAGATCCGCATTAAAAAACTGTCTGTGAAGTAGAATTTTGATTCTGTCACATTTAGCCATTTTTCAGAACAATATTTTGTGAAAATAAAAGGTTTTCTTAGAGAACCCCTGTTATAAAAATGAGCTATAATGTCTTAAATTCGATATTTCAAGTTTAGTTCATTGTAAAACTCTACAATATACAGTTTATGTGTTAATGTTGTGCACCCTCCAAGATGTGAATTTTAAATGCTAATTGCTTGAGAAAGCAACCATATCAAGAAATCTGGTAAGTACCACTGTAAAATTAACATTTATTTTATTACCTAGGACAAACCATACCCCTTGATATGGATGCTTTCTCAGGCAATTTGCGTTTAAAGCTGATATCTTGGTGGGTGATCATCATCATCAGATTAATAAGGGATCTTTTAATTATTGCGGTAGATTCTCGGGTAACTTTAGAAGAAAATATCGTAAATAAGATATAAAGGAGTATTTTTACACCAATAGAACTTAAAAAACTCTCTTATTTTGCTTTAAATAATGTTTTAAAAAGACCAATGTTGGAAACACAGAATAAGAAAAAACCATTTTATTTGGTCTGTAATGTTGGTTGTCCAAAAAAGTTTCACAGATAGTATTTTAATGCACTTCTGTGAACTAGGGCTTGACCGTGTCTATTTTCCAGAAATTTATTTGTCATTTTTGGACATCCTGTGGATAATATTGATATGACACTATTCAAAAACTTAAGTCAAACACAAAAGATTAAACGTCACCAATGAGCAAATTCAAAACCAAATGGTCATCATCACATCGGCACGTCGGGGGGCTTTTGACCTATGCCCTTGGCTTTTCCAATAGTAGACTTGTTTTCCTGGTGTTCCACTACCACAAGAGTAATTTCACTATTCCCTACTTGCTAGTCCAGATTCTAATATGCTGCCCTGTGACCATTGTAGAGTTAAGCATGTCGCAGTTTTCTGGAAAGGACTTTGTTTCGGTTTGGGATGCTATGCCAGTTATGAGAGGAATTGGTTATTGCAGCATTATGATTTTGGGTAAGTTAAAAAATAATCAAAGTTTAAAATAATACTGGCAAAATACAGAATGTCCCAGAATTGGCGCACCACCTGTATGGTACGCTGTTAGGGCATGCCTGGGGATTCCAGGAAAATTGTTAAAAAAAATCCATCTGTTATATTCATTAAGGAAAATGCGAACAAAGTTGCTTAAATTCGGCAACACAGACTAAGAAAATACTACACAGTCTAGAAAAATAAATCTAAAAATACCATCTATGAGTCTTAATTATACACTTTTGCATAAAATTTTATTAACATTGTTGTCAGCTTATTTCAAGAAAATTTTGTAAAATTAAATTGATTATAAAAATGTTATTTGGCCATTTAAAAAAAGAAAAATTGGTGAAATGGTTTAAGATAGACTGTAGCTTTGTATTAAACCATATTTTTCGTTAATACGTAATGTTGTTTTTAAGGTATATGCGTTTAAAGTTTTGCACTTTGGGGCCTCATATCTTCGAGGGTGTATGAGATGGATTTTTTTTGTCAATTTTCTGGGGATCCCTGGGCATGCCCCAACAACGTACCATACAAGTGGTGCGCCAATTCTGGGACACCCTGTATAGAGGTTGTCCCCAAAACGAGTGCATTTTTTAAGAGGGTAGATAGAGGACAAAATAGACATATACACGGGACATGTCCTAGGTTAGGGACACCGCCGCCGTTTAAAAACTACACCCCTTTAAGTTTACTTCACTACAATACTTGATCGTAAATATCTTACAAATGGTTTGTCAAAACATGATAAAATTAAGGAAATCATTAAGCGCAATAGAAACATTCCTTTCAAACTTGTTTAGACATTTGTAGCCCCCCTAGAAATGGAGTTACCACCGGTAAAGTGCATAAAGATTGTCGTTACTTTTTTGTTCCTAACAATTTTGTAATTTTATTTATTGCTGGTAGATGGGTTCAATAAGAAACTTTGTTTATACCTGAATCTTCTCGCTTAAGTGTACCAATTGTGGAATAATTAATTTATAAGCAACAATTAACAAAATTACAAAATTCTTAGGAACAAAAAAGTTACGACAATCTTTATGCACTCTACCGGTGCTAACCCCATTTCTAGGGGGGCTAAAAATGTCAAAACAAGTTTGAAAGGAATGTTTTTATTGGCGTTAATAATTCCATCAGTTTTTTAATGTCTTGACAAACCATTTGTAAGATATTTAGGATCAAGTATTTGTAGTGAAGTAGACTTAAAGGGATGTAGTTTTTAAACGGCGGCGGTGTCCCCTAGCCTAGGACATGTCCCGTGTATCTGTCTATTTTTGGGTCCTCTATCTACCCTCTTAAAAGATGTACTCATTTCGGGCACACTGTGTAGTATGAGGTAGACGAAAAAGAAGTTAAGGTAATTTTTTTTTTAATTTTAGTCATGAGGCAAGTAGAGGATAGTGTGATGCTTGGAATTTCGACGCAATATGCTTTATCTGCGGCTTTAAGTCAGGATGTTTGGAAACATTGTAACAATTCCTGGAATACAATAAGGTAAGAATCGCTTGCCATTAGAAACAGATGGGCATATACGAGCTGCCCGCGTCATAAAATTTAGTAAGAGGTAATTAGGTTGAGATGGCCGCATTTTCCTGCATAGGTCATGTTGGAGCTGGCCGCAACACTTTTTCTAATTGCTGCCATGTTTAGCAGGTAGAAAAGGAGCTGTGGCGAAAGTTTTGTTAAAGGATTAGTAGAAACACCAAACGAATTGTATTTTTATAAAATAACAACAATAACTATTAATATTTTATTGAAAAAATAATTTACATTGCAGTTTGGTGACATAAGCACATTTGTTTAAATATTCTTTTTAGCAGCAAAACTTACCCTAACCTACCTAACCTAGTCCCCCAGTGGATGTGTCCACCAGTGCTTTTAAAAAAGTTTGTCGGTAACGATAAAACTTAAAAACACACGCATTGAGTACTTCCAACGTTGCTGGCTTGTTTTAATGATAATAAAAGTCTGTATATTATCCAAAGGATTCTCCGTTTTATAATTTTCTAATGTCATAACTCAATAAAACATCGGATACAGAAAAATAAATCTAGGTAAAAGGAAGTTAATGAGTCGCGGCCACTACGACCAAACCAGAAAAATCGTGCGGCCAGTTCGACCAAGCACCCTGCAATTATAGGCGAGGCCAGCTAGTAGTTTTTTCAGGTAGATGCGGCCAGTTAGTACTCGCCAAACAAATGACCAATTTTTTAATAATCTCATTTCCTAGTAATTTTTTTTAGCTATAAACTCTAGTTCATATTTTATTTCAGTTGTTATACCCCAGAAACGTACAATGATGAAATGTTGGCCTGCATGGCCGTTTACCAGTACGGGTGTGCTAATTTTACGTGGGACGATAGCTTCGTACAATTCTTTGAAAATTCCCTTTTTAAGAAAAGAAGTAACAGAGGAAAAGGCCACATTCGTCCTAATTTAAAGTTATGTCTTCTTATAGGTAAACTAAAAATGGGAAGAAGTCTAAACGCGTAGAAGTTACTCTTCGCAAATGAGTAGCTTTTTTAAACGAACTATTTTCAGGTCTAAATCAAATGCTTCTGTTTTTCATATTGCGAAAGGGAAACACATACATTGAGACTATGGGTCCTATAATCTTGGTTATTTCAAATGGAATATTTGCAACTTTGGCTTATTTTATGATGATCACTACGGGTAAGTTATACTACAGATCGAGTATACATAGGTAAGCAAAGCAAGGGTTTTTTTGGGTGCGCTTTTTTTTATGGCAAAAAGCAGTGTTGAAAAATATATGTCTTTGGTGTTAAAGGTTATAAATTTGGCATCAACTGTCACTTTTGTCAGCACAAATGTAGGTCATAATAGTATATTTCCGAGTATGTTAAAACAGAGATTTATAAGAAAGGTTTTCTAGCACGCGTCCAGGTCTGGAAAGCGAGCCTTGCAGCAGCGATTTTTCTAATGGACAAATGCTAAAAAAACGCTGCATAAAACTAGTTTTATATTTGCTTCATTTAATTTACTAAAAAACATTTTTAATTTGAATTAAAAACTTTACTGAAAATTTTATTTTTATTGGATTGGCCACATTGACATATTGAAGTAAAAAGTAAATTTAGGTCAGACATATTGATTAATGACATGAGAAGCATAGAAAGTATGGTTATGTAATGATGGTTGCCTAAATCAACAAAAATCGACACTTTTTGGTCATTGCTCAGTGGGTTTATAAGAGTTAATTTTAATTCAAAATTGTGCTTACCAACAACATAAATAAACAAAGCACAAATTGAAATGTTCTAAAGGTCCATCAATAAGAAGTGTTTACATACAGAATTTTGACAATTTAAAATGCAAAAAATAATGCTTCTATATTACCACAAATTCTGCATTTAAACACTTATTGATGGACCTTTAGAATATTTCAACTTGTGCTTTGTTTATTTATGCTGCTGGTAAGCATAATTTTTAATTAAAATTAACTCTTATAAGCCCACTGAGCAATGACCAGAAAGTGCTGTTTTTTGTTGATTTTAGGCAACCAACATTACATAACCACAGTTTCTATGCTTCACGTCATTCCCCTTTAATTTTTTTAATTCGGGCCTAGCAAAAAATGTTAAAATATATTTTTGTTTTAGGTGGAAAAGAAGGTGTAGCAAAGCTGTTCAGTTTAGATTTTCGTCGATTAACCAAAACTGACATGCTTCCCAAAGTTACAGACTTAACAATAGGTGGTATGGGTTTCGGGATAGGGGGATTTGCCCTTTTAAGTTCTCAAGGTGACTTTCGGGATAATTCCTACAAAAGAGCTGTTGGGATTAATCTCTTGGTCTTGCTTACCAATGTTCTAATGATTATATTTATATTAGCTGCTTATGGAGTCATTTATGAAAGACATCCTTTTGGAGGTAAGAGTCTAAGAGACACACATTTAAAAGACCTACCGGGTGTCCGCGTATAGTTTGCTTTTTTTGATATGACAAATAGCTGAGAACAATCCAAGACATTCGGTAAAAACAGTTTTTTGAAAAAGTGCCCCCCTTCGGAAATAATGGCCTTTAAGCAGGTAGACTAAAATCACGTAATCGTAAATATTTACCAAATGATTTGTCTAACCATCATGAAAATTGTACAATCGACAAAGGTAATAAAAACGGTCATTTTAAACCCATTTTGAAATTTGGCGCCCCCTTTAAAATGGAATATACACTGTTAGTGTTAATAAAAACTGCATGTAAATTCTTTGTCTATGAGAATTTTGTAATTTTGTTTATTTTTTTAAATACCCCAATTCAAGTAAAAACTTTTTTACCTCTTGAAATTTCTGAGAAACTACCAAAAACACTCTTAATGTACCCCATATTTTTGCATAAAACTAGACTTTCTTATGAAATTTTTATGTCACTGACCACTGTCACTAAATTGAAGTAAGCGTTTTGTCAAGTCAAACGCGTCAAACAGTAAAAGAGTTTTTGGCAGTTTATTCATAAACGGTACAGTTTCTCAGAAATTTCAATGGTAAACAAGTTTTTACTTGAATTGGGGTATTTAAAAAAACAAATAAAATTACAAAATTCTCAAAGGTAAAGAAATTACATGCAGTTATTATCAACACTATCAGTGTTTAACCCATTTTAAAAGGGGCCTTAAATTTCAAAATGGATTTATAATGACAGTTTTTATTACCTTTATTGACTGTACAACTTTCAGGATGGTTGGACAAATCATTTGGTAAATATTTACAAATAAGTGTTTTTAGTCTACCTGCATAAAGGCCATTATTTCCGAAGGGGGGCACTTTTTCAAAAAATTGTTTTTACCGAATGTCTTGGATTTTTTTCAGCAATTTGTGATATCAAAAAAAGCAAACTATACGCGGACACCCTGTATACAAAGTGATCTACAGAGTTTCCAAAAAATGGTGCATAAACGCTATGGTACGATGTTGGGGCATTTCTAGGGAGCCCCAGAAAATTATAAAAAAAAATCTCATATACCCTCTAGATATGAGACTCCAAAGTGCGAAATTTTAAACGCATATCTTGAATTACAAATATAAATATAATATAACAGCACAAATTAAAAAAATGATTTAATACAAACCTACAGTCTATCTTAAACCATTTCACCAGTTGTTTATTTTTTAAATGGTCGAATTACATTCTTATAATCAATTTAATTTTGCAAAATTTTCATGAAATGAAGCTGACAACAACGTCAATAAAATCAAATGCAAAAGTGTATAATCAAGACTCATAGATGGGATTTTTAGATGTATTTCACAAACTGTGTTGCCGAATTTATGCAACTTTGTTCGCATTTTTCTCGATGAATATAACACATGGATTTTTTTTGGCAATTTTCTAGGGATTCCTGAGAATGCCCCAAAAGCGTACCATTGCGTTTATGTGCCCTTTTTTGGACACTCTGTATTTAATTCTCTTATCATTGGTAGAAATGGCTCAAGATAGTTTTTCTTTTTTAGACGAAGTCCAAATCGAAACAAAATACGCTTGGTTTACTGAAGTAGCTAAAGCAATGTATTACATCGAACCAGAGAATCAAATATGGGTTGTTCTGTGTTACATCGGAGTGTATCTTTTGAGTTTTAACTCTATGTGCATTAACGGTTATATTTTGTTGAGTACGATTTTTAATCATATTAGACATGTTGACAAAGTTAGCATTAACGGATGGGTTTCTATATACTGCGTTTTTATTTTTATGTGGGCAGTACCGTTTACCTCGGATGAGTTTAAGATTTTTAGGACTACGTTGTTTTACTTGACGATTTTTGGTGGAGGGTTGACGTTTTTGGTGTTTGCTGAAATGGCGACATGGGTTTATTTCTACGGACTGTCTACGTTTTCTGATGATCTTCACTTCATGCTTGGTTTCAAATTGTTCTGGTTTTGGCGTTTCGCAATTTTTTTAACCCCTTTGATGTTGATGGCGATGTATTTGAGCCAAATTAACTGGGGTTATGCTTTGGTACAGAGATCGATTTACCCCCAACTGTATCAACGTTTGTTGTTTTGTGTTTTTCCAGTTTTCGTTGTTTTTGTAGTCGCGCTTTATTATTTGACGTTTAGGTTAAAGTTAAATGTGAAAAGGTTGTTTAGGTCAAGTTATAAGTGGAATTTGAAAGATGGGACGTTGAGACAGAGCAGGCAGATGTTTTCGTCGCAAACTATGACCAAGGAAAGTATTTATAGGCAGGAAAGGAAGAATGCGTCTGATGCCAAAAATAAGGAAAAAGAAGATGCCTTTGATGATGGCGAATTTATTGCGTAAACTGTTTAATTTTAGTTTGTTCTTAAAAAATGTTAAATAAATTTTTAAAACGTACCTAATCTTTATTGTTTTTTTCGAGGGGTAATTCACATACCCAAATAGTGTACACCACTTCCCCCAAGAGGAATTCTTTGTAAAAAATTTCCAAAAAATTCCACAAATTCCCTCAATTTCCAAAAAATTCCCACAATTTCTAAAAAATTCCCACAATTTCTAAAAAATTCTCCCAATTCCCAAAAATTTCCCCAATTCCCAACAAATTCCTCCAATTCCTAAAAAATTCCTCCAATTTCTCGAAAAAATTCCCCAGAATTTCTCTTAAAAAAACTTTTAAAAATGCATTACATTTTAAATTTTCAGAATTTTTGACGCAAAATTTAAACGTATGGTTATTTTTGGCAAGAAATTCAAAAACATTAATAGGTTTTGGCGCAATATTTAAATTTATTGTTAATTTTGGCGCGAAAACATTAAAAAGTTTTGCCGGAAAATTTCAAATTTTTGGCACAAAATTTAAATTTATTGTTAATTTTGGCGCGAAATTCAAAAACATTAAAAAGTTTTGGCGGAAAATTTCAAATTAAAAATAATCGAGTACTGGAAACTATGACCACAATTACATTGCAGTAAATATTTAAAAAAATGCAATCGATTACTTTTGGAACTAATTATTTCCAATCTTAAATATTGACCCTTTCCGTTAAGGTGCATTTTTGCGGTCGTTTTACTTGGGAATAGGGTGACCATCTGGAGCCGCATAAACGTACTTCGCATAGCACTCTCTTACTGTTAGAATATGGTGATGCTCATTTAAAAAATAAGAATATAGTCACATTCTACCAGTGAAAGAGTCGGAAGCGATGGGCTTTGTTCTGAATTACTACCCGATCACTACTCGGGTATAAAAGACAAAAACAAATGGATTTTATTTCTAGTTTGTTTTTTTAAATTTCAGGGCTTTAAATAGAATTTTATAAAAGCACTGGGGGACCTTTTTGCACTGGGGGACACTAGGTTAGGTAGATTAGGTTAAGTTTTGCTGCTAAAATAAAAACTAATGACTAATTTGTTGGGGTGACAAAGGAAGGGATTAAACAGATGCAAACCAGGTATACGAAATGACCCAAAACAATAAGTATCATAAAAGTGGCGCAATACACAATATTTTTGTGTATTCAAATTTAAACATCGGCGCAACATCAGGCATATATCCGTCTACTCGATAACAGTGTTGCTGTAATTAGCAATAAAAGTGAATTGTTGTTTAAACTTTTACCCTAAATTTGAAAACTTTTCTTTAAAAGCGCTTACACATAATTTGAACTCGTTCTCGACACAGAAGTATAAAAAAGTAATTATAAACATTTAGAAGAAACCTATCAAATCTTAAAAAGCTGTTTAACATTTTCCATTTCATGGCTTTTTATATTAACATTTTTATGATAATGCTCCACAGTATAACCCTCATTAAAAGTAAGGTAGTACCATTTTAAAATCCTTTATTCTTTTAAAATATTCTTTTGTCTCTCCATGTCATAATAGTTGATGGTTGTGATCTTAAATTATTTAAATCCCTGTCTTAAACTTCAGTGAAGAAGGAAATGGTTTACGATGACAGTATTACAAAGAGACCGTTGCCTAATTTACAACTGTTAAAACAGTCACGGTTTAAAGTACGACATAAAACGGCAGGTTAGGTAAATTAAACGACTCACCATTAAAACAATTCCAATTAATTGGCTGGCTTAAGAACATGCCATTAAGAAAACACTTGCATTCCGAAAAGTGTCATAAAACTAAGCATTTTTTGCTGGGAGAGTTTTCTAAAGTTCAGACTGGTTTGATAAAACCACGAAAGAAATTTCAAATACAGGGTGTTACCAAATAACTAGGAAAAAATTCAGGGGGTTATTTCTGGACACATTTTAGGTAAAAAAGTTCATATAAACATGTGTTCGA
This sequence comes from Cartodere bifasciata, assembly GCA_963920755.1. Lineage (NCBI taxonomy): Eukaryota > Metazoa > Arthropoda > Insecta > Coleoptera > Latridiidae > Cartodere > Cartodere bifasciata. Next base: position 610,830 of record OY987198.1, read on the forward strand.
AAATCCTTCGTTACTGAGATACAGGATGCCAAAGTTTCTAAAAAAAAACTTTTTTTTTAAGATTACCAAGAAACTAAACCAGATATTTATTTAAAACTTAGCACGGGTAATTTTCTGGCCTTTAGGCATAAAGTGCGGTAGAAAAAAAATAAAAATTATAATTGGAAGTGGCACATTTTGGGGTACCATGGGGGTTGTTCATCCCCAACTTTTTTGTGTGTTACTTTTTTGGTATTTTCATAAAATAATTAAAAGCCCTAGAATGTGATCTTTAAAATTAATCTTTTGTTCTTTTTTCATAAAACTAACCGTTTTCGAAAAAAAAATTCATTTCCCAAAGGCAACAAAATTTCTTTTTTAAGTTTGGCTTTTTTATTTTAATGAAAATAAAACGTAGTTAACAATGAAGGGTTAATTTATTTTTTTTTTTTTATTATTATTTCAAATAAATATCTGGTTTAGTTTTTTAGTAATCTTAAGATTAACATTTTTTTGAGAAACTTTGACACCCTGTATCTCAGAAACGAAGGATTTTCGGACACATGTTTATATGAACTTTTTTTTTTTAAAATGGGTTCAGAAATTACCCCTTAAATTTTTTCCTAGTTATTTGGTAAGACCCTGTATAGTACTATACTTCATAAGATAAGTACCTAATAGAAGCAATATGAATATTGTGATGTGTCTATGTCCTCCGGCCCTAAATTGGGCCGATGGACCCCCTGCTGGTTATCTTATAGGCTCGCTAATGAACTGACCGTCGCGTCGCCTGTTGCCTCCCTATATCAGTACTGCTATACTTTTATGGTGTTATGACGTACATTGAATATTTATATGAATTAGTAGGCAGTCCTTAAACCTTAAGACTATAATATGATTTTTATATTTGCGTTCTTTAAGGCAAGAAATTCAAATTCACAATTTCGATGCTCTGTACTCCTAGAAGCTCGTATAAGTCATCTCCGTTGAGCTCCAATCGATAATTTACCATGTTTTTTTTAAGCTTTTAAACGATTAAAATTGGAACTTACGTTTTTCCCTAATATAGATGTGCTCGTTCAAAGATTTCAATGTAGAAAGAAAAACACCAAAAGTATTATTTTACCATATTTGTATTAATTCTTGCATTCAGTACCACTTCTATGTATCACACACATTATCCTAAATATTTTTAATGACAGATTAACAGTACTCCAAATCTTCCTTAGCTGATCAAAACCTGAAATCTTTTATGGGGAATCTTTGATTGGGGAGCAATTTTTGCAAATCTAAATTTATAGAAAATTTGTCCAACTCGAAATGTATCTTGTATCACTTTCTTTTAACAGTATGCCTTCTTTTAATTACATTTATCTTCTTGATTCAAAATCGTGTTACTGGTAATTCTTCAAACAATTCTTTGCACATTTTTAAACAAAAAATAAGAAAATTTAAAAATTTCATTTTTATTTTGTCCGATTCATACTAAATAGATAATTGTGACCATTATGCGCTATGCATTGGTTTAAGAAATACTGTTTTTATAGGTGTTTTTTTACGTACAAGAATCCAAAGTCCGTCGGTAAATTGGAAGTATAATAAAAAGTCATTAAAACTAAAATATTTGAAAACTCCCAGCAGCGCAGTTGGTAGTTAGATAGTTATAAAAATAAAAGAGAAACTACAAATTTTAATGATGATGTAGCGCCGGCAGTTAAAAGGCAAAGATACACTTTTATTATTTCTTCTGATTACCCAAAATATGTTAACTAAGAGCATTCAAACTATAATATGCCATAAAAAGTGTGAAGTTACGAAATAATGACGTTGAATAGAACTGGGAGCTATAAACATTTATTTTAAAGATGAAAAAAAAAACGTTGGTAATTTTTATAGAATACCTTTTTCTCTCGCTCTTTTATTATTTAACCTTCCTATACTACTACATAATGAGTTGTATAATAATAAGTTACGTTATTTTGTTAATGGAATTTCAAAAATAGTTCGAAAAAATCAAACATCTTCAACAAAGTGCAAAATAGAGCAAAAGTCTCTATTCTAGAAAAGCAAACATTAGAGCCCTAAAAGGGTACTTCTTTAATCAAAGATTAATCCTCAGGGTACCAAACTCAGTGCTTAAGAGGTGTAAAATAAGAAAGGGCAATATGACAAAGTATTAGCCAAGATAATGGTAAAGAAGGCTCTGTGTGAGGTCCAGGTGTGAAAACTGTAAGTATAATAATATCCGAGTGTTTATCAAGCTCAAGTGGCCATTCTTGCAAACTTTAGCACTTTACCTACCAAATAAGCACGATTTCACACTTAACTGTGTTTTCAATTAGAGATAAGTAGGCCTTTTGGATAAATAAACAACTAAGATGCCTTTGAGTTGAAGGTAGCTCAAAAACAGCAATGAACAATACACACGGTCAACTCCTACGTCACAGATCACAGATTCACATTAAAAAACTGTCTGTGAAGTAAAATTTTGAATCTGTCAGATTTAGCCACTTTTTTAGAGCAATATTTTGTGAAAATAAAAGGCTTTCTTTGGTATTAAAATGTGCTATAATGTCTTAAATTCGATATTTCAAGTTCATTGTAATACCCTATAATATACAGTGTATGTGTTAATGTTGTGCACCCTCCAAGATGTGAATTTTAAACGCAAACTGCTTGAGAAAGCAACCATATCAAGAGGTCTCGTAAGTACCATTGTAAAATTAACATTTTTCTCTATTACCTAGAACAAATCATACCCCTTGATATGGTTGCGTTCTCAAGCAATTCGCGTTTAAAGCTGACATCTTGGTGGGTGATCATCATCATTAGATTAATAAGGGATTTTTTAATTCTTGCGGTAGTTTCTCGGGTAATTTTAAATTAAAATATCGTTAATAAGATATAAAGGAACATTTTTACACCAATGGGAGCTAATAAACTCTCATATTTTTCTTTAAACAATGTTTTAAAGATACCAATGTTGGAAACACAAAATAAGAAAAAAATGACCATTTTCTTTAGTCCGTAATGTTGGTTGCCTAAAAAAATTTTACAGTTAGAATTTTAATGCACTTCTGTGAACTGATGACGTAGGTTGACGATGTCTATTTCTTTTATAAAATTAAACTAGATAAAAATACCTTAACTTTTCAATAAGAAAGAGTTTTGAGTTGATGTGGTTTATGGAAACATAGAGGGCCATGATTTAAGTACCTGATGGTCTTATGTTCAGCCCACGCATAGCATAGCCATCTTCATCGCTAATTTATGATCAACTTAAACCTAACTGCCTTCTTTAAAATTGTCAAGTTTATATCTTGTCGTCAGTAAATCATTCCAACCCCAGGATTATGCATTTGTTGCCAAACAGATTGAAGGATATAATATACAGGGTGTCCACAAATTGGCGCATAAACGCTATGGTACGCTCTTGGGGCATTCTCAGGGATCCCTAGAAAATTGTAAAAAAAAAATCCATCTGTTATATTCATCGAGAAAAATGCAAGCAAAGTTGCATGAGTTCGGCAACACAGTTTGTAAAACAGATCTTAAAAACTCATCTAGATTCTTGAGCATACACTTTTGCATTAGATCATATTGACATTGTTGTCAGCTTCATTTCATAAAATTTTTGTAGAATTAAATTAATTATAAAAATATAATTTAACCATTTAAAAGATAAAATGGTAAAATAATTTAAGATAGATTGTGCCTCTGTATTAAGCCATTTCTTTCGTTAATGTGTGCTGTTATCTTCAAGATATAAGCGTTTAAAGTTTCGTACTTTTGGTTCTCATATCTCCAAGGGTATTTGAGATAGATTTTTTTAAACAATTTTCTGAGGCTCCCTAGACATGCCCCAACAACGTACCATCGCGTTTATGCGCTATTTTTTGGACATCGTGGATATTCGTTTGGTTATTAATAAAAATTTAAATAAATCAAAATAAATACATGTATTGGGTATGTGCCAAAATATATGAACATTCAATTGTAGAAAAAAGTTGCTCATAATTCAAAAAAATGCACCTAATGTTCTTTTTGGGATGCCCATGGACAATGTTCATATACTGATAAAGCATCTGCTTCAAGACCAGAGAAAACACCATGTGAAAAATAACTCCAGCATACCATTGTCACAATCCAGTTTTATTTTAAGGTACAATAAATTGCCAAAATTATCGTGGATTTGGGGTTGATATCCAATTTAATGCATTAGGAGTCAGATTATGTATTTCATAAAAACCGCCTTTAAAATTGGTGATAGGACAGTCCCCTATAATAGGTTTCACAAAACGGACTAGGTAGTGCATTTCACTTGTATAACATATCATTGCAACGTCCGTGACCGCACGTTCTAAGACGATTAACAGTACTCCAAATCTTCCTAGGCTGATCAAAACCTGAAACCTCTTGAGTGGGATCTTGGATTCATTCCTTATTGGACACATCAACATTTTGTCAATGGAGTTTCCACACATCGGATACTGAAAAGGGGTCATGTACAGATTCCTCTTGCCATAAGGGCTTCCTTGATCTTATCTCTGCAAATCTTGGTTTATGGAAAACTTGTCCAAGAATTAATGGTGCATTCAGGAACTATTTAATTAAGAAATTAAGTTAAATTATGAATTAGTTTAAGAAATCTACAGCAGCTTATTGGTTGATTTGATACTGACAAATGAGAAACTTCAATGTCAATGTCAAATCAACCAATCAGCTGCTGTAGATTTCTTAAATTAATTCTTAATTTAACTTAATTTCTTAATTTAATAGTTCCTGAATCCACCATAAATTGTCATTTGCACAATATTTAAGACGAGAGTTCTCTAGTGCACATAAAGGGAAGGCCTTAAATGTTCAATGTTGTTTATTAATAGTGAATTAAAATATTATGTCTCATAGAAAATATGCAGTCGCACTAAGTCCTCTATAAGTTTCCATATAACAGCGGCACTGCGTGGGTAGAGTACCTAAAGTCTTGGAAAGGTCTTGACAAATCAGAGAGTCATAGCGGGGTGACAGAGGAGGTCACCTTTGACCTTAACAACTTTACATACTCAATGAACATACCTACCTCTACTTTCTACATCCTTTCAACAGAGACCACATTATGATAATGATTTGTTGTATGCGTCCGTACATCATGTGCAGCCTGGCCTGGCTGACTCACTACTTTTATTTGTAGTCTTAACATCAGGTAAATATCTCTGGAATTCATTACATTATTGGTACATAGAGTATTTTTATGTCTGGACTTGGATATGTACTAATTTCATAGAGCAACACCGGACATCCTTTACATAAGAGATTGTCACAAAACTGACTTTCAAAATCATGAGGCTTCGAAGCCTCAAAAGAGGCTTCAAAGCCCATTTCTGTTAATTTTACTAATTTTGTTTTAAGACAAGTTCAAAACTCACTCTGGGTAGGGTGGCAATGCTCTTTTAGAACAAGACTCTTTAATATACTCTTCGCAGACAAAGTCGAAGAGTATATTGCGGTTGGTCGGACCTACTACAAAATCGTTAATATTCGCCCTAGAGCAAAAATGTTTACATATTCGTTCGTTTCATGACTTTCTAAGACTTTTATTTTTTGTCCGTCTGCCTGTAACGAAATTTGTGACCACCATAACTCAAGAACGGTTGATCGGATCAACTTGAAATATAACTCAAAAATCAATCCCATTTAGAGAAAAAACCATATTGTTAGGGGTTAAAAACATCCCCAAAATGGAAAAAAAACCGATATTTTCGTTAGTATCAACTTAAAAAAGAATTTTCCTAATAAAATTAAAGATTGTATTTTTCCTTATAAAAAGCATGTGATAATTTTTTTGTATCCCCACCCGTTTACAAAAAAAAATAATTTTACGTTGTAAAATAAAAAATGCACCCTTTTAATCATCTACTGCGAAGAGTATCTTATAGAATGTGTAGCAATTATATTAAAATAAAAATATAGTTAAAAAAATGAGCTATCTGCGAAATTTAACATTTTAAATGATCTTGTTTTACATTGGTATATGTCGGTAAGAAAAAACGCGCGGGTCATAGTGCATGCTTTGAATTAGTTAAATTAATAAATCTCTAAATGTCACGTTAAGTTTGCGTTAATTTAAGTGGCGTTAAGCTAATTTAAATATCTCTGAACGGATATTTATAGTGCTCGCTTTAAAAATACAAAAAAACGCAAAATAGAAAAAAAATTGTCCATTTATTTTATTAAACTATTTATTTATAAACCTACACAAATATATACATTTTATTATAAAAAAAAATGTTTTAAAGCAATAATTTACATACATATCTACAAACAGACAAAAAAGTTACAAAGTAAATTTCAGATCTATAATTTTATAAATCTAAGAAATTTCTGGATTTTTTTAGAGAGTTTCTGGTTATCACAATAAAATAGACATGCATTTAAAAATATACAGCAATCATTATTAAATAGCATTAAAACAAAACAAAGTTCATTAGGAATAAAAAACGAAAAAAAAATTGAAGAATTGTTAATTTTCATCAAAGATCAAAAAAGCAATATTTTAAAAAATTTCCAAAATCTTGTACTGAAATATTGTACTGCCTTTTTATTTATTAAAATTCCCCAACTTGTTTTAACTGCCTTTCAGTGATTTCTCTTCAAATTGTCTTTACGTCACTGTTAAACAAACTTTTAAATCTCATCCTTCATTAGACCTAGTACATTTTAAACCTATTTTTTACTTCGTGACAGTTGCTACAATTTTCTGGTTCATCATAAGCGACTCTATACTAAAGTTCTGATTGGCTAAAACTGATGTTGACGTCACTGAATTTACTGCACTAGCTACTCCCGTATTTGTGTTTAAATTATGAGTTAAACTATGACGTCTCAGATCACAATTTCTCCTAAAGACTTTCCCACATGTTATACAGTTATAAGGTTTAATGTCAGTGTGTGTTAATAGGTGAGTTTTAAGGTTAGAGCGTTGGTTAAAGGAACGTGAGCATACGGGGCATTTATGAGGGCTTTCTTCCATGTGTAAGATTTTGTGCACGGCTAGGGTTCGAGATTGGCAGAAGCCTTTGCCGCATTCGGTGCATTTGAAGGGTTTTTCTTTGCTGTGGATGTATCTGGAACAAGGAAAAAGAAAAACATGTATTTTTGTGTTTAACATCATTTTTAAGAACATCAACAACCCCATTTAACTAATATTAAATTCAGAAGAACATATTTAAAATGTTGTCCTTCTTAAAGCGTGTTAAGAGTTCTAAGGAATAAAATATTTTTCAAAAAGAACCTTTATAATTTTAGGACTATGCCAAAAATAGGTCGCACCAGCCTTAGCCCTCTAATTCAATAAGGGTTAATGGTACAAGTTTTAACTATGGCTCAAATTGTGAAAAATATTAAACCCTATATTTAATTTTGGTAATATTTCCAAATTAGGACGCACGTACAGAAAATATACAGGGTTTCCAAAAATTTGCGCATAACCGCGACAGCATATTGGGGAAAAAGTGCCTCTATGATTTTCACAGTTATTGTCGTTCTGTCATACAGATTCTGTCATCAACATATTTAGCAAAGTGACAACAATTACAATAGATGACAGAATCTGTATGACAGAGACTATAAAGCGACATTATCTGTCAAAATCAAAGCACTCTAGTTGAGGCATGTCTAGGGATCCCTAGAAAAATGTCAAAAAAATCCATCTCATATACCCTCGGAAATATGAGGTCCCAGAGTGATAAACTTTAAACGCTTATATCTTCAAGATAACAGCATATTTCAACGAATAAAATGGTTAAATACAAAGGCACAATCTATTCAAAATTATTTTACCATTAAATTATCATTTAAATGAATAAATTAGATTTTTAAAATCAATTTAATTTTACAAAAATTTTATGAAATAGCAGCTGACAACAATGTCAATAAAATCTAATGCAAGAACGTATATTCAAGAATCCAGATGAGTTTTTAGGATGAATATTCACAATCAGTGTTGTCGAATTTATGCAACTTTGTTCGCATTTTTCTCCATGAATAAAACGATGGATTTTTTTTACATGTTTCTAGGAATCCCTTAGAATGCCCCAACAACGTACCAAAGCGTTTATACGACAATTTTTGGACACAATGTATAAGGTTTCTTTCTTGATCGAACGTTAAAGTTTCTTTTTTTATAACCATTTATAGCAGTGTTACTTAAGACTAGATATGTTTATATTCTTAGTAATCTTAGTTAGCTATATTAAAATACTAGAAAAGAAGGCACCTAAGCACGGTTGATCGTGCCGTCGGATGGACACACGGTCATCATGCATCAGGTGTTCATTGGCATCAGTTAGATAGAATCAGATAACACAAGGGACAAGGTAATTTAGCTACAAGCCTATAAGCCATGTGCACGCCACCCTAGTGTTCACTCAGTGTGTATACCTGCTTTTCCACAATCTGCTCACTACCAAGTATCTTTTACAATTGTTAAATCCAAAGAGTAGAGATAAATAGAGTAAACATTAAATATTTTTATTTAAAGCAATCATTGGTTTGTTTAAAAATGGCGCATAAACGCGATGGTACGTTGTTAGGGCATTCTCAGGAAACCCCAGAAAATTGTTAAAAAAATCTATCCCACATACTCTCGGAGATATGAGGCCCCAAAGTGAGAAGCTTTAAACGCTTATATCTTGAAAATAACAGCACATATTAACAAAAGAAGTGGCCAAATACAAAGACACAATCTATCTAAAATTAGTTTACCATTTGTTTATCTTTTAAATGGTCAAATTACATTTTTAAAATCAATTTAATTTTACAAAAATTTTATGAAATGAAGCTGACAACAATGTCAATATGATCTAATGCAAAAATGTATGCTCAAGAATTTAAATGAGCTTTTAAGATGAATTTTACAAACTGTGTTGCTGAACTTATGCAACTTTGTTAGCATTTTTCTCGATGTATATAACAGATGATTTTTTTTTATAATTTTCTAGGGATCTCTGAGAATGCCCCAAGAGCGTTTCATTGCGTTTATGCGCCAATTTTTGGTCACCTTTTATTTAAAAATGCAATCTTTTTAATTTTCTTGCCAAGACCAATTTAACGGTGTTTAAAAAAACATATTTTAGCTTCAGTGTCAAAGATTAGATAAAGATGAAACGATAACACAGACACGTTAATAATATTCAAAATTATTCAATTATACTCAAGATTACCTAAAAATTTTATCAATGTCACAGCTAGCCATGGAACCCATCTTAGATTTCATCGCGATAATAAAAAAGGTGATAATTTTCAACACCTTAACTGGTTCTGTCGTTCTCTGCCTACAAAACCACTAAATTTCCAGTTTCCACGATGATTAACATAATAAAAAACAAATGAATAATGTAGTGGTGATTTGTACCTGATGTTCGCCTGCTTGATCGGCTCAGTGTTTGTTATTTGTTGACTTTAAAACAAGGCAACAGGCTTAAGACTCTTTTACAATCGAATAGACCTAAAGGTCAATTTATAGAACGTTACTTTCACTTTACTTCGGTGTAACTTCACTTCCGCGTAACTTAACAAATTTGCCTAATTTATAGATTGTAAAGTTACGTGAAATTGGGAACAGGTATGCGCATGTGTCTGAACTCGCGACTTCTGACTATTTACACCTGGGCGGTAATTACGGAATATCGCTTCGTACGAAATCTACATAAGAAAACCAGCAGGTTTCGTACGAAGCGATATTCCGTAATCACCACCCTTGACAATAAGGGTGAATATCTCATTTTTGCAAATTTTGCGCATAATCGGCCAAGCTCGGCTTTTGACAGTACTACTTACAGCTAAATGAATCAGCAAAGTAGCGCTAAAGTGAAGTATAAATTTACTAATACATTCCCATGTATTTTATTTAATTTTCTGTAAAGTTACGCCGAAGTAAAGCGGAAGTAAAGTGAAAGTAACGTTCTATAAATTGGCCTTTAAGTACATTTAAGCGAGAAGTTTCAAGAGATAAGAAAGTTCATTGTCGGACAAATGCACCAGCAACAATAAATAAAATTACAAAATTCTTAGGACCAAAAAAGTTACGACAATCTTTAGGCACTGTACCGGTGGTAACTCCATTTCTAGGGGGGCTACAAAGTACAAATGTCAAAACAAGTTTGAAAGGAATGTTTTTATTGCCGTTAATAATTCCATCAAATTTATTATGTTTCGACAAAACATTTGTAAGATATTTAGGATCAAGTATATATAGTGAAGTAGACTTAAAGGGGTGTAGTTTTTAAACGGCGGCGGTGCCCCCTAGCCTAGGACATGTCCCGTGTATCTGTCTATTTGTTCGTCCTCTATCTACCCTCTTAAAAGATGCACTCGTTTCGAGGGCACCCTGTATACGTATAATAGCTACTTAAACTGATGTCTGATTGGGTATAAAAAAAGTTATTTACGAGCATGTGTAATGACATAGTAAGCATTGCTAATTATGTAGTAAATACGGTCATAAATAGGCTCAGTTTCAATTATGGATAAAAATTAGCATGGAAGTGTTAACTATAAAATACTCGTTAAATGTCGTTTATCGGATAGTTTTAAATCTAAACTAGAAGTGTGAATGTCTACTGCTTATCTTGGAATGATTAAATCTAATGAGCCATGGAAATGAAGTAATAAAATCTAATTAAAACAGAAACAAATAAAACATTCTTTAAATTATTTAAACTAGGTGGAATGCTTTAAGGCTAGAGATTCAAATTGACAGATTCGAAAATCTGTGCTCCTAGAAGCTCGTATAAGTCATGAGCTCCCGTCAATTCTACTAAATAGCACATCTACATGAGGGCTCATCGTATATTAAAACTATATGTAGTTTTGAAAACTACAAAAATAGGGCTACAAACGTATTATGGTTTCATTTAAATCGGTTATTTCTTTGTGTCGAAAGTCTGACTTTAAAAATCTTGGTACTATTTTTGTTTTTCTTCGACTACGGATACATTTTTTGGTTTATATACATTACGTGGTCTATGCCAAACCATAATACGTTAATTTACCATGGTTTTTTAAGCTTGTAAATAATTAAAATTGCAACTTATGTTTTTCCCTAATATAGATGAGCATCTTCAAAGATTTCAATGTAGAAAGAAAATCACCAAAAGTACAATTTTACCATATTTTTATTATTTCTTGCACTCAGTACTACTTTTACGTATCGCAAAAATTATCCTAAATATGTTTAATCATAGTTATTGATGTATTACTCCTTGCATATTTTGTTGAAATTTCGAAAATAAGTGACGTTCAGGGAGATGACTTTTAGGAACTTTGGAGTGCACAGAACATCCCATTTATGAATTTGAATCTATAGCCTTAATGAATCTCTAAAGAACGTTGAGCTTATTTTTAGTATCTCTAAACGAACTTCTAAGCACAAGCAATATTCTGAATATTTAGCAAAATATGTTTAAATGGCGATTCATAAAACGTTACTTTCACTTTACTTCCGCTTTACTTCGGCGTAACTTAACCCTTTTAAATAAAATACATGGGAATGTATTAGCAAATTTATACTTCACTTTAGCGCTACTTTGCTGATTCATTTAGCTGTAAGTAGTACTGTCAAAAGCCGAGCTTGGCCGATCATGCGCAAAATTTGCAAAAATGAGATATTCATCCTTATTGTCAAGGGTGGTGATTACGGAATATCGCTTCGTACGAAACCTGTTAGGTCTTTTTATGTAGGTGTCGTACGAAGCAATATTCCGTAATTACTGCCCAGGTGTGAATAGTCAGAAGTCGCGAGTTCAGACACATGCTCATAACTGTTCCCAATTTCACGTAACTTTACAATCTATAAATTAAGCAAATTTGTTAAGTTACGCTGAAGTGAAGTTACGCCGAAGTTAAGTGAAAGTTACGTTCTATAAATCACGCTTTAAGCTTACCTATGATCTCTTAAATGGTCCTGTCTTCTAAAAGCTTTCCCACATATGTCACAGCTATAGGGTCTCTCATCAGTATGGGTCCTCTCATGAATTAACAGATTGTAACTTTTTGTAAACTGCCTACTGCAAAATTTGCAAATGAACTGTTTCTTTGGTCGAGGTACTCCTTTTTGCCTTCCTGAAAAACAAAAATAGAATGTTTTAAAACTGTGAATTTTGCTGTGAAGTTTGTAAGAATGTACTATCGTGGACATTTTTTACAGCCACCTTTGATTTTTTGAATTTTATTCTATTGTGCATGGGTTTTTTTTATGTCAGTTTTCAAATGTTATTTTGACAATAAATGCATCAAATGTATTTTATTAAAATAAATTATGTAAAATGTGTTTGCCGGCGAGAAAAATAGTAAGAAGATTTTTCCATTTTTAAATAATTTTGTTTTAGGATAAAATTAAGGCTCTAATCTTCGTAAAACATCAGAGAAATGTTTCTTGTTAATGTCCACTTCGCATAAAACTTGAGATGTTTAAGCCACTATTTTGACCATATTTACAATGCAAAAATTGATCGTTTTAAATTCCATGTCCACGATAGTATGTATTTTGTTAGCTGTATTTTAATTGTGTATACAAAAAAAAATATTAAGTACCTACATTACATATAAAGTCATAGTATAATGTGTATTCTATTTTTACAATTAAAATGTTCATTAAAACTTATTATTACGAACCAAGATGTGCATAATTATATTAATAAAGTTATTACAGTATTAAAGTTTCTTGATAATTATTATTACAGTAAATAAAATGTGTGTGATTAAAATTTCCTAAATTCTTAAGTTTTATTTGTTTTGGCATTTTATTGTGGGAATGGCTAAAATATTTTGCTCATTAATCCAAATTTTGCATGGTATTAAACCTAATTAAGAAAAAGCTATTTTCACGGACATCAAACTAGTTAACTGGGAATATCGCGAAGCAAAGAAACTGTGGTTATGTAATGTTGGTTGCCTAAAATCAACAAAAAACAACACTTTCTGGTCATTACTCAGTGGGTTTATAAGAGTTAATTTTAATTTAAAATTGTGCTTACCAGCAACATAAATATACAATGCACAAGTTGACATATTCCAAAGGTCCATCAATAAGCGCTTAAATACAGAATTTTGACAATTTAAAATGCAAACAATAAGTGCTTCTAAATTGCCAAAGTTTTGTATTTAAACGCTTATTAAGGAACCTTTAGATGTCAACTTGTGCTTTGTTTATTTATGTTGCTGGCAAGCACAATTTGTAGTGTATGAATGTGCTGTTTTTTGTTGATTTTAGGCAATCAACATTACATAACCACAGTTTCTTGGGTATAACGCCACGATAAATAAATCAAAATAAAGATAAAAATATTCCATATTTTAACCAATTTGTCACTTAGCGTGCGGGTTAACTTAAGAAACATAGAAAAGAATACATGTTTATGTTGCTAAGCAATGTGCTACACCTTAGAATAGTGGAAGTGGCCGAAAGGGGAAGGTCCCAAAAAGGAGAAGTGTCTAAAAGTTTAAAATTTGGAGGGCTAACACCTAAACCAGCCACTAGATAAACAAGAGAGTTTTAGGGAAAGTCTACTTTTGATTTTTAACCAAAACAAATAAGATACCCTTGATTTCACAAAACACTGGGACATTGTCAAATTTCTTTTACTAAATTTGGTAATAATTTCTTGATTTCTGAGTCGTAAAATATGGAGAAGCAACAAAACAACCATCATGAATATGATTGAATTATGGAAAAATTAAGGCCACATTTACCAAAAGAAAATTTGACAGCGTCTCAGTGAACTATCGTGGACATGGAATTTAAAACGATCAATTTTTGCATTGTAAATATGGTCAAAATAGTGGCTTAAACATCTCAAGTTTTATGCGAAGTGGACATTAACAAGAAACATTTCTCTGATGTTTTACGAAGATTAGAGCCTTATTGTTATCCTAAAACAAAATTATTTAGAAGGAAAAATCTTCTTACTATTTTTCTCGCCGGTGGCACATTTTACATAATTTAATAAAATACATTTGACGCATTTGTTGTCAAAATAACATTCGATAACTGACATTAAAAACCATTCACAATAGAGTAAAATTCAAAAAATCAAAGGTGGTTGATAAAAAATTGTTTTAAATTCCATATCCACGATAGTATGTTCAATATTAAGAAAAGGGCAAAAAATTAAAAAAATAAAATTACCTGGCACACTAGACGAAACAATCGATGACGTCACGACAGAAGTGGCTCCAACTGGACTTTGCGCATGCGTACTAGTATGTTGAGGCGACTGCAAACTTAAGGAGCCTAAAACGAGCCCTGAGTAACACCCTGAATTCTCCAAAAGAACGTTATTATTACTAGAGCTACTTGGAACCAAATTATACGTTCCCAAATCTTCATGATCATTCGATTCATTATCCAAAAGCGCTAGATCTTCCTCTACCTCTTCGGCTAGGTCCACATCATCCGTCAAGTTGGTATTACTGTTTAAAAGCGCGTCATCCGAAGCGTTGCTAGGAAACGATAAACAATCATCAGTTATTTTAGCGTTAGTAGTCGCCATTTTCAAAATATCTACTTTGGGCCCTTGCGAACTTATGTTGTTATTATTTGTCACGTTGGTAACACTCGAGAGCCTTTGTAAAGTCAAGTAAGACTCCAAAGCTTGTAAATTTAGAGCAGCTGCAGCTGCAGAATTATGCGGAAGCAATGCAGCTTGCTGAAGTGAAGTCATCATAGCGTTTTGAAGTGATAAAGCTACATTTTGTATCGAGCGCTGGATTAGAATGTTTTCCTGCAACATGGCTGCAGTAGCGGCCATATTTGAAGCTTGTGACGCATCGATCTTAAGGGTTGGATCAAGTATCGATTTGGGAACGCTTAAATCGTTGAGTTTTGACGACATGCTTATTTTTGGTGCTGAATCCATACATCTAGTCGTATTAGCGACTTTTTGTGCTATATCGATTGTTTTGGAAGTAGCATCGAGGGTTTTTGAAGTAGCATCGATGGTTTTTGACGTGGTATCGATGATTTTTGAAGTGATATTGTTAGTTTTTGAAGTGATATCGATAGTTTTTGAAGTAGCATCGATGCTATCGTTAGATTTTGTATTTAAATCAAAAGAAGATGTTTTAGGTACGGTATTAAAGTGAAATGTCTCTCCAAATGTTTTACTCATCGATTCGCTTACCTTAATCGATTCTTTAGACACTTCAAACACGGTGTCATCGACTGTTTTTAGCATAGGTGCGTTTTCTTGCAAACGTAACACTGTGTCAATGATTTTCTTGGATGAATCAATGTTTTTAAGCGGTAATACCTTGAGCACGGTTTGCATTAATCGTTTTTGAGGGTTGTGCACCATTTTTATGGTTGTATCGATCATTTTTGATGTCTTAATTGGTTTGGGGGAGTGTTTTTGTTCACTTGGCAGTGGTTTTTGATCCATTTTTAATGTCATTACATTGGTATTTGGGTTGGGACTTACTGTGAGGTACTGTTAAATGTTGTGTACACTTGTAAGCACTTGGTTTTCACTTAGTTTTGCCTGTAGTTATGTTTAGGGGTTCGTTTGTTTAAGTTTATGCACTCGAAAGTCGTGTTTGGTTCACTGTTTGTAGCAGTACCGTCGCGCGACGTGTTGGTTACGTTGGAAGAGTGACTAAGTCAAATAAGCAAACGCAAAGGAGGCTAGGCTATGCTCTCTTGTTTTCACTGCATCACGCCATCTATACTAACGGATTAACTTGAGTACTAAGTACATTAACAAGCGTTGTTGGCTACAAGACGCGTGTTAGACAAAGAAGGATACTGGTACTGCTTATAGTGGATAAACAAGTATATTTGAAAATATTGTGCATGGATATATTTTGTTGTATGGTTTAATATGTTTAGGTAAATGTTTTGATGATGTTTAGGTATTTTTATACAGCGTCTAGTCGGTGAGAAGTTCGTTATTTTGCGATAAATGAGATAAGGTAGGTACCATGTTTTGTAATGGTACCAACAAATACTTCTAAACGTGCTGAATTAATTTTTAATTGTCCCTCTTTGTTAAAAATAATAAAGACTTTTCTGACATCGAACAATATAATATTTTGCACTCAGAGATGGTACCACATTTGTTCTTTATATGATTGTTGTAGGCCAGTTAAAAATTTTGCCAAAACAAAATATGTTTCTTCTCAGTTTTAAATGATGTACAACATTTAATTTAAATTATTAGCATACCTTGGACAATAAATAACATGGTGGTAGGTTGGTAGTACCCGAGGTAGTCTCCCACAAGGGGGCATATTGGAATAAATGAAGGGCAAGTAGCAGGGGGGCAGCGGTAGCCCCCTTAGTGACCTTATATAGTTAAGGCAACTTGTGGATATAATAAATTGCTCAATTACTTCTTTGGCACCACCGGAGAGTTTTCATTAACTCCACAGTCGGTGTGCAGTACTGCTACATTACAATAATAGACATAAGCAAATATACAGGGTGTCCGCGATCAATGTGCTTTTTTTTTAATGGGAGATAGCTGGGAAAAATCCAAGACATTTGGTAAAAACAGTTTTTTGAAAAAGTGCCCCCCTTCGGAAATAACGGCCTTCAAACATGTAGACTAAAAACCCTTAATCGTAAATATTTACTAAACGATTTCACCAACCATCATGATCATCATCATATCATTAAAGGTAATAAAAAGGGTCATTTTAAACCCATCTTGAAATTTGGGGCCCCCTTTAAAATGGATTAAACACTAGTAGTGTAGATAAAAACTGCATGTAATTTCTTTACCCTTAAGAATTTTGTAATTTTATGTATTTTTTTAAATACCCCAATTTAAGTAAAAACATTTTTTTTCACTTGAAATTTCTGAGAAACTGTACCGTTTATGAATAAACTACCAAAAACACCTTTGATGTACCCCATATTTTGCGTTGATTTGACAAAAAACTTACTTCAATGTAGTGACAGTGGTAAGTGACATACAAATTTCAAAAGAAAGTCTAGTCTTATGCAAAAATATGGGGTACATCAAAGGTGTTTTTGGTAGTTTATTCGTAAAAGGTACACTTTCTCAGAAATTTCAAGTGGTAAAAAAGTTGTTACTTAAATTGGGGTATTTAAAAAAATACATAAAATTACAAAATTCTTAAAGGTAAAGAAATTACATGCAGTTTTTATCTACACTACTAGTGTTTAACCCATTTTAAAGGGGGCCCCAAATTTCAAAATGGGTTTAAAATGACCCTTTTTATTACATTTATTGATAGTACAACTTTTATGATGGTTGGTAAAATCGTTTGGTAAATATTTACGATTAAGGGTTTTTAGTCTACATGTTTGAAGGCCGTTATTTCCGAAGGGGGCACATTTTCAAAAAACTGTTTTTACCAAATGTCTTGGATTTTTCCCAGCTATCTCCCATTAAAAGAAAGCATTGATCGCGGACACCCTGTATACTTTTCGCAAAGTTGGAAATTGCAAAATTTGTACTTAATAGTGGCCAAAAAAAGCAACTCAAACACAAAGTAGATGCTCTTTCTTTAGCAGTACCTAGGAACCATTTTTTGATCTAAAATATTCAAAAAAAGCTGATGTTTATATTTTAACATAAATTCTTAGTCCTGTCATTCTGTTGTTACTCTCTTTTATGATTTAGTTTAAGCTATGCAAACCATTTTATGTATCTTGTAGTTTAAAAGTTCTATTATTTATGTGTTATGTTATTATAACTTAGGCACGCATTGAACAGGTCATAAACAATTCATTTTTATGCATGGCATAACACGATGCTTTATGGCATATGCTAAAATGCTAAAATATATTCAAGAGTCTAGCTTAGCCTAGCTGGTACAGTCAAAGAAGTACCACTCACGCATTTATAAGAATAAAGTTGGCGTTAAGAACAAAATTATGCAAGTGCTAAAATTTGTATTTTTTGGGTAAAAACATTCTTGGCATTAAAACAAATTGTTTGCGGAAATTCTATATAATCTTCTTTTCTTATGCCCATGGACAATGTTCATACAGGGTGTCCCAGAATTGGCGCACCACCTGTATGTTACGCTGTTAGGGCATGCCTGGGGATTCCAGGAAAATTGTTAAAAAAAATCCATCTGTTATATGCATTGAGGAAAATGCGAACAAAGTTGGTTAAATTCGGCAACACAGACTAGGAAAATACTACACAGTCTAGGAAAATAAATCTAAAAATTCCATCTATGAGTCTTGATTATACACTTTTGCATCAAATTTTATTGACATTGTTGTCAGCTTATTTCAAGAAAATTTTGTCAAATTAAATTGATTATAAAAATGTTCTTTGACCATTTAAAAGAAGAAAAATTGGTGAAATGGTTTAAGATAGACTGCAGCTTAGTATTAAACCATATTTTTCGTTAATACGTACTGTTGTTTTTAAGGTTTATGCGTTTAAAGTTTTGCACTTTGGAGCCTCATATCTTCTAGGGTGTATGAGATGGATTTTTTTTGACAATTTTCTGTTGATCCCTGGGCATGTCCCAACAACGTACCATACAGGTGGTGCGCCAATTCTGGGACACCCTGTATATTGATAAAGCATCTGCTTCAAGGCCAAAAGAAAAACCCTGGCAAATATAACTCCAATATACTAGGGTCACAATCCAGTTTTATAACGATATGTACAATAAATTGTCAAAATCACAGCAGTGGATTGATATCCAATTTAATGTATTTAAAGTCAGATTATGTATTTCATAAAAACCGCCTTCGAAATTGGTGCTAGGACTGTCTTCTACAATATGTTTAATAGTTTATTCACATAATGGACTAGGTAGTTCATTCCACTTTTATAACATATCATTGCAACTTCCGTGACACGTTCTAAGACGATTAACAGTACTCCAAATCTTCCTCGGCTGATCAAAACCTGGAACCTCTTAAGTGGGATCTTTGATTAATTCCTTATTGGACACATCAACATTTTGGCAATTAAGTTTCTACACATCGGATACTGAAAAGGGGTTGTGTACAAATTTCTCTTGCCATAAGGGCTTCCTCGATTTTACCCCATTGGGGGGCCAACCTCTGCAATTTTAGATTTATAGAAAATTTGTCCAACTCTAATAGGATCTTGTTCCACTATGGACAAGTTAGATAAGTGCAAGAAAGTCTATATTTCTAAAAGAGGACTTCACTAAAAAATTATAAGAATTTATTAGACATTCTTGCACCTTGCATAAACTTTTGCACCGTTTAAAAAAAAATATAGGTAACGCACGCTTATAGCTTTATAAAAATATAACTTAGTTTTTTATCTGGCACCGCCTCGCTGCGCGTTTAACAATAAGAATTTTAATTATTTATAGAGTCTATAAATGGTGTGTAGCAGGCTTGGACAATGACAAGCCTGTGCCCCCCTGGTGGGGCTACCAACTGCGACAGCCCTCTTTAAAGAATTTCAAAATCTGATCATCGATTTTCTAGATAACATCTACAATTGAGAGTCATTCGTGGAGTCATTTATATGTCTGCACGATGATTTAAAAAATTGTATATTGTTAATAATTTTATTATTAAGTCCACATGCGTTGACATTGGATAATAAATCACAAAATATTCTTGCATGTAAATAAATAAGTTTTGTGCTTGGCGCCCGCCGTTTGATTTTGTTGGGACCTAAACTCTGCGTGAACTATACTTGCTGGACCTAGTGACATTTTGTTAAATGTTTAATACAAGCTTTACTTAAAAATATGGCCATTTCTACTAAATCCAAATGAACAGAATGTCCCCGAAACGAGTGCATCTTTTAAGAGGGTAGATAGAGGACAAATAGACAGATACACGGGACATGTCCTAGGCTAGGGGGCACCGCCGCCGTTTAAAAACTACACCCCTTTAAGTCTACTTCACTACAAATACCCAATCCTAAATATCTTACAAATGGTTGGTCGAACCATAATAAAATTGATGAAATAATTAACGGCATTAAAAACATTCCTTTTAAACTTGTTTTGACATTTGTAGCCCCCCTAGAAATGGAGTTACTACTAGTAGAGTGCATAAAGAATGTCGCAACTTTTTTGTTCGTAACAATTTGTAATTTTATTTATTGTTTCTGATAGATGCTTTGTACTGTACCGATTTAAAATAATTAAATAAAATTGTATTCACTATTTTGTGCAAAGCTAGCATTTTATCTGTACTATTTTATCATTGCCTACTGCCACTCAACTAAAATAAGTTTTTTTATCTAAGTTTAAGCAAGATAAGAAGTCCAATAAGACCATTTTTAATTAATTATTTTAAATCGGTACAGTAAACGAAAAGTTTTAAAAAGTTTCTTATTAAACCCATCTACCAGCAACAATAAATAAAATTACAAAATTGTTAGGAACAAAAAGTTACGACAATCTTTATGCACTCTATCGTTGGTAACTCCATTTCAAGGAGGACTACAATTGTCAAACAAGTTTGAAAGGAATGTTTTTATTGACGGTTATGATTCCATCAATTTTTTCATGTTTAGACATCGCATTTCTATGATATTTAGGATCAAGTATTCGTAGTGAAGTAGACTTAAAGGGGTGTAGTTTTTAAACGGCGGTGGTGCCCCCTAGGACATGTAGAGTGTATCTGTTTATTTGTTCGTCCTTTATCTACCCTCTTAAAAGATGCACTCGTTTCGGGTACATCCTGTAGGTATTAAAAGTAATTAAGTAATACAAACACAAAGGTGGCTGAAGAAAGAATTTAATGGCAGTTGTTCTGCGGTAGATTTTTACCCCCTTATGAATATTAGGTACCCGGGTAACACCAGGGAGTCCAAAAGGGCGTTCCGTCATTTAAAAAATGATTTTCAACTTTTAAATTTGACGAAGGTTAATCTGCGCTATCCTTTTTTAAAATCCTTATTCTATTTTGTTATATTATTTATGTATATTTTAATGGTTATAACTCAAAAATGACTGAGGTCGACTTCTAAATGAGGAGCTCCCACATCTGCACAGGTATTCTGATTCTTACATGTCAAGTTTGAAAGATTATTTGTTTCTTACGGTGCAAAACTGGAGTCATTAATTTAAAATGGTATAATTTACATTTTTTCGGTTGCTGTTGTCCGTTTGTTTAAAATGTATTTGGCTACCTATTTTTTTCTTGGAAGACGAAATTTGGTAATGGTTTTTAGCTTCAAAACATACATTATATGTAAAAATTAAAAGGTTCGAGTTATTTACGAAAAATTATCTTTGATTGCAAAATTAAAGGGGAATGTTGCGAAGCATAGAAACTGTGGTTATGTAATGTTGGCTGCCTAAAATCAACAAAAAACAGCACTTTCTGGTCATTGCTCAGTGGGTTTATAAGAGTTAATTTTTATCAAAAATTGTGCTTACCAGCAACATAAATAAACAAAGCACAAGTTGACATATTCCAAAGATTCATCAATAAAGGTTTAAATACAGAATTTTAGCAATTCAAATGCAAAAACGAAGTGCTTCTAAATTGCCAAAATTCTGTATTTAAACGCTTATTGATGGACCTTTAGAATATGTTAACTTGTGCTTTGTTTATTTATGTTGCTGGTAAGCACAATTTTTAATTAAAATTAACTCTTATAAACCCACTGAGCAATGACCAAAAAAATGCTGCTTTTAGTTAATTTTAGTCAACCAACATTACATAACCACAGTTTCTATGCTTCGCGACATTCCCTTTTAAGGTATTATTGTTGAAGTCGAGAATGGATATTATAAAGATCGTTAATATGACTATACCTTAGCACATAATTGTTACACCAAGCTGTATTTGTATGTATAGGTAGTACCTAAGGTTGGTTTGAGAGTGGTGTATGCTAGGCGCCCCCTACTGGGATCTATAGGTGGTGATGAACTCTGGAGATACACTCAACACCACAGTCTATGACCATCAACACTGATTAACGTTGTTTTGTGTTTTCTAATTTAATTTGACATGATGTTGGTTCTATTTTGGAGAATGCTAGTGACGACCCACGTATTTATTTAACACATTTTTTAAGAACTAAAAAGTAGTTAACATTGAAATAGCGCAAATATGCACATTTCTTGAATAGTTCTCCTTTTGCTACTTCTTTCTTTAAGAAAACTGCAAATAGATCAGTTTTTAAGAAGTATTTTCACAATCACAAGCACGATTTATAAAACGTAACTATCACTTTACTTCGGCGTAACTTCACTTCCGCGTAACTTAACAAATTAGATTAATTTATAGATTGTAAAGTTACGTGAAATTGGGAACAGTTATGCACATGTGTCTGAACTCGCGACTTTTGACTGTTTACACCTGGGCGGTAATTACGGAATATCGCTTCGTACGAAACCTAGATAAGAAGATCTAACAGGTTTCGTACGAAGCGATATTCCGTAATCACCACCCTTGACAATAAAGGTGAATATCTCATTTTTGCAAATTTTGCGCATGATCGGCCAAGTCGGCATTCTACTTACAGCTAAATGAATCAGCAAAGTAGCGCTAAAGTGAAGTATAAATTTGCTAATACATTCCCATGTATTTTATTTAATTTTCTGTAAAGTTACGCCGAAGTAAAGCGGAAGTAAAGTGAAAGTAACGTTCTATAAATCGCCCTTCAACGTTGCCGAACTTATGCAACTTTTTTTTTGCATTTATTTAGCATTCCCTAAGAATGCCCCAACAACGTACCATAGCGTTTATGCGTAAATCTTATTCTTTGGTCACTTTGTGTAGGTCAAAGAAATTAGAACATCCCGTAGAAAATACAGGGTGTGGCCCAAATAAGAAAATAAATCACACAGCTGTGCTAGGACTGCCTAATAGGCAAGTAATGAAACACAAAGTGCCCCACTGGCAGGGTAATAAGCCCCCTAGGGGGGCTTTGGCTACCTACATCCATCAATAATACATGATGCTTACTATACTAAAATGGTAACGCAAAAACAATACTTGATGGTGCAGGATGGGATGGTAATGATCTTTGTAGACTTGGTAACGATTTGTTCCAGTGATTTTGACATGTAGTTAGGCTGAAAACAAGATGCTAGCACCCTATGGTGTTTGGTTTGATTAAAATTGGCGTCTGGGGTACTTTAAACAAACTGCATGCTTTAACTTCTTGATAGTACTATCGTGGACGTGGAATTTGAAACGATCAATTTTGGCATTGTAAATATGGTCAAAATAGTGACTTAAACATCTGAAGTTTTATGCGAAGTGGACATTAACAAGAAACATTTCTCTGATGTTTTACAAAGATTAGAGCCTTATTGTTATCCTAAAACAAAATTATTTAAAAAAGGAAATATCTTCTTACTCTTTTCTCACCGGCAGCACATTTTACATAATTTATTTTAATAAAATACATTTGACGCATTTGTTGTCAAAATAACATTCGAAAACTGACATAAAAAAACCCCATTCACAATAGAGTAAAATTCGAAAAATCAAAAGTGGCTGGTAAAAAATCGTTTTAAATTCCATGTCCACGATACCTGGGAGCCAGACCATAGTTTATACTTTTTGCAGAAAACATTCCCAATCGAAAATTAACTGTGCAGATCAAAAGAATCTAGGGGACAACAATTTTTTTTTTAATTTTAGGTTGGTGATTTAAAGTTCAGTTGCTTTTACCATTGCAGTACTTTTTACAATGCTTTTGAATAATTACTATCCATTTTGACAGAAAAAATTAAGTTAATAAAGATGATTTTATTCTAATGCATGATATCGCCCGTCCCAATCTTGCCCTGCTGGTTTTTATTACCGAGAATATTGCAGTTATGCATCCAAAAAGTTATTTGTCCAAGTAATTGCACATAAACGCGATGGTACGCTCTTGGGACATTCTCAGGGACCCCCTGAGAATTGTCAAAAAAAAACATCTGTTATATTTATCGAGAAAAATGCGAACAAATTTGCATAAGTTCGACAACACAGTTTGTAAAATACATCTTAAAAGCTCATCTAGATTCTTGAGGGTCTCATATCTCTAAGGGTATTTGAGATAGATTGTTTTTAACAATTTTCTGGGGCTCTCTAGGCATGCACCAACAACGTACCATTGCGTTAATGCACCATTTTTTGGATACCCTGCATAATTCAGTGTCAACCATAAAGTCATAATTCAGTTATTTACCAAAGTGACTTTTTTAAAAGAACTAAAGAAACACTTTAATCGCTTAATAAAACTGGCGTGTTAAAGGTTTATAAAAAAGCATAAAACCATTTAATAACAACACAATAATGTTTTGAAAGCTGCGTCAAGTTACAATGTTATGTTACAAAAAGTTAATCCTTAAAAAATTACCAACATTTATTAAGTATAAAAGACCTGTTGTCACTGTATGCAGTCTTAAGATGTTTATTACCATAAAAATGGTTAAAAAGAAATATTCTTCTTAAGCCAGAAACCACTATAAATAATACACATTTCATTAGGTCTGTCAAGGTGTCACTAAAGAAGCTACAAATGTTACAAAGTACCCGGCCTTTGTATCCTTTATAATAATATGTTTGCCTTTGAATGGTTCCTTTGGATTGTTGGTTAGAAAAAAGTTCTTTTGATAGAATGTAAAAACACTCCAAATCGGGAGCCCCTATCATGTGCCATTATGTTTTTTGAAGGCCGACACTTGAGTTTTGAGATGATATATTTCTAACACCTGTTTTGAAATGGAGTCCTTTTTTATTATATTTAATAATGTGATTTTTATTTTAAATAATTTTGGGGTTTTTCAGCGGAGAGCCTTTGTGTTTGAATGTGGGATTTTTTACTGGCGTGGTCTTCAAAAATTAAAGATTCATCCAAAGAAAAAGATGGGCGATTCAATTTTTTAGAACTACAAAAAAAATGTTTTAAGGCTGTAGATTCAAATTCATAAATGGGATGTTCTGTGCACTCAAAAGTCATCTTCCTGAATGTCATTTATTTTCGAAAGTTCAACAAAATACGTAAAAATACAGGGTAATACATCAATAACTATGATTAAAAATATTTAGGATTATGTTTGTGATACATAAAAGTGGTACTGAGTTCAAGATATAATAAAAATATGATAAAATAGTACTTTTGGTGTTTTTCTTTCTACATTGAAATCTTTGAACGAGCACATCTGTATTAAGGAAAAACGTAAGTTGCAATTTTTATTTAATCATTTACAAGCTTAAAAAAACCATGGTAAATTAACGTATTATGGTTTGGCATAGACCACCAATGTTTATAAACCAAAAAATGTACCCGTAGTCGAAAAAAAAAAACAAAAATAGGATAATGATTTTTGAAGTAAGATTTTCGATACAAAGAAATAACCGATTTAAATAAAACCATAATACGTTTGTAGCCCTATTTTTGTAGTATTCAAAACTACATTTAGTTTTAATATACGATAGGGCCCTTATGTAGATGTGCTATTTAGTAGAATTGACGGGAGCTCATGACTTATACGAGCTTCTAGGAGCACATATTAGAAGATGTAAATTCAAAACCTTAGTCTTAATGTAAATTTTTATTAAATTTAATTTAGTAAATAAATTGACGCCACACCATAACCAAATAAAATTTGTCGGCAAAAATAAAAGGCTTCTTAGGATGTCAATATTGGGATATAACTTCCTGTAAGTTGGTCACACTGTCTATATTATATTACTCAGGTAAACCACTTAAAACAATACTTTTATTTACTTTAAAAACATTTTGAATATGTATTTACAATCTTTATCATTAAACGATAAGAAAGTATGATGAAGTGTTAAAATTTTAAATATGCAGACCAGTACACTGGGGGATAGTTACCCATTAAAAAAGGAGTTTTTTTTTTAAAGGGGTTGCTCATTTTAAAATAAATTAAAAAAGAAGTTTTGATTGCAAATTAATATCGTCTCCAAAAAGTGCAATAACAATGAAGTCCCAAATTCCAAAATAGGTCCAACAGTATTAATTGTACAAATTTCATTACATTTTATGAATTGTTTGACACATCACCAAACAGCCAAGTTGATTAAAAAACGCTTGTGTGATAATTCAAATAAACAATAATAAAAGAAAAGTACAAAAAACACAAATAAATTTGTGGTATACTCATAGTCAGGCAGGGCAGGTTATGATCATATATTAGCCTCGGGTTGATCAGGGCGCCCCCTGCTGGGAAATGCAATGACCATATACCTACCTCTAGCCCCTTTCTTAATAAAGCCCAAGACGATAAAAAACACTCATTCCAAAATCATTACAACACAACCTCTTCTTAATAATTAAAAAAAAGGCTTTAAAAAACAAACAACTCGAGCCTAATAGAACTTTATTTTGTAAATTATTATTCACTTTTATTGCTGACCAAAGCGATACCGTTAGCGAGTAGCCAAACTAATTTTTGTGACGTCACAACACTGGACCTTCTAGAAAAAAAGGTCTCCAGGATTCAAAAAAATAAACATGAGAGTGCGCCGGCCTGATAAAATGAAGTATGCCTTGCTACGAATCACTTTTTGTCTGCCAAAAAAACGTGAAATTTCTCTTGTTGGAATTCTCAATTGTGCATAATAAAGTAACAGTAAGCAGGTTTTTGTTTCATACAACTGTGTAGTAGAAAATAAGTTTAAAAAATATATCTTGTTATTGGGGGGATGCCCAGAAAATTGTTGAATAAAATCTCATATACCCTTGGAGATATGAGGTATCAAAGTGCAAAACTTCGAACGCTCATACTTTAAAGATAACAGCACATATTAACGAAAAAAATGGTTAAAATGCAAAGCTACAGTCTATCTTAAACCATTCCACCATTTGTTTATCTTTTAAATGATCGAATTACATTTTTATAATCAATTTAATTTTACAAAATTTTCATGAAATGAGGCTGACAACAACGTCAATAAAATCTAATGCAAAAGTGTATAATCAAGACTCATATGCAAATTTGTTCGCATTTCCCTCAATAAATATAACAGCTGGATTTTTTTTAACAATTTTTCTGGAATTCTTCGGTACCATTGCGTTTATGCCCCAATTTTTGGACACCCTGTAAGCGCAACAGTGTTCTATTGACCATCTTTTTAAAGATTGTATACAACCTCTTATGTGTAAAACTATCATCAATACCATAAGTTATCTTCCACATTATATTATCATACAATGGGCATACAATATAGCACAATATTAGCGTTGTCACCGAGGGGATAACCACTCTAAAATACTTTGTACCAAATTATGTAGAGGTATCTAAAAACAGGTCAAATTCGGGTTATACGTTATTTTTGGCAAACTAAATTTTTGGTAGTACAAATTCTGGAGATGGAATTGCCCCTCGAATGTCACGGTCAAGTACAAACCCAGCTAAGAGATGATAGTTTCTTTCTTCAGTTTCTTTAAACCTTTCTTCAAAACCGACCTTTTGTGTTGGCACAATGACAGATCGAATATTTAAGGACGCATCTAAAAAAGATTAATCTTTTGATATGGGCAATTTTGACAGTTCTCAAGATGACCCTCGATTTTTCACGCATTATTGGTGCGATATGTTTTGATCTTTTGTGTCTTTTTTTATTGTTTACATTAACGTTTTGCGTTCATACAGTGTGTCTAAAAAATGGAGCATAAACGCGATGGTACGTTGTTGGGGCATGTCTGGGGAGCCCCAGAAAATTGTTAAAAAAAATCTATCTCATATACCCTCGGAGATATGTTGCCCCAAAGTGCGTAACTTTAAACGCTAATATCTTGAAGATAACAGCACATATTAATGAAATACATATTAATACAAAACTACAGTCTATCTTAAATAATTTTACCATTTGTTTATTTTTTAAATGGTCGAATTACATTTTTATAATGAATTTAATTTTACAAAATTTTCATGAAATAAAGCTGACAACAACGTCAATAAAATCTAATGCAAAAGTGTATGATCAAGACTCATAGATGGAATTTTTAGATGTATTTTCCTAGACTGTGTTGCCGAATTTATGCAACTTTGTTTGAATTTTTCTCGATGAATATAACAGATGGATTTTTTTTTATAAATTTTTAGGGATCCCTGAGAATGCCCCAAGAGCGTACCAGAGCGTTTATGCACCATTTTTTGGACACCCTGTATAATAAGACAATCTAAAAGATACTTACTAAAAGAGTGGTTCTGCAACAGAATGGTATAATGTGATAGTGATATGAACAAAAGTAATAAAATCGTATAAAAATGTGTGGAATTGTACATTGAACATGAAACCACCGGGAGTGCGATAAAACATTTGTCATACACTCGGTATTTTACACCCGGTATTGCTCCTTAACATGCTAACCTTACTACATACATATTACCAATTGACGTCTTTATTTTTTTATCATTTTTGCCACAAGCGAGTTACACCATTTTTTTAAATACCGATTAAGGCGAAGATAATGTGAGAACATTTATTCAGGAAGCTAAATCCACAAAATGCACACTAATAAGAGTTTAGGGTTATCGTGGTAGCCCCTTAAAAAGCCCCCTTTAGTTTTGAAACATTAGATCACGATAAATCTGCACCAAATTTTACAAATAGGTGCTAAATAAGATTTTAAAAGATATTTTGAAAAATCAGTTTTCTAAAAAAATTCCTTCTTTCCCTAAATGGCTCCCGGAGAGTAATTCTTAAGGCCGATTTATAGAACGTTACTTTCACTTTACTTCCGCTTGACTTCGGCGTAACTTTACAGAAAATTTAATAAAATACATGGGAATGTATTAGCAAATTTATACTTCACTTTAGCGCTACTTTGCTGATTCATTTAACTGTAAGTAGTACTGTCAAAAGCCGAGCTTGGCCAATCATGCGCAAAATTTGCAAAAATGAGATATTCACCCTTATTGTCAAGGGTGGTGATTACGGAATATCGCTTCGTATGAAATCTGCTGATCTTCTTATGTAGGTTTAGTACGAAGCGATATTCCGTAATTACGGCCCAGGTGTAAATAGTCAAAAGACGCGTTCAGACACTTGCGCATACCTGTTCCCAATTTCACGTAACTTTACAATCTATAAATTAAGCAAATTTGTTAAGTTACGCGGAAGTGAAGTAACGCCGAAGTAAAGTGAAAGTAACGTTCTATAAATCGCCCTTTAATAATGTAGGATTTACACCAAACTTTTATTTGAGGATTTTAATGGACCAACTCGATAATACCTTCCAAATTCCGACTATGCACTCCGGTAACAACATTGGTGTTTTAACATCGCGAAATATTTACACACAAACATTTTAGCACAATGATAAAGCACAGTGCGTGTATAAGGATCCATTTTCATAATGATTATTCCTCTTTCGAGTTTCGTTTTTAAATAAGATAAATACAACTTTATTCACCTTATATTGGTACCAGCATGTCTCTCTTTAAATTTAGCAGTATTGCTTCTTTTGTTTATTATTATTATTATCACGCAATATGAGAAATTTGACATATGTTTGCAGATAAAAGCTTCTTTTTGCAATCAACTCACGCGGGAGACTAATAACATTTTTTTTGTTGATGGCTGCTAAAATTAAACGAAATTATCAAGGATATTTTAAAGCCCTTCGGGAGGTACTTACTGCAACATTTAAAGGGCGATTTATAGAACGATACTTTCACTTTACTTCGGCGTAACTTCACTTCCGCGTAACTTAACAAATTTGCTTAATTTATAGATTGAAAGTTACGCGAAATTGGGAACAGGTATACGCATGTGTCTGAACTTGCGACTTCTGACTAGTTACACCTGGGCGGTAATTACGGAATATTATTACCTACATAAGAAGACCAGCAGGTTTCTTACGAAGCGATATTCCGTAATCACCACCCTTGACAATAAGGGTGAATATCTCATTTTTGCAAATTTTGCGCATTATCGGCCAAGCTCGGCTTTTGACAGTACTACTTACAGCTTAATGAATCAGCAAAGTAGCGCTAAAGTGAAGTATAAATTTGCTAATACATTCCCATGTATTTTATTTAATTTTCTGTAAAGTTACGTCGAAGTAAAGAGGAAGTAAAGTGAAAGTAACGTTCTATAAATCGGCCTTTACTATCCGTTTTTATTTCCCAGATATTCTAAAAGATGGAACTTTTATAATTAGCAGTACCGGTAAGTGAAAATTTAAAATATTTTTTTAAGTACATAAGAAAATTTCTTAAGCAATTCTTAAAATGTTGATGACGCAGCCACTGGTTAATGATTGACTTAATTTAGTGATGGTTAGTGATGGATAGCATGATGAGTTGATGGGTCCAAGAATGGGTCTAAAATGATTTTCAGCTGTCGAAGCATACCTGACAGTTTATCGCCTCGAGTTATTATACCATTAAAATGTTTTATAGGTACTGTTAAAATAGTACATTAAAATAGAGGATGTCCAAGAAATGGCGCATAAACGCGATGGTACGCCCTTGGGGCCTCGGGGCATTTACAGGGATCCCTAGAAAATTGTCAAAAAAAATTCATCAAGAAAAATGCGAACAAAGTTACATTAATTCGGCAACACAGTCTAAGAAAATACATCTAAAAATCCCATCTATAAGTCTAAAAATCCCATCTATGAGTCTTGATCATACACTTTTGCATTTTTTATTGACGTTGTTGTCAGCTTCATTTTATGAAAATTTTGTAAAATTAAATTGATTATAAAAATGTAATTCGACCATTTAATAAATAAACAAATGGTTGAATGGTTTAAGATATACTGTAGCTTTGAATTTATCCATTTGTTTCCTTAATACGTGCTGTCATATTCAAGATATAAGCATTTAAAGTTTCGCATTTTGGGGCAACATATCTCCGATGGTATTTGAGATAGATTTTTTTTAATAATTTTCTGGGGCTCCCTGGACATGCCCCAACAACGTACCATCGCGTTTATGCGCCATTTTTTGAACACCCTGTATAGAGTGTTGGAAAATGAACCGCGCTGCGGAAAATTTTCCAATGAACAAGTGATAAAAAACGCCTTATAAATAAGAGAGTTTTTCATACCACTTTTTAAATTTGCTTTATTTAATCTATTTAAAAACACTTTCAATTTGAATTAAAAAGTCTTAACTCTAAATTTCATTTTTATTGGAATGGCAACATTGACATTTTGAAGTAAAAAGTAAATTTATGTCAGACATATTAAATAATGGCATTTGTAAACTTTACTCACTTAATACTAAATGAATAGGCGTTTTTGAGAAAATGTAACCGTTGATATCGTTTCTCCAATTCTTCTAGTTATTCCCTCCACAAAAATACTATGTCCCCCGATAGTTTATAATAGTAAAATTTGTAAATAAAAAGTACCTTTCAAGGAAAGAATTCATCTTTATGCATCAGGAAAAGCAACCTAATAAAATAAAATTTTGGGTTTAGTAATAAAGCAATTCAGCAACCTTTAAAAAACAAATCTCGGGTTTCATAATGTGCTTATTATAGAACGCAAATATAAAAAAGAAAAGTTTATTTTCCGAAATTTTCATTCTCAGATTTATTTGTATTGTTACGCCACTGTTACGTTTTCAATGTCTAACCCTCTCGTTCTTAATTAAACATTCTTCAGTAAGCATTACTCATTAATAAATAAAATTAAATAAATTTCAAAACCCACCAAAAAAAAATTTAAATAATGAACCAAAGTTAATAAACCGAAAAATAATGAATTTTAACTAGCCGCTTGACTAACCCGTCTGCATTCTGTGCAACTAAAGACCCAACTTTTAGATTTATAAACAAAAAACGAGAAAAGAAGAACTATTATAACATCATATAAAATAATAAGAAGCCTGATAATTAGCTGGTGAATACATAAATTAATTTTAAATGTCAACAAGAAGGCGCCGTTTTCAAAAAATAAAACCCATTTCTTGTAAATAAAACTGTATCATTAAAAGTAAGTTATGGGTCGCAGGGACATTTCCATGGTAATATTTAAACTATATTAAAGTTGTTTTTTGTGAAGATTGCCTCTGTTAACTTATACGGACTTAAAATCCATAATTGACTATCTTAAGACTAACCAAGGGCGTTTATAAATTTAAGTACCACCAATACAATAATATATTTTTTTCACATTTAACTGTTTGTAAGATTCGTTGAATTAAAGTCAATTAAATTGCCTCAGATCAAAATCTCTGTTCACCGAATCCGAAACGATCATTGATTATAACCGCTTGTCAAATTCTAATACCTTTTTGTTTTAGTTCCGCTTGAGTTGTTCAAAAATTCGCAGTAATTAATCCACAGAAATTCCTTCGCATTTTGCAATTTTCCCATATCTAACAGATGACGTTTTTCATTAAGTAGGTAGTTCTGGGTTCATTAAGAGAATATACTGATTAATTGTGATGAAGATGCCCTAAGGAAATAGATTGCGATTGCGGTAGGCCATCAGGGCGTATCAAATGCTTGCACCTAATAAAGAAGGACAGCCCTATTTCAATCGTACGTCACTTGTTTTGCCCTTAATTCGCTACGCTAACTTGATTTCAGAGAGAAGCCCTTACGACAAGAGGAATTCGTACACGATTCCTTTTTAGTATCCGATGTGTGGAAACTTAATTGCCAAAATGTTGATGTGTCCAATAAGGAATTAAACAAAGGTCCCACTCAAGAGGTTCCAGGTTTTGATCAGCCGAGGAAGATTTGGAGTACTGTTAATCGTCCAAGAACGTGCGGTCACCGCGGACGTTGCAATGATATGTTATATAAGTGGAATACACTACCTAGTCCATTATATGAAGAAAATATTAAACATATTGTAGAGGACTGTCCAAACAACAATTTTGAAGGCTGTTTTTATGAAATACATAATCTGACTTCTAGTGCATTAAATTGAATATCAACCCTGAAACCTCAGTAATTTTGGAAATTTATTGTACCTTGTGATAAAACTGGATTGTGACCCTGGTATGCTGGAGTTATTATTCCTATTGCTTTTTCTCTGGATTGAAGCAGATGCTTTATTACTAAAGTACATTTTTTGGAATTTTACTGTGGATCCTTAAGAATGCCCCAACAACGTACCATAATTCTGGTTTATTATACTCTTCGCAGACAAAGTCGAAGAGTATTATAAATTCGATCGGACCAAACCTAAAATCGTTATTTTTCGTCGTAGAGCAAAAATTCTTGCAGATTCGTGCGTTTCATCGAATTTTGAACAACTTTCAAAAAATCCGTCCGTCTGTATGTCACACTTTCTTGTGCGCACGATATCTCAAGAACGCAAATTCCAATCATGTTCAAACTTTCTGGAAAAATCATTTTTCACAAAAGGAAGAACTCTATTGTTTTTGAAAAAAATCGGGTAATCATAAAACTGTTAAAATCGATTTTCAAAGTTAAAAAAAATTATAACGAAGTTATTATTAAATTAATATAAAAACTATTTCAAACTAAATTAAATATTGGTAAAACCTATCAAAATTCATCAACTTTTTTTTCATAACTCTACGCGTTAATGAGAAAAAGCAATTAATAAAAGCTAAAAATGTACTTAGAATGGGACTTTATGCGTCGTTTAGAATGAAAACAAAAGAAAAACGTAGCAGTCCTTTAAATAATATAAAACGCGTATAATTGATCTTAATTCACATAGCCTCGGTAGCTCTGTGGGTAGATTTCTGCCTCTCAGCCGGACTGCTCGGGTTCGAGTCCCAAGAGCCGCAAAACTTTTTTTAATCCTTTTTTTGCTATAAAACTATTTTTTTTTTAAATTTTATTACTGCGAAGAGTATCTAATAAAATATGCATACATTATATAAAAAACATGCCTTGAATCCAATAAATCTGCAAAGAGTAACTTCTAACCCACTCAAAGATCTAACCCATTTCTTGTTTTTAAAACTTGTGCCTAATTTTTAAAGTACAACAGGACCTTTATACATTTGTGGTCCTTAAAAAAAGTGATGACATTTGTCTAAAGAATCACCCATCCTTTGAAAAAACTCCTAATTTGGAACATATGGTCCAACATCTTAGTACCTCAGTACCTCTTCGTATGGTAATAATGTAAAAGTAATAAAGTATGCATTATTACAATAAATCATTGTGTTGACAAGAGAGAGAGCTAAGTTAAGGCTGGTTGTATAAAGCCAGCCGCGGACCGATGGCAGGTCACAGTTCACCATGAGGTCAGACACCTGTCCTGAAGCTCTGCCCCCCTTTGTCCTCTCTTCCCCTTTAACTTTGCTGAATCTGCACCACCTACGTACAATACGACTATTTAGGTATCTGAGACATTTTGCAGTTTTGCTTAAACCGAATCTGGTACTTAAATGGTTCCAACGCTTTTAGTTTTGTTGCTATGAGGTTTTAAAGGCAACTTCAAACGCGTTACCTCATTTTTTCAAAGCGATCTAATTGGCAAAAAAATTCTTCTACATATAATTACATCCATACATATAAAATCGCACAAGCCCATAACTTCCTACTTATACAGAGTGTCTAAAAAATGGCTCATAAACGCGACGCTATGTTAGTGGGGCATGTCTAGGGATCACTAGAATGAAAATAACAGCTCATTAACGAAAAAAATGGCTAAATACAAAGCTACAGTTTATCTTAAACCATTTTCATCATTTGTTTATTTTTTAAATGGTCAAATTACATTTTAATAATCAAGAAAATTTTACAAAATTTGCATGAAATGAAGCAATGTCAATAAAATCTAATGCAAAAGTGTATAATCAAGACTCATAGATGGGATTTTTAGATGTATTTTCCTAGACTGTGTTGCCGAATTTATACAACTTTGTTCGCATTTTTCTCGATGAATATAACAGATGGATTTTTTTTGACAATTTTCTAGGGATCGCTGAGAATGCCCCAAGAGCGTACCATCGCGTTTATGCGCCATTTTTTGGACACCCTGTATACAGGTATCCAAAATTTGGCGCATAATCGCGGTACGTTGTTGAAGCATGCCATGGAATTTTTGGAAAATTGTTAAAAAAATTCATCTGTTTCTGTTATGTTCGTTGAGGAAAATGAGAACAAAGTTGCATAAATTCGGCAACACAGTCTAGTAAAATTCATCTAAAAATCCCATATATGAGTCTTGATCATACACTTTTGCATTAGATTTTATTGACAGTGTTGTCAGCTTCATCTCATGAAAATTTTGTAAAACTAAATTAATTATAAAAATGTAATTCGACTATTTAAAAGATAAGCAAATGGTGAAAGGGTTTAAGATAGACTGTAGCTTTGTATTACACCATATTCTTCGTTAATATGTGCTGTTATATTCCAGCTATAATCGTTTATGCGCCATTTTTTGGACACCTTGTATACCTACGTAATTTTACATAATTGGTCAGTATTTGGAGTATAGATGTTTGCAAAGTTTCATTTTTTACTATTAATTGGATTTAACAAACTAACTAAACTTAAAACACAAAAGCCTTACAACTCTAAAAACTCACACCCTACACCAATTTAGCTAAAAATTCATAAAACATGTGGTATTGATAATAATACCTACAAATCTTTCCTTGTATCTGAGGAAAACCGCGCTTGGGGGTCTCATAATATAAGATACAATTTTCTGGAAATCCCTAAGCATGCCCCAACAAAGTACCAAAGCCGAGACCAAAGCTGTGTTTCCCCAATTTTGGGACATCCATTACAAATTTTATAAAACTGGCTGGCTGAAAATGGCGAAGGCGCCGGAAAAACATGCGTAAGTGTTAATTTTTTACAGGCAAAATTGTCTATTTAAAAACCTTTAATTATAATAATTTTAAAAACAAAATATCACTAGCAAGATCAAGTACTATCCGCTTTCATGAGGTGCCAAAGCTCATAATATGCAATCTTTATACCAAAGTACCTACCAACTTTACCCAAAGAATTATTATTTGCAAAATCTATACTTATTGCAGTGCAGTCTATAAGCGATAGTTTATCGTAGAAGGAGGTATGGTTGGGTCGTTGTTAAGGAAGGAGAGGACGGCGTGCATAACACGCGTTATGAAAGGTGTAATTATCTCGGGCCCAACGGCGGATTTGGGATTTGTTCTCACGCTTTTGCTCAAGGAATTAGTCATATTATAGCAAGGTATAACATAGTATACCAACCATACCTTCCTTCGGAGCTTGCTAACCCAGATATACAACCACCCACCTATACCTTTTCATGCCTATGCAATTCTTTTACAATACTCTGTGTACTTTCAGTACCTTATTTATACGTTTTGCAACTTTTAGACACACGACCTTAGTATACTAAGGCGTCTAAAGCTTGATTTAGAGATCAATTAACTTAACTCAACGCCACTCAAAGCTACTTTACTCCACTTAACTTGACTTGACTAAATTAAGGCATTTATAGTATAAATTTATACGTTAGTTAACCACAAGAAAATTTAGTAAACGCCATCTATCGGTAAATGTTAGAATCGTCTTATTTCTGTAAATATACAGAAATTTATATGAAATTCTTCGATAATCTTTGTAATTTTAAAAATTTGGTCTAGTAGCCGATAGATGGCTCTGTGAAGAGGCTTACTTAACATAAAATTAGATGAAATTTACCAAAATTAAGAAATAGAACCTTAAGTAAACGTCAAGTTAAGTTAATTGGATCTGTAAATGCGATTTCATCTTTCGTATAATTTATTTCAGTCGCGCTACGTTAATTATAAGTGAAGTTAAGTTAATTCATCTATAATTCAAGCTTAAATGGTTTTTTTGTAATTTTCCCCTTTTTAAAATTGCGTCTTTAAAAATTTTATTATTAGGTAAATTACCTATTTTAATATCTAACAAAAACCCACATTTTTTATAATATTTGCTCTATGGGTACTCAATTATCAGATCTGGAAAGGTCTTACGACAATAAGAATTTGTACACGACCATTTTTAGCATCCAATGTGTGAAAACTTAATTGGCAAAATGTTGATGTCTCCAATAAGGAATTAACCCAAGATCCCACTCAAGAGGTTCCCGGTTTTGATCAGCCGAGGAAGATTTGTAGTACTATCGTGGACATGGAATTTAAAACGATTTTCTATCAACCACCTTTAATTTTTTGAATTCTACTCTATCGTGAATGTGGTTTTTTATGTCAGTTTTCGAATGTTATTTTGACAACAAATGCAAATATGAATCTTTGTCCGCAAAATATAAACAAAAATGTACTTAAGGTCGGTGGTACGATGTTATTAATTGTAGAGCTTATACAAAGTAAAAAAACCGTAAGTGACAAATCAATGCAGTTTGCATTGATAAACTAAGAGAAAAAAGCGTATGTTTATACTTCGACTGAGTTCGACATCATCCTTGTACATGAACGGTTTTTTTGCTTAGTAATGGTACTTACGGCTTTTTTACTTGCAAAATTGATGACGTAGTCCCTTACGGTTTATTTGATTCATGTTTTTTTCATACATTTAAACAAAAAATTAATTTTTTTTTCAATGAAATTAAAAGGCAATGCCTAAGGTGCCAAAAATGGAAAAAACTTAAATTTGTAAAATTGGGACTCACGGTCTTCTTTCTTTGGACGGGACAGTTCTTAAGTTTGTGTAGTTAATGGCAAACAATGAAAAACACGATAATTATAACTTATAATATCGATACCTGATAGATTGACCGACCGTCGGAATCGAGCCAACTCACCTTGCAAAACCGTTGAAGAATCCAAAGCTCACTGTCTGCTTCTCGTGAATCGCTGCACACATATTTTAGGGAATGTGTACTTTACTGAATACATGGGAACACATTCCGAAATTCCAGCACGTAGTAACTGCGATCCGTACTTTATTCTTAACGCGTATAAATAGTGGTGGCTGGTAATTTTTTGCCTGATCACGGACCAGGGACCAATTTGCGTTACACCCTCCTTAATTGTGCCGATTATTACTCATTATCTTCAGACTGCTGACTGACGTCTAAAAATACGGTTTTTATGGGTGTAATTTACGCGTTTTGGAATGTGAGTTTGGACCCTTAGAAGACAAAGTCGAAAGGGAAATGTTTACAATTAGTTTTTGAATGTTTAGATTTTTGAATTATTAATTAATTTGACATTTTGCTCAAGAGTGATTGGTGAATGTCTAACAAAAAATACTCCCTTAAGCATTTAAGTCAAAAGTGACCTGTTGCCTGTGAACTCTTCTCCTTGCATGGTGATAATTTAACCCAAGTCTTCCTCTTAAATTTTAACATCAAACAGTCCCCTTTGGCTTACTAATTTAAGACCGAAGTTCAAAGTTTCAAAGTCTAAAGCTCTAACATAACACGACTTATGATGTTACTAGAGTCTGTTAATATAAGAGAGAGACAAGACAAGAATTTGTAATAAGAATACGTATCCATTTCTCTACCCTGACAAATGATTATTATTGTGTTACATTTCCTTAAATATGTATTAGTTAGGAACCATACGAGAGTTGTTTTTTATGTTTGCATATACATAGACAAATAGGGGGCCCCACCAACGGCACCACAAGTGCCAAACAAACCCTTCAAGTTTATTAAGACTATACCTAAAGTTTTGTTAAGATACGACAAGTGGTTTCGCCACAGTACATTTTTTAGTTAACCTTGCGAGCTGCAAGGAAACGTATACCTCTTTTTGGCTTAGTCTTTACATAAAACTCCCTAGAAGCTTATGGTAGGTTATTTTCATTTTTTTTATGTAAATTCATAATTGGTCATCATTCGCGGTTTTGTATGCGATTTATGAAATTCCACTGCCGAACAGACTCAAAATTTTGGGTCACTAATTAAAGCCAGTCTACTGTTGTGCCTCCCTGAAAAATTGGGCTGTCCAACAAGAAGTATTTTTTTTTACATTCACTGTTTATGTAGGATTTTTGGAATTGGAGTCATCTAAATGCCTTGATGGAATGTCCTAAACTTGCAGTGTCATTTGCGCATTAAAGAATGCATTTAAAATGTCCAATAATTAATTTGCAACATTTCACAGTTCTTTGGATTAAGCCTTTATACGAATCAAATTTTTAGAGCTTAAAATTACTTTAATTATAGGCGACAGAATTACCGAAAGTTTTACCAGGTACTATCGTGGACATGGAATTTAAAACGATCAATTTTTGCATTGTAAATATGGTCAAAATAGTGGCTTAAACATCTCAAGTTTTATGCGAAGTGGACATTAACAAGAAACATTTCTCTGATGTTTTACGAAGATTGGAGCCTTATTGTTATCCTAAAACAAAATTATTTAAAAAAGGAAATATCTTCTTACTATTTTTCTCGCTGGCAGCACATTTTACATAATTTATTTTAATAAAATACATTTGACGCATTTGTTGTTAAAATAACATTTGAAAACTGACATAAAAAACCCTATTCACAATTGAGTAAAATTCAAAAAATCAAAGGTGGCTGATAAAAAAATTGTTTTAAATTCCATGTCCACGATAGTACTGTCAGAATGTTAATGTAAGATAGCAAGAGAAAAAAGATAGTCTCTTATCTCTCCAATGTATCCTACAATCTCTAAAGACAAAACATGGTCTCATGGATGTTATGAATCCATAGGTTTCATGGAAACATTTCCTGAATTATGCCTCATAGCTCCAGGATATGCAGCAGGATCTCACATAGTACCTGCTGCAGTACCCACTGCATCTAACATGTTACTTAAGAACTATAAATGATGGACCACCTGTTTAAATAATTCATTTTGTTGTTTTTTTTTTGTGTTGGTTCGGCCACTGCGGTATTTACGAGTCAAGAGGAGGAATGTAAATTATGCATTCTGTTCTGCATTCTTATGATTATTTCCATCTACTGTAGCCCGACCATATGTACCTTAAATTCTGTTATCTATTTCTCTGAAATAAGACATGTTTATTATCAAAGGTGGGTGGGTGTTGACATTTTAAAATGTTTGGGATTCGTTTTGCTTACAATAGGTATTTATTACTTTTACGATGATCATTGTAAAAAATTTTTAAATATGCACCTAATAAGAAAACCTTTTAATTGAATGTCGAATCTAATTCTTGTTTTTAAAATTCAAAGATCCTTTAAAAACACTTTTTTGTCAGGTCGCCATTACCTTTTAATAAAGCTAGATAGAATTCAAACATAGCGCCCCCTGACATTAGAAAAAATCATGGGGCTAAAAGAGAACGGGACAAGAAACATTTTGAGTTGGACAAATTTCCTATAAACCTATATTTGCAGACGTGGCCCCCCAACCGGTTAAAATCGAAAAAGCCCTTATGGCAAGAGGAATTTGTACACGACCCCCTTTCAGTATCCGATGTGTGGAAACTTAATTACCAAAATGTTGATGTGTCCAATAAGAAATTAATCAAAGATCCCACTCAAGAGGTTCCAGGTTTTGATCAGTCGAGGAAGATTTGGAGTATTGTTAATCGTCTTAGAACGTGCGGTCACGGACGTTGCAATGATATTTTATATACGTAGAAGGTGGTACCTAGTTCATTATTAAAGAAACTATTAAACATTTTGTAGAGGACTGTCCAAACACCAATTTTGAAGGCGGTTTTTATGAAATACACAATCTGACTCCAAAAGCATTAAATTGGAAATCAACCCTGAAACCTCTGTAATTTTGGCAATTTATTGTATCTTGTAATAAAACTGGATTGTAACCCTGGTATGCTGGAGTTACTTTTCTGGTTTTTCCTCTGGCTTTGAAGCAGATGCTTTATCCGTAAGAACATTGTCCATGGGCATCCCAAAAAACAACAGTACTCTCACTTTTTATACTCCTCGCAGACAAAGTCGAAAACGAGGAGTATATTGTGATTGTTTTGAAAATTCTAAAATCGTCAAAAATCGTCGTAGAGCAAAAATTCTTGCATATTCGTGCGTTTCATCGAATTTTGAACAACTTTCAAAAAATCCGTCCGTCCGTCCGTCCGTCCGTCCGTCCGTCTGTCACGTTTTTTGTAAACACGATAACTTAAGAACGAAAAGCGCAATCGTGTTCAAATTTGCAGGAAAAATTGTTCTCATTAATATCTTGGTTGGGATTGTTATTGGAAAAAATCGGATAATAACAAGGGGGGTAGCGGGGGCCCCAAACTGGTAAAAAATTCATATTTCAGTTGTTATAAATTTAAGAAAAAAAAAATTTTCGTAATATGAAAGCCCTTTCAACTTTTTACAAAAATTGTTTAAAAACTTTTTTGATCCGACCCCCTATTAGCCCCCCAATAAAAAAAAACGCCTTATTTTTGTTATTATTTGATTTACTAAAAAAATTTCTTATAAAAAATTAAAGAAAATTTAATTCTGTATCAAAAATAATTTTTTGTAATTTTTTTTGTTAAGTTATTAGGGCATAAAACGCTAAAAGAAAGGTTTTTAGTAATAAAAAAGTTCTAAGTCCCTTAAGTCTTGCCTTTGGTCTAGGAGGCTTTGCAAAAACATTCAAAACACAGCAGCATCTTTCTAAAGTCAAATTAAATCTTAAACATCAGTGGCAGAATTCATATTTATGCTCTTCGCTAATAAATATTTTTTTTTGCGAAAGAGAGTTAATAGTTTCATCTCTTCGCAGATTATATTTAAATAAAAAAAATGTTTCTTTTATAAAATATTGTAATTACTTAATTACTGCGAGGAGTATCCTATTAAATGTCGGCATTTTATAATAAACCTAACCCACTCAATGATCTAACACATATCTAGTTTT
This sequence comes from Cartodere bifasciata, assembly GCA_963920755.1. Lineage (NCBI taxonomy): Eukaryota > Metazoa > Arthropoda > Insecta > Coleoptera > Latridiidae > Cartodere > Cartodere bifasciata. The sequence continues at coordinate 652,425 of OY987198.1, forward strand.
AATTGTTAACAACTTTTTTCTATTATTAAATGTTCATATTTGTCACATACAGAAAACTCGACTTGTCAAAAACAAACGAATAAGATAAGTATAATCCCATTAAAGATCAAATTTAAGGTACTCAGAAAAGAAGTTAATTTTGTAAATTCCTGACATGCCTCCTTGATATTATTTTTAACAGCTTTAACAAACGATTTGTCGAGACATTTAAAGCAATATAAGAAACCCTTATTTAAAATGATATCAAAGAGTAATTTGTAGTGGAAGTCCTTAGCCCATGGCGCCATATCTTACCCCATAATTAAGGGGGCAACCTGAGCAACATTGATGTTATTTGATACATTTTAACATTTTGGTAAATTACCTGGTATTCTTTCTACTCTAGTCCAACCTTCTCTAACATAGTCAACATAAACCGCAAATAAATATAGGTATAAGCCAAACTGTGCTGGCGAGCTACTCCACAATTATATTTAGGGTTTATTATAGCTAAAGAAAAAGCATATTATTTAATATTTAGTTCGGGGCTGGACCAAAACCAAGCTCAAACACAAAATTATATACACTGGTTAATTAGTTTTTGACTTCTAAACGTAAAGAACGGTTATTAGTGGCAAATATTTTGCTGACTAAATTTTAGGAATTGCTACATTGATGTCGGGTTAGCACGAAATTTAATAACTGAAACATTTTAAAGGTTACTGAAACTATAAATTTGGGCTACCTAAAAGGCAAATCAAAAATTAATTTCTTTTTTTTTTTCGCTTTTTAAAATTGGTAGAATTTTAAAAAAATTTAAAATTTAAAACTTTTTTTCTCCCTGATATTATATGTTTATAAAACTTATTGTATGGATTACTTTTTTGATGTAGAATACGGAACTACATTTTGATTTTTTTAAAAAGCGTTTAATGGGGAATGTTGCGAAGCATAGAAACTGTGGTTACGTAATGTTGGTTGCCTAAAATCAACAAAAAACAGCACTTTTTGGTCATTGCTCAGTGGATTTATTTTAATTAAAAATTTTGCACAAAATTTTGGCAATTTAAAATGCAAAAAATAGTGCATTAAATTGCCAAAATTCTGTATTTAAACGCTTATTAATGGACCTTTAGAATATGTCAACTTGTGCTTTGTTTATTTATGTTGCTGGTAAGCACAATTGTTAATTACAATTAACTCTTATAAACTCACTGAGCAATGACCAGAAAGTGCTGTTTTTTGTTTATTTTAGGCAACCAACATTACATAACCACAGTTTCTATGCTTCACGACATTCCCCTTTAAGTACCAGTTTTTGTTTTAGCAGATCGTTTTAGATATGCATTAAAGGCACTTATTTGTGGTCATATTAATCAAAAAACCTTTACCTCTTACTTAAAAATGAGGTAAAGTTTGAAAAAAAAAGATTTGCCCGAAACTTTGTTTTTATATTATGCTAATTAGAAGACAAAAAAACAAATTATTAAATTTATTTTTTCCAAATGATTTGGTTTTTTTTAGTGCTTTTAAAGTTGGAAAATTATAAAAAATCATTCACAATGATTTTTTTGTCTAGGATCCCAATGAAACCTATTTTGTAGATTGCTCCTTTTGATTGTACAATCGATTTCCGTAAAAATATTTCTTTGCCAAAATAAACATTAATTAAATTGTGCATCAGTTTTATAACCTAAAAGTTAACAAAGTTACATAGACTTTAAGTCAAGTCTGATGAACTGGAAAATCGTTGTGAAATAAAATAAATGCTTAAGACATTCCTTAAGAAAGAACTCGTGAGAAATTCAAGTGTCTGTAAATAAGCGGAACAATAAGATCATCAAATTAAAATGTCTTTAAGCAAACTTAACAAAGGGTACTGCTTGCTACATAACCTAACATTTGATTTCGTTTATACGTTTTTAAACAAATGACTACCGTTTATGTTGTACTAAAGGGCCATTATTAAAATGCAATCAAGTGAAGCAACCACCTTACCCAGTGGTTCATGCCAACTCGATTGTGAAATTGCTTCAAATTACCTCTATAAACTATTTTAATTAATTTTGTTACTTTTTACAGAGGTTCTGAAACATAGTATTTATTTTTTAAGATTAAGCGTTGTTGTCGAGGCTAAGCATTTTTTTCTTTAGACTTGGTCTTTAGTACAGTCAATGTCCGTATGTGGACATCAAAAAAATTCCGGGTAGGACCGCCTTTTTTATATGATGTAACTGGATGTACTGTCCAAAGAGTAAAACCCCAAATTGACATATATCTTCCTATTGCCGAAACGGAGTTATGGCCTCCCAAAGGGCCCCCTTTAATTCATCACGTTGAAACCACATCAAATTTTGGAAATAGATGTCAAATGAGGTTTTAAAATGATTTTTATAGAAGAAATATTCCTCAGAAAAAATTCCTTCACCCCCCAAATAGCTCCCAAAGAGTAATAACCAATCACGTTGGATTAACACAAAATTTTGCAGATAGATACATGCTTAAAAATATTTCCTTATAACTTTTTAAAAATAATAATTCCTTCGCCCCATAAACGAAGGGGGCTTTTAACAGGAACATAGAATTTGTTTGAAAAAAAGTTATTAATAAATATTTTTTAGCATCTCATTTTACATCTATCTGCAAAATTTGGTGTAAATCCAACGTGATTTGTTATTAATCTTTGGGGGCTATGTAGGAGGTGAAGGAATTTTTTTAGCGATTTTTTCTTTTATAAAAATCTTTTTAAAACCTCATTTGACATCTATTTCCAAAATTTGGTGCAGTTCCACCGTAACGAATTAAAGGGGGCTCTTTGGGGGGCCATAACTCCGTTTCTGCAATAGGTAGATATACGCCAATTTGGGGTTTTACTCTTTGGACATCTAGTTACATCATATAAAAAGGCGACCTTACCCGGAATTTGCTCGATGTACCCTCATAATTTAGGACAGATTGGCTGTACTACTTGGTTTAAACCCAGCTAAGCGAAGCCTAGATTTAATTTTGCGTGTTTAACAGTTCCCTATCGGGTACCACAAATAAAAAAGAATGTCATCAGCCATATGATTAATATCATATTTATTGAAGCTGTCTTTGCTCGTAGCGCTGTGTAAAATATATGCGGACCTATGGCCCCCCTAACGGGTCCTGTGGGATCCCCAGGGGTCTGTCACAACTATCTGTCAACGCGAGTACCACTGGAAATGTTTACGGATCCCCTGGTATCACATAGCTTGACTTATGGACTGTATAGTACACAGATCAATTTTTATGTTGAAAATATAATTCAGGGCCATAAGACACGGTAGGGGGCGCTTGCTGCTTGCATGCTGGATGGCTGCTTATCATGGAGATAAATTATGGAACAGAAGCTGGTATGGAAATTCGATATTGGGACTGTAAATTTGGGGCAGATACGAATGGAATTTAGAAAAAATGTCATCAGGCTACTTTTTAACAACAAAAAACTAGAGCGGGTTAGATCAGTGAGAGCGATAGATAATTTAAAAAGTTAAACTTCGCAGATAGCTCATTTTTTATGACTATTTTTTTATGTTTATATAATTGTTACACATTCTATATGATACTCTTCGCAGTAGATGAAAAAAGGTGCATTTTTTATTTTATTTAAAGAAACGTAAAACTTATTTTTTTGTAAACGGGTGGAGATACAAAAAAATTACCAGATGCTTTTTTATAAGAAAAAATACAATATTTAATTTTATTAAGAATATTTTTTTCCGTAAAGTTGATATTAACGAAAATATGAATTTTTTTTTACTTTGGGGGTATTTTTAACCCTCTATTTATTACTTGATTTTTTCCAAAAACAATAAGGCTCTTCCTCTAAATGGGATTGATTTTTGTATTAAATCTCAAGTCGATCCAATAAACCGTTCTTGAGTTATGGTGATCACAAATTTCGTTACAGACAGACGGACAAAAAATTAAAGTCATAAAAAGTCATGAAACGAACGAATATGTAAAAATGTTTGCTCTAGGACGAATATTAATAATTTTAGAGAAGGTCCGACCAATCGCAATATACTCTTCGACTTTGCCTGCGAAGAGTATGATTGGGTAGTACTGTATTGAATTGAAGTATGTACATTTTAACTTATAGAAAATATCATTTTTTTTTAATAATATATTGCAGGGTACTTCTTGCCAAACATGAGTATAAAAATGCAACCAAAAAAAGAACAAATCAAGAACTGCTAAATGCAGCAAGACAACGATTATTAAATTATAACTAAAGACATTAGGTTATAAAATGTTTTTAGTAAAATGATCACGAACCTTGCAGTACCCTAATATTAGCATTAATTCAGTGGTACCTGACTTGGGTTCTGCCTCTTCGCTAATGGTTCTATTTTACTAAACATTATCATTTGGAGGTAACCTTCGACCGAGCGAGGTAGTCTGGCCCGCCGGCGGCCCGGTACCCAACGCCGGCAGACATTCACACACTATGCGGGATTTTAGGCAAAAGCCAATAATTCCCAGAAAGCACGTCGCATAACATATCGTACAGGGCTATGATTATCTCGTGATATGAGATGTGAGTTTAGCTGGGAGGTTTTAGCCAACGGCCTTAACTTGTAGGAGACAATGTGAGGCGTTTTTAGGAATTTTACAAGTCGGTGCATCACCTTTCATAGAACTCTAAAGCATGGACTAAGAGTCTTAAGGTATTGCTTTTATATCTAAACATTTGAGTTGCAGGCCCAGATTTACCATTAGGCCAACTAGGCACTGGCCTAGAGCGGCAGATTTTAGGGGCGGCAAATTTGAGGATTAAAAAAAGAATAAACTGCCGTGACTTTTTTTTTCAGGCCACATAGTCCGATAAAATATTTCATTTGGTTCAGAAATTTTCCGAGCAGTACAATTTTTATGTGAAAATGTAGTATTTATCTAGAAGCGTAATTACCATGGGCGCACTTATAAGCATATTAGCATTTAGAGCCCCCCAAAGAGCCACAAAAAAGATCCAAAAAAAAGATTATAGTGAACATTTTTTCTCCAAAAAGATGCCTTTGCTCCTCAAATGGCCCCAAAATGAGTAATATTTAATCACGTGAGATTTACACCAACTTTTGAAAATGGATTTATAACAAGGTGAACATTTTTTTAATGCATTTTCTCTAGAATTTTTTTTTAACCCTCCATAAAAAATGACCCTCCAAAGGGACACATTTTGTTCTAACTATTTTACAAAAAGGATTTTTAGAACCTAATTCTGTGGCAAAAAGGAAAAAGGGTATTTAAGTGTAGAAACATCATTATTTGTGTATGTCAGGATTGAAATCGTATATTCTTTCAAATATAATACAATACTACCTCAATCTTGTATTGTTAGGTCAAAAATGTGTATGACTCATTTTACCCTAAATATATGAATAATATTATTCAATAATAAAAAAAAAATTCATTTTTTTATATGTCAAAAACACTTATGCCTTTTTTCCTATTTGCCACAGAATTTTGAGTAAATCGAATGTGATGAATATTACTCATTTGGGAGCCATTTAGGGGGTAAGGATTTTTTTTGAGTGAAATTTTTTTACGAATATTTTCTTAGATCCTTATTGATGTATTTGTAAAATTTGGTGTAGATCCACCATGATTTAGTATTAAGAATGAAGGGGGTTCTTTGGGGGACGCTAGCGTAAAATGCAAATGAGCGCATGAGTGCGTGCATGGTAATTATGTTTCTAGATATCAAAAAATACTACAAAAAATTTCTGAAAAATAGAGATTTTTGCAAAATTTTATCGTACTAACAGGAGCGGCATCACATCCTTGGCCTAGGGCGGCACATTCCTTAAATCCGGCCCTGTTGAGTTGTCTTTTATGTCTTGCATACAGACAATACGGAGCGCTACCAACGGCACCACAAGTACCAAACAAACCCTTCAAGTTAATTAGGACTATACTGAAAGTTTTGTTAAGATACGACAAGTGGTTTCGCCACAGTACATTTTTTAGTTAATCTCGCGAGCTGCAAAGAAACGTATACCTCTTTTTGGCCTATTCTTTGCACAAAACCCCCTTGAAGCTTATTGTAGCTTATTTTCAATTTTTGTTATGAAAATTCATGCTTGATCATAATTCGCGGTTTTGTATGCGATTTATGAAATTCCACTGCTGATCACATCCAAAATTCTGGGTTACTAATTAAAACCAGTCTACTTTTGTGCCTCCCTAAAAATTGGGCTGTCCAACAGAAAATAATTTTTCACACATTTAACTGTTTATGAAAATTCTTTGAATTAAAGTCATTTATTGCCTTAGAATGTCTTACCGCATGCTAATTTTCATTGTGAATGAAGCTTCTTGCGGTGTGTCACTTGTGCATTTTCAGGTTTTAACTAGCGCATAGCATCCATGTATTTCCGAGACACTCCTGTTTTTGGTAGAGCTGTCTTAGGATGGGCGCTAAGACTGGTGGGTCCATGTTTGAATTTCAAGAATCAGCAGGAAATAGTCTATTGATGTATCGTTACCAAAAAAAATCTACTAGGAAAGACATTGTTGTTGAGATAGTTTTCTTTAAACGTAGTCAAACACTTTTGCAAGATAATTTTCTAAGCACAATTTTATTTTTTCGAAAACTCTTTAATTTAAAAAAATTATTGTGGGTGAAATACTTGTTTTCTAACAAAACTTTCGAAATAGATCTTTCCCGCCGTTGGCCACCTTCGCGATCGTTATATCGGGTGAGCAAATAAAAACGGCCCATAAGTAGGCTACGAACAAAGTAAAATCTGTCAATTTACAATATTTTGACAATCCCCATGGCCTACTTATGGGCCGTTTTTATTTGCTCACTCGATACTTGGGAAACTGAATGACCACCAGCATCACAATGACTTGAGTCAATCTGACGGTGCCCCCTAGCCTAGGACATGTCCCCTGTATCTGTCTATTTGTTCGTCCTCTATTCCCTTTTAAAAGATGCACTCGTTTCAGGGACACCATGTCAGTACCACCTTAAGGAACCTTAAAGATCCATGGTCTACAAGTTCTACGAAACAAGCGGGTGGACATTGACGCTCGCGGCACGTTACTCTATACTTAAGAATCTCCAGGGCGGATCCCTGGGGTATGTGTAGGTCAGGCGCCCGCTGGCGGCTCTCGCGGCGCCTTGTACACTGGGTAGGTGGGGTGGATCCGATGCTTCACTTTATCCCACCGCTGCTACAAACCATACATCATTCATTATCCACCTTTATTCCCATACGTTTACGTCCATGTTCTTTAGATACTTATGGGTAGATAGATGGTATAATTGCGGTGTTTTGAAGGCACCCGCGAATGTCGCTACGCCCTCTGGTCAGTGGTTAAAAAGGACAAAGGGCAAACACCCACGATTTTAGGTTAAATGTTTGGTTAAGAGGTTGAGGGAGCGCTAGGAGTATAAATGACAGCCGTAGGGTAGATCGTGATTTTTTAAAAAATACATACATACAGGGTGTTACCAAATAACTAGGAAAAAATTCAGGGGATAATTCCTGAACCCATTTTAAGAAAAAAAGTTCATATAAACATGTGTCCGAAAATCCTTCGTTTCTGAGATACAAGCTGTCAAAGTTTCTAAAAAAAAATTTTAATCTTAAGATTACTAAAAAGCTAAACCAGATATTTATTTGAAATAATAATAAAAAAAAGGAAATTAATTAACCCTTCATTGTTAACTATGTTTTATTTTCATTAACATAAAAAAGCCAAACTTAAAAAAGAAATTTTGTTGCCCTTGGGCAATGAATTTTTTTCTCGAAAACGGTTCGTTTTATGAAAAAAGAACAAGACATTTATTCTAAAGATCATATTCTAGGGCTTCTAATTATTTTATAAAAATACCAAAAAGGTAATACACAAAAAAGTTGGGGGTGAACAACCCCCATGTTACCCCCAAATGTGCCCCTTCCAATTATAATTTTTATTTTTTTTCGACCGCACTTTATGCCTAATGGTAAGAAAATTACCCGTCCTAAGTTTTAAATAAATATCTGGTTTAGTTTTTTGGTAATCTTAAAAAAAAAGTTTCTTTTTAGAAACTTTGGCACCCTGTATCTCAGAAAAGAAGGATTTTCGGACACATGTTTATATGAACTTTTTTACTTAAAATGTATCCAGGAATTACCCCCTGAATTTTTTCCTAGTTATTTGGTAACACCCTGTATAGGTTGTTTTTTTGTCTAAGTTTTTTGGTTCAAGAAAACGCGTTGAAACATTATTGATTAACGGCTTCTTTTCTACCAAAACCAAAACTACCACAAGATTTAAAAAAAATCTGACTTAATTTTCTAAGGTACAAGATATTAAAGTGGCTCTTGGTTCATTATGTTTAGGTACCAAAATTCCGCCAATTAGACAGTGTAGACATATGTCTTCACACCAGGGGGTAAACTAGTTAGCCGCTTTAAGACATGCCATATATCAGACTCTTATGTGTATCAAATATAGAATATAATGCCTGGCCAAACTTTCGTTTATTGCCAAGGGTACAATTTTAATTAGGAAACCGACTTTTTTAAAGCGCAACCAAAAACAAAATCAATTCTTAATCATGGATAACATTCCTAATGAAGGAAAAAATAGAGCTTTCGAAAGGTCGACACACCTAAAGACCGATTTATAGAACGTTATTTTCACTTTACTTCGACGTAACTTTACAGAAAATTAAATAAAATACATGGGAATGTATTAGCAAATTTATACTTCACTTTAGCGCTACTTTGCTGATTCATTTAGCTGTAAGTAGTACTGTCAAAAGCCGAGCTTGGCCGATCATGCGCAAAATTTGCAAAAATGAGATATTCACCCTTATTGTCAAGGGTGGTGATTACAGAATATCGCTTCGTACGAAACCTGCTGGTCTTCTTATGTAGGTTTCGTACGAAGCGATATTCCGTAATTACCGCCCAGGTGTAAATAGTCAGAAGTCGCGAGTTCAGACACATGCGCATACCTGTTCCCAATTTCACGTAACTTTACAATCTATAAATTATGCAAATTTGTTAAGTTACGCGGAAGTGAAGTAACGCCGAAGTAAAGTGAAAGTAACGTTCTATAAATCGCCCTTTCGCTAAGCTTTATCATTTTGTCCAAAAACCTGCAAGTTTCTACCAGCAGTACTCAGAAAGAAGTTTATGTATTTATGTAGATGTCTCCAAGAAAGGTATGGCAAGAAGTGTGCGACAATTTGTCACAATGACAACGCTTCTGTAGGAAATGCCAACAGAAACATAAACATTGCACCGTGGTAACACCACTGCTAGCTGCAGCTTATTTATAAGGTTCAATTTACATATTTCCACAATTATGCATACAATTCAATACCACTGGATGGCATTCCTATTCGACAATGGCTATTTATTATTTTAGACTTTAGAACGTAGGTCTGTCAAAATGCAGCAGGCTGATGCATATGATTCCAAAAAGGCTGCTTGCTTGTTGAATTCAAAAAACTCATACAAAGCAAAAATCAACTAATGAAGCGTATTTGTACAAAAATTGGTTGAAGTTTCCTAGGATATATGTCATACCACCCATCATTCCAGATGCTAACTGACATTACTTCTCTTTTTTAAACTTCTATCAAATATAACGCTAACATACTAAAAAACAACAAACTGTCGGTTTAAAACATTCAATGTACCATCTAAAAGGTTTGTACTTACCAATTAGATAGTGTTTTAGGTACATCTTTAATTCTTTATAATTAGGTAAAAGTGGACATTATGACCCATTTAAAAAAGGACGTGAATGTTTAAAATAATCCGCATTTTTCTGGATGCACGCATTCTGCATTAAAAGTACTTTTGAAAATATGTCATTTTTTGAAAATTGAAAAATAACGAAGATACGGTTTTTTTTTAATTTGGGGGCTAATGTGGGGTCGGACAAAAAAAAATTTTGATTACTTTTTGAAAAGAATAGGAATGGCTATAATATTACAAAAAAAAAAAAATTTCTACATTTTATAATAACTGAAATATGATTTTTTTTTTCAATTAGGGGACGCCGGTACCCTCTTTTTAATTATCTGATCTTTTTCAAAAACAATAGGGTTTTTCCTCTTACCGCAACCGATTTTTCCTGAAAATTTGAACTTAATTGGAATTTTGGTTTTTGAGATATCGTGTTAACAAAAATCGTGACATACACCAGACGAACGGACGGACGTACGGACGAACAAAAAATGAAAATCTTGAAAAGTCATGAAACGCACGAATCTGCAAAAATTTTCTCTACGACGAAAATTGACGATTTTAGGATTTTCTGATCGAATTTATAATACTCTGCGACTTTGTCTGCGAAGAGTATAAAAAGTTGTTAAGTCTGACAGAATCAAAATTCTAATTATACAGATCTGTAGAGGCAATTCATTTTTACATATGAAGCTAATAAATATCCTAAAAAAAATTCAATTTGTGGAGTTTTTTGAGAAAAATAATTCAGTTGAAGAGTGGCAACCAATAAAATAACTTGCGTTAGTCTCATTAAAGACCCAATAATCAACATTATTACCCGCGGCATGTCCAACCACTATCAAGTAAGCTCAAGAGTCTAAAGAAGGTTTGCGCTGTGATTCTCACGATTTTCTACCAGCCTCCTACTAAAAACCCCCAAGGATATGTTTTTAAACGTACCGTACCATGTTTCAAAGTATTATAGGTATGGTACTGCGAAAGAGATACATCAAACTACTTAGTTTACTTGATATGCTAGGTTATAGATCATGAGTTGAGTTGGGAATCTTATTTAGATAGAAGAGAGATACAATATCAGATTTCTCATAATGTCAGTGATCTTAAACTGTCGAACAATCGTTTTTAAATTACAGTACCGCAGGCTGTTTAATATTTTAGGAAATCACTATAATTTCTTAGAATGCTTTGATCGCGAATTAAATATATTAATTTATATATTTTTCTGGCCTCTAGAGAAACTATACACAATAGAATGATATTTTGACATCTCATTTTCAGGGTGTCCAAAGAATGGCGCATAAACGCAATGGTACGCTCTTGGGGCATTCTCTTAAATAATTGTCAAAAAAAGATTCATCTGTTATATTCATCGATAAAAATGCAAACAAAGTTGCATAAATTCGGCAACACAATTTCTAGGAAAATACATCTAAAAATCCCATCTACAAGTCTTGATCATACACTTTTGCATCAGATTTTATTAACGTTGTTGTTCAGCTTCATTTCATGATTTTGTAAATACTGTTATGTTCAAGATATAAGCGTTTAAAGTTTCGCACTCTATGACCTTATTTGTCCAAAAGTATATGGGACAGATTTTTTTTTACAATTTTCTGGGGCTCTCTATTGTAGAGGACTGTCCAAACTCCAATTTTAGGGACGGTTTTTATGAAATAGATAATTTGAATCATAATGCATTAAATTGGATATCAACCATGAAACCTCTGTAATTTTGGCAATTTATTGTAAAGTGTGATTTATAGTTAAATTAAATTAACTCAACGCCACTCAAAGCTACTTTACTCCACTTAACTTGACGCTACTAAATTAAGGCATTTATAGTATAAATTTACACGATAATATTCAAGACGCTAATTTAGTAAACGCCATCTATCGGTAAATGTTAGAATCGTGTTATTTACAGAAATTCATCTGAAATTCTTCGTTATCTTTGTAATTTTAAAAATTTGGTCTAGTAGCCGATAGATGGCTCTAGTGAAGAGGCTTACTTTACATTGAATTAGCTGAAATTAGCCAAAATTAAGAAATAGAACCTTAAGTAAACGTCAAGTTAAGTTAATTGGATGTGTAAATGCGATTTCATCTTTCGTATAATTTATTTCAGTCGCGATACGTTAATTATAAGTGAAGTTAAGTTAATTCATCTATAATTCAAGCTTAAGTATTTTTTTACATTTAATTTAAAGAACTAAATGTGTATCTTCACGCACCTATAAAGAAATATTGTTCCCAAACAGCAATCCTCACTATTAAAAGATAGAAAGAAGATTTCTTGATACAAACATCTATCCATCAAGATCATCAATCAATTCAGACAGCCCAAAATCGCGTGTGTTATTTAAAAACAAATTGCATTTAATTGTTTAATCGATCTATTGTTATTTATAGAATTACAGGTCTCTTCTTTACCCACAGTCAGTTGTTGTGGCTTTCTGTGATAATTGCTTGGGATAATTTTCTGTGATTATTTTTTAAAAGGCGACCGACCGCCAACCTGTCAATTTGGCATGATAGATAGGCAACAAAATCAGCCGAGGTAAATTTTAAATTTTTTCTCTGATTTGTATTTGTAGCTGTGGTATAATTGTACGAATTAATGATAGATGGCTGGAAAGATCTTGATTTTTGATTGATTCACAGAAAAGGTTTTTTTGAATGGTTTGAACCGATTTTAAAATACAAAAGGATTCACACATCATAATTAGGAACTATTAAAAAAATTAAAAGTATCGCCACTACCTACTATTATGCGATAAATGGTTAATTTTATAAGTTAACAGGAAATGGGTTAGACCAGTGAATGGATTTTCTTTGAGTTTTTTTCATAATAGTTAACATTTTATAGACCCTTAAAATAAAACTACTATAACTGAAAGTTCCTTTCTCAAATTTTTGGAATTAATTTTATTTATGATAACATTTTTATCTCTTTGATAATTTTGAAATTAACTGCCAAAGAGAGCATTGGCAATCCTCGCGAAAGAAATAGATAGAAGAATTAATGTAAAAAATTTTTACTTACATTTCATGGTTTTCCTAACAATATTACAAGAAACTTTTGGGGGCCAGCTTAGAGAACATTAATAGTGACAATTGGAAATATCTTCAAGATTTTTGTAAAGAAAAGTACACGTGTCCAATTTTTTAAAGTTTAAATTTTATTTTGAGTAGAACTTATTATACTCTTCGCAGACAAAGTCAAAGAGTATATTGCGATTACTCGGACCTTCTCTAAAATCGTTAATATTCATCCTAGAGCAAAAATCTTTGCAGATTCGTTTGTTTCATGACTTATTAAGACTTTTATTTTTTGTCCGTCTGTCTGTAACGAAATTTGTGACCACCATAACTCAAGAACGGTTTATCGGATCGACTTGAGACACAAAAATCAATCCCATTTAGAGGAAGAGCCCTATATCAAATAATAAACAGAGGGTAGAAACCACCTCCAAAGTTAAAAAAAATTCATAGTTCGGTAAATATTAATTTTACGAAAAAATATATTCCTAACTAAATTAAAGATTGTATTTTTCTATAAAAAGGCATTTGGTAATTTTTTTGTATCCCCACCCGTTTACAATAAAAATAAGTTTTACGTTTTTTTAATAAAAGAAAAAATTCACCTTTTTTATCATCTACTGCGAGGAGTATCATATAGAATGTGCAACAATTATATAACAATAAAAAATAACCTATCTGCAAAGTGTAACTTTTTAAATGATTTATGCCACTTACTGATCTAACCCGCTCTTGTTTTTTTGCAATATTTGTATTAGTCTTTTTTTCCATTTACCATTATTATAAATAACCTAGGTTTTTTTATTTAAAATGAGCAACTTCACGTACCTTTTTATATAAATTTCTGTAAATCACAAGATGCAGTTCAAAGCCAACTTAAAAATGGTAAAATTACCCTAAAAAATAACTGATGGTCGTTAATAAGCAACCAGAAGGGTGCTTTATTTGATCCATGATGTTTTGATTGACAGCTTCTGAGTTGCTCTTCTTGATAATTGTTAAATTGTTATTTATGTTCTGCAGACCATGGAACATATGATCTAAGACGTGTCAGAGACTAGATAATATGATTTTATTGCCCGAGAAATAATTTGGATTGTGAGCATCATCGGCGGTCGGTGGTTTTTTTTTTTATTATGGCAGTTTAAGTGGGAACTGAAATTTGTATAGGCATTCCGAGCAAATTAAAATTTTATGGATATGTTCTTTAATGGTTCTTTATATGGGAAGTTATGTTAGGAATGAAAATTGGAGCGCGCATTATGGGAATTTTTTAAGTCAAGATTTTTACAGAATATTTTTTTTTACAAACAATTCTTTCACTTGATCTTAGAAAAGTTTACATTAAACGTTATGGTCAAAAAGTAAGGGTCCTAAGAATTTACCTATTTTAAGAAATAAAGAGATATCCTCATATTTAAATAAGTTACCAAGTTTCCTTAGTTTTATAAGTTGGCCACCAGAGAGCAGCATTTACAAAGCTGCAGGAAATAATTTTAAATACTATTTTATTCCTTTATTACACACACCTATTTCCAAATTAAAACAGAAATTTTTCTTGCAATAAAAGAAAACCTTTAAACTTATTCGTAATTCATTTTAATCTGTTTTTTTTTATTTTTTAATGCACGCAGTAACATTGGATATATAAAAGAGGCAAACAAAACTATTTTTAAAAATTAATTTATCTAAATCTTAGCAGCATACGAAAATGAATTAATAATCTTATTTTTCATTATCTTTTAAATCCAATTTTTAATCTGTTTAGCTCCCGTATACATTGTTAAAAATCAGTTAAACAAAAGATTAATATTTTATGTAATTGTCCTGTAATTCCTCGATAAAAAAATGTGCTATAATGACATATTTTTTAGTCAATGTACTGAAAGCTGAATTTTTGTCAAAAGACAGACCAAGAAAGATCATTTTTATATTTGCGTTCTATAATATGCACATTATGAAACCCAAAATTTGGTTTTTTAAAGTTTCTGAATTGCTTCATTATTAAACCCAAAATTTTATTTTATTGGTTGGTTTTCCTGATGCAAAAAGATAAATTCTTTTCTTGCAAGGTACTTTTTATTTACAAATTTTACTATTATAATCAATCGGGGGACATAGTTTTTTTGTAAAGGGAATAACTAGAAGAAAAGAAAAGGGAGCGAGCGGCCAGGCAGCTTGGACAGTGATCACACGATCACTGAAGTCAAGCAACGTCTGGCTAGGTTAGTACTTGGATGGGTGACCACCCAAGTACTAGTCGAAAGGCTCGCAACCTCGTGGTTCGGAACCCATGTTAAGCTATAGGTCCCCCTTGTTCTTAATCCGGACAGCCTTAGGCTTTGGAGTAGCCTGGCTACTTGAACATAGGGTTACAAACAAACAAACAAACATTAATTGGAGAAACGATATCAATGGTTACATTTCCTCAAAAACGCCTATTCATTCGGTATTAAATGAGTAAAGTTTACAAATGTCATTATTCAATATGTCTAACTTTAATTTATTTTTTACTTCAAAATGTCATATGTTATGCTATATGGTTGGTCATAAAAACAAAATTTCATCTTAAGTTTTTAATTCAAATTAAAAATGCTTTTTAATGAATTAAATGATGCAAATATAAAAAATAGTATAAAAAACTCGTTTTATAAGGCGTTTTTTATCACTTGTCCATTGGAAAACTCGCCGCTGCGCGGCTCTTTTTCCAAGCCTGGACGCGTGCTAAAAAAGGTTCCTTATAAAACTCTATGTTTTAATATACTATTTTACCCTTACAAAAAATATATAACAGCCAGATTTTTTATATGTGTTAGAACATCATTCAGGAAACTAAACACACAAAATGCATAAAAATAAAAGTTTAGGGTTGGCGTGGTAGCCCCCCAAAGGCCCTCTTTAATTTGCAACATTAAATCACAATGGATCTCAACCAAATTTTACAAATAGGTGCTACAATGATTGTTAGACGATTAAAAAAAGAAAATTGTAAAAAAATTCATTCTTCTCCTAAATGACCCCCGAAGAGTAATGTTCAATCATGTTGGATTTACAACAAACTTTGTAAACAGGTGCAAAGTTAGGTTTTAGAGAACTTAACCTACCTGCAATTTTATGTTGTAGAATTTATTTTTAAAATGTTTTTTTATAAAAAAATCATTCTAGAATCGTAAAATTTTACAACTGTCTAAAAATACCTTTTTTTCGGTAAATGACTTTGAGTTTTTTGTTTGCAGATTATTTAACAACTATTAAAGATAATCCATGTTCCTTTCCTTATCTGGTTTTAGTTCATATTTATAAAACTTAATTTTTTAAAAATAAAATAAAATTACCAAATATTTGTTCATGCTCATCTTTTATTGACAGCTCCGTACTTAGATATGTGAATGGAGGCCAACAGTGGTAAATAAAAAAATAACCTCATAATTTGTCAACAGAATTAGCAAAATATCTGCTCGATAAAAAAAAAAACAAGGTGGTATAAAAAAAAAAAAGAACTAAAAATATTTCATAATATTTATTTTGAAACATCAATGCATTTGTTATATCATATAATATTTACTATATTTAATAATTTACACTAAGTACATTATTATTTACAATTTATAAAACAGTTGGAATTAAAAATTAAAAACTAGTTTATACAGAGTGTTTTAATATTACGGTAAAACATTTGGCAAGGTGACACAAAATAATTTTTTTACCTTAAAAATCACCATACTGAATATTTTCCAATAACTTTAAAACACCAGAGAAGATAAAAAATACAAAAAAAATGGTAACTTGGTTTTCTACAAATATGCTCAGTCTTTAACAGAGGTAGCCTACATAATTAAAATCTTTGGTTGCATAAAAAATTCGAAATAATACAAAAACTATGACCCTAAAAAAACTTATCGCTTCATGATATCTTCAATAGAAAAACCTAATTTGACAACTTTTTTTATTGGCGTACTGCTATTATTCTCATGCAAAAACGCATCATCATTTTTCTTCTTACTTAAATCTAGGCCTTCATTAAACTCCACTACAGAAGTAGGCAAAAAATCATGATCATTATTTTTCGGACAATGTGTCAATTCATGATTTTTCAAATCGTTGATACTGACAAAAAACTGCGCGCATAAAGTGCATTCTACTGGTTTCTCAGAATGCGTTTGCATATGTGTTTTGAGGTTGGATCTTTGGTTGAATGATTTCGTACAAACGGGGCATTTGTGGGGGCTTTCTTCCATATGTAAAATCTTGTGAACGGCTAAGGTTCGTGATTGGCAGAAGCCTTTCCCGCATTCAGTGCATTTGAATGGTTTTTCTTTACTGTGGATGTATCTGTAAGCAAAAAAAACATGACTTAGACTTATGTTTTTGGATATTAGTGCGAAAAAATGGATAAAAAACTGATAAATGCAAATTTCTTGAAATAGAAACATAATAACAAATTTTAGACAGTGGATTCGTGTAGGGGATAAAATTTGCTTTAATGTGAGTACCAACATGACTATGTTTGGATGCGGTTTAGAAAAGTAGTGCTCCAAGCCTGATAGGGCTAAAAATGGGCTGTAAGTGTCAAATACGCGTTTTAAATGAAGTAGGGTGCTCAAATGCACTTTTTTGCACCTCTCTGCTTTAATTTTAGTTTTTTTTTACATTAGCCTACTTTTTTTAAATTAAGGCACGTTGTGCTCAAAACTACTTTCCATTCTTAAGGCACGCGAAAGGTAGGTTTGATAACCGCTTTGAAAAAATCTCATTTAACTTCAATTTTACATATTTTTTGAAATAGGAACATTATAGCGAATTTTAGACAATAGATTCGTGTAGGGAACAAAATTTGCTTTAATTTAAGTACCAACATGACTATGTTTGGATTAGGTTTAGAAAAGTAGTGCTCCAAGCCGGATAGGGCTAAAAAAGGGCTAGCAGGGTCAAAAACACGTTTTAAATCAAGTAGGGTGCTCAAATGCACTTTTTTAAATCTGTCTGCATTTATTTAAGGCTGTTTGCATTTTTTAATTAACATTAGCCCACTTTTATGAGATTAAGGCACGATTAGCTCAAAACTACTTTCTTTTTTCAAGGCACGCGGAAGGTAGGTTTGATAACATCTTTAAAAAATCGCATTTTTTTGTCTATTTTGCTTGTTTAAATGATTTTAAACCGTTTTCTATGATATTTACCTATGATCTCGTAAATGATCCTGCCTCCTGAATGCCTTTCCACATATGTCGCAGCTATATGGTCTCTCATCAGTATGGGTCCTCTCGTGAATCAATAAATTGTAGCTTTTGGTGAACTGTCTATGACAATACTTGCAAATGAATTGTTTTTTGGGCCTGGCTCCAGGACTGGCTACTTTTCCAGCTGGGGCTCTTCCTGGGGCTCTTAAGTCTTGGAATTGCGTTGAGGCTTGATGGTAGAATGCTGCGTTACGTAACCATTGGTTTATGAACATTCCTGAAACATAAAAAAAGGGGTTTATTAGCAAAAATGTTGAAATTGGGCTAGTTTAAATCATTTTTTAGGTTAGATGTCGACATTTAAAGGTGTGGGTGGCTTTTTTGGCGCCGAAGGACCAGAAAAACATATAACTTTCATTCCTACGCCCGCATGATATTTTTTTGTTATTTTTTCCGCTGTTAACCCTTTTCTTAATTTTGTATCTTTTAAGATACGTTGACTACCGAATTTTTTTTTAAGAAAAATATTTAGAATTTTTTAGATTTGGCTGATTGTATCTTTAATGGCACCTATAAATTAACCAATAGGAAAAAAGTAGGGCAAATAATGCATTTTTGAGGTTTTGGCATGCTTTTTAGTATGGCTTTGTTTGTTGAAGTGTGAAGTTATGACGATTTCATCATGCATCGGGTAAGATTTTTTGCAAAATATTGGTTATTATGTAAATAAATGGAAATTACTTTCTTCCAACAATAAAATATGGTTCTTAGAATACAGATTACAAGATTTTTTTATTGATATTTTTTTTAGAAAAAATTAGAGATTGCTTTGAAAATCGCGTATCTTATAAGATACACCGTTAGGGACCCCGGCAACCAAAATGTGTATCCTAGTGTATACTTTGTGAAGTAGTCGGACATTTATATTCGTATCCTATAGGATACTTTTTCCTTTTACAACACTTCATTCATTGGAATTATTCCCTTATAAATTACCTAAATAACGAAGCCGTATTATTTTTAGCCTAAAACAAGAACAGAGCTAATTTTGCAAAATGCAAAAATGAATTATTTAGAAGATACGACGACGTATTCACTATTTTGGCTAGATATTTATATAATTTTTATAAATTAACATTATTTATTTAATTATTTGCCTTTACAATAATTATTAGATTGTAAAACCTCATAAAATATCTTCAGAGATACAAGATTTAGTTCCTAATAACTGCTAAATGTATCTTCAGAGATACATGTATAAAACTCTAGTAACCCCTTGATGTATCTTTAAAGATACGTGGCCATAAAATTTATACGGAAACAAAAAAAAAAATTTTTTGCCAAATTATCTCTAAAGAAGGCCTAACTAGTAAGAAAAAACAGTCAAATATTTTTTTTTCTGCGGATTCAAAATCATGAAGAAAAGGGTTAATATCAAAAAACACTTACCTTTAGCATATTTAGGGTAAAACTGCTGGTGCAATGGTGTATTTTGGTAAATATGATGATATTCCATGTTATCTATTGGTCTAAACCATGGATCAACCAAATTGTTGACGTTGTATCTTGGCATATTCGATGGAGGAGGTGAATGTCCGGTAAAATTTGTAGTAGTGGGGGAATGACACAAAAGTGATGTGCTGTCAGCTTCTTGTTTGATTTGGGGGGGCATTTGATGAGGGTAAGGTGGCGAGTGTTGAAACACTAAAAGAGAAAAAAGTGGTTAATAAAACAGTTGGGGGTAATGACAGTAAAAATAAATGTACATGTAAATTTGTTGATTTGAAAAAAAATATGAATGAAAAGAAAGACAATTGTTATAAAGTAGATTAAGCAAACAAAAGTTAGAAAAACATATTTAAAAATTGTAAAAAAATAGGTTTAAAGTTAAAAAATAAATTGTTCGTATGGTAAACATTAAGGCTACAGATTTAAATTAACAGATTCGAAGATCTGTGCTCCTAGAAGCTAGCATAAGTCATCTCCGTTGAACTCCCGTCAATTCTACTAATATCACATCTACATGAAGACCCATCCTATATTAAAACTAAATGTAGTTTTGAAAACTAGAAAAATAGTGCCACAAACGTATTATGGTTTCATTTAAATCGGATATTTCTATGTGTCGAAAATCTGACTTCAAAAAACAAAAATATTGTAATGACTTTAAGTCAGATTTTCAACACAAAGAAATATGCGATTTAAATGAAATCATATATGTTTATAGTCCTGTTTTTCTAGTTTTCAAAACTACATTTAGTTTTAATATACGATGAGGCTCTCATGTAGAATTAACGGAAGTTCAACATAGATGATTTATACAAGCTTCTAGGAGCACGGATCTTCAAATCTGCGATTTTAAGTCTCCAGCTTTAATAAGTAAACTAAAAAAACAAACAGAATTGGAAAAAAATAAAGATAAACATTTTAAAACTAAGAAGAAATTAATAGAGAATTAAAAAACGAGTTAAATATAAAGAAAACAATTCAAAAGAAATTGGTAGAAATTCTAATGCAAAATTTTAACGAATGAAAGTAATACAATTAATGCAAAAAAAGATTTTAAGAAGTAAAAAAAAGACTAGAATTGGGAAAGAAACTTCCAATTCTAGAAAACTGCAGAAAGATAAAAGTTAAAATGAATAAAATTAAGTAAAAACAATATTAAAAAGTAAAATTAAACAAAATTAAAAAAAAATACAAAATTAAAACAGACTAATACAGAAGCAAAAGATAATCATAAGCAAAAAGATAGAACAAAAATTAATAAAAATAAACAAGGAATGAAAAAATAGTAAACAAAGAATGAAAAAAATAAAACACAGAATAAAAAAAATAACAAAGAATTAAAGAAAGCAACAAAAAATTTAAAAAAGCAAGAATGAATTATAAAAACAACAAACAACAATTAATATAAGAAACCAAAAATAAATAAAAGAAACGAAGAATTAAAAGAAAACAAGAATTAAAAGAAAACAAGAATTAAGTAAAAGAAAACAACAAATATTTAAAGGGAACAAAAAAACCAAAGATATTTGGAAAGAACAAAATTTAAAAAAAAAACTACAAACAATAAAAAAAAACAAAACATACCTTGTGTTTTCAACATCATACTCCGTTCATCTGCAGAATCACTAGCTATACTCATAATTCACAACACTTCTTTAATATCCTTCCAAAAAAAACGTTGTTCACTAACCCACACTTCAAGCTATACTAAAATCAGCACTCTTACAACAACGATAAGTTAGCCAAGGTCACTAGATCCCTACAAACATCAGTTAAACAGTCCAAAGAGACGCAGTAGGCTTTGGTTATTCACCAGTGGAAGTTAGACGAATGATAGTAACAGAACTGATAGCTACTTTTGACTTCTAAGGGTAGTCATAGGAAGCTCTGGATCCTCTTAGGGGTGGTAGCCACAAAATACAGTAGAGGGGATGCTTGCCAAGCTCTGTAGTAACGGTAGCATTACTAGCTCCTCCTTTTGGGTTAAATTGAAGCTTGTCATTGGTGGATTTGGAAGGAGCGCGCGCTAAAATGGGAGGAGTTTGGTTTTAATGTAGAGTTTTGGTTATGTACTAGTAAATTCTGTTTAAGTTTAAGACAATGTAATTATGATTAGCGATTGTTTGTTGTTTGGAATTTGAAATCTGGGTTTGGTTCGGTGTGCTTTGTTCTCTTGTTTTGTAGGATGTCAATTGTTTTTATTAGTCCGGATTCCGGAAGACTTTTTGTTAATTATGATTATCTTTATAAATGAAAAATTGGGGTATTTTTTGGGATCACCTGAAGGCATAATCATAAGTCGTCGTGAGCTCTTCTTTAGTTGTCATTTTATCAAAGGTAATATCATGAATGCTTTGAATTTTTCCGATAAATTTTTGAAAACTTGTTGCTTGATGATCAAAAAGTGTCAAATTTGCACGATTTGATAACCAAGCAGGAAGTTTAAAGAAATTTATCAAAGAAAATTCAAAGAATCATATTTGGTAAAATTATTTCACGAGTTAGCTACATTAAACAAGTTTATTTAATCCCAGACTAAAAAAGAAATTTGGTTGCTGTAAGGTCAAAATCAACGGCTACTTAATCCCAAATAAGCTACTGTAGATTTTAACAAGGAAAATGCAGTTTTATCAGTATAAAACGAAGGAAATGACACCTCAGATTGCAGAATATGAGAGGAGTGAAATAATCTTGAAAAAACTTCTTGGTATTGGGAAAATTTTTGAATGTATCGTTTTCTTTTTCAAACTATCAGTATTTTCGCAAGAAAAATGCCTCCACAAGGGCTTTAATTTCCCATAGACGTGAAAGCCACATAAAAATGTCCCAGAATTGGCGCACCACCTGTATAATACTCTTTTGGGGCATGTCTATAGGGTATTTTGGACAAATTGTGAAAAAAATCCATCTTATTTTTACTCTGAGAAAAATACGGTCAAGTTTCATAAATTTGGCAACTCTGATGCTGCTTTTAAAAAACCCATCTAAGATTCTTGATCATACATTTCTGCTTTGGGTTTTATTGACATTGTTTTCAGCTTCATAAGCTAAAAATTTTGCAAAATAACATAAATTACAAAAATTTACCTTGACCATTTAAAATATAAACAAACAGCACTTTTTGGTTATTGCTCAGTGGGTTAATAAGAGTTAATTTCAATTAAAAATTGTGCTTACCTACAACATAAATAAACAAAGCACAAGTTGACATATTCTAAAGGTCCATCAATAAGCAAAATAAATACAGAATTTTGCCAATTTAGAAGCACTATTTTTTTGCATTTTAAATTGTCAAAATTCTGTACTTAAACGCTTATTGATGGACCTTCAGAATATGTCAACTTGTGCTTTGTTTATTTATGTTGCTGGTAAGCACAATTTTTAATTAAAATTAACTCTTATAAACCCAGTAATGACTACAAAGTGCGGTTTTTTGTTTATTTTAGGTAACCAACATTACATAACCACAGTTTCTATACTTAGCAACATTCCCCTTTATAACACTTTCTGTAAAATCAGAATTTTAATTCTGTCAGATTTACCAACTTTTTAAAACAATATGTATTTGTATGCAAATAAAAAGGCTTTCTTAGAAAACCCTTGGTGTAAAAACGTTCCCTAATGTCTCATTTACAATATTTTAAGTTTAATTCATTGTAAAGGTCTAAAAATGCCCCAATAACGTACCATACAGTTAATGCGCCAATTTTGAGACACTTTGTAGAAATCGGAAAAAGTATCTTTTATTTTTTTTTCATGTTTTTTTCTGCCAACTATATAATTTTTTTTCCATGTTTCCTCAGGGCTTTTTATATGTTCAATCTTGTATTACTTAAGCATTATTATTGTCGATTCCGTTGGATGTTTTTTATGTTGTCAGGTACCGAATAAAATTATTGTAATTATTTTAAAATGTTCATCAAGTCATCAATCTTAAAATCATCGATATGGTGATTACTGATTGGTGCTAACGGAGATTTTTAAAGTCTTTATAAAAATAAATTATCTGGGAATTGGAATAAGTATTTGAAATCTTTTGTTTGATTTTTAAATTATTGTTTTGAAGAGTTCTTTCCCTTTGTGCTAGATTTTTTACAGTTTCTTTTGTGAACACAACTGTATTCTAGTATTCTTCAATTTTTTTTAATTTGTTCTATCTCTCTTAACTTTTAATTTCGATTTTTATTAAGTTGTTGGTTTTTTCCAACATTTAAAAAATGCATTTATTATCCCAATAATGAAAGTAGGTAAAGCTAATATGTGTCATCCATAAGTGTGGGAAATAATATTTTATTTTCCCAGATAAATTCTTTATGATGGCTCATAGAATTTTTTTTAAGAATATTTATTTATTTTATAGCAAAATGACATAAGTAGATTATTTGATATTTCTTCCAAGTGTTTATTTATTTTGATAGAGAGACTACTTATATTCATTATTTATTGAAGAAGCATTTTAAATGCTTCCTAAAAAATATGTCACTTTAAAAGTGTTTATTGGAAAGTCGGAAATTAGAAAAAGAATCTTTGGCGAATATTAAGTCATTCCTTGACCAGATATTTTTGATAACATGAATATCAGCAGAAGGATTAAAGCAGTTTTTATTTTTTGATGGAGTACATTCAATTCTTACAACTTTTTTACTTGCATTTCTTAAATTAGCATCTACATTTGTAGTTCTAAAAACTATCTCAAAGTTTTTTTCATAGTTTGCTTATTTCCTTATACAGGGTGTCCAAAAAATGGCGCATAAACGCGATGGTACGCTCTTGGGGCATTCTCAGGGATCCCTAGAAAATTGTCAAAAAAAATTCATCTGTTATATTCATCGAGAAAAATGCGAACAAAGTTGCATAAATTCGGCAACACAGTCTAGGAAAATACATCTACAAATCCAATCTATAAGTCTAAAAATCCTATTTATGAGTCTTGATCATACACTTTTGCACTAGATTTTGTTGACGTTGTTGTCTGCTTTATTTCATGAAAGTTTTGTAAAATTAAATTGATTATAAAAATGTAATTTGACCATTTAATAAATAAACAAATGGTTGAATGGTTTAAGATATACTGTTGCTTTGTGTTAAACCATTCCTTTCGTTAATATGTGCTGTTATATTCAAGATATAAGCTTTTAAAGTTTAGCACTTTGGTGCAACATATCTACAAGGGTATTTGAGATAGATTTTTTTTAACAATTTTCTGGGGCTCCCTAGACATGCCCCAACAACGTACCATCGCGTTTATGCGCCATTTTTTGGACACCCTGTATTAGCTTCATGATTTTGCTCTCCAAATTTCATTTTAATTTATGAATGGAATACCAAATGAGAATGCACAGGAAGTAAAAACAGTATGATGCCAAATATTTAATAAGATACATCATACCTTATCATATTGTATACATATTTGGAAAGATTATCTACCTGAATTGATAAATTGGGTAAGTATTTCGTCTCAATCATTAGAAAAATCATCGGAAAGTTCAGTGATTCAAAATAGAGGCAGGAAGTGGTGACTTATTTTTTTAATCCTTATTTCCTGATAAGTGAAAATTACACATATTTAACAGAGGGCCACTTAAGGCTAGAGATTTAAATTCATAGATCTTCTAATATGTGCTCCTAGAAGCTCATATAAGGCATCTCCGTTGAGCTTCCGTCAATTCTACTAAATAGCACATCTACATAAGGGCCCCATCCTATATTTAAACTAAATGTAGTTTTGAAAACCAGAAAAATAGGGCTACAAACGTATTATGGTTTCACATAAATAGCATAATTCTTTGTGTCGAAAATCTGTCTTTTGAAGTCAGATTTTCGGCCCAAAGAAATAGCCGATTTAAATGAAACACAATACGTTTTCAGCCTTATTTTTGTAGTTTTCAAAACTACATTTAGTTTTAATATAGGATGGGGCCCTCATGTAAATGTGCTATTTAATAGAATTGACGAGAGCTCAACGGAGATGCCTTATATGAGCTTCTAGGAGCACAGATTAGAAGATTTGTGAACTTGAAACCTAGTTTTAAATAAAATCAAAAATGCGCATCTTTCTTGCAAGAAATAATGCCTTGGATTATTATTGCAAAAAGTATCTTATGAAATGTTTACTTTTATAGAAAGGAAACTCAAAAAAATCAACGTTTTCAAAGAGACTCTTTTAACTTTTTGAATTTTTGAATAATAGCTATAAATAATTGTTTAAATATATTCTTACAAGCACACTGATTATTTTTAAATTTTTAATGCCCAATGGCCTACTTAGTCCGAAGTGTGGTTTTAAAAACATCTGCTCTTCACCCGCACTATGGTTAAAAGTATGTTCGAGGGGGAAATTAATGAGAAAATTGAGGGACCATTTTAAAATGATTGTGCATGAAATTACTTATGTCAAACTTTGGTGGAGTTAAGACGAATTTGGGAGCAAATACGTAAAATGTGCCCCCTAGTAAAATGGTGTACAAATATCTGAAGATGAATTTCCCCTCGACAAAACCCACTATTAACTTCTGCTTCTGAAGAAATGAAGAAAACAAAGATGTCCTCGAGCCAAATTGCGAGCGGATGCCTTCGATCAAATAGAAGCTTGCACCTTGCCTTTTTTTTTGAATAATTCATTTATTTTGCCAAGAGGGCTAAAGTCTAAAGTGCATCCTCATTTCAAGAAACACAGGCATCAAGTCGCCCATGGATATCGAATGGGTCATTTTCATTTTTCAACGCCACCTGTTCTAGATTTATTTCTGAATTCTACCTGCTTTTAAATCGGTTTATTCAGGGCAATTTGTAATTTTTTAACAAAATATCGATTTGATGGTACAATTAGGTATTAGATTAATTTTAATTTTGGAAGAATTTCTTAATGATTCTAAAGTTGTACTAGTTTTTTAAGATGTTTCTTTAAGAAAAAACAGAGCATGATGATAATTTTTGGGGAACGAAACGTTGCAGGATTTTTTTTAAACCGAAATCTACCTACAGACAAAAAAGTTTCTGAATAATGTCAAAATTTCAAAAAACATACGGTCAACTTCTACGTCACAGATCCACAAAAAACTGTCTGTGAAGTAGAATTTTGATTCTGTCAGATTTAGCCACTTTTTTAGAACAAGATTTTGTAAAAATGAAAGGCTTTCTTTGGAAACCCTTGGTATAAAAATGTGCTATAATGTCTGGTTTTTGTTTTTTTTTTGGATCTTACCCCGCTAATTTTTCTTCATTTATTAATTATGGATTATAATTTGGATCACC
Organism: Cartodere bifasciata; assembly: GCA_963920755.1. Classification (NCBI taxonomy): domain Eukaryota; kingdom Metazoa; phylum Arthropoda; class Insecta; order Coleoptera; family Latridiidae; genus Cartodere; species Cartodere bifasciata. The sequence goes on from OY987198.1 coordinate 679,111, forward strand.
AATCTATTTATTTAAAAATTGTAATACTCTCTAATATACAGTTTATGTGTTAATGTTGTGCACCCTCCAAGATGTAAATTTTAAACGCAAATTGCTTGAGAAAAAACCATATCAAGAGGTCTGGTAAGTACCATTGTAAAATTAACCTTTTTTTCTATTTCCTAGAACAAACCATACCCCTTGATATGGTTGCTTTCTCAAGCAATTCGCGTTTAAAGCTGACATCTGGGTGAGTGATTATCATCATCAGATTAATAAGGAATTTTTTAATTCTTGCGGTAGATTCTCGGGTAATTTTAAATTAAAATATCGTAAATAAGAAATTAAGAAACATTTTTACACCAATGGGACCTAAAAACTCTCTTATTTTTCTTTAAATAATGTTTTAAAAAGACCAATGTTGGAAACACAGAATAAGAAAAAAATGACCATTTTCCTTGGTCCATAATGTTGGTTGCCTAAAAATTTCACCGATACTATTTTAACGCCCTTCTGTGAACTGTGACGGTGTCTATTCGCGACACCCTGCAACAAAACGATATACAGGATGTTTCCTTCCTAATGGGCTTTTCCATAAGTCCCGACTTCCGGACAATAAACTCAAATGATGCTGAAAATTCCCAGAACTAATACTCTAAACTAAAGGTTCATTTCCATTCATACAGATTTAGTAACATCCATTAGTACTTATAGTAAACAAAACGTCGTGATAAGTCTAGAAATGCAGTAGTCAATGACAGATAATCCTTCTATTGTTACTACAATGCCTAATGATGATGTCCTACTAAATCCTATTTATTTCACATTAGGCTTTAGTACTAAGTAGCAAATTCCCCAGAATTTCAGGTGTGAGGTACTTGCAATAGTATGAATGGTTTGGAAAGACAGCAGTAACGGAAATACCCAAAATCTAGCAAGGTGTAGTGTAGTAGTAGGTAAGCGTAATAATTATGAACAATTGAAGTTGAAATAATAAAATAAAACGTAAAAACCCAGAGGGCTAGTAAAGCAGGAAGGGTTTAACAGTACCTATATAATCTGTTTTATGTCTTAAAAATTATGAAAGTTCTACTTATGTACAAGGTGTTTTGATTTTACTACAGTTTTTATCAATTGGAAGCAGATCCATTTTTTTAAGGCACTGATAAAGCATCTGCTTCAAGGTCTGAGGAAAAACCATGTGAAAAATAACTCCAGCATACCTGGTACAGCTAAAATTGATTGTAAGGTCCAATTAGTTCTGTTCTGTATTAATTGTTATACTCTTCGCAAAAGAGTTTATTGCGATTACTCGGACCTTCTCTAAAATCGTTAATATTCATCATAGAGCAAACATTTTTGCAGATTCGTTCGTTTCATGACTTTTTAAGACTTTTATTTTTTGTCCGTCTGTCTGTAACGAAATTTGTGACCACCATAACTCAAGAACGGTTTATCGAATCGACTTGAGATTTAACACAAAAATCAATCCCATTAAGAGGAAAAGCCCTATTGTTTTTGGAGAAAATCAAGTAATAAATAGAGGGTTAAAAACACCCCCAAAGTAGAAAAAAATTCATATTTTCGTTAATATCAACTTTACGAAAAAAAATATTCCTAGTAAAACTAAAGATTGTATTTTTCCCTATAAAAAAAGCATTTGATAATTTTTTTGTATCCCCACCCGTTTACAAAAAAAATAAGTTTTACGTTGTTTTCAATGAACTAAAAAATGCACCTTTTTAATCATCTACTGCGAAGAGTATCATATAGAATGTGTAACAATTATATAAAAATAAAAAAAATAGTAATAAAAAATGAGCTAACTGCGAAGTTTAACTTTTTAAATGATCTATCCCACTCACTGATCTAACCCGCTCTTGTTCAATAACTTTTGGTAAACGCTTTCAGTAATCTTTTTAAGTCTTCTATGAAACGAATAAAACGGTTCTTGTGCACTTCACCACCAAACGGTGTTGATAACACAAGTTACAGTTCTAATCTTCATTTGAGTGCTACAAGACTTCAAATGTGATAATTTATTGCCACTTTTACATCACCAACCACTTGCTACATGAATCTAACACTGCATTTTTAAGGGCCATCTGCAAAGTTAAACATATCGGAAAAGTGGTGTTAACGTATCAAATGTCACTGTTGAAAATAATGGTATCTAGCTACAATGGCAGATAAATAAAAAAAAACAGCCCTTGGAGGGACTTGAAGCAAAACCATTTTATGGTTTTTAAAAATCGTTTATGTAGCATTGTTACATAAATCCAAAAAATTAATAAATTATGCCCTAAGAGGATCTAACCTACCTGTTTCAGTAAAACCTTCTACTTAATTTTTTTAACAAAATACCGGCAAATTAGGACGAACGATTTTTTATGTAAATCACAAAGAATGCCTAGAGTGCTAAAACAAGTAGGGTATTATGTTCAGAATCGAAAGGTGCAGGAATTATCATATTACCACCTTGTTTAAGGAACAACATATCCTCTAAGGGGGTTTACAAAATTTTAATTACAGATTCAGCAGGTTTGATCATATGTATTATAAAGTTACAAACCAATGTTTAATTTAGTCGAAGTGTGCCGTAAAATGCCCCTATGGGAGGGCAGGTGATTTAAAGAACCATTTTTTAAGATTAAGAAGCTAACTAAAATATAAAAGCGAAGTTCAATTAATTTCTTTAATATATTTTATTTTCAGGACAAGAAAACTGCTCCCCAAAATTGCAAGTATGTAAATAAATACCTAAATTATTCTTTAAGACTTGGGTTTCAAATTCATAAATGGGATGTTCTGTGCACTCAAAAGTTTGTAAAAGTCATCTCCCTAAATGTCAGTTATTTTTGAAATTTCAACAAAATATGTAAAAATACGGAGTAAAACATCAATAACTATGATTAGAAATATTTAGGGTAATGTTTTTGATACATAGAAGTGGTACTGAGTTCAAGAAATAATAAAAATATGGTAAAATAGTACTTTTGGTGTTTTTCTTTCTACATTGAAATCTTAGAATGAGCACATCTATATTAGGGAAAAACGTAAGTTGCAATTTTAATCATTTACAAGCTTAAAAATACCATGGTTAATTAACGTATTATGGTTTGGCATTGACCACGTAATGTATATAATCAAAAAAAATGTATCCGTAGTCAAAAAAATAAAATAAAAAACAGTGTAATGATTTTTGAAGTCAGATTATCGTTACAAAGAAATAACCGATTTAAATGAAAGCATAATACGTTTGTAGCCCTATTTTGTTAGTTTTCAAAACTACATTTAGTTTTAATATAGGATGGGGCCCTCTTGTAGATGTGCTAATTAGTAGAATTGACGAGAGCTCAACGGAGATGACTTATAAGAGCTTCCAGGAGCACAGATTCGAAGATCTGTTAATTTGAAATCCTAGTCTTAATGATTCGTTCTAATTCTGATTGTTAATTTTAAATCTTAAAAGAAGTGTTTCCCTTTCAAAGGCTTCCATTTACCGTGCCCGAAACATTATTTTCACGAACCAAAGGCAACATTATGGAAATGTCAAACAAAAAAGGCAAATTCAAAAGAGTTTGCCTCGTAAAACGGATTGCCTATTTTACGTTTATTATTTTATGTAACTTAAAACTCCTAAAGGAGTTAAATTTGATGGCAATACCGTTTTTTTCTTCGGGCGGGTGGTCATATAACTGTTTTGTAACATTTTTATTTTTATACGCTTTGCTAGTTTACCTCTTTTTAACTCTAACTTTTAAGTTTAACAGTACTAATGCCGAATTTTTATTGTGTTTTTATTTTACGACCTAAAAGGGTATAGCTAAAGTAGCGTAGGCTATAGAGTTGTAAAAAACCTACTGTATTTTTTAGATTTATTCTATGACTACTAATGTAATAAAATATTCAAAATATTAGATCGTAAAGTTTTTAGTGTAAGACAAAAAATAAAGAGATTTAAAATTATTAGAATCTTGCTTGGTAGAAAAAAAAGATTCTTTGTACGTAACAGCAAAAAAAGATTCATAGTTTTGTCTTTCTTAAAAAATTCCCTCCTTTTTTTTCATTATTATACTCTTCGTAGACAAAGTCGAAGAGTATATTGTGATTACTCGGACCTTCTCTAAAATCGTTAATATCCATCCTAGTATAAAACAAAGATTCTCTCCAAACCACACTTTATTTAGAAAAATCTGAATAGAATATCTTCTGCTGAAGATGACAGCTTAGCTGTCGAAATACGTATTCAGATTTTTCTAAATAAAGTGTGGTTTGGAGAGAATCTTTGTTTTATATTAAACATTCGCCACAGAAATCATCAAATATCCATCCATCCTAGAGCAAAAATTTTGCAGATTCGTTCGTTTCATGACTTTTAAAGACTTTTATTTTTTGTCCGTCTGTCTGTCTATAACGAAATTTGTGACCACCATAACTCAAGAACGGTTTATCGGATCGACTTGAGATTTAAAACAAAAATCAATCCCATTTGGAGGAAGAGCCCTATTGTTTTTGGAAAAAATTAAGTAATAAATAGAGGGTTAAAAACACCCCCAAAGTAGAAAAAAATTCATATTTTTGTTAATATCAACTTTACGAAAAAAAAAATTTCTTAATAAACTTAAAGATTGTATTGTTCCCTATAAAAAAGCATCTGGTAATTTTTTTGTATCCCCACCTGTTTACAAAAAAAATAAGTCTTATGTTTCTTTTAATAAAATAAAAAATGCACCTTTTTAATCATCTACTGCGAAGAGTATCATATAGAATGTGTAACAATTATATAAAAATAGAAAAATAATTATAAAAAATGAGCTATCTGCGAAGTTTAACTTTTTAAATGATCTATCCCTCTCACTGATCTAATCCGCTCTTGTTTAACTTTTCTAATAATCCAATTTTAAGGGAATACCCATGTCTTAATTTTTATGACCATTTCCAAGTAAAAAAGCAATATTATAGTCGTGCTATGATGAAGCGCATTTTTATTAATACAGGGAAATGTAAAATGTGGTAAACAGAGCAATAGTCGGCACGATCAAAGGGGGAAACCAAATAGTAAAAAGGCATTTTTCATACATGGATACCGCTATCTCCAAAGTATATGGTAGCATTTAGATAAGCGCACACCTTGTGCAGTTTTTAAGCAAATAAGAACCATATAGTTAATGTAGGTATTCAAAATTTTGTTTGCAGGCATACAAATAAGTATTAATTCTTTCTATTTGGTAATATAGGTACATACTAGTTGTTTTCGTATTAAGTTTTATAAACGAGTTTGTAAAAACACAAGCGCAAACGAGGGTTTTCTAAACGAGTGTATAAAGACGTTTATAAAACGTGTTACGAATAGGGAATGCAAATTTCAGGATCGGGATTCAATCCCGGGATTTCGGGGTTGATTTTTTAAATCCCCGGATCCCGGGACTGAATCCCGATCCCGAAAAGCAATTTTTACCCTTATTTTAGAGAAAAAACAGCAATTAAAATGGTATAAAAAGCTAATAAATCAAATATTAAGTGTCGAAAGCACTCTAGCAAAAAAATAAATGACAAATAAATAAAAATAATTAAATTTTAAATTCATCCTATAATTTAAAAAAATTAAAAGATCCGTTTATTGTTAGATTTTTTAGTCTAAAGAAAAAAGAAAGTCATTAAATACCATTTTCCGCATTGATGTAATGTTTTTTTCAAAAATGTAAAATCTCGGGATTCCGGGATTGCATTCCCTAGTTACGAACTATACATCTTCTACGACCCCAAAATCAAACAATATCGGACTTTTTAGAACAGAAACATTTTTACTTGAAGAAAAATTAGATTAAAAAACATTTAGGAAGTATAAATGGAGATAAATGTTGTAGTATTCAATAAACGGATATTATGTTAAATCCAAATCCTACCTCTGCTACACTAAATACTGTCTTAAATTATAAAAATACTCCAAAAACAACTCACGGTTTTAGCTTCAACCGCGCGTTTTTCTAGAAGACTTTTTGACATCCGTAAGAACTAACACTAAGAACATTTGCAATGGCTTTAATTTTTAAGAAATGTAAACTTATACTTAATTTATCACTCTAACTTTAATTAGAATTCATTTTTATTAAAACAAGACACTTAATTATACGTCTTTGACAACTAAAATAAAACGAAGAATGTCATCTGTCGTTTTCTGCGAGTAACGCTAACTTCGGCCCGTGGGTAAAGAGCTTGTTGCAACTTCACGCCGTGGGTAAAGTGGTATTACTCACGGCTTGCAGGACAATGGCTAAAGACTAAAGGATTGTTTTAGGTTTAATTAAGTCGTGCGATAAGTGTCATTTTTAAGGCGGAAGTAGATAATCAAAAAACACTATTATTAATAAACGATGTGCGAAAAACATTTATAAAAATAGACAAGAAAGCAGATTTGTAGTTTTTAGGGTCGGTTAGATCAAAGGTGCCGCTTTCTAGTATTATCAAACAATTTCACCCATTTTTGTCCTCTTTATTACCATATCTAAGTCAAATACAACAACATAATACATTAACGAGACATTTAATAAACTAGGATCATGAGAAACTTTATTGCTTCACTAAAAAAATACAAGAACAAAGAGAGAATATTTGTACACCTTTATTTACCTTTACAAAAAACACAACAAAACTGCAACTAATTTGAGATATGCGCAAATTACAAGTCTTTATTTTTTTAAATTTTCGCAGACAAATACTTCAAAATAGATGTCTAAAAATTTTAACTAAGTTGTAAATTTTATAACGTTGCAAAAATATGCAAAAGCAACTCTAAAATTACCCTTAATTTTGGCCCAAACTAGGTCATCATAAATCTAAAATTTAGTTTATTTTATAGGCCAAAACTTCCAAATCCCAAAACATCTTTCAATATGCTTCTGAACAAACTTAAATAAACAGTTCCCTGTAATAAAGTGGGCCAATTTTGCCTAAATTAGGGTCAGCCTTACAGAGTCTGAGCCAGCTTTGATATTTTAGTACAGTATTTTGGTATAATATTGAGTGCATTTATGTTTTTATAACTGGCAAAAAGACCGACCTTTACAGGGTTTCAGCTACCGACTGGAGTTATAAATGTCGGCATGTCTTTGAAATATCCGTCCGTCGCGTGGATCTGTCCTTTCTTTCCATTTATTATCCAAGTTTGCTTATTTATCTACCTGCGTGTCCTGCTGACTTTTACTTTGTGCAAAGTATCAACATCATTTCGCTTTCTTTTTAGAAATATTGCGAAGTTATGGTATTTTTACCCAAATGGCAAAAGATGGCCATTATGGGGTTGGATATTTAGCTATTTATATTTGCGTTCTATAATAAGCACATTATGAAACACGAAATTTGGTTTTTTAAGGTTGCTGAATTGCTTCATTATCAAACCCGAAATTTCATTTTATTAGGTTGGTTTTACAGATGCAAAAAGATGAATTCTTCCCACTTTTTATTTACAAATTTTACTACTATAAACTGTGGGGGTACATAGTTTTTTTGTAGGGGGAATAACTAGAAGAATTGGAGAAACGATATCAATGGTTACATTTTCTCAGAAACGCCTATTCATTCAGTATTAAGTAAGTAAAGTTTACAAATGTCATTATTGAATATGTCTAACCTAAATTTACTTTTTACTTCCAAATGTCAATGTTGCCAATCCAATAAAAATAAAATTTTAAGTTAGTTGTTAATTTAAATTAAAAATGCTTTTTAATAGATTAAATAAAGCAAATATACCTATAAAAAATAGTATAAAAAACTCGTTTTATAAGACGTTTTTTATCACTTATCGATTGGAAAATTTGCCGCTGCGGGTCTCAATTTTAAACCTGGACGCTTGCTAAAAAACTTTCCTTATAAAACTATATGTTTTAATATACTATTTTATGTTTTTTGGTTCATTTTATTTAAATATTTTGAAAGAAATAAAACAAATCTATTGAGGTATCGTCCTAATTTATAAAGAATATTAAGAATATGTGTGGAAAGTGTTTGCAGTTTTCTAAAAGAAAGCCGTTACATTTCGATGTGACAAAAATGCAAGAAATGTGTATCTTTGCGGTATTTAAATACAGCAACAATCTAGAATTTCAAAAAAATTTCAAAAAAACATAAAATAATTTTCGTCCTCAAAACAAAATTAAAAAATAACTTGGAAAAAGTATCTCTGTTTTTTTTAAACAATGTTTGAAGCAAACTCGAAGATAAATATTTTTCTTTGCTACCAAAATTATTAATGTTTGCTAGGCTCGCGCCCACAAGATTTTTGCAATATCAATTGGGAAAACCTCTGAAATGACTGAAATAAGTCTTTTGTAGTTTCTTCTATACAAATATTAGTATTTCCAATGCTTACGTCATGTTAAGAAGTGTCTTTGTGGCCTAAATTCTATTACTGCAAAATTTTTCCATGTTGTTTTAGTTTTAAACCGGACAGTTTTTTGTGCAATCTCTACCTCTCATATGGAGGACTTATATACTTGGTCGGTGTATAGGGTCGAATGATAGATCACTTTCACCCAGTTCCAGTTTATGTCTGTTTACAGTGCCTTTAATTGTGTCAACAAAGTAAACTAAAGTCACCTCGAGAACGACAATGGCGTCGGCTCCTTTTGCTTTCATAAATGTTGACTGGGTGTCTAGAGCCTTTTATTAAGTCGCTCGCTTGCTTGGACCTTTGGGGTCTAAATCTGCTACATTTTACGACTTTCTCTATTCTCACCCTGTTTGTTACACTTAATTAAGGGCAAAAGCCAAGCAAATGTTGCAGTTTTGTAGGTATAGGATTGTTAATTCTAGAGCTTCATTGTCAAGTCACATACGTTTTGTATTAGGATTTTGTGTTGTGCTAAATTAATGAGCGTTTTGATTTTAGTCTCGATTTTAGACGATGATGAGAGAATTAAAAAGATAGAGCATTATTTAAATACTGCGGCACAATATTTGGGTGGTAAACACTTGCAAGTAAGGGCGGGAAGATGTTGATGTTGCCCCCTCTCCACGCTAACTTGTGTATACCTCCAACATTACAATACCGTATCATTTCCAAGGAATACATTTATAATAAAAATTGTCTTCAATTTTAAAGCAAAATTCGTGATTAAGGTAAATAAATTACACACTCAAGCGTTATGCGAGGTAAAATTTGGAACGCCTTCTGAAACAGAAAGCATTCTATTTTTTACTTCTGTGTACAAAAACGCAACATGTGTTGTCGCCACTATTCGCCGCCGCCAATGGAGTTTTCCAACCTCACATTTGTAAATTTGTATGTGAGTTTTCTATAAACAAACTAAATTTTTAAGAAAAACTAGCTCGAGTAGAATTCGGAATCGGTAGAAGTGTAATTTTGTAAATCAAAGCTTAGTCTATTTTTTATATAATTGCTACACATTCTATGGTATACTCTTCGCAAGAAAGCTGTTATAGGATAATTAATAGTCTAATATAAAAAAAAATTATGTAAAGAAAATCTGCGAAGAGTGCAAACTATTAACAGAAAACACGAAGAATTTAGTTAACGAAGAGGATAAACGTCAGTTCTGACATTTAAAATATTTGAGGTTATTTGTTCTGACAAGCGGTTTTGTTTCTTTGTTTAAAATATTTTTGGCATGGCCTTCTTGACCGACACGTAACGTGATTTGGACTTAGAAATTTTTTGCTATTGAAAAAGTTGTTTTTTTGTTTTTTTAACCTTACTTTACAAAGAATGAACCAACATTTTTAATAGAAAATTAAATTTTCATTAATTTTGTAAAAATGATTTTTTTTGTTAATTGAATAATAACGGAGATAGGAGGTTTTTTTGTGGTAGGGGGTAACGGGGGGGTCTGACAAAAAAACCAACGAATACTTTTTTATAGAGAATTAAATTTCCTATGTTTTATGTCGAATAATTTTTTTTGTAAATTTAATAATAATTGAGTTACGATTTTTTTTTCACTTGGGGGACCGAAAAGGGGGCTTTATAGTACTCAGATTTTTGTCAAAAACAATAGGGTTCTTCCTCTTATAGGGATCGATTTTTCCTTAAAATTTGAATAGGATTGGAAGTTTGGTTCTTAAGATAGCGTGTTTACAAGAAACGTGACATCCCACAGACCGACCGACCGACATACCGACATACCGACATACCGACGGACGGACAAAAAATGAAAATCTTAAAAAGTCATGAAACGCACGAATCTGTAAAAATTTTTGCTCTACGACGAAAATTGACGATTTTAGGATTTTCTGATCGATTGCAATATACTCTTGTGAAGAGTATAATAAAGATATAATAGTAAATTGAATGGTAAATATCAGTGTGTTTTACAATGCAATATCATAAAAAAAGACAGAATTAAAGAAATTTAGCAGTTGGTATTATGATTCTTGTCAGCCTATCAGAAATAAGGTAAATATAAACACTTCTCCTGACGCCGTAAAAGGTTTGTTTATCAGTTTACCAAATAATTTTGTTAAATACTAACCTATGTAATTTTCTCATCATTGTAACATCAAGTAAATAAAAATAAAAAATAATATTTCTGAAGGAGTTTTCCAAAGGAGATGTATTTAGGTAGCGGCACCTCTAAAAGGGGAAAAACGACCCCCAAAGGAGGCCTGCATATTGTCGCCAGCTTCAAAACGATTCATTTGTCCCTAATCTTGTTAAAATCGTATCATATTGTTAGATAAAGTACATACCTTATCTGATCTTCAAAGAAAATCTAAATACAAATCTATGTTGTAGTACACTCAATTTAAAAGCCATTTGCATAAATTGGATTAGGTCTTTAAATGGAAAGGGTTATCCTGTTAAATTTTATTATTACTCGTATACCTAATCGAATTTTGTTTATTGTTTGATAATTGGGATTTTATTGAACTGTATCAGGTAAAAATGCAAATGCCAAATTGTTATAGATCTTGGCAAGTATTACTACAAAAATATTACAAAATATGTATCAACGGCCACAGTTAAATTTTTACAAGAATTAGTTTAAAAGGGAATTTCGCGAAACATAGAAACTGTGGTTATGTAATGTTGGTTGCCTAAAATCAACAAAAAACATCAAATTCCGGTCATTGCTCAGCGGGTTTATAAGAGTTAATTTTAATTAATAATTGTGCTTACCACCAACATAAATAAACAAAGCACAAGTTGACATTTTCTAAAGGTCCATCAATCAGCGTTTAAATACAGAATTTTGACAATTTGAAATGCAAAAAAATAGTGCTTCTTAATTGCCAAAATTCTGTAATTAAACGCTTATTGATGGACTTTTAGAATATTTCAACTGGCGCTTTGTTTATTTATGTTCCTGGTAAGTACCATTTTTTACTTAAATTAACTCTTATATACCTACTGAGCAATGACCAGAAGTGCTGTTTTTTGTTGATTTTAGGCAACCAACATTACATGACCACAGTTTTTCTGACTTCACGACATTCCCCATTAATACAAATTATATGTTTTAGTCTTTTTTTGTTGCACGCGTCAAATTCCGTGCTAAAAAGTCTAGAACCTACTTAATTAATTTTTGATTCTTGTCCTGATTTTTTTCTTAACTTATCTTATCCATAAATGCACATATTTATTTTGGGACTGGTGCCATAACATTTGGCAAGAGTTAATTAACTCCTAATTGGAATTTGTTTTGTTAATCATAAACGAATAATCTACTACAGATTATTTATGCAAATTTGCTTAATCAATCAGTGAGAAAAGCGTTACGCCACTTTAGTTTAATTAGTTGGCAAAATAATATATCCACATAGTGTGCAAAAAATGGCACACTATGTGCGATGGTACACTTTTGAAACAGATCCCTAAAAAAATGTCAAAAAAAATCCATCTGTTATATTCATTGAGAAAAATGCGAACAATGTTGCATAAGTTCTGCAACACAGTTTGTAAAATACATCTTAAAAGCTCATCTAGATTCTTGAGCATACATTTTTGCATTTAGATCACAATGACATTGTTATCAGTCTCATTTCTTAAAATTTTTGTTGAATTAAAATGATTATAAAAATGTAATTTGACCATGTAAAATATAAACAAATGGTAAAATAATTTTAGATAAATTGTGCCTTTGTATTTAGATATTTTTTTCGTTAATATGTGATGTTATCTTCAAGGTATGAGCGTTTAAAGGTTCGCACTTTGGGGCCTCATATCTCCAAGGATATATGAGATAGATATTTTTTAACAATTTTTTGGGGCACCTTAGACATGCCCCAACAACGTACCATTACGTTTATTGTACACCCTATATAAATGGTTTTTTTTATTCAACTGTTAAAATTTGAGGTAACAATCAAATCGTCTGGAATTTTTGCCCAAAATTGACAAAATTTTACATAAACTTTATTTTCAATTTTGTATTGGAAAAGTTTAAAACATTGTTTTTAGTTAACAACCTATTTGCATATCAAAACGCTCAATCTGCCTATAAAATAACAAAAACAATCAAATCAAGTAACCTTTGACTGCCGCTAACTTCATTACCCTTCGGATATCTTTCAATTTGGCCAGAATATACCGTACTCTACCCTTTGCTGATGGATAGAATCACATTCTAACAGTCGGGTACAGGAAAATTGTGAGCACGTAGGCGGCAGTCAGGATATAAGCGCCATTAGCATGCTGTGCGGCAGCCATTATCCTGCAGGATCAAAGCATGCCTTGGAGGCATCCGAGCTCAAACAAAGGACGAATAGCGAGTCCTGGTAACTAGATTCGGAAGTTATCAAGCACCGGTGAATGAGTTTCGCTGTGCTTTTATACAGGCTGTCAAAAAAATACATATTTATACAGGGTTTCCCAGAATTGGCGCATCACCTGTATGGTACGTTGTTGGGGCATGCCCAGGGATCCCCAGAAAATTGTCAAAAAAAATCCATCTCATACACCCTCGAAGATATGAGGCCCCAAAGTGCAAAACTTTAAACGCATATACCTTAAAAGCAACAGCACGTTTTAACGAAAAATATGGTTTAATACAAAGCTGCAGTCTATCTTAAATCATTTCACCAATTTTTCTTCTTTTAAATGGTCAAATAACATTTTTATAATCAATTTAATTTTACAAAATTTTCTTGAAATAAGCTGACAACAATAAGATTTTATGCAAAAGTGTATAATCAAGACTCATAGATGGGATTTTTAGATTTATTTTTCTAGACTGTGTAGTATATTTTCCTAGACTGTGTTGCCAAATTTAAGCAACTTTGTTTGCATTTTCTTCAATGAATATAACAGATGGATTTTTTTTAACAATTTTCTTGGAATCCCCAGGCATGCCCTAACAGCGTATCATACAGGTGGTGCGCCAATTCTGGGACAACCTGTATTTGCGTTCTATAATAAGCACATTATGAAACCCGAAATTTGTTTTTTATCATTAAACCCAATATTTTATTTTATTAAGTTGATTTTCCAGATGCAAAAAGATGAATTCTTCCCTTGCAAGGTACTTTTTATTTGCAAATGTTACTATTATAAACTATCGGGGGACATAGTTTTTTTGTAGAGGGAATAACTAGATGAATTGGAGCAACGACATCAACTGTTACATTTTCTTATAAACGTCTATTCATTCAGTATTAAGTGAGTAAAGTTTACAAATGTCATTATTCAATATGTCTCACCTAAATTTACTTTTTACTTCAAATGTCAATGTTGCCAATCCAATAAAAATAAAACTTTATTTTACCTACATGCAAATAATCTCGCGAATAATATTGTTTACTTTTTGAAATATGGTAAACTGTCCTACAGCAATGCACTACATTTTCAAGAATTCCATTTTTTTGTAGTAGACAAGTTAACAAAATCGAAGGTCATTTCCCAAAAAGACTGTGTCACTTGCACGATCCTCAAAATAAGTCACAGATAAGTAGCGTTGCGCCTTTGTTTACACAACAGACTGTATTTGTCAATTGTCAGGGCCAACTTTTATTACATAACAAAAGGGGGCCATTTAGTTTACTTTGAATTGATATTGCCTTGACTAACGCTATTTAATTTCAGGGACTGCAGACCTATTGACAAAATCCCTTATTTGATTAGATATGGAGCATGCTTTAATAAATTTTTAGTTGATTTTACTTGGCTTTAATTTGGGATGCACACTTGTAGAAATTTGTATTTCTAAAAAAAAAGGCTACATATTTATTTTTTTAGTTTTTTAAAATTGCAGTAGAATATTTTTTATATAAGAATTCTTCAAGTTAAAATAAAATAATTACACTAGATAAAATTTTGGTAATAAAATACGAAAACCTATTGTGTTTTATTGTGACTCTAATTTTTTGTAGGTAATCTTCTTTCTAAAGTCCTACATAGGATGTCCAAAAAATGGCGCATAAACGCTATGGTACGCTCTTGGGGCATTCTCATCAGGGATCCCTAGAAAATTGTAAAAAAAATCCATCTGTTATATTCATTGAGGAAAATGCGAACAAAGTTGCATAAGTTCGGCAACACAGTTTGTAAAATACCTCTTAAAAACTCATCTAGATTCTTGAGCATACATTTTTTGCATTAGATCATATTGACATTGTTGTCAGCTTCATTTCTTGAAAATTTTGTTAAATTAAATTGATTTTAAAAATGTAATTTGACCATTTAAAAGATAAACAAATTATAAAATAATTTTAAATAGATTGTGCCTTTGTATTTAACCTTTTCTTTCGTTAATATGTGCTGTTACCTTAAAGATATAAGCGTTTAAAGTTTCGCACTTTGGGGTCTCATATCTCCGAGGGAATTATTTGAGGTTGATTTTTTTTAGAATTTTCTGAGGCTCCCTAAACATGCCCGAACAACGTACCATCAAGTTTATGCACTATTTGGACACCCCACGTATAGGTAAATCCAAAGGTATACTTCTTGGGTGGTTTTGCCTAATTTTTTTTTTTTTGAGACAAAAGATATTCAGCGGCATGCTTGATAGACAAACAAAAATCCACACCTAATATTTAACTCCAACCTTCTGTTGTTTCTGCTTTCTGTCAATTAATCATCCCTTAGTTTTAATTTAAGGGTAAGAATCATGATAAATATATCAACATCTTAGGACAAAATGCCTAAAGGCTAATCTGTTTTTTTTTATGTTTTGATAAATTTCAAAAATTAGATTAATTTTGACATGATTCCAAATTGCTACAAATTTTAAAGTTCATCACATGTTTTTTGAAACTTTACGCACAGTGGGAATTATCCTTTAAATTATCCACTTAAAAATATTAAACAAAGCTTATTGTTTCCCTAAACTTGTCAAAGGTTTCTAGATTTAAAGTAAAGTGTTAAATTTTTTATGGTTTTTCCTAGTAGCATTCAACAATTAAAAAACACACATAAAAATTACAAAAATATAAAAAAATAAAGAATAAATGTGTGACCTCTAAAAAAGTCGTAAAATTTAAAATTTGTAGAAGTAGAAGCCAAAATGTTTATTACCGTTTTTCAGCTCTTTCTTCTAAAATGCTGTGAAAACTCACATAAAAAGATTTGGTATAATAGATTACTTAAATTTAGTAGGCATAGGTTTTTTTAAGAGTTGCCTAATTTATGGGGTGGGTCGTTAAATTTTTATGCATTTTTTACTGTCCTTCATTTTACAAAATTAGGAAAAACACACTAATTTACCGCTTATAGGTACTATCGTGGACATGGAATTTAAAACGATTAATTTTTGCATTGTAAATATCGTCAAAATAGTGGCTTATACATCTCAAGTTTTATGCGAAGTGGACATTAACAAGAAACATTTCTCTGATTTTTTACGAAGATTAGAGCCTTATTGTTATCCTAAAACAAAATTATTTAAAAAAGGGAATATCTTCTTACTATTTTTCTCGCCGGCAGCACATTTTACAAAATTTATTTTAATAAAATACATTTGACGCATTTGTTGTCAAAATAACATTCCAAAACTGACATAAAAAAACCCATTTACAATAGAGTAAAACTCAAAAAATCAAAGGTGGCTGATCAAAATTCGCTTTAAATTCCATGTCCACGATAGTACTGTAAAATATTGCAAAAATATCAGAAATCTAATAAAGATAACTTTCTTCATAAATTTCTCGAAGAAATGAAAATGTGACGTAAATCTGTACCCTTTTAGTTATAAATAAAATTATTCGATAATAATACGGCAATTTAGACTACCTTCTTGGCCTAATTTCAAAGAAAGGGTTGCCAAATAATTTGCAATTCATATCTTAGTACTACTAGGGTAGTTTCCAGAACTACCTAAGTAAGTAAAAGTAAAGCAGGCCGACTTATTTTATTACGTTGTCGCATAAATTTAATAAAATGCTATTCATAGAATAGCAAATGAGACCAATAAACAGTATTTAAGTCTTTTAATTGTACCGTTTTTGAAGTTCAGGAGCTCATAAAGATGCTTTTATTATGCCTAATTTAGATATGAACGTTTCCAGGATTTAGTTTAGATTCTTAATTTTAGCCAGGTAAATTTAACTTTGAAGATAATACAAATTATAACCATTTTTACAGAATTCATCGCGCATAATCGATATAGTATTGTTTTTATCTTTTACCGAAGTAATGTTTATTTTAAAAAAAACCCTAGAGGAATGTAGCACTTACAAGCTCGTCTAAAACTTTTATCCACTGCCCTACAACACTTTATGCCATTATGGTACATACTATCCATTCACAGTTAAAAAAACAGGCTCACCTATAAAAACTAGAATTTTTCCTAGAAAAGTTGAATTTTCCTCAAAGTTGGCATTACATTTCTGTGGAAAATAGGCAAAAGGGGATAAGTTTAAAACTGTCATTTGTACATGTCACTCTAAAAATGATTTTCTTGCAAATATTAAACAATATTAATGCAATAGTGAGAAGCTAGCTTTAAAAATAGGTTTCAAAGTACGTATATGGCTGATCCAAATGGTAAATATCTAAATGTTTCTATTAAAATTCGGTGTCCGAAAAACACATTTTTTTAAATGTCAAAAATACTTATCCCGCTTTGCCTCCCTACCACAGATTTCAAACTCACTGTCATAAAAACTTGAAAAATGCCAAAATTAATATGACAGTTACATAAAACATGAGTAAAAATTGAAAAAATGAAACAATTTTTGCTTGAGATGTGAGAATTTATAAAAAAAATTGTACACAACTCGTAAAAGTGCTAATTTATCCTATGATACCTAAAAGGACTTCTTAACAGTGTCTACTTACATAAATAATTCCTATTTTGGTTTAATGTTTAGCGCATTATAAAGTAATTTAATAAAAAAATAAATACTTCTGTATATGTTGAGACCATTGTTTTTGATTCAGATGCCCTGAACATGTTTTTAAATGCATTTTTTAATTATTTTTTACTTTTCTTACATAACCAGCAAACACAAGTGACATTAATAACAATATACAGGGTAAAATCTGTCACCCTATGGCTCACTTGCTCTTTTTTTTCTAAATTGTGAATGGATAGTAAATATTTCTTGTGTGAAATTGTTTTTTTTTTTGCTGTCACTCAACTAGACAAGCCGACTTAAGTATGCATCACCTACTTGAAAAATAATAAATTTACACCAGAATCAGATAAACTCACTGATGATTGCAGGCTCTCTTTAGTTATCTACAATTTCGGTGAAAGAAATACCTACTTATTTGAGACAAAAAAAAAAGGGAGATTATTAGTTTTAGGTGATTATTTTTTAGTTTTAATAACTGGAAAAGCCCCAAGAGTTTTGAGTTATCTTAAGTAATATACTTAACACATTAACTACTAAAATATTAATAGCCAAATAGGTATCGCTCAGAATCTCTTTTAAATAAAAAATAACATATGTGTGACAACTGAAGTGGCACTATAGGATGTTATCACTGGTCTATCGGTTTCTTTCTAGGAAGTGGTCTTTTTTAGTTTTTATCAGAAATGATTTAACAGACTTTTTGTCTTTCAATGCCCCTTAAAAGACATTTTTTAATTTTACGAAATTAATATGAAATGAAGCTGACAACAGTGTCAATAAGATCTAATGCAAAGGTGAATGATCAAGACTTACAGATGAGTGTTTTGGATGTATTATCGTGGACATGGAATTTAAAACGATTTATTATCAGCCACCTCTGATTTTTTGAATTTTACTCAATTGTGAATGGGATTTTTTAATGTCAGTTTTCGAATGTTATTTTGACAACAAATGCGTCAAATGTATTATATTAAAATAAATTATGTAAAATGTGCTCCCGGCGAGAAAAATAGTAAGAAGATATTTCCTTTTTTTAAATAATTTTGTTTTTGGATAACAATAAGGCTTTAATCTTCGTAAAACATCAAAGAAATGTTTTTTGTTAATGCACACTTAACATAAAACTTGAGATGTTTAAGCCACTATTTTGACCATATTTACAATGAAAAAATTGATTGAAATTAAGGCACTACGCACATTTTTACGTAATTATCTAAAATTGACGATGTGTTTCCGAAACATTAAACAAATGTCTATTTTGTAGACAATTTTATCTTTTAATACATTTTTCTTGTGACTTGTGAGAGAGTAATTTTGAGTTTGTCCTTGGCCCAAATTGCCCCAATATGATTTGATTTTATTACTCTTACTTTCTTATAGAATGCTTTTGCAGAAGAAAAGGCACTAAAATTTATGACAGAGGACCCACGCGACATAAAGTTAAAGCGTGTGGTACAATATTTCAAATTTTAAGGAACCTAGAACGAAAGGTACTGACCATTTCGTCTGTCCGTAGGTCCGTCACGGACTTATTTCTATTTACACAAACAAGATCATGATTGTAAATGTAGTAGTTATTACTTTATGGTGCCTTCCTGGGATGCAGAACATAGTTTAAATTACTTCATAGAAAAATTTAGGTGCACTACCTAGTGAATAATGCAAGGAATAATGGTACCCTAGAATGTTTACAAAATCTATTACTTATTTGGACACTCTCCTTTGGATTACAAAAATATTTAAAAGGTGTTTCAATCTTTTGTAGAACTTTGGAAAACTGATAAAAAATATGCCTCATAAAAAAAATCTCAAATAATCATTTGCTAACATTTTTCGTTGTTGGGACATGCCTAGGGATCTATGAGAAAATGCTAAAAAAATCTTTTCTAATCTTGAGGACAATAAAGTTAAAGTTTGATTGTAGGAAAATAAGTGCCTTTGTAAATAAGCCACTATGAAAAAAAAAAAAACTCCAGTAAAGTCTAAAAAAATCCCATGTACAGCAGGATGTCGGCTTTTGTAAAACCTCACAGTTTGTCATATTAAAATTTTGGAACTATTCCCAGTGTCCTGTAAAACTAAATGTACTATCGTGGATATGGAATTTAAAACGATCAATTTTTGCATTGTAAATATGGTCAAAATAGTGGCTTAAACATCTCAAGTTTTATGCGAAGTGGACATTAACAAGAAACATTTCTCTAATGTTTTACGAAGATTAGAGCCTTATTGTTATCCTAAAACAAAATTATTTAAAACTAGCTGAGTCGAGGCCGGTAGATCCGACTCTTGAGTTCATTTCTTACGTACAAATTCATTTTTTTGTTAGAATTATAGCGTTTTTTGATGATAGTCCAGTAGGTCCAAAACATAAAAACAACCTTTTATGTTTTTAAAGACATGTCCAATATTTACATTGCATTTAACAAAAAATAGTTTTGGAATAATGAAAATTATACTGAACTTTTAAACCATAAAACCTTTACATGACCCTGAACCCTTGTCTTTTAATTATCCATTCTTTAAGTTTGACTTGACTAATCGTCTCCTGAAGATAACCTACTAGGTCCGAAACATAAGAACAACCTTTTATGTTTTTGAAAACATGTCCAACATTTACCTTGCATTTAACTTTATAGTTTTTTAATAATAAAAATCCTATTGACCTTTCAAACAATATGACCTTGACATGACCTTAAACTACTGTCCTTTCGTTATCCATCCTCCAAGTTTAAGACCTTTAACTATTGTGGTGTATGAGATAATTGAAGTCAAACTATAAATCGTTCCCTGAAGATGACTTACTAAGTCCGAAACACAAGAACAACCTTTTGTGTTTTCAAAAACATGTTCAACATTTACCTTGCATTTACCTTAACATAGGTTTTTAATAATAAAAATGCAATATGACCTTGACATGACCTTGAACTCTTGTCTGTTGGTTATCCATCCTTTAAGTTTGAGACCTTTAACTATTGTGGTGCATGGGATAATTGAAGTCAAACTATAAATCGTTCTCTGAAGATGGCTTACTAAGTCCGAAAAACAAGAACAACCTTTTGTGTTTTCAAAAGCATGTCCAACATTTACCTTGCATTTACCTTAACATAGGTTTTTAATAATAAAAATGCTATTGACCTTTTAAACCATATGACCTTGACATGACCTTGAACTCTTGTCTGTTGGTTATCCATCCTCTAAGTTTAAGACCTTTAACTATTGTGGTGCATGGGATAATTAAAGTCAAACTATAAATCGTTTCCTGAAAATGGCCCACTAAGTCAGAAACATAAGAACAACCTTTTGTGTTTTCAAAAACATGTCCAAAATGTACCTTGTATTTAACGTGACATAGTTTTTTAATAATAAGAATGCTATTGACCTTTAAAAAGATATGACCTTGACATGACCTTGAACCCCTGTCTTTTGTGTATCCATCCTTCAAGTTTGAGACCTCTAACTATTAAGGTGTATGAGATAATTGAAGTCAAACTATAAATCGTTTCCTGAAGATGGCTTACCAAGTCCGAAACACAAGAGCAACTTCTTGTGTTTTCAAAAATATGTCCAACATTTACCTTAAATTTTCCTAAACATAGCTTTTTAATAATAAAAATGCTATTGACCTTTCAATCAATATGACCTTTACATGACCTTGAACTCTTATCTTTTGGTTATCCATCCTCCAAGTTTGAGACCTTTAACTATTATGGTGTATGAGATAATTAAAGTCAAACTATAAATAATTCCCTGAAGATGGCTTACTAAGTCCGAAACACAAGAACAAGCTTTTGTGTTTTCAAAAACATGTCCAACATTTACCTTGCATTTACCTTAACATACATTTTTAATAATAAAAATGCTATTGACCTTCAAAAAGATATGACCTTGACATGACCTTGAACCCCTGTCTCTTGTGTATCCATCCTCCAAGTTTGAGTCCTCTAACTATTGAAGTATTGGAGCTATGTCAATGCAAACATTGACATTTGAAAACGTCATAGCTCTTTTCCTAGACATAGAATTTTTTTTAAAAATGTTTAACACAAAGGCCCATCCGAAAGAATATGTTTAAGCAAAAAAAAATCACAATATTTTGGGCTAGATTTTTTTTTGCATGCAATATCTACTAACCTTGACCAGTGGTCAGTATGACCTTGTGGTCATCTTGACCACAAGACTTTGGTATTTAATTATGCCAAGTTTGAACCTTCTACCTAGTACCATAATTGAGTAAATTACGGTTAAAGAAATTTTTTGCTCCGTACATCCATCCATCCATCCATCCATCCATCCATCCTAACATACACCAAAGTGATATTTTTTAATAACAACCCAGTGGATGGTCCGATCGATATGATTCTAGTATCAAAAGATCGGTAATTTTTTGTAGCATCTTTCCAACACCCCTAACATTTACGTATCTTGCTTCGTTTAGGCACAGTTTCAAAAAAACATCGATTTTCAGAAATTGCAATTACAATAGTACATTTCCTTTAGAGAAATGAACTAAAAGGAAATATCTTCTTACTATTTTTCTCGCCCTCAGCACATTTTACATAATTTTTTTTAATAAAATAAAACATTTGACGCATTTGTTGTCAAAATAACATTCTAAAACTGACATAAAAAACCCCATTAACAATAGAGAAAAATTCAAAAAATTAAAGGTGACTGATAAAAAATCGTTTTAAATTCCATGTCCAGGATAGTATGTCGAAAAACACTCTGTAAAATTTTATGTTCCAAAATTTTAATATGACAAACTGTGAGGTTTTACAAAAGCCGACATCCTACTCCAGCTTCTGCTAAAACAAAAAACACAAAACAGAAGCATTCCTAGACCCAAATTGCTGTCAATTTTGACATCCACATGTGCCAATTGAAAGAGATCAAGTTACTGACGAATTTCCTTCACAAATTGGAACTGATAGGTTGGTCACACCTCCTTTAAAACGATGCCACTTTACCAGGGGCTGTTTGAACTAAAAACTTGGAAGAATTTTAAAATATATGACACATAAGTGAAATACCGGAAAGAGATAATTGGAAGAATTAGAGTGTGCAAAAAGTAATGTGTTTGGGCAATTTCCGCTTTTAGGGATAATCTTTAACAGATTTTTAAGTCTCATAAAATTTGTAGAAAACATTTTTGGTCTTTTAGAAGACCAGTGTTTTTCGTTTAAAAAATATTAATTGTTAAAATAATATGTGGAAGTTTAAATATTTCTTCTTAGTACCTACTTAAATTTTGAAATGGCCCTTGAACTATTACATGTATACAAAATATATCCAATAAATTTTGAAATTTATTAGTCAACAAATTTGACGCTGCTCAAAACGTAAATATTGAAGTAGTTTAAATTTATTATAAAACACTTCATACTTTTAGTCAAAAGTCGTAAAATATTTATGGCTTCCTTCGTTCCGAGCTTTATTCCTTCTATTTTCATGCTTTACCTTTCTATGTAAGAAATTTATTGTATTTTGTATTAATATTTATTATCCAAAACTTATTAAAAGTCGTAAAATATGATCCTTAATTATTGCAGGTCTTTGTAAGTAAAGTATGAAGAAAAAAACTGTTTATTAATGAATACAAACTAAGGACTAATACATTGTAAAGGGCTTTTTAAGAAAGACAAGAGGTACCAGTTAATATTTAAAAAAAGGATGCACGAAAAAAACTTTTTTACAGAAACTTTTGTTCCATAGTTTTCTTGACGATATTACAATAAACTTGTAGGAGAGAGCCTGGAGAAAATTACATAGTTTTGGTGGCAATGGAAAAAATCTTTTTGCCCAGATTTTAAACTTGGCAAAAAATTACACCCCAATTACCATCTTTTGCCAAGTTGATGAAAATATTTTAACTTCGCTGCATTTTAAAGATCTTTTAAAAAACCATCATTCTCATGACATCTATACGCTTCTTACCTGAACAAAAATTTAACCGTACTGCTAAACATTGTTTACGTGGAAGATTTACAGAAATCTGGGTACTAGCAATAACAGTACTGGCTTAAACTTTATGCTTTTGCCACTAGATGGCCTAGCGGTACCGAGAAGACAAAACAAGAGCTTTGTAAACTACAAAAGACTTATAGGGTACTGTTAATACCGTTACAGGTACCGCTTACTTTAAAATCCATAACTTTCTCATTGGTTTAGCTGCTTACAGATGGCAGTACTTTTCCTAAAATCTTAAGAATGGTTTTTTAATTTAGGATTATAAACAAGAAATGGGTTAGATCAGTGAATGGTATAAAAAATACTCCCTGCAGAAATAATCCAATTCATTATTATTTGCAAGAAAGATTTGCATTTTTTAAATAAAAATAAAAAATAATGTTTGTTTGTTTGTTTGTAACCCTATATTCAAGTAGCCAGGCTACTCCAAAGCCTAAGGCTGTCTGGATTAAGAACAAGGGGGACCTAAAGCTTAACGTGGGTTCCGAACCACGAGGTTACGAGCCTTTCGACTAGTACTTGGGTGGTCACCCATCCAAGTACTAACCTAGCCAGACGTTGCTTGACTTCAGTGATCGTGTGATCACTGTCCAAGCGGCCTGGCCGCTCGCTCCCTCGCTCCCAAATATTTTTAATGATTTAAACTCAAAAAGCCATTGACCAAGGTCCTTCAGCCAAGCACATTTTTTAATAATAAATGTTATTTTATTAAAAATAAAAATTAACAATAGGGCCATCGACCGAAGTCCTTCAGTCAGGGCGCATTTTTTATTTTATTAAAAATAGTTAAAATTTGTTATTTTTTAAAACGGACGGTATAAAAAAATTGTAAAATGCACCTTGTTAGATAAAAGTAAAGTCTTTGATTCCATAAAGAATACTTTTTTATAAAATTTATGTTAACCGAAATATATTTTTTTTTTCAAATTTGTGCTTTTTGCCTCCTAATTATTGTTTGAATTACTTCAAAAACGATGGAGTTCTTCCCCTAAATGAGATTGAGTTTTGTAGGAAATTTCCATCCGATATACCATTCTAGAGTTATTGTGGTAACAAATTTCATTACAGGCAAACGGACAAAAAAATGTTTTAAAAAGTCATAAAACGAACGAATCAGCAAAGTGTTGTGCTCTATCTTAGATAAATATTAAGGCTTTTAGAGAAGCACTATTTTTTTGCATTTTAAATTGACAAAATTCTGTATTTAAACGCTTATTGATGGACCTTTAGAATATGTCAACTTGTGCATTGTTTATTTATGTTGCTGGTAAGCACAATTTTTAATTAAAATTAACTTTTATAAACCCACTGAGTAATGACCAGAAAGTGGTGTTTTTTATTGATTTTAGGCAACCAATTACATAACCACAGTTTCTATGCTTCACGACATTCCCCGTTAAAAGAAATATGGTACTTCATAATCAAATTTGTCAAAAGCCATTTTTAATTACCTCAACTGACCCTTATTGACTATCATTTAGTTAATAGCACTTCATTAAAATAATGTTTAATATTTTCACCCCTGACATTAAAGAAATACGCATCACACCGGCAACACCGCATCCCAGCGGTAACCGCATAGTACCTATCTACCTTCGTTGCTTAGCTCAGGTGGCTAACCTGTTGTAAGACAGTGTAGGAGTGGGGATAGAGTGTGTGTGGTGCCCGGTAGTTGCATGGCCACTACGGCAGCACCATCAACTGTTTTGTGTACCTATTGAGTACTAAGACGCGGCTGGCTAGATGCCCGCTGCCCGCCTGTATGTTCCCCTAAGCCCCCTTATCTGTATGTCGTACGCACTGCCTACGTAGATCTAACTCTACATATAGGAAGGTGGGTGCAGGTTGTGTTTGGTAGTACTATTTTAGTTCTATTTTTGGGTTTGCTACATGGCGCCGTAAATAGGAAGATATTTTGAAAGAGGATATAGACAATGTAGGCGTTTGGGGGTTCCTATTTTCGGAAAGTGAAAATTTACAATATTTTATTAACCCTTTAAACGGTACTGTCCTATATTTAGAAACGGGCTTGGTTGGGCTCAGAGCGGTACTGTCCTACATACAAAGTTACTCCCAAAATTAAGCTAACTCCTAAAGCTAAGGTTTTGGGCGCGATTATAAGATTCTAAAGTTAATAAGTACGAAAACTTTTGGAAGGATGAATTTTCTGACTTCTGTCAAAATTTAAGCCAATAAAGTTAATTTAAATTGTCTACACACTTAAAAAATATTTTTTATTTTTAAGATCCTGACATATTTTGAAAAATCTAATTGTTACTACTTAAAGTTAAAGGATCAAGTGTGATTTAGAGATCAATTAACTTAACTCAAAGCCACTCAAAGCTACTTTACTCCACTTAACTTGACTTGACTAAATTAAGGCATTTATAGTATAAATTTATACGTTAGTTAACCACAAGATAATTTAGTAAACGCCATCTATCGGTAAATGTTAGAATCGTCTTATTTCTGTATATATATCTGTAATATACAGAAATTCATATGAAATTCTTCGATTATCTTTGTAATTTTAAAAATTTGGTCTAGTAGCCGATAGATGGCTCTGTGAAGAGGCTTACTTTACATAGAATTAGATGAAATTATCCAAAATTAAGAAATAGAACCTTAAGTAAACGTCAAGTTAAGTTAATTGGATGTGTAAATGCGATTTTATCTTTCGTATAATTTATTTCAGTTGCGATACGTTAATTATAAGTTAAGTTAATTCATCTATAATTCAAGCTTTACACATCCACAGAATGGCGCATAAACGCGATGGTACGCTCTTGGGGCATTCGCAGGGATTCTTAGAAAATTTTCAAAAAAAGATCCATCTGTTATATTCATCGAGAATAATGCGAACAAGGTTGCATAAGTTCGGCAACACAGTTCGTAAAATTCCTCTTAATAGCTTACTTTCTTAAACTTACATTTTTGCATTTAGATTATATTGGGGCCTTATATCTCCGAGGGTATTTAAGATAGATATAATTATACTCCTCGCAGACAAAGTCAAAAACCAGGAGTAAATTGTGATTGTTTTGAAAATTCTAAAATCGTCAAAAATCGTCGTAGAGCAAAAATTCTTGCAGATTCGTGCGTTTCGTCGAATTTTGAACAACTTTCAAAAAATCCGTCCGTCCGTCCGTCCGTCCGTCTGTCACGTTTTTTGTAAACACGATAACTTAAGAACGAATGGTCCAATCATGTTCAAATTTTCAGGAAAAATAGTTCTTATTAAAATCTTGTTTGGGATTGTTATTGGAAAAAATCGGATAATAACAAAGGGGGCTCCGGCACCCCCCAACTGGAAAAAAATTCATATTTCGGTTGTTATAAAATTTACAAAAATTTTTTTTTGGTAATATACAAGCCCTTCCAATTCTTTACAAAAAATAATTAAAAGATTTTTTTGTCCGACCCCATATAAGCCCCCCAATTAAAAAAAAAGCCGTATCTTCGTTATTTTTCAATTTACAAAAAATAATGAAGTTATAAAAATGATAGAAAATTAAATTCTGTATTAAAAAGTATTTTTTGTTTTTTTTTGTCAAGTTTTTAAGACAAAAAAGGCCAAAAGAAAGGTTTTTAGTACTAAAAAAGTCCCGTAAGTCTAGGATCGGTCAAGTTGGCTTTGCAAAAAAAAATAAAAACAAAAGCATCTTTCTTAAGCCAAATTAAATCATAAACGTCAGTGTCAGAATTGATACCTATTTATGCTCTTTGCGAATAAATCTTTTTGAAGAGAAGAGTTAATAGTTTTACCTCTTCGCAGATTTAAAAAAAAAATACTGTTTTTGTTTAATTTTATTATTTTCTGATTACTGCGAGGAGTATCCTATTAAATGTCGACATTTTATAAAAAACTCTGACATTCTCACTAATCTAACCTATCCACTGACCTAACCCGCTCTAGTTTTTATTTTTAAGATCTGACATATTTTGAAAAATCTAATTGTTGCTACTTAAGTTTAGAGGATCAGGCTTTCAAATTTATTTTTGTGAAACAATGGATTATTAAAATAGGGCCCCAAATTTGCTCTTATTATCTCTACAACCTGTGTTCTTGTAAAATTTTAAAAGTGTCCGTTGAATTCGTGAATACCCAAAAACAAATATCAATGCAGTGTGGACAATATTTTTTTTAATACATAATAATTATTCTACGTAAAATAAAAAACTATATGTCCGATTTTGGGTTAGTAAATCAATCTAAAAAGTGCTGAATAAAATTACTAAAAGAGAATTACAAATGATAAAAAAAAGTGTTTTTAAATTTACTAAATATGGTATGTTAGTGCATTGTGACACATATTTTAAACCACTTATATATTGTTTATTGATCTTTTTTTCTTGCGAGTAAGTATCCTTTTTAATCCTAAATGTTTCTTATATTCCCCCAGTCCATGAACAAAGAAGGGTTGTTTTTCCTGAAATTTAGACAACCAACATTACATAATCACAGTTTCTATGCTTCGCAACATTTCCCTTTAATAAGATTTTAGAAAAATTTTATTACTTTTAAATCTTTTATTAACATACATCTTTACGCTTTTTGATGTTTACAATCTCTGCCAAAAACAAAAAAAAATCCATTCTTGTGTAAAAATAAATAAAAGTACAAAGAAATGTAAAAGGCGCACATTTTTATGCAAATAAAAGTCTCGATAAAAGCTTCTAATTATTTGCATAAACACGCACGAACAAAAACCTTTTAAGACGAGGTCTTAAATTTTAGAACCTCGATACCCTCTTTTGTTTAAGATTGTTGATTATAAAAGTCACTGAATGCAACAAAGCTTTTTTGCCATTGCCATTAAAAAGTAGGGTTTTATTTTTTGTTTACTGTTTACTGCGGTTTTTAAAACATCCAGTAGGTGCATTTTAAAATCGAACACGCTTAAATATGCTGGTGTTTTTTATCCATTCTAATTTAATATATTCTTTTGAGTAGTCCGCATTTGCCTACTATTCATTTTAGAGTCACATAAATTATAAATGGACCTGTTACCATAGACGTAGGCGATCAATTTTGAATCAATATAATTTTAAAAGAACTTAGTTAAAAAAAAAGGATTATTTTAGTATCGTTCATTTTTTCTGTGAAATTGGTCTTATACACACGGTTAACTCCTACGTCACAGATCACACATCCACATTAAAAAACTGTCTGTGAAGTAGAATTTTGATTCTGTCAGATTTAGCCACTTTTTTAGAACAATATTCTGCGAAAATAAAAGGCTTTCTTAGGGAACCCTTGGTATAAAAATGTGCTATAATGTCTTAAATTTGATATTTCAAGTTTAGTTCATTGTGAAACTCTATAATATACAGTTTATGTGTTAATGTTGTGCACCTTCCAAGATGTGAATTTTAAACGCATGAGAAAGCAACCATATCAAGAGGTCTGGTAAGTACCATTGTAAAATTAACATTTTTTTCTGTTGCCTAGAACAAACCATACCCCTTGATATGGTTGAGCAATTCGCGTTTAAATCTGACATCTTTGTGGGTGATCATCATCCTCAGATTAATAAGGGATTGTTTTTAATTTTTGCGGTAGAGTCTCGGATAATTTTAAATTAAAATATCGTAAATAAGATATTAAGAAATATTTTTGCACCAATGGGATCTAAAAAAACTATTTTATTTCTCTTTAAATAATGTTTTAAAAAGACCAATGTTGGAAACACAGAATAAGAAAAAAATGAGCATTTTCTTTGGTCCGTAATGTTGGTTGCCTAAAGAAATTTCACAGATAGTTTTTTAATGCACTTCTTTGAACTGTGACGTAGGGCTTGACGGTGTCTATTGAATCGAAGATGTTTAATACCATAGATAAAATACATAAAGATATCCCAAACCAGCGTATTATAAGGTGCGCAAAAAAAAAGCTAAACAAAGGCATATATTATTTTATACACTTCTTAGGACTTCAGCAATTTAAAAAAAAAGCGCACCCAATAAAATTGTGTTCTGCTTATCTCTGTATATTCTATCAATGGTATAATAACCCTACTTTTACTTCCTTAGACATTAAACAATAAAAAATATCACACTGCCTCCGCCACTGCTTCAAACTCAACAAAAAACACTCCAGAACCAACCAAACGTCCTAAGCTGAAGTACTAAAGCAGTACCGCTTGTAAAAGTGGCAACACAGCACCATAAGAACCACACCAAGCTACGGTACCACCGCAACTCAACTCCTTCACCATAGCTGGCTTTGACTTTAAGTTTTAGGTAGTACCAGTAGTATCGAGTAACTTCTACCTGCAACTTGCCTCTGTGTGAATGCGTACTAGACAGTGTTTTGTTTAAGTTTAGGGGCGACCACAAGCCTACTATAAACCCTTTGTCGTGCAATAAGTTTAGTAATAACAGTACCCTTATAAATAGCAGTACCCATATAGAACATTAATGCGGTACAATCAGTAGTGAAGACTGTAAATGTGCTGGGAAGACATCGGTCATCGGTACTGAGACTGTGGTGCTTTAGTGGTACTTCTTTGTTGCACCCTGCTGGTGTTTCAGTACCCTTATAATAAACTTAGTTATTGTGCAAAAGCAAAGTGCATATTATTGTGTTGTTGTTGTTGTTGTTAATTCTCTCGGTACTAATTGTGGATTCTTTTAATTGACTTGAAGTAGTACTTTTGTTCGTTAGCAGTACCTCTGGTTTTTAAAATTGCTTTATAGACTTCTGGACTATTTGTTTGATGTTTTGTTAACTCTAAAAAGTGTCTACTTAAAAGTTTAGTGTACCGTTCTTTAGCAGTACTTATTGTGGATAGAAATGCGTGCTGTTTTCTGTTTTGTGGATTACACCTCATCTTTAGTTTAATTATACTTTGGTAAGACTCTTCGACCTACAATATTAGGTTTTGTAAAGACTATAAATGAATCAAATTTAACCGACTTTATTACTTAATTGAAATTTTTTTGCTTTATAATATTTAATGTCAAACTTCTGATTTACACATGGGTACTACTTTATGGATGGAACGTTAGATTGCTACTAGAACATAAATAGAAAACTTTATAAGTCCATTATCGTGCTTAAATTAGCTTAACGCCACTTAACTTATCGCAAACTTAATGTGACCAAATTAGTGCATTTAGAGATTCATTAATTTAACTAATTCAAGCATGCTTTATGAGCCACGCGTTTCTTTTCTTTGACGTATTTCAATGTGAAATAAAGAGTCTTGTTTTAGAATAGCATTGCCATTTACCACTCTACCCAGTGTGAGTTTCGAACTTGTCTAAGGACTGAGCATCTCGACTTAACACGAAATTAGTCAAATTAACAGAAATAGGCTTCAAAGCTTCTCTTAAATGGAGTTAATTTAGTCTGTGTATAAATAACAATATTACTTTAATTAATTATTGTTTGTTAATTCGCGACCTAAGGCTAGAGATTCAAATTCACAAATCTGTGCTCCTAGAAGCTCGTATAAGGCATCTCCGTTGAGCTTCCGCCAATCCTACTAAGTAGCACATCTACATCCTATATTAATACAAAATGTAGTTCTAAAAACTACAAAAATAGGGCTACGACAAACGTATTAGGTTTTATTTAAATCGGTTATTTTTTTGTGTCAAAAATTAGACTTCAAAAATCAAAAATATTGTAATGTTCTTTGCAGTCAGATTTTCGACACAAAGAAATAACCGATTTAAATGAAACCATAATTCGTTGTAGCCCTATTTTTCTAGTTTTCAAAACTACATTTAGTTTTAATATAGGATGGGGTCCTCATGTAGATGTGCTATTTAGTAGAATTGACGGGAGCTTAACGGAGATGACTTATACGAGCTTCTGGGAGCACAGATTAGAAGATCTGTGAATTTGAATCTTTAGCCTTAACACGGTTAAAATTTCAATAAATAAATTAACAATAATATTTTTACTGATCAATTAAAATTTAACTGAGCATAAAAACATTTCTTTATTATGTAAACAATTTTTTAGCTCTTCGTTTGTAAAAACACAAAAAAAAATATGTAAGAAATCAATACCTTAGATATAACATAATTTTTTAATTATGTAAGTTTTGAAAATATTTTTTAAACAAACAGTAATAATGTATAATTTGCATTTGATTTTTTGTATGAATGGTACAAGTAAATATCTTATTTTTCCATTCAACAAATTTAAAATTAAAATTACAAGTAGGTGCAAGTAATTAATGAGAAAATAATAAAATTAAATACATTTAATTTTTTATGCATATTGCAAATATAATTTAAAGCTGACATCGAGCCTAATTTAATAATTTTTCGTAGAATGTAAAGTGTTTACATTTTTATTTTAATTAGCTAAAAAACATTATGAAGAAAATAAAATCAAGCACCCATAAATTTGTGGTTAAGTAATTAGCATTTATGACATTTTAAATAGATCTTATTAAAATTTAAATAAATAAATCTGTTTGCGCATAATTTAAAAATACCTGAGCCTTATTTAAAAAATAAATATATATTTTTCTTGTTGGTAAAACTATCAGCAATAATTTTATCAACTAAAATTATAAAGGTACTATCCATTCATGTTTTAAAAAAACCGCAGTCACCTATGAAAACTGGAACCTTTTTCTTTGAAAAGTTGACATTACATTTCTAATTTACTGACACTAAAACATTCAAAAATGCCAAAATTAATATGACAGTTACATAAAACAGGCGTACAAATTGGAAAAAAGAATCGATTTCTGCTTGAGATGTGAGAATTTATAAAGAAAATTGTAGAAATATTTGTAAAAGTGCTAATTTATCCTATGATACCTAAAAGGACTTCTTAACAGTAAGTACTTACATAAATAATTCCTATTTTGTGCAAACTTTTTAATAGTTTAAAGATTAGGGCATTATAAAGTAATTTAATAAAAAAATAAATACTTCTGTATATGTTGAGACCATTGTTTTTGATTCAGATGCCCTGAACATGTTTTTGAATGCATTTTTTTAATTTTTTTGACTTTTCTTACATAACCAGCAAACACAAGTGACATTAATGACAATATACAGGGTAAAATCTGTCACCCTAAGCCTCGCCTACTCTGGTTTAAATAAATGGTAAATGAACAGTATAAAAAGAAGTTATTAAAAGCCGCTAATGTAGATTCCTATCAAATCATCAGTGAAGCTTGACTAAAAACTTAATTACCACAAATGAGTGGACATTTTAATAACGTTAAATTAGCTTGCAGCTTAAGAAAATTTTAATATTTTTTATTTATTAATCGCTTGATTGGATGCTCATCTGTTTAATGTTCAATGGTAACTTGATACCAAAGAGTAGGTTTTAAATTTACATATTATAATGCTACTTCTATCGTTATAAAGTATTGTCTCCTTATACTAATGTATTACGTAATATATAATATATTATTGGTGTTAAAAAAACATGCAAATGATTGTACCATACATTTTTTAAATATTTGAAGATCGCTTTCTCTTGTATAGTATGGAAGCATTAATCAAATATACAGTCCAAAAAATGGCGCATAAACGCGATGGTACGCTCTTGGGGCTTTCTCAGGGATTCCTAGAAAATTGTTAAAAAAATCCATCTGTTTTATAATCGTAAGTTCGGCAATACAGTTTGTAAAATACATCTTAAAAACTCATCTAGATTCTTGAGCATACATTTTTGCATTAGATCATACTGACATTGTTGTCAGCTTTATTTCATAAAATATTTGTAAAATTAAATTGATTATAAAAATGTAATTTGACCATTTGAAAGATAAACAAATGGTAGAATAATTTAATTGACGTATTTAGCCATTTCTTTCGTTAAAGGCCGATTTATAAAACGTTACTTCAGTTCCGCTTAACTTAACAAATTTGCTTAATTTATAGATTGTAAAGTTACGTGAAATTGGGAACAGGTATGCGCATGTGTCTGAACTCGCGACTTCTGACTATTTACACCTGGGCGGTTATTTCGGAATATCGCTTCGTACGAAACCTACATAAGAAGACCAGCAGGTTTCGTACGAAGCGATATTCCGTAATCACCACCCTTGACAATAAGGGTGAATGTCTCATTTTTGCAAATTTTGCGCATGATCGGCCAAGCTCGGCTTTTGACAGTACTACTTGCAGCTAAGTGAATCAGCAAAGTAGCGCTAAAGTGAAGTATAAATTTGCTAATACATTCCCATGTATTTTATTTAATTTTCTGTAAAGTTACGCTGAAGTAAAGCGGAAGTAAAGTGAAAGTAACGTTCTATAAATCGGCCTTTATACTAATAAATTTTGTATCTTTCTTTTATTATTATGAAAAGTAATTATGATTTTTACTATTTGTCGAAGTGCAATAAAACTTAATGAACAATTTCTGAAATATCCATGCATACTCACGTCCGATTCGAGCTTAGTTAGCTTTTTCTAAAAACCTAAAAGAAACCTTAGTTATGTTTCTTATTAAACACATAAGGCAAGTGGAGAAAAATCTTAGCTATATGTATCTGGTAATATTGACATTGGACCCATGTGTATTTATTCAACCATTATATGAACTATGTTATGTTTATTTAAATGTTCTGAGAATGCAAAGGATTTTGAAACTCGTTTTTAGATTCAATCTTTGTCTTGATTTATTTATTTTGAAAATACTTTTCGAATGTGTAGGTTCACAATTTAAAAAGTTCAAGTTAATAGAAGAACCTATTTTAAATACTGTAAAAAATATCATTAATTAAAATTTTCCCTTTTGGTTTCCGTCTTTATTGACCGTTAAAGTCTCCGATATTTTAGTTGCAATTATTTTAAGAAATCTATTAAACTTTTTAATTTTTTTCACTGAATTAAGATGAATTATTTAAGAATAGTCAAACGGTAGTTGTTTAGCAAACTAGCTCTTAAATAGTGTAGGTCGATTGAAAGTTTAAAACTAGAATCGGTAGAAGTCGGAACGCGTAGAAGTTACTCTTCGCAAATGAGTCGCTTGAATAGAATTCGTATTTGGTTAAAGAAGAATTTTAGATTTTTTAAATCAAAGCTAAATCAATATTTTATATAAGGGCTTCACATTCTATAAAATACTCTTCGCAAGAAACTTATTATAGGGTAATAGTTTTTTATTTATCTGCGAAGAGTGCAAACTATTGACAGAAAACACGAAGAATTTCGTTAACGAAGAGAATAAACGTCAGTTCTGACGTTTAACATATTTGAGGTTATTTGTTCTGACAGCTGCTTTTGTTTCTTTGTTTGAAAACATTTTTTTGGCATGGCCTTCTTGACTGACGCTTGACGCGATTCGGACTTAGACATTTTTTGCTACTGAAATAGTTTATTTTTTGTTTTTTTAACCTTACTGGTTAACTTTATAAAAAATGAACCAACATTTTTAATAGAAAATTAAATTTCCATTAATATTGTAAAAAAGATTTTTTTTGTTAATTGAATAATAACCGAGATAGGAGGTTTTTTTGTGTTGGGGGGTAATTGGGGGGTCGGACAAAAAAAACTAAGGAATACTTTTTTATAAAACATTACATTTCCTATGTTTTATTTCGAATAATTTTTTTTGTAAATTTAATAATAGTCGAGCTACGATTTTTTTTTCATTTGGGGGGCTGAAAAGGGGGCTTTGTAGTATTCGGATTCTTATCAAAAACAATAGGGATCTTCCTCTTATAGAGATCGATTTTTCCTTAAAATTTGAATTGGATTGGAATTTTGGTTCTTAAGATAGCGTGTTTACAAGAAACGTGACATACATACACACCGACCGACCGACCGACCGACCGACCGACGGACGGACAAAAAATGAAAATCTTAAAAAGTCATGAAACGCACGAATCTGCAAGAATTTTTGCTCTACGATGAAAATTGACGATTTTAGGATTTTCGTATCGATTGCAATATACTCTTCGGACCTAGTCTTGCGAAGAGTATAATAAGTGTTACATTACATAAAACATTTATATTTAATCCGCAATAAAATCCAAGCTTATCTCAAATTACTTTCATTTCACATTTTTATAATGTTTATTTCACTGTTAGAGTAGACATTAGTATGAAACAAATGAACTATAAAATGTTAGATTGGAATGGAATAGAATACATGCTGCGAAATTTTATTCAGTATCAGAGACTATTCAAGTTTTAAAGAACCGACGCTTTAACGGGGACTGTCGCGAAGCATTGAAACTGTGGTTATGTTATGTTGGTTGCCTAAAATCAACAAAAAACAGCACTTTCAGGTCATTGCTCAGTGGGTTTATAAGAGTTAATTTTAATAAAAAATTGTGCTTACCAGCAACATAAATAAACAAAACACAAGTTGAGATATTCTAAAGGTATATCAATAAGCGTTTAAATACAAAATTTTAACAAATTAAAATGCAAAAAAAGTGTTCCTAAGTTGCCAAAATTCTGTATTTAAACGCTTATTGATGGAACTTTAGAATATGTCAACTTGTTCTTTGTTTATTTATGTTGCTGGTAAGCACAATTTTTAATTAAAATCAACTCTTATAAAGCCACTGAGTAATGACCAGAAAGTGCTGTTTTTTGTTGATTTTAAGCAACCAACATTACATAACCATAGTTTCTATGCTTCGCGACATTCCCCTTTAAGGTTATAATCTTTATAAAAAAAACTGTTTAGCCTGAACTATGTATTTTGTAACTGGAAATTGTGGATAAAATTGGGCCATTTAAAGGCTTTACAAAGTGCTTTAAAATTAAATGAAAAACTGTCAATGCCTCGTGACGTCGACTCTTGCCAAGCATTTGTAAAATTTCAATTTTTTTCATTGTTCAAACATTGTCGATTGTCATATTTTTGACGTTCCACAGCCAGAGTTGACGTCAAATTTTGTGGATCGCACGTTACTAGTAAGGAACCATTATCTCTAAGAATGCTGATTACAATGTCCAATAATTAATTTGCAAAACACACAGTTTTTAAAATTATCTTTTACTATACAAAAAGCACATTTTTGGAGCTGAGAATGTAAAAAAATTGGACAAAAAACTAAATTATAGGTTATGTTAAGAATATTTGAATCATGTGTCACCTACAGGGTTGTACACGAATACAAGTATTCGTATTCGAACTCTGTATTCGAATACTTTAACAGTATTCGTTATTCGTATTCGAATGGATTTTTTTCAAATGAGTTTGTATTTGTATTTTTATTCGTAAAAATGCAAGTATTAGTATTCGTATTCGTAAATTCACGAATACTTTTTACGGATTCATTTTTATAGCCGAACACAAACGAGTAAGTTCGTTTTGCAATAATTTTAAATTTTGCGCCAAAAATGGTGGGAATTGTATTCGCAATATTATATTCGTAGTTTTACGAATACGAATACTTTGTATTCGTATTCGTACCCGAATACATGTTGTTTCAAATGTATTTGTATTCGTATTCGTGCTTAACATGTAGCTAAGTATTCGTATTCGAATACAAAAAAAAGTATTCGTGTACAACCCTGGTCACCTATAGTGTAGTGTCGTTTCTTTTTCACTAGTATTCTCTCTGGTTAAGTGACTAGATAGATATAGAAATATACCTACTTTGGCTTGAGTGTTCAGTCTGTAAGTTTACTATAAAAGCCGCTATAAGAAGAGATCGTAGGTGGCTGGTTCATGCACAGCCGACTTTGCAGCTAAAAGCAGGATATTATAAGAGTTGCCAGAAGTTGATCAGTAAATCAAGATGGCCGCCGTTACTCTCTATAGGTACCTGCAGAGTTAACTTGATTCACATTGCTTGCCACGCTTCATTGAAACTTTATAATTCCATTGATTTTAAAAAGAGTTTCTTCATATAGACCAAAATAGATAATTTTTTACTTGCCAAAATATGTAACAGTCAGTTTTTTTTTATGTGTTGGAACATCTATTTAGGAAGCTTAATCCACAAAATGCATACAAATCAGAGTTTAGGGTTGGCGTGGTAGCCCCCCAAGAAGCCCTCTTTAATTTGCAACGTTAGATCACGATGAATCTGCACCAAATTTAACAACCAGATGTTTAATAAGATTCTAAATAATTTAAATACTTATCCTATTTTTTGACAAGTGTTATAATTCTTGTAATTAATTTGCACCATAATAAATACTTTACTTTAAAAATATTTTTGAAAAAATTATTTCTAAAAAAAATTACATTTCCCTCTTAATGGCCCCCAAAGAGTAATATTCAATCATATGGAAAATAACTGTTTATTCACAATCATTGTGTAAATTCACCATTTCATATACAAACTAAAAATGGAAAATACGTAATTATTTCAAAAAAGCGTGTAATGGAACAGCTGGACGTTAGTAATGATCCACATTACACTCGTGCTTCGGGTACAGGGAAACACCGCTAGATGACGCGCTCGCTAAACTGTCTAGTAATTTGCAATTAAACAGTTTATTTGCACGTCTGACAGCACATTTTTCAGGTTAGCTTATTGTGTTTTTGTTGGATTTCGTATTAAATTATTTAAATTGGTTACTTTTAACTCTGGCGCAGTGTTTACAAATTCAGTGTCTGAACTATCGCGCATTTTGATTTAAATAAAACTTGAAAAATGTAAATGTCAAACATTTAACGAAAACATTCTTTTGCTTTCACTGCCTACTTAGGTACCAATATGTTCACGCTTTGTTTTAAATCTCGATATTAAGCTATTTATTATTATTTTGTCTAAATAATTTAAATGTTTTCAGATATGATTGTGAATAAAATAGTATACGCACATAAGGAAAACAGCTTCATTTCAGATTCGGCCCATTGCCGTTCTCGTGCTTCGCTCTCGGTCGGTCAAACAGTCCTCGGCTGTAATAAAGCACTGTTCCTTACAGTACGTAATATACTATTATTTACAATGCACAAAGCCATTTAAAAAACATCCTTGTTGAGTGTCCTGGACTTTTAATTTTAAAAACAAGGATATTAAATGAAATATCGTAAATTATGCGTAACAAAAAAAAATATTAACAAATTACAAGAAACGATAAGGAAAAGTAATGTACAATGTTAATGTACTTTATTTCTGCAAAAACAATTTGTTTTTTCTTTTTTTAATGCATAGCCATTGCAAAATGATTTGACTTAAACTATATATTTGCTCATAATAATGTAAGTGGTGTATTTTTCTATTTTAATTCACTGAAGTATATTTAAATTGGTATAAACAATAACAAGAAGTCAATTTAACATATTTTATTTTATAGGTATTATTTACATAATTGGCTTGCATAATTATTATGCTTTTTATTAACCGGATCTTTAACATTGCACCTATAATGTTTTTTTTTATACTCCTTGCAAACAAAGTCAAAAGCAATAGTATTTTGTACAACAAAATTTGAAAAGCAATCTTAATTTTTGGGCATTTTTGACCGTTAAAGGGGAATGTCGCGAAGCATTGAAACTGTGGTTATGTAATTTTGGTTGTTTAAAATCAACAAAAAACACCACTTTCTGGTCATTGCTCAGTGGGTTTATAAGAGTTAATTTTAATTAAAAACTGTGCTTACCAACAACATAAATAAACAAAGCACAAGTTGACATATTCTAAGGTTTCATCAATAAGCGCTTAAATACAGAATTTTGGCAGTTTAGAAGCACTATTTTTTTGCATTTTAAATTGCCAAGATTCTGTATTTAAACGCTTATTGATGGACCTTTAGAATATGTCAACTTGTGCTTTGTTTATTTATGTTGTTGGTAAGCACAATTTTTAATTAAAATTAAATCTTATAACCCCACTGAGCAATGACCAAAAATTGGTGTTTTTTGTTGGGTTTAGGCAACCAACATTACATAACGACAGTTTCTATGCTTAGCGACATTCCCCATTAATGTCTTTATTTAATATTTTAAAAAAGTTTATTTTTTAAAGTAGGAAAAACCGATGAAAATTAAATCTCTGCCCAAAGATGTAAAGGGGAAATTCCCAGGAAAGATCTTTATTGTAATTTACGCACTGCTATATCCTAAAGCGTAATTCCAATTACATATTCAGAAAAAAAACAAGTTATTTTTACATTTTCATGAAAGCATGTTTTTAATGACAATTATTTATATATTTGCAAAGCCTACCGTAGTAAATAATATGTTTTGCTAGGTTTAAATAATGCATGCGATTCCTAAAAACAACTTTATTACGTACTATTTTAATTTTTCTTTATAGATTTTCCAAACATCCATAAAATTTAACCTTCACCTTCAACTAATAAATTCTTGGAAAAAAAAATATTATTTTTTAGCTTGCAATAAAAATTTAAGAAAGCAATATGTTTTATTGGTTGCCTAGTTTATGACGCAAATCGACCATTTTATAAAGGTCTTAATAAACGAATTAAGGCCATAATTTTCACAAAAAACTTGACAAGTGATAAGAAACGCCTTATAAAACGATTTATAGTATTGTTTATATTTGTTTCGTTTAATTTATTAAAAACCATTTTTAATTTGAATTAAAAGTTTTACTTATATTTTATTTTTATTGGATTGGCAACATTGACATTTTGAAGTAAAAAGTAAATTTAGGTCAGACATATTGAATAATGACATTTTTAAACTTTACTCACTTAATACTGAATGAATAGGCCGTTTTTGAGAAAATGTAACCGTTGATATCGTTTCTCCAATTCTTCTAGTTATTCTCTTTAGTCTCTACAAAAAAACTATGTCCCCCGATAATTTATAATAGTCAAATTAGTAAATAAAAAGTACCTTGCAAGGGAAGAATTCATCTTTTTGCATCTGGAAAACCAATCTAATAAAATAAAATGTTGGAGTTTATAATGAAGCAATTCAGCAACCTTTAAGAACCAAATTTAAGTTTCATAATGTGCTTATTATAGAACGCAAATATAAAACAAGAGCGGGTTAGATCAGTGAGTGGCATAGATCTTTTAAAAAGTTACACTTCGCAGATGGTTATTTTTTATTGTTATATAATTGTT
This sequence comes from Cartodere bifasciata, assembly GCA_963920755.1. Lineage (NCBI taxonomy): Eukaryota > Metazoa > Arthropoda > Insecta > Coleoptera > Latridiidae > Cartodere > Cartodere bifasciata. The sequence goes on from OY987198.1 coordinate 719,248, forward strand.
ACACATTCTATATGATACTCTTCGCAGTAGATAATTAAAAAGGTGCATTTTTTATTTTATTAAAAAAAAACGTAAAACTTATTTTTTTTTCCAAACGGGTGAGGATGCAAAAAGATTACTATATGCTTTTTTATAGGGAAAAATACAATCTTTAGTTTAGTTTAGAATATTTTTTTCGTAAAATTGATATTAACCGAAATATGAATTTTTTTCAACTTCGGGGGTGATTTCAACCCTCTATTTCTTATTCAATTTCAAAAACAATAGGGTTCTTTCCCCAAACAAAATTGATTTTTGCACCAAATCTCAAGTCAATTGAATAAACCGTTCTTCAGTTATCGTGGTCACAAGTTTCGTTACAGACAGACGGACAGAGGGACAAAAAATAAAAATCTTAAAAAGTCATGAAACGAAGGAATCTGCAAAAATGTTTGCTCTAGGATGATTATTAACGATTTTAGAGAAGGTCCGAGTAATCGCAATATACTCTTTTGCGAAGAGTATAAAAACTGTATTTAAGGTTAGGATCTTTTAAGATCATTTAAAGCAAACAACATATTTATTTCATGTTTTTTTTTTGCAGGACTTATAACCTACAATGTCCGAAGGAACACAGATAGAAGATCGACCACTCTCCCTATCACGTCGAGAGTACCCTTTACCCTCCCCTAGGAGTTCATCAGGGGGTAGAAGTGCCTCCACTCCTTCTGCGTATGAAAACACACAACATCCTTTGTATAATCAACTACCGCATCCTGGAGCAATGAGTCATCATAGAGATTCTTCTGCGTTTGTACCAGTGGTACCCACAAGAAATATGCATTCTATGTTGTACGGAGGTGATATTCACCCCTTACTACACAGTAAGTTCCTTAATAAGCTAGTCGGGACAATTATTTCGTAAGAACACATGAAGCTTGGAAAAATCATATTGATGAGGAGTTTCCTACTAATTTTTTTTGGAAATAAATAAAGAAAAAAAGTCTCCCTTCTCCAAAAATTTTTATTCTTTTAAATTACTGGTTTCGACATTTATAAAATCATCTCGAGGACAATGAACTAGGAGCACAGAAATAAATAGGCATGAATAGATTTAGTATTATTGGTTACCCAGGTTAATTTTTCTTTAATTTTTCTTCTTTGCTCTGAAAATGATGTTATAGATATCGAAACCAGTCGATATATTGTGCGAATTCAAAAAGAATAAACGTTTTCTAAATAGGTTGTCTTTTCGGTTCATTTAAGTACGTTTTTAGTTGTTGTGATTGCAAAAAACTGTTAAAGAAAAAAACACAAGCGCATTTAGCAAGATATCTCTGACAGGTAGTGGTCCAATCCGGGGGGAAATTCAATGAAAGAATTATTGTGCATTTTTTTTAAGAATTTGTGAAGAATTTGTTAAGAATTTACAGAATTTGTTGAGAATTTGTAAAATTTGTTAATAATTTGTACAATTTGTTAAGAATTTATTGGGAATTTGTTATGAATTCTAGAATTTGTGAATTAGTGTACACAATTTGCCCATTCAATTTGCCTCTCGTTAAAATCTGTACACTAATTTCGCCAAAATAAATTAAATTCCCTTAAATTTCTTCAAATTTTTGCAAATTCATTAAAATTGCCTAAAATTTGTTTAAATTATCTTAAATTCCTTTCAAATTCCTCCAATTTCTCTTCAGTTTATCTAGTTTTTTAAACGTGAAAAATGGTTAGGGAAGGAGTTTTATAGCAAACCTCTAAATTCTGAATTAATTTTATACTATTTAAGTGCAAAATTCAAAATTTTAAAATTGGTATTATTATTGGCGCGAGATTTAAAACATGATAGGTATTATTTCTGGCGCGTTTTTTAAATTGTTCATTTTTTGGCGAGACATTTAAAAATGTATCAAAAAATAAGTCAAACTTGCAGTAAATGAAAACAAGTCACCTCACTGACCGGTGAATACTATACGCTTCAAGTAGTGACAAATTAATTTACTTTTTGCAACAAATCTCCTTAATTCTTATAATAAATTCTGCCAAATTCCCTTTAAATTCTTTTAAGTTTCCTGAAATATCTTTAAATTTCATCAAATTTCTACAAATTTCTTCAAAATTTTCGTCAACTCTCCCAATTTTGTGCAAAAATATCTCCACTGGATTTCCTCTCACATTTATCTAACAAAAAATATTTTTTCCAGATGCAGACCTAATGCGCGGTGACCCACGTCCACCAAACGAGCGCTTAGACACATCCAAACCGCACCAACCGAACAATGGCGACCCACCAACAACACCAACCTTCCAACGCAAACCATCCTTCGACATAATGGCTATGATGGCCGACAAACGCAAAGAACTAGCCTTACGCGAAGAAGCCGCATGCGTGGCGGCTTTAATGATGCCACATCGCGCCGGAGGTCCGCCACCAGGCCTCTTAGACACTTCCAACGCTGCTGGACAGTACGCTGCAGCACAAGGTTTCCTAACGACTAACCCCCTCCAATTCGGCGCGAGCCCAGCGTCTACTTCGGCTTTGTTCGGGTCAGGGCCGCCTCAGATGCATCCGCATTTAGATCGGAGATTATTGCGCGCGCCGGGACGGGCGTCGAGGCCTAAAAAACAGTTCATTTGCAAGTTTTGTAACAGACAATTTACTAAGAGTTATAATTTGTTGATTCACGAGCGGACGCATACTGATGAGAGGCCGTACAGCTGCGATATATGTGGCAAGGCTTTCAGACGGCAGGATCATTTGCGAGATCATAGGTATGTAGCTTTTTTATTATTTTTGTTTGCTATACAGAGTGTCCCCGAAACGAGTCACAAGTGCATCTTTTATAACGAAAAAATAACGACCCGCTTAATGCCACAGCGAGCGCCTTTAAGCGCAGTTATCTAGTCCGCAAAAAGTACATATATACAGGGTGTCCCAGAATTGGCGCACCACCTGTATGGTACGTTGTTGGGGCATACCCAGGGATCCTCAGAAAATTGTCAAAAAAAATCGATCTCATACACCCTCGAAGATATGAGGCCCCAAAGTGCAAAACTTTAAACGCATATACCTTAAAAACAACAACACGTATTAACGAAAAATATGGTTTAATACAAAGCTGCAGTCTATCTTAAACCATTTCACCCATTTTTCTTCTTTTAATTGGTCAAATAACATTTTTATAATCAATTTAATTTCACAAAATTTTCTTGAAATAAGCTGACAACAATGTCAATAAAATTTTATGCAAAAGTGTATAATCAAGACTCATAGATGAGATTTTTAGATTTATTTTCCTAGACTGTGTAGTATTTTCTTAGACTGTGTTGCCGAATTTAAGCAACTTTGTTCGCATTTTCCTCAATGAATATAGCAGATGGATTTTTTTTAACAATTTTCTTGGAATCCCCAGACATGCCCTAACAGCGTACCATACAGATGGTGCGCCAATTCTGGGACACCCTTTATATATTTTTGTATGATATTATAAATACATGTCAAAAATAGGTACAAATGAACATTATAAAATGGAAGATGTTTAATTTCCAAAAGGTATAAGTGATGTTCATTTTTTTACGTCCATGGCCGATTTTTATTCTTCTGGTAAAGCATTTACTTCGCGGCCGAGAAAAACCATGGAAAGAACTCAGCCATACCAGTGTTGTCAAAATTGTGGTGGTACAATAAATCACAGCGAAAAAGTTACAGCTGTTTCAGGTTTGATATCCAATTCAAAGTTTCTGGAGTTAATTGGTGTATTTCTTGAAAACCACCCTCAAATTTAGTGTTTGGACATTCTTCTACAATATGTTTAATCGTTTCTGGCAATGCACCACATTCACAAAGCGGGCTTGGTAATGCATTCCATTTATAAAGCATATCATTACAACGTCCGTGACACGTTCTAAGGCGATTAACCATACTCCAAACTTTTCTGGGCTGATCAAACCCTCCAACTACCTTTGTTGGATCTTCAATCAATTCTTTGTTGGTTAAATCATCAATTTCTTGCCACTTATTTTTCCATATATCAGTACATTTGGTCCCCTAAACTAGTACATCTTTAAAAAAAGTAGATAGTGGACGAAAAAATAGACAGATATACTCGACATGTCTTAGGCTAGGGGGCACCGCCACCGTTTAAAAACTACACCCCTTTAAGTCTACTTCACTACAAATACTTGGTCCTAAATCTTGATCCTAAATATCTTACAAATGGTTTGCCAAAACATAATAAAATTGTTGGAATTATTAACGGCTATAAAAACATTCCTTTCAAACTTGTTTTGACATTTGTAGCCCCCCTAGAAATGGAGTTAACACCGGTAGAGTGCATAAAGATTGTCGTAAGTTTTTTGCTCCTAACAATTTTATTTATTGTTGTTAGTAGATGGGTTCAATATAAAACTTTCTTATCACTTGAAACTTCTAGCTTAACTGTACCGATTTAAAATAATGAATTAAAAATGGTCTTATTGTACTTCCTATCTTGCGTAAAACTAGATAAATAATTTACTTTAGTTGAGTGACAGAATAGTTACCAAAAGAATGCTAGTTTTGTGCAAGATGGTAATTACAATAAACCACGTTTTAATTAATGATTCTAAATTGGTACAGTTAAGCGAAAAGTTTCAGGTGGTAAGAAAGTTTCTTATTGAACCCATCTACCAGCAACAATAAATAGAATTACAAAATCGTTAGGAACAAAAAAGTTACAACAATCTTTATGCACTCTACCGGTGGTAACTCCATTTCTAGGGGGGCTACAAACGTCAAAACAAGTTTAAAAGAAATGTTTTAACCTACTTTTAAGTTAAGGCCCCTAAAATTTGACTTGAAACGATTTCCTACTATACTATCGTGCACACTAAATTAAAAACGATCAATTTTTGCATTGTAAATATGGTAAAAACAATGGCTCAACAACATCTCAAGTTTTATGCGAAGTGAACATTAGCAAGATACATTTCTCTGATGTTTTACGAAGATAAGAACGTTTTTGTTATCCTAAAACAAAATTATTTAAAAAAGCAAATATTTTCTTACTATTTTTCTCGCCTGCAGCACATTTTACATAATTTATTTTAATAAAATACATTTGACGCATTTGTTGTCAAAATAACATACGAATACTAACATTCCCACTAGAGTAAAATTAAAAAAATGAAAGGTGGCTAATAAAAAATCGTTTTAAATTTTATGTGTACGATAGTACACTTTTAACGTGGCCAACAAAAAGCTTTTAATTTAAGATGTCCACTTTTAAGGTATAAAAGTAATTATAAACACTTATACAGGCCAGTTTTTGTTGAGTTTTTAGGTCGTTGTCCTTGAGTGTACTAAGAAAACCAATCAGTATATAAATCAATATTAACTCGGTTCGTGTTTGAGTCTTACTCATTTAAAAACAAAGTAATTTAAACTTTTTAAGTGTTTGAGATTTTATGGATTTTGTACCTGCCCAGTTTTAATTTTATGTTGACTTTTTTTGAGGTGCAGAATGTAATTCGAAAAGACAAAGCCTTTTAATGATTGGTTCTGTAAATGCAAAAACTTTAATTCTATTTTCAAGTACTAGTTAATTTGTTTCTTTCTTAAGACTTGGGTTTTAAATTCACAGATCTTAGTATCTGTGCTCCTAGAAGCTCGTATAAGTCATCTCCGTTAAGCACCCGCAAATTCTACTAAGTAGCACATCTACATGAGGGCCCCATCCTATATTAAAACCAAATGTAGTTTTGAAAACTACAAAAATAGTGCTACAAACGTATTATGGTTTCATTTCAATCGGTTATTTCTTTGTGTCGAAAATCTTACTTCAAAAATCATTATACTATTTTTATTTTTTTATTTTCAACTACGGATACATTTTTTGCTTTATATACATTACGTGATCTATGCCAAACCATAATACATTAATTTACCATGGTTTTTTTAAGCTTGTAAATGATTAAAATTGCAACTTACGTTTTTCCTTAATATTAATGTGCTCGTTTAAAGATTTTAATGTAGAAAGACAAACACCAAAAGTACTATTTTACCATATTTTTATTATTTCTGCACTCAGTACCACTTCTATGTATCACAAACATTATACTAAATATTTTTAATCATAGTTATTGATGTATTACTCCGTATTTTTACATATTTTGTTGAAATCTTAAAAATAACATGACATTTACGAACTTTTGAGTGCACAGAACATCCCATTAATGAATTTAAAACCCAAGTCTTAAGATCAAACAGTTAAAAATACCTATTGGCAATTCCAACAAGAGAAATGTCACATTTTTTGGAAGACAAAAAGTGATTCGTAGCAAGGCATTCTTCATTTTATCAGACCGGCGCGCACTCTCATGTTCATTTTTTTGAATCCTGGAGGCCTTATTTTCTAGAAGGTCCATTTTTGTGACGTCACGAATATTAGTTTGGCTACTCGCTAACGGTATAAAGGTGAATAGGAATTTTTGTAGGTACCTTTCCAAATTCCAATGGATCCGTAAAATTGTATAAAAGTCTTAGAATTCTTTCAAAGATTTTGATTTATCCTTTCTTTGTTATGTTCATATTTTATAGCACATAAAACTGGAATCAAGTTAGAGAGTCTGATATCCAACGTTTCCATTTATCTTAGCTGAGAGGCAGACATAAACAATTATCTTTAATTGGCAAAAAACTAGGTAATTACCATGAAATTAACTTCATAAAAATTTTGTTTGGGTTGTTAAACATATAAAGATTAATTTCTGCCAACATCTCATTAGGTAATATTCTTGTTCTTCTTGCTAAAGGATGCAGGTACTATTTTTTAAATTGAGTTAGAAGTCTGTCTTTTATTTATGTTGGTTGCCTAAAATAAACAAAAAACAGCACTTTCTGGTCATTGCTCAGTGGATTTATAAGAGTTAATTTTAATTAAAAATCGTGCTTACCAGCAACATAAATAAACAAAGCACAAGTTGACATATTCTAAAGGTCCATCAATAAGCGTTTAAATACAGAATTTGGGCAGTTTAGAAGCACCTTTTTTTGCATTTTAAATTGCCACAATTCTGTATTTAAACGCTTATTGATGGACCTTTAAAATATGTCAACTAGTGCTTTGTTTATTTGTGTTGCTGGTAAGCACAATTTTTAATTAAAATTAACTCTTATAAATCCACTGAGCAATGACCAGAAAGTGCTGTTTTTTGTTGACTTTAGACAACCAACGTTAAATAACCACAGTTTCTATGCTTCGCAACATTCTGCGTTAAAATTCTTTCTTAGAAGACACCTCGAAAAAAACAAAACATTTAAATTTTAAAACGTTTCTCTAGAGATAATGACAGATATTAAAAACCTTTCCATAACAAGAGCCAATCAAAAGGTCCATAATTTTGATGAATCTGTTTTCTTTTTCATCATTTTGATTTCTCATTAATATGTAAAATACAAGAATAAGATATTCTGATCGCGCGGTCAAATTACACCTATTTATTTTTATTTTTCTTGCATGAGTATATAAGATTATTAATAATTCAAAAATTTACATGTTATAAGGTATTTGTAACCTGTAATTACGGGTTGAAATAATTATATTTCTCCTCGCCGATCAAAAGTTAATCCTTCATATGTGGATGACCAGTTTGATGGCTTTAAGTTGCTCGATAGTGGGAAACATAAAAGGTTATACAGAGTGTCCCACTTCTTTAAAAGCTTTCGGCTAAAGCTTTGAAGCCCTCTTGTTTGCGTACATCCAATATGCGTACATTCCAAAATACTCTCCAATTTGCGGACATAGTCATTAAGTAAGAGTTAATCCGTTTACCTAGAGTAAGAAAAAGATTATCCTGTAATTTGAGATGTTTATGTGCAGAAGTCAGTAATAATATTTTATGCTTTTATATAAAGATAAAATAATTTTAAACTACAAAATGCTTTCTGATAATGTGTTGATACATTTTTTACATAACAACACCGAGAACAACACCTAGTAATATGTCCTTCAGTGTTATGCACACAATTTTGGACGCACTGCTAGGCACCGACATAGCTAGAGTTTATATTTTCATTTTAGCAGCAAAACTTAACGTAACCTACCTAACCTAATGTCCCCCAGTGGAAAAATGTCCCCCAGTGCTTTCATAAAAGTCAGTCTAAAACCCTGAAATTCAAAAATAAATATGTATTGGACTTTTCCCAGGTAAAAAAACTCACTACCTCTAACCTTTCCGTTTTTGACCATTTAGGTCCGCAAATTGGGTATGTCCGCAAATTGGGTGTACGCAAATAAGAGGACACGAAAGCTTTTAGAAGAGTTGCATTGGAAAATCATTTAGGTCAAGATTGATAACATAAAATTATCGCAAACCAAAATAAAAGCATTGGAAATACCATTGATAAAGTATAAATAGATAGCAGAATAGTGTTTTAATTGGGTGCACTTTTTTTAGTCGCATTAAAAAAATTAAAAACATTTAAAAACTGGTACTGAATTAATTCGTATGATTATGATTTATAGCTAATCAACGTAGGCTTAGCCAGTCTGGCCATTTCAGGTAGATTGCAGTCGTTCAGTCGTACCACCTCAGGAAAATTAATTAACCAAACTAAGAATTATATCCAGCTTATTACTACATTTTAATTTTTATTATAATTTTATGTCTTGCGGTACACATTTCCTATAATTTAATGGTCCGAGTTGAACTTTGAATGTTATTTAAATCATGTTTATAGAGCAGGTTTCTGAATGTCTACTTCTTGGTTGGTTCAGTGATTTCTGGTTTGCCTCTCTTTTTTATACTCTCAACTTTTACGAACTTTTTAAAAGTATAAATTTTTAACTTGAAGTAAAGTTGGGTTAGAAAGAACATTTTAAATTTAAAAATAAAGTAACATGTTGTATTTAATAAACGTTTCTGTTAAATCAAAATCCTACCTTTGCTACACTAAATACTGTCTAAAATTATAAAAGTATAAAAAAACAGCTTCAACGCGTTTTTTAGCAGGCTTGTTGACCTCGGTAAAAACTAGCACTAACAACATTTGCAATGGCTTTAATTTTAAAAAAATGTAAACATATACATAATTTTTCACTGTAACTTTAATTAGAATTCATTTTTATCAAAAGAAGACACCAAATTATACGTTTTTGACAACTAAAATAAATTCCAAAAAAGTCTTTTGTCGTTTTCTGCAAGTAACGCAAACTTCGGCACGTAGGTAAAGAGCTTGTTGCAACTTCACCCCGTGGACAAAGTGGTATTACTCACGGCTTGCAAGATAGTGGCTAAAGACTAAAGGATTGTTTTAGGTTTAATCAAGTCGTGCAATAAGGGTCATTTTAAAGGCGGAAGTAGAAAAACATATTTTCTTAAATGTGCAAACTTTAAGTTTTTTAAAGCACTTACAAACTGCTGAAGTTGTAAATGATACAGATTCTTTCCTGGCATTCAAATAATTTTCGTTCTCAAAGTTACCATCAGGAAAAAAAATAGTAAAAATAAAGCATAGAATGTAATGCGAAATGCAGGAATGTTATAATAGCTACGTACCTACTTTTAATCAAAAGTAATGATAGAAAGAGAAGGACGGATAGAGATAGTACTGCGGCTGAGATAAGAAAAAAGGAGTTCGTCGACATGAAGCAGGCCATGGATTGCGAGGCAGGCCAGGCCTACTTCATACTTGTTTAACGGGAGGTGGTTTCTTATGTTGCCTCGGGAGCCCAACATCAACAACCGCATTGCATTATAAACGCATTCAAGATTTTATAACTTGCAACCGCCAGCTTTACATATCGTTAAATGCACTACAAAAGTTACTTAAGTTAGCCTTAACTTAACTTGATTTAGAGATCAATTAACTTAACTCAACGCCACTCAAAGCTACTTTACTCCACTTAACTTGACTTTAATGTATTTTATGTATTAATAAATGTATCTTTAATTGCAGTGAAAAAAGATAAAAACAAATGTTGATCACAAGATTTTAGCTTACAATATGTATTCGTGTTAAAAAAAAACACGAGAAAGTTCGTCCTTACTAAAAAAAAAGTAAGTATAACTCAGGCGTAACTATCTGTTTTTTATATTTTGCAGATTTTAGAACTAATATTAGGTGTTAGGAAGTTTTTGTGCTATTTTTGGAAAGGTATTTAGTTGCTTCTTTAAATACTGTTAAAAGAATTCACTATTTTCCTCTGTAAACTGCCTTTTTTTCGCCCCAAAATTGGAAGACGTCAGTTTTGACAATAAATTTCAATTGCAAATTTTGTGAGCCCCACTGGGCCAATTTGGACGATAAAAATATCATCTAAAAGATAGAACTAGTCCTAACAATCCCCATTTACACAGAGTTCACCTTATGCCAGTATTTGCCCAAAATTAAATGTAAAAATGTCACTAAAATATAATCTTTAAAAGGGGCTCCCGCAGTTAGGCCCATGATTTGGCTTGGCACACCAAGTTTTTTTGGTAGTAAAAAAAAAGCTCTTTCGATTAAACTTGGTGTGCCAGTAGGTCCAAAAAAAAGTTTAACTCCTCCTATACGGCGAGTAGACTATTATAAATTGCCAAAATTTTGTATTAAACGCTTATTGATAAACCTTTAGAATATGTCAACTTGTGTTTTTTTTATTTATGTTGCTGGTAAGCACAATTTTTAATTAAAATGAACTCTTATAAACCCACTGAGCAATGACCAGAAAGTGGTGTTTTTGTTGATTTTAGGCAACCAACATTACATAACCACAGTTTCTATGCTTCGCGACATTTCCCTCTAAAAATAGTCCAATTTCTCTACGCAAAGCAATACATGATAAAATATTCAATTCTTAGATGAAGTCAATGTATCATCTATTCTACGTAGTGACCCGAGGAAGACAAAAGAAAATAAAGTTAAATATATCAAGCAAGCAAAAGCAAGCCTATCAAAGTAATATCCATAGCCGTATTTAATCCATTTCTCCATGGTAAAACTGGAATGAAGAATGAAGCAGAACCTGATCAAAGTCTGATAGTAGGCCTGCCTGCCTTCCTCTTAAGTTCTTAAGATAACACCGTGATTAATTCACTATATAGATCTAGAAGGCAATGGAAACCAGAGATATAACACTACCAAACATTGAGAGCGTTCGAATTGCCAGCGGCTTTTTGCTTTTCGCTTAAGATTTTTTCAGGTGCCAGGTAAAATGTATTTAACTTATACTGACTTACTAGGTGGAATGGTGTAAATATGTTTATTTTTATTTAATCATTGGGGTTCCATCTTTAATATACAACACTTTTATACTATTGGAATCCCTTTTTTAAAAACTAAATTTTATAATTGAACAAAGGTAATATATTATGACATTTAATGACAACTAAGCATGTGTCAAAAAATTCAGCGACAAATTTGCTTGCTAGATTGAGTCATAGAAGTGGATTAATTTCTGTAGATCTAGCACTCCAGTATTAGCACTTTGTGTTGTCATCAGATGTCATTGAATGTCATAATATATTACCTTTGTTCAATTATAAAATAAAGTTTTAAAAAAAGGGATTCCAATAGTATAAAAGTGTGGTATATTAAAGATGGAACGCCAATGATTAAATAAAAATAAACTAATTTGCACCATTCCACCCGGTAAGTCGGTATAAGTTCAATACATTTTACCTGGCACCTGCAAAAATCTTAAGCGAAAAGCAAAAAGCCGCTGGGAATTCGAACGCTCTCATTGAGCTTTTCATTTAAATCAGTCATTTCTCTGTGTCGAAAATCTGACTTCAGAAAACAAAAAAGTCAGATCTTCGACACAAAGAAATAACCGATTTAAATGAAACCATAATACGCTTGTAGCCCTATTTTTCTAGTTTTCAAAACTACTTTTAGTTTTAATTTACGATGGTGCCCTCATGTAAATGTGCTATTTAGTAAAATGGACGGAAGCTCAACGGAGATGACTTATACGAGGTTGTAAGTGCTCATATCTTCGAAATTGTGAATTTAAGTCTTTAGCTTTGTGGGAACTGGGAATGTTGAATCTAGTGATGTAATTTCTCTGGTTAAAACTTTTTTGAATAGGACATGCATTAAGTTGACTTCTTTTTAGTATTTTAATGAGATTCTCAGCTCAGTCTATCCAAGATTCATTTATTTATTCCATGGGATGTAATTTTAATCTAACCGCGTACTAACTAACTAAAAACTGGTTCAATTATATCGACTCCAAGTTGCTTTGGTATTTCTGTTTAACTCCAATCTAAATCCGATCTGGATTCCTTTACTTTGATTTATACAGGTGTCCCATAATTATATCACATTATAACGCATTGACAATTTAAAATGCTAAAAATACTGCTTCTAAATTGTCAAAATTCTGTATTTAAACGCTTATTGATGGACTTTTAAAATATTTAAACTTGTGCTTTGTTTATTTATGTTGCTGGTAAGCACGATTTTAAATTAAAATTACTCCTATAAACCCACTGAGCAATGACCAGAAAGTGGTGTTTTTTGTTGATTTTAGGCAACCAATATAACATAACCACAGTTTATATGCTTCGCGACATTTCGCGTTTAATTTTGTTCAGATTTTAGAGTCCGCGAAAACTGCAAAAAGTAGGTTTGATAACATAAATGCGTTTAATTTTATATTTAATGACTGAATTTGCGTAATAATAGGTTCATGCAAAAAACTGGTAGCTGTTTTTTAATTTATTCAATAAATTGCAAAAAATTGCGATTTATAATTGCATAGTAACTATATGCTTGGAAATATAAAATACTAAGGTACTATCGTGGACATGGAATTTAAAACGATTTTTTATCAGCCACCTTTGATTTTTTGAATTTTGCTTTATTGTAAATGGGGTTTTTTATGTCAGTTTTCGAATGTTATTTTGACAACACATGCGTCAAATGTATTTTATTAAAATAAATTATGTAAAATGTCCTGCCGGCGAGAAAAATAGTAAGAAGATAACGAGCGAGCATTTAAATTCTACCTCGACTCTTGCCTTGGAAAACAAAAGCTGCTTTTCCGTAGGTCTTTGATAGTTTCTACTAATGTCATTTTTGATGTTGTCATCCTTTTTTGACGTTTAAACAAACTATCAAAGACATACGGAAAAGCAGCTTTTGTTTTCCATGGCAAGAGTCGAGGTAGAATTTAAATGCTCGCTCGTTATTTCCTTTTTTAAATAATTTTGTTTTAGGATAACAATAAGGCTCTAATTTTCGTAAAACATCAGAGAAATGTTTCTTGTTAATGTCCACTTCGCATAAAACTTGAGATGTTTAAGCCACTATTTTGACCATATTTACAATAGTTGATCGTTTTAAATTCCATGTCCACCATAGTACCTATTAAAGCATTAAAATACCACTCATTTCGGGGGTTTTTGACCTTTTTTTTTACGAATTACACAATAAGTAGATACTTAGTTAAATTGGTTAATTAAATGATTTTTTGCATTTGTTAAACGTCATTTAATTGCATTTAATTAAATGGCTCTACTGACGTTTTATATAGACATTTTCATTTAATAATAAAGCAAAGGTTTTTTCATAATCTTTGTAATAAAGATATAAAAATATCTTTGCTTGTAACTTGTAATAAACGCACATAAAAAGTTATCAGACTCTAGCTGGTTTGCCAGGGGCAGTTGATATTTTATTTATGAGCTAACTTCAATTAGCAGGTGGAGCCTTGCTTTTAACATCTACATGTTAAGATGGTATAAGAAATGCATCTACCTACCATGGATGATAGTGATTTGTTTTTGTTTTTTAATAATACCTCCAGGCCCATAAGCGCCGACTCCGTGGGTGCTCTGGGGCCCAAGCACCCAACAAACAATTTTGTAGGGTGCGGGGCACCCGACAAATTTTTGTTTTAGAAGCTCAAAATAGGTACCTATTTGAACCATGAATCAAATATTTTAACAATGTGTCTAAAAATTCCAATAAAACGTTTACATTTTGAATAGTATAATTTTTAGTATCTGTTATTGCAGTTTTATTATTTTATTGCATGACCATCCCTTTTGAATATTCTTGCCAGATGTGGATGTATTAAAATTATTTTGCCCTGCATTTTCTCATTTATAAAAATATCTGCTAACTGACCACAAAACTGTGTGCACTGTTGTGAATTACTCAAATAATGTACTAAATTTTTTCTTAAAGTAAAAAGTTTTAAAATTATATTATATTTGTTATCTTTGTATATTTTCCATATTGCTAAACTTATTTTTGTGGTTTAAATTATAATATAGTTTTTTCTTTTTCTTCCAGGGTATTTTTTTTCTTAAGAAAATAGGAAATTCATTTTTTTTTATGTTTAATTTTTAATCAGATCATTTAAAATTTAAAACTTACATTCCTATAAGCAACATATTCTTAACCAAATCAAAAAATTAAAATGCTACTTTAAAAATTTTGGTCTTAATTAAAAAAAAATCTTTATAAATAAGAGCAGGGTATTGCTGATACAATTATTTTCTCTTCATAAATCTTAAGTGTCAGGAAAAGATGTGACCTTGAATTAAACAAAAAAAAATTGCCTGCGGCGCGTTTAGCGGGGGGCTGCCGCCCCCAGGACCCCCTGCAGCGATTTCCCCTAGGTCACTTATTTATCCCGTCTGAGCACCCGACAGAGTTTTTTAAAGTCGCCGCCTATGGACCAGGCCTACTTATTATTGTGCTTTTAACCCTGAATGGTCGGTCAACGTACATTTGCCTCTTAAAAAAATTAGGATGGACAGACCGACTTAGTCTGGACAAATTATTAAGAATTTTTTTAGTAACTCAAAACAAAAGGTGCACATAAAATTGGTCTAGACATTTTTGTACTAAAAAAACTCTTTAATAAGATTTAGTTTAATAAAAAAGAAATTGGCAAACATTGCCACTTATCAGCATCAAAAATTTGGCAAATAGCTGGGAAAAATCCAAGACATTCGGTAAAAACACTTTTTTAAAAAAGTGCAAAAATAATGACCTTTAAGAAGGTAGACTAAAGACACTTAATCGTAAATATTTACCAAATGTTTCGTAAAAACATTTTTTTGAAAAAGTGCTCCACTTCGGAAATAATCGCCTTTAAGCAGGTAGACTAAAAACATTTAATCGTAAATATTTACTAAATGTTTTGTCCAACCATCATGAAATTTGTACAATCAATAAAGGTAATAAAAGCGGTCATTTTAAACCCATTTTGAAATTTGGGGCCCCTTTTAAAATGGGTTTAACACTGGTAGTGTTAATAAATACTGCATGTATATTCTTCACCTTTAAGAATTCTGTAATTTTGTTTATTTTTTTTGAATACCCTAATTCAAGTTAAAACTTTTTTAACACTTGAAATTTCTGAGAAACTGTACCGTTTACGAATAAACTACCAAAAACATTCTTAATGTAGCCCATATTTTTGCATAAGACTAGATATTCTTGTGAAATTTCTATGTCACTTACCACTGTCACTAAATTGAAGTAAGTTTGTGGTCAAGATAAATGCAAAATATGGGGTAGATTAAGAGAGTTTTTGGAAGTTTATTTAAAAATGGGACAGTTTCTCAGAAATTTTAGGCATATTAAAAAAAGTTTTCACTTGAATTGGGGTATTTAAAAAAAAAAACAAAATTCTTAAAGGTAAAGAAATTACATGCAGTTTTTTCAACACTACCAGTGTTTAACTCATTTTGAAAGGAGCCTCAATTTTTAAAATTAGTTAAAAATGACAGTTTTTATTACCTTTATGGAATGACAAATTTTATGATGGTTGGACAAATCATTAGGTAAATACTATCGTGGACATGGAATTTAAAACGATCAATTTTTGCATTGTAAATATGGTCAAAATAGTGGCTTAAACATCTCAAGTTTTATGCGAAGTGGACATTAACAAGAAACATTTCTCTGATGTTTTACGAAGATTAGAGCCTTTTTGTTATCCTAAAACAAAATTATTTAAAAAAGGAAATATCTTCTTACTATTTTTCTCGCCGGCAGCATATTTTACATAATTAATTTTAATAAAATAAATTTGACGCATTCGTTGTCAAAATAACATTCGAAAACTGACATAAAAAAAACCTTTCACAATAGAGTAAAATTAAAAAAATCAAAGGTGGCCACGATAGTACTTAGGATTACGTGTTTTTAGACTACCTGCTTAAAGGCCATTATTTCCTAAGGGGGGCACTTGTTCATAATAAACTGTTTTTACCTAATGTCTTAGATTTTTCCCATCTATTTGCCATATCAAAAAAAGCAAACTAAACGCAGACACCTGTATTTGACACAAATCTGTCATACATAAAACAGTCAAAGATTCTCAATTTTGATTCTTGGAAATGCAGGTTTTCTTGGAAATAAGCTTCTTTTTTGCGCACCCAAAAATACCCTACTTTTGGATATATTTATGTATTATATCTATGGAATAACTTAACGTCCTAATCGTTAAAGATCTTAATTATTTCCGGATGCTAATTTCCTGCCACCGAATCATGTTCACTATTTTTTATACGAGCACTTTTAATGATCTCTAATTAGACTGAAGCTACATGCTTTTTTATTTGCTTGTTAACATAAAAAGTGCTTCTTATAATTTAGAATAGTATCCGATGATATACCACTTTGTTTGCACCTGCCTTTTTTATTTTATTTATGAGTATTTAAGTTATAATGTGGGTAATAAAAAAATTGGTTTGGTTATTAAATACAGGTCGATGTAACATTGTTTTTTACACTAAAAAAAAAGACCAATAGAAATTAAAAAAAAAAAACCTGCAGCATTTTTCAAGGCTTTTGTAATAAAAACTAATATTTTAGATCCCATATTGGTGTAAAAATGTTCCTTTATATCTTTTTACGATATTTTAACTTAAAATTCTCGAGACTTTACCGCAAGAATTAAAAAATCCCTTATTAGTCTGATGATGATGATCACCCACCAAGATGTCTGCTTTAAACGCGAATTGCTTGAGAAAGCAACCATATCAAGAGGTATGGTTTGTTCTGGGTAATAGAAAAAAATGTTAATTTTACAAGACCTCTTGATATGGTTGCTTTCTCAAGCAATTTGCGTTTAAAATTCACATCTTGGAGGGTGCACAACATTAACACAAAAACTGTATATTATAAAATTTTACAATGAACTAAACTTGACATATCAAATTTAAGACATTATAGCACATTTTTATACCAAGGGTTCCCTAAGAAAGCCTTTTATTTTCACAAAATATTGTTCTAAAAAAGTGGCTAAATCTGACAGAATCAAAATTCTACTTCACAGACAGTTTTTTAATGTGGATCTGTGATCTGTGACGTAGGAGTTGATCGTCTCTATTCTCAAATTTAATTCGATACATGCATGCTTTATTTAACATAGCATGTTAAATAAAGATCGAAGAGGCAAGAAGCATTGCCGCAGTTGCCGTGAACCTGATTCGCATTTTTTACACTCTACAACACATGACGTTGCATTTCATTTTTAATGAAAATAAGAAATGTTCTTTCATTTCAAGAATTCTCAGGTGTGCTGGTTTGCCATCATGACCACTCATCTGTGAAATATACTTCTGATACTTAAACACATTTTCATTTATATAATTTACTGGCAACTTTATTTTATTTCTTGTACAACATTAACAACGAGCTTGGGTATTTTGAACGCACAACTTGATTTTCTTTGGTTTCGTCAAGCGTTATTTTAATGGAAAAAAAAAACTAGTATAAATTGGGTTAGGTAGTTTGGATTTTTGTCAGGGAGTTTTATTAGAATAGGTTCCTTACAAAAAATCCCAACCAAGATCTGCTTATGTAGGATTGTAGGCACTACCCCCAGAAATATAAAAGTGAAAAATTCCCACAAAATTTCCGTGACGTTTAGCCCCCATCTTGCATAGAAGTTAGGAGTTAGTTTTTTGTTAATACCTAAACTATTCGGCACTTTTGAAAAAAGTTTAAAAAATTTTTAGGAACATTATTTTAATTAGAATACAATCATTTAAAAAAAAACATAAATTACCGATATTAACAATTCTATAGCTCTTTGAAAATCACCGTATTTCATCATAATCGTCTATCTTAGTCATAGAGTCCTGAAGCATAGATTGCAGCGTTCTCTGTAGGACCAAATTAGCACATTTTCAAAGTGCTATAGAATCGTTAATATTGGTGATTTATTATTTTTTTAAGAATAATTGTATTCTTATTAAAATAATGTTCCTAAACATTTTTAAAACTTTTTTCAAAAGTACCGAATAGTTTAGGTATTAAAAAAAAACTAAAATCTCACTTCTATGCAAGATGGGGGCTAAACTTCACGGAAATTTTGTGGGAATTTTTCACTTTTATGTTCCTGGGGGTAGTGGCTACAAACCTGCATAAGCAGATCTTGGTTGGGATTTTTTTCTGGGTGCATTATTAGAATGATTGGACTACAAGTTCAATCTTAATTTATGTTTTAATACTCCATTGATTCAATTTGGTGCTTATGGAACTATACAAATTTAGCCTTAAACATAAAGATTGTAATGAAATACAAGGCCAACAAGATGTTATATTAATGGTGTTGCTGAACACTTAAAAAAACATAAAAGCATCAACTTTTATAACGCTATGTTTTAAGATAATTCTAAAACATAATGAACTATACAGGAAAGTTTCGGATAAAAGAAATCCATAAAAGAATCCTTTTGAAAGACAAAACTTTAAACGGTGTAATTATTAGTGAGGTAAATTTTGGTTCTTAAACTAAAAAATAAATATTTATTTAAAGGACATTTTTTCCTTACCTTCACAGGGTGTCTGCGTTTAGTTTGCT
Source organism: Cartodere bifasciata (assembly GCA_963920755.1). NCBI lineage: Eukaryota > Metazoa > Arthropoda > Insecta > Coleoptera > Latridiidae > Cartodere > Cartodere bifasciata. Next base: position 738,024 of record OY987198.1, read on the forward strand.
TTTTTATAATACAAAAAGTAGCTGGGAAAAATCCAAGACATTTGGAAAAACAGTTTTTTGAAAAAGTACCCCCCTTCGAAAATAATGGTCTTTAAGCATGTAGACTAAAAACACGTAATCGTAAATATTTACCAAATGTTTTGTCTAACCATCATGAAATTTGTACAATCAAAAAAGGTAATAAAAACGGTAATTTTAAACACACTTTGAAATTTGGAACCCCTTTTAAAATGGATTAAACACTGGTAGTGTTGATATAGACTGCATGTAATATCTTTACCTTTAAGATTTTTGTAATTCTGTTTATTTTTTTGAATACCTCAATTTAAGTGAAAACATTTTTTATACTTAAAATTTCTGAGAAACTGTACCGTTTTTAAATAAACTTCCGAAAACTTTCTTAATGTACATCATATTTTGCGTTTGACTTGACAAAAAACTGACTTCAATTTAGTGACAGTGGGTCAGTGACATAGAAATTTCCAAAGAAAGTCTAGTCTTATGCAAAAATATGGGGTACATTAAGAGTGTTTTTGGCAGTTTATTCGTAAACGGTACAGTTTTTCAGAAATTTCAAGTGGTAAAAAAGTTTTAACTTGAATTGGGGTATTAAAAAAATAAATAAAATTACAAAGTTCTTAAAGGTACAGAATTTACATGCAGTTTTTATCAACACTACTAGTGTTAAACCAAATTTAAAAGGTACTCCACATTCCAAAATGGGTTTAAAATGACTGTTTTTATTTCCTTTATTGATTTTGCAAAATTCATGATGGTTAGACAAATCATTTGGTAAATATTTACGATTACGTGTTTAGTCTACCTGCTTAAAGGCCATTATTTCCGAAAGGGGGCACTTTTTTAAAAAACTGTTTTCACCAAATGTCTTGGTTTTTTCCCAGCTATTTGCCATATCAAAAAATGCAAATCAAACGCGGACACTCTGTATAACAAAAATTAGCCAAAACTTGAGTAGTCGTCTAAAACAGAACTGATAGAATGGAATGCAAGTCAGTCTGCCTTCCCAACTAATTATTTTAAATGAGAATTCCTGTAATTTTCCTTCGGTTAACATTGCACTCCAAGTACACATCATGATTACAACTGAATAAATATGTAGAATACATACGAGAACCTACCTTATCCAATATGTAGTGTACATTTAAATACGTACCTATACCTATGCGGGAGTTGCTTTAAAAAATAGTTTTAACTACGCCAGTAATTATGAGCATGCAAACATTCTGACGAACGACAGACAAGTTGAGTTATTTATACTTTGTTTACTTTAATCGCAGAGGATAATATGAATTTCCGTAAACAAGAAAAAACCATTAAAAAAAGTTTTGCGTACATTAACACACATTTTATTTAACCCCAAAAAGCAAAATTATTTGTTATCATATTTGTGTTGTTTTTAAGGCTAGAGATTCAAATTCACAGTTTCAAAGCTCTGTGCTCCTAGAAGCTCGTATAAGTCATCTCCGTTAAGCTCCCGTCAATTCTACTACATAGCACATCTACATGAAAGCCCCATCGTATATTAAAACTAAATGTAGTTTTGAAAACTAGAAAAATAGGGCTACAAACGTATTATGGTTTCATTTAAATCGGTTATTTCTTTGTGTCGAAAATCTGACTTAGAAAATCATTGCAATATTTTTGTTTTTTGTCAGATGTGAATTTCTAGCCTTAACCAAACTTGTTCTGCGTTACAAAAACGTATTTTCTCTTACCACATACGGGATTAAAATTCGAATCAGTATTTCTGACATCAGTAGCTTTTAAATGCATGTTTCGATAAATTCTTATTCATTTCCAAAGTCATTACATATTCCAACCGAGTTTTTAAGCTATATTTATGGGAAATATATTTAAATTACTCTGCATTTTACTTACCATACGAGGAATTATAATTTTGTATTTTTAAAATTGTCAAAGGTATACGTGAGAACATTCTTTAATAATTATTGTCAACCTTTTTACATTGACCTTATTTTTTCTACTCAAAAAAGTGTTATTTTTTTAAAAAAATGTGGTTTAGCGTGTAGTGCAGTAAAAGGTCCAGGCATTTTTTAAGCACTAAAAGTTAGTTTTTTAGCGTTTTCTTTAAATTTTAGATGGAGACTCAAACGGTCAGTCAAGACCGAAAACTAGAACACAATTTTTATTAAGGCCGATTTATAGAACGTTACTTTCACTTTACTTCCGCTTTACTTCGGCGTAACTTTACAGAAAATTAAATAAAATACATGGGAATGTATTAGCAAATTTATACTTCACTTTAGCGCTACTTTGCTGATTCATTTAGCTGTAAGTATAGTACTGTCAAAAGCCGAGCTTGGCCGATCATGCGCAAAATTTGCAAAAATAAGATATTCACCCTTATTGTCAAGGGTGGTGATTACGGAATATCGCTTCGTACGAAACCTGCTGGTCTTCTTATGTAGGTTTCGTACGAAGCGATATTCCGTAATTACCGCCCAGGTGTAAATAGTCAGAAGTCGCGAGTTCAGACACATGCGCATAACTGTTCCCAATTTCACGTAACTTCTATCTATAAATTAAGCAAATTTGTTAAGTTACGCGGAAGTGAAGTTACGCCGAAGTAAAATGAAAGTAACGTTCTATAAATCGCCCTTAAAAGATACAGCATTCTACTTTTTTGATTACAAAATATTGTTTCTGAAACATGAACGTTGCGAGATTCCATTATAAACGATACTTTAACTCGAGGCTAGCATAAAGTCCATCATAAAGACTCATGATGATTAATTTCCGAAGCCTTCTTAATTCTATAGAAAATTAGGATCTTTTTATAAGGTTCTTGACACTCACGCATTTTATGCCCGCGTCTAGCCAACCTTATTCTTGTTATTCTCATTCTGTGTATTATTTATTTTGATTGTGGGCTTTTTAGAAGGATTTCTATAGAAAAAAACATAATTATTTTTCTTTTGGTAAGTATGCTGTGTGTATTTTAATCAATTGGACACAATACCTTCTTGGGAATAAGGTTTCGAAATGTTTTTGACGTTGATTAATACGGTTTTTTGTCCTGAGTGTAAATTAGTTTACTTTATTTTGGAGGTAATTTTACGCTCTGACTTATTTTTTACATTCTTGTAGTAATTATGAAGCTAAAAAATTGATAAGTATTACGGTTCCCTTTTAAGTGAACGTCGTCAACAATTACTTATATGAAATTCTTTTGTAAGGAACTTTTTGAAATCAAATGCACTAAATTGCAAAAAAAAAAATGGTTTTAGCATGATTTACAATAGATATTTTTTGTACTTTTTTCTGTCAAGAACTAAAAATTCAAATGAATCGTACAAAAAGCTAAATTTTATGTTATTTGAATAATGCGACAAATTTTAAGAAAACCACTTAATATTGCTTAAGGCTAGAGTATCAAATTTACAGATTCGAAGATCTATGCTCCTATGGAAGCTCGTATAAGTCATCTCCGTTAAGCTCTCGTCAATTCTACTAAATAGCACATCTACATGAGGACCCCATCCTATATTAAGACTAAATGTAGTTTTGAAAACTGGCAAAATAGAGCTACAAACGTATTATAATTTCATTTAAATTAGTTATTTCATTGTGTCGAAAATCTGACTTCAAAAATCATTATAACACTTTTGTTTTTTGTCAGATTTTCGACACAAAAAAATAACAAATTTAAATGAAACCATAATACGTTTGTAGCCCTATTTTTCTAGTTTTCAAAACTACATTTAGTTTTAATATACGATGGGGCCCTCATGTAGATGTGATATTTAGTAGAATTGACGGGAGCTCAACGGAGATGACTTATCTCGCTTCTAGGAGCACAAGTCTTCCAAACTGTGAATTTGAATCTCTAGCCTAGGAGAAATTAATTTAATATTGCTTAATAGACCAACTTAAAAAAAACACAGGATGCTGAAAAAAACTGTTTTGCTTCGTGAGTTATGGAGTGTCGTGGCAAAAATAATTGGCCAAAATTTAGCAAATGATCGTCCCAAATGCATATTCATGCATTTAAATTAGAAATAATTATTAATTGAATAGATATACCAAAGATTCTTAAACCTGATTAATTGAATATTTGAAATTCACAAACCGGTTAATTGATTATTCGTGCCAAACATTTTTTCTAACATTTTAATAAATCTTTGGAAATGTCGCATGCCTTGTAACATTAATCTTTTGCCTTGGTTAATTACGGTAGAAATTCACATGTTTTTGTAACAAGAACAGGAAAAAAACTCGCTTTTTGCATAATTTGTTTTTCTACTTTACATCTAAATTTCATACTTAGAATTTCCATGAAATTTGTAAACATCAGTTTGCCCCTAAAAACTGATTTTTTTAATCAGGAAAATATGTTAAGTTGCACAAATTATAAAGATATATCCTTTTTAAAACATTCCTTTTCAATGTAAAGCACAAATACAATGTTGCCAACATGCAATTAATGTCATTTAATAAATTCTTGTACAATGTACTGTACATTTTAAAAAATGTTTCCCTTCAAAAAAATTGACTGCATACTTATAAAAAGAATACAATTAGTGTAATTAAAAACCTATATTACTTTAATTTGCATTTTCCTACCAGTTTAGTTCTGTCAAAGTTCAATAAGTTTACAAAGTAACAAATTTTAACCATTTGGTTAAAAAATAAAAAATAAACTTGGGCATGAGCTTTTACTTAAAAACTCTAGTTTATCTAGTGGCTGGTTTAGGTGTTCTAGCGCTCCAAATTTTAAATTTGTGAGACACTTCTCTCGATTTTGGGGCATTCTCCTTCCGTCCACTTCTACTATTCTAAGGTGTAGCACATTGCTTAGCAACATACAAATGTATTCTTTTCTATGTTTCGTAAGTCAACCCGCGCTTAGTGACAGATTGGCTAAAATATGGAATATTTTTATCTTTATTTTGATTTATTTATCGTGGCGTTAATAAAAAATACCTAAAATGTTAGTAAAATAGTAGATTACGTACTGTAAGGAAAACTGCTTTATTACAGCCTAGAGCTGTTTGACCGACCGAGAGCGAAGCTCGAGGACGGAAAAGGGCCCGAGGCTGGAATGAAGCTGTTTTCCTTAGTTACGTATACTATTTTATTCACAATCATGTCTGAAAACATTTAAATTATTTAGATAAAATAATAATAAATAGCTTAATATCAAGATTTAAAACAAAGCTTAAACATATTGGTAACTAAGTAGGCGGTAAAAGCAAAAGAATGTTTTCGTTAAATGTTTGACATTTACATTTTTCAAGTGTTATTACATTCAAAATGCCCGATAGTTCAGACATGAATTTAAAAACACTGCCCCAGAGTTAAAAGTAACTAATTTAAATAATTTAATACGAAATCCAACAAAAACACAATAAAGCTTGATTTAGAGATCAATTAACTTAACTCAACGCCACTCAAAGCTACTTTACTCCACTTAACTTGACTTGACTAAATTAAGGCATTTATAGTATAAATTTATACGTTAAGCACAAGAAAATTTAGTAAACGCCATTTATCGGTAAATGTTAGAATCGTCTTATTTCTGTAAATATACAGAAATTTATATGAAATTCTTCGATAATCTTTGTAATTTTAAAAATTTGGTCTAGTAGCCGATAGATGGCTCTGTGAAGAGGCTTACTTAACATAAAATTAGATGAAATTTACCAAAATTAAGAAATAGAACCTTAAGTAAACGTCAAGTTAAGTTAATTGGATCTGTAAATGCGATTTCATCTTTCGTATAATTTATTTCAGTCGCGCTACGTTAATTATAAGTTAAGTTAATTCATCTATAATTCAAGCTTAAGCTAACCTGAAAAATGCGCTGTCAGACGTGCAAATAAACTGTTTCATTGCAAATTCGTAGACAGTTTAGCGAGCGCGTCATCTAGCGGTGTTTCCCTGTACCCGAAGCACGAGTGTAATGTGGATCATTACTAACGTCCAGCTGTTTTATTACACGCTTGTTTGAAATAATGACGTATTTCCTATTTTTAGTTTGTATTTGAAATGGTGATTTTACACAATAATTATAAATAAACGTGCAATTAGTAAAATTGTAATTCTACGCCTTCTTGTATTTAAAAAACAAGCCTTAACATAACCTAACAAATTAAACCATACTAAAAAATCCTTTTTTTGTTACAGATACATTCACAGCAAAGAAAAACCATTCAAATGCACGGAATGCGGCAAAGGCTTCTGCCAATCACGAACCCTAGCCGTGCACAAGATACTACATATGGAAGAAAGCCCCCATAAATGCCCTGTATGCTCTCGTTCCTTTAACCAACGCTCTAACCTTAAAACTCATCTTCTAACACACACAGACCATAAACCTTACGAATGCAACTCATGCGGGAAAGTATTTAGAAGAAACTGCGACTTACGTCGACATGCATTGACACACGCAGTTGGTGACGTGCCTGGCGAGGGTCTAAATGAGAGCTTTACCGACTTAGAACCCGGTCAAAGGTCACCTCGACCTCGTAGCCCTTCGCTAGGCGGTACTGAACGCTCCGTTTCTCCTAACAATAACGAACGTACTGAATGTCATGAACCTTGCTCTACATACACCATGCGACCGCTGCACGAAAAACACGACATGCGCCATGACTTTGATGATGACGAGGAGCTAGAAGAAGATCTGGAGATCGACCCAGGACAAGAAGAACACCCTGAAATAGTCGAGGCTAAACGTTCTTCTAACTTAGAACCTCCAACACACTTCCCTATGTTCCCTCAGCTCCAAATCCGACGCGATTTAGTCGCACAACCTTCTGCTAGTGGTTCTGCTTCTTCTAGTTCTTCTAAACTCCAGCCAGAACATTCTGCTAACCCTTCGTTCTTGGGTAGCTTCAGAAAACGCGCATATGACTCCGACAGGCCTTTACATTCATACGGACCGCCTATGAACCTTTCTTCTAACCATAAAATGTCTTCTAACCACACTATTTCTTCTAACACTCTGCTAATGTCTTCTAACGTACCAAACTTGTCGTCTGATGCTGCTAGGACAATGTCGCATTCTTCTAACGCGCCTTCTGCTAACATGGCATATTCTGCTCTTCATATGTCGCATATGGTTTCTTCTAATCTTCTTCTAGCGTCTTCTAACGCGCATTTGATGCAGCATGAGCGTAAAAGTGATGATTTGGGTTTATATCAGCAGAAGAATGTTTCTGCTACAGTTGTTTCTTCTAAAATGTTAAGTCAGCCAGGGCCACTTTCTTCTAGTAGTGATTCTTCTAATAGTAATGTTCCAAGTGATTTGAGTATGAAAAAGGATGATAAAGAGCATGGGGGTTCTTCTACTTCTGCTAGTTCTTCTAAGTTGGTGTTGCCGCCGCAGGTCGCGCCACCAGTAGCGCCACAGCCTCCTAAACGAACTGGCTTTACAATTGCTGATATTATGCGTCGATAGGCGAATTTTGGGTGGTTAGTTTGACATTTTGAGTCCATAAATGTTTTTAGAAGTTAGAAGAAATGTTATTTTTTGTATGGCTTTGCACAGTGACGTAAATGTATATGAAAAAGACAAAAGACAAGCGAATACAAAATAGAAATGTTATAATTCTGAAAACTAAAAGTGGTGACCAAAATATGACCTACTTTATGAGTCTATAATTTGTTTACTCTGTCGTAGTTACAAAAATGTGCCCATTTTTTTTTTGGTGCATTTTGTTAATTCATATTTTTTTGTTTAAAATTAAATGTGTTGGAATTTTGATGAGCAAAAATATCTAAAAACAATTTATGATTAAAAAAGTGGAAATTCCTAAAAAAAATTGTTTTGAATGATATATTTGATTTATGTGTACAAAATATTGTGAAATAAAAATAAAAAACATTTTCACGTGTTTTTTAATATGATAAGTAGATATTTTAATTAGAATGTTCCATACTGGTTTTGTTTGGTTTTGCTACTTAAAAAAAAGCAAAAAAAAAGTTATTTTCGACCAGATGTAATTAATTCTATTTGCCTAGTGGTAATTATTGTGATTTTTTTTCTGTTTTTCCTGTTTTAGTGTTTACCTTGTAAATATTTGAGCTGCGTGAGTAAAACTTATTTTTCTTCATATATTTTTGTACAAATTAAAAAAAAATTATAATTTTTTTTTACGTGGCTTATTATAAATGATTAAATTAAAATAATTTTTGATACAATGTTTGTATAGATGTATTTGTCCTATAATTTTATTTTTATCTTATGATAATTTTTAATTGATATATTTTTAAAAGTTTCTAATTGGTTATATATTTTTTGTCGATTTTTCAAATTAACTTGCCTACCTTAATTTACAAGTGCAAACAATTTTTTATTCTTTGAATCTTAATTATTGTTGCAACAAAAAAATTTTTTTTTTTGGAGGTTTGTTAATTTTAAAAATCTTCCCCCCTGTACATTACAATTTCAGAGCAAAGGTACTGTAGTACTAAACACTTTGTATATAAAAAAACAAAAATAGGTAATAGGGACATTTTTCTCGCAATTATTAAAAAAAAATGTACATAACAAAAGTATTAATAAAGTAGGCACTTTTTTCAAACATTAATTTTTTAGTCCAGTAAAAAAATACACTTTTTTACACATTGGCCAAAATTTGGCCAAAAAAAAACTTCGTTCACCCTAAAATATAGGGTGTTTAAAAAATAAAATTAATATTTTACTGGACTATTAATTATGTGTTTTTTTAGATTATGTGGTGTTTTTTATAATGTAAAAATACGTAGTATTTTCCCTTAATTGTTTTTTAATCATTTTAAAAATATTGTAGATCTCAAAATGAAAAATAAATGTTTTTTATTTGTGTCATTTTTTTAATATAATATTATTTTTTTAAGGTCTTAAAAATCTGTTAAATTTATTTTTTATGATATTCCTTTTTTATAATATTCTTTTTAAAAAAAAAAATTGTACTACATATTTTTAATATTACAATATTTATATGAATTAATTTGTTGGTATCTTTTTAGTTTTGGTAGTTAGTTTTTATATTTAAGGATAGTTTTTACAAATTAGATTATGTTTTTTAAGGATATTTATGTAAAAATTTTACAAATAAAAAATAAAGAAGTTTTCTTGAAAATGTTGTTTATTTTATTGACCTATAAAAATTTATTTTGCTACAATTTTTTGGCATACATTTTGGGACAATGCCCCAACATTCCCAAATCCATCGCCAATTTTGGGACAAAAATTGGCGCATAAACGCAATGGTACGTTGTTGGGGTATGTCTAGAGATTCCTGGAAAATTGTTAAAAAAATCCATCTGTTATATTCATTGAGGAAAATGCGAATTAAAACGACCATTTAAAAGATAACCAAATGGTGAAACAGTTTAAGATAGACTGTAACTTTGTATTAAATCATTTCTCTTCGTTAATATGTGCTGGTATCTTCAAGATATACGCGTTTAAAGTTTTGCACTTTGGAGCCTTATATCTCCAAGGGTATTTATGATAGATTTCTTTTAACAATTTTCTGGGGTTCCCTAGACATGCCTTAACAACGTACCATATGTTTTTGAACACTATACATGGTAAATAAACAAAAATTATTAAAATATTTTCTGATTCAAAAACACGTCTTTACTCTGCACCATGTCGACAATGTCGTTTATAAAATGTGGCAATAAATTCCAAGATTAAGGTAAAAAAAGAGACAAAAAATCCAAGGTTTTATACTTCTTGAAAACAGCAGGACATCGAGAAGAAGTCACGACATCGAGATGGGTATACTTACTTAAGCCGGTCGGCTTAAAAAATAAATATTATAAAATGTAAAAGTCGGCCCGAATTAAATAATCCCATGTGGCATGCCATCACGCTAATAAAATAACAGATTAAAAAGTTAAAAACTAAATTTAAATACATTTTAAATTGAATTACGCTCTGCGAATATTAATGGCCGATTGCACTGATATTTTAAAGGGCTCTTTTGAAGTCCAATTAATTTTATATCTATACTATCCATTCACAGTTAAAGAAAAATAGAGTCACCTATAAAAACTAGAACTTTTTTTCTTGAAAAGTTAAATTTTCTACAAAGTTGGCATTACATTTTAAATTAACTGTCATTAAAAATTTAAAAATGCCAAAAATAATGACAGTTACATAAAACAGGCGTAAAAATTGGAAAAACGAAACAATTTTTGCTTGAGATGTGAGAATTTATAAAGAAAATTGTAGACATTTTTGTAAAAGTGCTAATTTATCCTATGATACTTAAAAAGATTTTTTAACAGTGAGTACTACCATAAATAATTTCTATTTTGTGTAATCTTTTAAATGGTTTAATGATTATTATTATAAAGTAATTTTATAAAAAAAAAAATACTTCGATATATGTTGGTTCTTGATTCAGATGCTCTGAACATGTTTTTAAATGCATTTTTTAATTTTTTTGACTTTTCTTACATAACCAGCAAACACAAGTGACATTAATGACAATATACAGGGTAAAATTTGTCACCCTATGGCTCGCCTACTCTGGTTTAAATAAATGGTGAATGGATAGTATGCAAAAATGTAGGCTCAAAAATCTAGGTGAATTTTTAAGACGTATTTTAGAAACTGTGTTTCCGAACTTTGTTCGCATTTTTTTCAATGGATTTTTTTTAACAATTTTCTAAGAACCAGCGTACCATCGCGTTTATGCGTCATTTTTTGGACACCCTGTAGATAAGGAATCAAAATTTGTTTATAACCAGTTAAAAAAAGTGTTAATAACAAGTGTCTTAGGCAAAAAATACAAATGTTGTTATTGCAGATTTAATTTTGCATAATTTTATTATTTTCGGAACAATTATGTAGACTAAATAATTTATATTTCTTATTATGATATTTAAAATTTTATAATAACCTTTAAAGACATAAGTAGGCAGTTTAAAGCAATGCATCTTTTAATAATTAATTGTCAAATAATATGTTGATAAATAAATAAAATTAAGGAGTGTACACATTACTGTAAAAAAATATAAATAGTTACAATGTAATATTTAATTATTTAAATTATAAATAGTTAATTATTGGAGGATCGCGAATCATCGATTGGTAATTTATTATATTTCTAAGGGAATCTTGCTTAGGCAAATAAGTATCTAGGTATTTACTATTTAGCTTTCAATAGATTACATAAGATTATTGTTTTTCATTATTATTTATACATTTTTTTATAATTATACCTTGGGTAAACATTAATCAATAAATTGTTCGACGTTTTAAAAGAACGTTGTATTTGGAAATCAATTTGTCTATGATCCTTTTTATATTTGCGTTCTATAATAAGCTCATTATTGAACCCGAAATTTGGTTTTTTAAGGTTGCTGAATTGCTTCATTATTAAACCCAAAATTTTATTTTATTAGGTTGGTTTTTCAGATGCAAAAAGATGAATTCTTCCCTTACAAGGTACTTTCTATTTACAAATTTTAGTACTATAAACTATCGGGGGACACAGTTTTTTGTAGAGGGAATAACTAGAAGAATTGGAGAAATGATATCAACGGTTACATTTTCTTAAAAACGTCTATTCATTTAGTATTAAGTGAGTAGAGTTTGCAAATGTATTATTCAATATGTCTGACCTAAATTTACTTTTTACTTCAAAATGTCAATGTTGCCAATCTAAAAAAAATAAAATTTTAAGTTAGGTTTTTAATTAAAACTAAAAATGGTATGAAAAAAACTCTTTTTATAAGGCGTTTTTTAGCACTTGTCCATTGAAAAACTCTTAAGTGTGATTTATAGTTAAATTAAATTAACTCAACGCCACTCAAAGCTACTTTACTCCACTTAACTTGACGCGACTAAATTAAGGCATTTATAGTATAAATTTACACGTTAATTTACAACACGCTAATTTAGTAAACGCCATCTATCGGTAAATGTTAGAATCGTGTTATTTACAGAAATTCATCTGAAATTCTTCGATTATCTTTGTAATTTTAAAAATTTGGTCTAGTAGCCGATAGATGGCTCTAGTGAAGAGGCTTACTTTACATTGAATTAGCTGAAATTAACCAAAATTAAGAAATAGAACCTTAAGTAAACGTCAAGTTAAGTTAATTGGATATGTAAATGCGATTTCATCTTTAGTTTAATTTATTTCAGTCGCGATACGTTAATTATAAGTGAAGTTAAGTTAATTTATCTATAAATCAAGCTTTACTCTAACTTATTTAATTGACCTGAAATTTGTTGCAAAATCAATCCCGTTTCGGGGAAGATCCCTATTGTTTAAAAAAAAATAAAGGTTAGAAACCATCCCCAAAGTTGTAAAAAAATTCATATTTCGGTTAATTTAAATTTTCCAAAAAAAAATATTCTTAATAAAATTGTAGACATTATTTTTCCCTATAAAAAAGCATCTTAGTATTTTTTTATATCGCCCATATTTCGGAAAAGGGGTAAGTTAAGTGGGATTCACAATGAAAATTAGCTTGCATGCGGTAAGAATTAAGGTAGCTTGTAAGAGCTTGAAATATGTATTTGGGATATATCATTCACAATGAATTAGCTTGCATGAGCTCTTACAAGCTAATTCATTGTGAATGGTATATCCCAAATACATATTTCAAGCTCTTACAAGCTTCCTTAATTCTTACCACATGCAAGCTAATTTTCATTGTGAATGAAGCTTTACGCTAGGAGCAAGCTTAATGCCAAATTGTGAAGCTCTAAGAGTCTAAGCTAAAATAAACGATTTTTTTGCTATGTAGACTTTAACTTTTGTACCTAAGAATTTAAAAATTTATTTTATAAATTTCGCAATTTAATTTTAACCTCACGGCGGCTTAGCACAACTAAAGTAAAAGTACAAAATCTAGTAAATTCACGATACTACCTAAATATCAATGTCCGCCGATAGAGCGACGTGCGTCAAAATGGCAACGCAGCATCTCGCTGGTACCGGTTTTCATTTTTCTACACCGCCAAGTCACTAGATAGAGACAGCTTTACAGGAATCTTGTAAAAGTTGAACAAGGATGGGAGAAGTGCTCGCATTCTTCAGTGTTTCATGACAAAAAGACAAACCAGCCTTAGCTTACTTTGATATAAAGCCACTTAGTGGTCACTGGATAAGTGCATACTATCGTGGACATGGAATATAAAACGATTTTTTATCAGCCACCTTTGATTTTTTGAATTTTACCCTATTGTAAATGGGTTTTTTTTATGTCAGTTTTCGAATGTTATTTTGACAACAAATGCGTCAAATGTATTTTATTAAAATAAATTATGTAAAATATGCTGCCGGCGAGAAAAATAGTAAGAAAATATTTCCGTTTTTAAATAATTTTGTTTTAGGATAACAATAAGGCTCTAATCTTCGTAAAACATCAGAGAAATGTTTCTTGTTAATGTCCACTTCGCATAAAACTTGAGATGTTTAAGCCACTATTTTGACCATATTTACAATGCAAAAATTGATCGTTTTAAATTCCATGTCCACGATAGTACTTTTCGTATCAACTTTTTTAAACGAGTCTAGTCTTTATTCACGAGTTTGTTAAAATACAAGCACAAGCAATGGTTTTATAAACAAGTGAATAAAGTAGTTTATTAAACGTGTTACGAACTATATTTTTTCTACAACCCCAAAATCAAACAATATCGGACTTTTGAAAGTACAAAAATTTCGACGAAGAAAAGTTAAGAATCTTATTTCCAGTAGAAGGGGGCTATTCGGGGGGCTAAGAAACTTTTTTGAACAAAAATGTACCTACTAAAAAAGGGTTGCATTTCACATATAATTTTGCATACATCTACAAATTTTGGTGCCACTAATAATGCTAACAACAAAGCTTTTTTCTCCATTTTTTTTTAACTTTTAAGTTCTAAGTACAACTGTTGTCTTATTACCATACACAACCTAATTATAATACTTACTACAATTTGCGACGCGAGTCGCGACTGCCCAAACGCGGCGGTTGCATGTCGACGGAGCGGCTGGCCGCTACCGCCAACCGCGACGGCCAACGGTCACCGCCAGCCGCTTGAACGAAATCACACCTTTAGAAAAATCATTTAAAAAGTAGAAATGAAAATACATGTTGTAATATTCAAAAAAGGGTTATGTTAAATCAAAATTCTACCTCTGCTACACTAAACACTGTCTAAAATTATAAAAATACTTCAAAAACAACTCACGGTTTTAGCTTTAACACGTTTTCTAACAGACTTGTTGACATCCGTAAGAACTAAAACTAACAACATTTGCAATGGTTTTAATTTTTAAGAAATGTAAGCATATACTTAATTTTTCACTGTAACTTTAATTAGAATTCAATTTTATTAAAAGAAGACACCAAATTATACGTTTTTGACAACTAAAATGAATACAAAAATGTCATCTGTCATTTTATACAAGTAACGCTAACTTCAGCCCGTGGGTAAAGAGCTTGTTGCAAAGACATAGCTAAAGGACTGTTTTATGTTTAATCAAGTCGTTGAATAAGTGTCATTTTAAAGGTGGAAGTAGAAAAAAAAAGGTTTAATTACCATTTTCTTCAATCTTGCACTTGTTCAGTGGTCAACCAGAGGCATAGCATACTTGATCGTAAGAAAAAGAAAGAGATAGACAGATCAAGGTACCTAAGAAGACGGATGTGTCAGGTTCCACGAGACCATGGACCATCACCATCGAGATTTAAAATTCTGGATATTATTTTTACGGGATTATACGTAAACTTTAAGAATGAAACTTATATACTATCGTGGACATGGAATTTAAAACGATCAATTTTTGCATTGTAAATATGGTCAAAATAGTGGCTTAAACATCTCAAGTTTTATGCGAAGTGGACAATAACAAGAAACATTTCTCTGGTGTTTTACGAAGATTAGAGCCTTATTGTTATCCTAAAACAAAATTATTTAAAAAAGGAAATATCTTCTTACTATTTTTCTCGCCGGCAGCACATTTTGCATAATTTATTTTAATAAAATACATTAACGCATTTGTTGTCAAAATAACATTCAAAAACTGACATAAAAAAACCCATTCACAATAGAGTAAAATTCAAGAAATCAAAGGTGGCTGATAAAAAATTGTTTTAAATTCCATGTCCATGATATGTCTTATTGTAGGATTTAAAAAGTGCTCGAAAATTTAAAGCAAAACATTTGCATTTCAGGCAGCACAAGTAACACATTTAAATTTTTTTGGATAAAAATAAAAAGTAGACTTGGGCACAAGCTTTTACCAAAAATCTTTTGCTTATATGGTGGCTAATTAATTTAGGTGTTTAAGCTCTAAATTGTTAATTTTTAGGGCACTTTTTCTTTATTCTGGGGCATTCCCCTTCCGCCCACTTCCACAATTTTAAGGTGTAGCACATTGCTTAGCAACATACAAATGTATTATTTTCTATGTTTCTTAAGTCAACCCGCGCGCTTAGTGACAGATTGCCTAAAATATGGAATATTTTTGTCTTTATTTTAATTTATTTATCGTGGCGTTAAAAAAAAATACCTAAAATGTAAGTAAAGCAATAAATTAAGTAAAAAGACAGGTAATGTCACTTTGACAATGAAGTAAAAGTATAGATTCAAGAAGGTGGAAGAGGAAATGCCTTTTAAAGCTGGTCCAATTTAACGCAATTATTAAACTTTATTAATTTTTTTTCTCGAAAAGTAGAGACTTGTGTAGTCTAAAAATTTGCAAAACACTGTAGTTTAATAAGAGGAATCAATTTAGTAAATACATTTTTTTCAGAAAACACACCCATTCCATATAAATCAGGAATTTAAACCTCTATGATTATGAAAGGTAAGAGAGAGATAGCTTTAATGGAAATGAGTAAATAAATCGTTTCAAGATTTATTTTTTTGATTTGGAATCATACATCTTGTACTTTGATATGAAATGCCTTACTTATAATTTATTTCACATCAAAGTAATGAACTATATTTTTTAATGACGCCGTAGGTACCTTCATATACAGGCTGATTTTAGCCCTGGTAAAAAGTTGTCATAAATTTTCCATATTATTTTTAACTTTAGAGGTCTAAAAGGCGACTTTAACAAAAGTTAGAATCCTGTAATAATGAGCTTCTTATTAGACTCCCTTGATTAAAAGATTTAATAGGCAATAAACATTGATGGCTTTGCTCTATTCGAAGAGTCAACAATTTTTATAGAGAAGTGAGCAAACTGTATCGAATTTGAGCATCCAAGGATGCTATTTTCAAGTTTATTAGTTTGTTTTGTGTTCTTGTTTGTATTTTATTATGAATGTTTGTCTTACTAATTGGAAGTTTCTAGGGGATTTATAGTAGTGCCAATGATGACCATCAGCGAATAATAAAGCGACGAAATTACTATTCAGGGTGTCCTCAAATTTTGCAAAGTGATGTATATGAGGGTTTTCTCATTTTGCATATAGACAAAATAGGGGGCGCCACCAACGTCACCACAAGTGCCAAACAAGACCTTTAAGTTTATTAGGACTAAACCGAAAGTTTTGTTAAGATACGACAAGTGGTTTCGCCACAGTACATTTTTTAGTTAACCTCGCGAACTGCAAGGAAACGTATACCTCTTTTGGCTTATTCTTTACATGAAACCCCCTACAAGCTTATTGTCAGTTATTATACTCTTCACAAGAGTATATTGCAATCGATCAGAAAATCCTAAAATCGTCAATTTTCGTCGTAGAGCAAAAATTTTTGCAGATTCGTGCGTTTCATGACTTTTTAAGATTTTCATTTTTTGTCCGTCCGTCGGTCGGTCGGTCGGTCGGTCGGTCGGTCGGTCGGTCGGTCGGTCGGTCGGTCGGTCGGTCGGTCGGTCGGTCGGTCTGTGGGATGTCACGTTTCTTGTAAACACGCTATCTTAAGAACCAAACTTCGAATCCTATTCAAATTTTAAGGAAAAATTGATCTCTATAAGAGGAAGAACCCTATTGTTTTTGACAAAAATCTGAGTACTATAAAGCCCTCTTTTCGGCCCCCCAAGTGAAAAAAAAATCGTAACTCAATTATTATTAAATTTACAAAAAAAATTATTTGACATAAAACATAGGAAATTTAATTCTCTATAAAAAAGTATTCGATGGTTTTTTTGTCAGACCCCCCCCCCGTTACCCCCCACCACAAAAAAACCTCCTATCTCCGTTATTATTCAATTAACAAAAAAAATCTTTTTTACAAAATTAATGAAAATTTAATTTTCTATTAAAAATGTTGGTTCATTCTTTGTAAAGTTAGCCAGTAAGGTTAAAAAAACAAAAAAACAATTTTTTCAATAGCAAAAAAACTTCTAAGTCCAAATCACGTTACGTGTCGGTCAAGAAGGCCATGCCAAAAATATTTTAAACAAAGAAACAAAACCACTTGTCAGAACAAATAACCTCAAATATTTTAAATGTCAGAACTGACGTTTATCCTCTTCGTTAACTAAATTCTTCGTGTTTTCTGTTAATAGTTTGCACTCTTCGCAGATTTTCTTTACATAATTTTTTTTTATATTAGACTATTAATTATCCTATAATAGTTTTCTTGCGAAGAGTATACCATAGAATGTGTAGCAATTATATAAAAAATAGACTAAGCTTTGATTTACAAAATTACACTTCTACCAATTCCGAATTTTACCCGAGCTACTTATCTGTGAAGAGTAATTTCTATGCGTTTCGACTTCTACGCGATTCGACTTCTACCCATTTCTAGTTTTAATTTTTTTTATGTAAACTCATTGTTGTTTAACATTAGTGGTTTTGTATGCGATTTATGAAATTCCACTGCCGAACAGACTCAAAATTCTGAAACACTAATTAAAGCCAGTATACTTTTGTGCCTCCCTAAAAAATTGTGCTCTCCAACAGAAAATCATTTTTTTTACATTTAACTGATGCTTATGTACGATTCTTTAAGTTGGAGTCATTTAATTGTCTTAGAATGTCTTAATCTTGCAGTGTGTCACTTGTGCATTTTCCGCGGGTTTTAACTGGCGCAAAGCATCCATGTATTTCTGAGACACTCCTGTTTTTGGTAGAGCTGTCTTAGGATGGGCGCTAAGACTGGTGGGTCCATGTTTGAATTTCAAGAATCAGCAGGAAATAGTGGTGATGTGGTGCATCGTTGCTAAAAGTAAAAATTAACTCGGCAAGACATTGTTGTTGAGATAATTTTCTTTGAAAGTAGTCAAAAATTTTCTTGACACAATTCTATTTTTTCCAAAAACTCTCCAACAAAAAAAAATATTGTGGCTAAAATACTTGTCGTATCCTAACAAAACTTTCGGTATTGTCCTAATAAACTTAAAGGGTTTGTTTGGCACTTGTGATGTCGTTGATGGCGCCCCTTTTTTGCCTTTATGCAAAATATAAAAGACAACTCTCGTAATGCAGAGCATTTTTTATATTTCTAATTTTTGAGCCCGTCGCTTTTGAACTAAACTTTAGTCCAATTGTTAGAAAAGCACTCTATAATATCACTTTAGATCAAAATGTTTCCATTATTCATTCAGGGCCGCCCTATAATTTACAATTAGGCACTGTGATTTAAATCGAATGCAACATTCAATCACAATCCTTCTGAAACAGATTATATCTCTGCTCTTACATATTGTAGATTGTAGGAGGCTGAAAATATTTAAATGAATATAAAACATAACTTCTTTCTTTTTGTTATGAATTAGGGTGGGGCGAATCATTGAATGTTCAACTTCAAGAGGAAAATTAAGGAAAGAGGAGGGGGGAAAATGTAAATGAAATTTGGACACGTACTAGACTATAATGGGTACTTTTGGTAAATGATACATTTAGCAACCGGGTTTAATAATATGTTGGTACATGTTGAGGTTTTTGGTAATGTTGCAAACATAATTTTGATTTAGTATTTTTGTCCAAGAAAAAAATTAAGAAATTTAAAAGAATTTGGAAAACTTTAAAGAAATTTGAGGAAATTTGAAGAAAGGGGGAATTAGAAAAATGTTCCATTTTTTATAATTGTTTTTATTTCTTATAATAAACAAATAAAAAAATTAGTAAAAAATATAATTAAATTATCTAATAATATAATTCCTTAAACAGAATAGGTACCACTAAAAAAAATACACAAATCAATCAATCAACTTCGTTAACGTTTGTCCCCTCTGAACTTTGAAGCGTATCGCTAATATCAATATTATTATTAATTGCTTCGTCGATCTTTTTTTCTATTAGTTCATCGGCCGCTTTCATCTCTTCTAGTTTTTTAACAACGTCTTCAGATGGGTACATTACCATTTCTGGTTTTGTCGATCTATATTCATCACTAGAAACATTAAAGGGCGATTTATAGAACATTACTTTTACTTTACTTCCGCTTTACTTCGGCGTAACTTTACAAAAAATTAAACTAGAATGGGTAGAAGTCGAAACGAATAGAAGTTACTCTTCGCAAATGAGTAGCTCGAGTAAAATTCGGATTCGGTAAAAGTGCGATTTTATATTTTTTAAATCAAAGCTAAATCAATTTGTTATATAATTGCTACACATTCTATAGAATACTCTTCGCAAAAAACAAATATAAGATAATAGTTTTTAAAATAAAACATTTTTTTTATTTATCTGCGAAGAGTGCAAACTATTAACAGAAAACACGAAAAATTTCGTTAACGAAGAGGATAAATGTTAGTTTTGACGTTTAACATATTTGAGGTTATTTGTTTTGACAGCTGCTTTTGTTTCTTTGGTTAAAATATTTTTGGCATGGCCTTCTTGACCGAATCGTGACGCGATTTGGACTTAGAAGTATTTTGCTGCTAAAAGCATTAATTTTTTGTGTTTTTAACCTCACTGTCTACATTTACAAAAAAAACGAACAAACATTTTTGATAGAAAATTAAATTTTCATTAATTTTGTAAAGAATAATTTTTTTGTAGATTGAATAATAACGGAGATAGGAGGTTTTTTTGTGCTGGGGGGTAATTTGGGGGTCGGACAAAAAAACTAACGAATACTTTTCTGTAAAGAATTTAATTTTCTATGTTTTATGTCAAATAATTTTTTTTGTAAATTTAATAATAGTTGAGCTTCCATTTTTTTTTTATTTGGGGGGCGTAAAAGGGGGCCTTGTAGTAATTAGATTCCTGCCAAAAACAATAGGGTTCTTCCTCTTATAGAGGTAGATTTTTCCTGAAAAATTGAGTTTGATATCGGTTTTGGTTTTTAAGATAGCGTGACCACAAGAAACGTGACAGACAGACAGACAGACGGACGGACAAAAAATGAAAATCTTAAAAAGTCATGAAACGCACGAATCTGCAAAAATTTTTGCTCTACGACGAAAATTGACGATTTTAGGATTTTCTGATCGATTGCAATATACTCTTCGGACCTAGTCTTGCGAAGAGTATAATAAAATACATGGGAATGTATTAGCAAATTTATACTTCACTTTAGCGCTACTTTGCTGATTCATTTAGCTGTAAGTAGTACTGTCAAAAGCCGAACTTGGCCGATCATGCGCAAAATTTGCAAAAATGAGATATTCACCCTTATTGTCAAGGGTGGTGATTACGGAATATCGCTTCGTACGAAACCTGCTGGTCTTCTTATGTAGGTTGCGTACGAAGCGATATTCCGTAATTACCGCCCAGGTGTAAACAGTCAGATGTCGCGAGTTCAGACACATGCGCTTACCTGTTCCCAATTTCACATAACTTTACAATCTATAAATTAAGCAAATTTGTTAAGTTACGCGGAAGTGAAGTTACGCCGAAGTAAAGTGAAAGTAACGTTCTATAAATCGGCCTTAATACTTCGGGTAAATTACCTGTTAAGTGTTTTTAATAGAGAAGAATCAGCGTTCTCCTTAGTTTTAAATTTATGATTCTGCAAAATTTTGTTAACTCGTTCTTTAAAAGCAACATAACCATTATACCACAGATATTCCTCTTTTGTCAAGTTAGTTACACCGCTTTTTTTTACCTTGTACATTATTATTTGTTGCTGTTTTTTGAAATTTAGGTATCTTTGATACCATTCTGAATCTTCAAAGCCTGTTTAAAAAGTTATAAAAAGACACATTTGAATTGCCCCATATTTTGGAAAAAAATATCTAAGGCTATAGATTCAAATTCATAAATGGGATGTTCTGTGCACTCAAAAGTTCGTAAAAGTCATCTCCCTGAATGTCAGTTATTTTCGAAATTTCAACAAAATATGTAATGAGTAATACATCAATAACTATGATAAAAAATATTTAAGATAATGTTTATGATATACATATAGAAGTGGTATTGAGTACAAGAAATAATAAAAATATGGTAAAATAGTACTTTTGGTGTTTTTCTTTCTACATTGAAATCTTTGAACGAGCACATCTCTATTAGAGAAAAACGTAAGTTGCAATTTTAATCATTTACAAGCCTAAAAAAACCATGGTATTAACGTATTATTTTGGCATAGACCACGTAATGTATATAAACCAAAAAATGTATCGGTAGTCGATAAAAAAACAAAAATAGTAAAATGATTTTTGAAGCCAGATTTTCGACACAAAGAAATAACCGATTTAAATGAAACCACAACACGTTTGTAGCCCTATTTTTGTAGTTTTTAAAACTACATTTAGTTTTAATATGGGATAGGACCCTCATGTAGATGTGCTATTTAGTAGAACTGACGGGAGCTCATGACTTATACGAGCTTCTAGGAGCACAGATCTTGGAATCTATGAGTTTAAATGTCTAGCCTTAAAAGAGGTTATTACCTAAATTCAACGGTAATTTATTAGTTTTAGCAAAAATTTCTTTTTCTAATCGTAAAAAAGATACTGTAGCCTTTTTTAAATCCATTGCCTCTGTTTCTAAAACTGTCGATTTTCTTTGAGCGGATTTGTATCTACTCATTCCCATACCCCTTGTTTCAGAAATATTAGTGAATAAAACATTTTCGGGGTACACAATTGCGCTTTCTTCGGCAGCCACGCCTAAAATTCCAATATTTCATTTAAAAACAGAAAAAAATGCAACGTTTTAGTATTTGGCAAATATCTCAAAAGCGGTTAGAGATAATTAGGTTCTGTTTGAAGGAGGTTAATCTGCATTAAAATAGGAAACTTTACCCTTGTTTACCAACCTTTCACCCCCTAAGATAAGCAAAAAATTGAGGGTGTAACTCAAATTTAAAAGTTTCGATTAAAAACGAAAATTTAACGTACCGTACCACGGTTTTCCTTCAGGATCCAACATAATAATATTCCCAACAGGTTTATTATCCAAAAACTCACTTACAATGTTCATTTTTCCCTTCATAGCATAAGTTCCAGGCCCGGTATACTTATTTTTAACCAATTTTCCGTGAAACGTCGCTACATCCGCAAATGTGATTTTTAAATTAGAATCTTCGATTAATTTATCGTCTTTCCAGTTGCCTTCGTATACATGTCCGTCTTTGGAGCGATACGTACCGAAACTAAGGCAAAAAAGCCCCCTTTTAGGAATTATAACCTCACTTTTAGGTTTTTGTTGTTTGTATTAAAATGGGGGCTGTTTTTCTTGTTTAAGATGGGTTTTTAGTTAGAAACATTTAGAAAAACTTACCCTTCTTTCCATAAAACACCGCTAACATGGGCACAATACTGCCCTGAGTATTTATCCCCATTTGGAAAATAAAAATCTGAGGAACCATTATAAAATTCAACTTCAGGTTCTGTTGAAACTGTTCCTGTGTGCGTTTTAGAGCTTTTAGAGCTTTTGGATGATTTTGTAGATTTGGATTTGTCCTTTGATTTTGCCATTTAAACGCAAAAACCACGTAAAAGTCGTAAAATTGTAAAATATTTCAAACTTTAGCGTCAGAATTTGAAAGAAGTTAAGCGTCTTTTAGGTGGCGCCATCTAACGGTTGGACGCTAAAGCGTTACAACATGGACAGAAACCTGTAATTTAGTAGCGTTACCTAGTTGGTAAAAGCAACAACACACACAGAAATCTATTTTTTTGGCGTAAACCATAGACAAAGCAATGCGTTTCCAAGCAACTTGATCTGTAGTTTGACAATTACCGTCTTATTGACGTGTCTGCCTAAAAACACCCTTTTTGATGTGTTTTTGTACGATTTCCTAATTTTAAAACGTGTATGGTGTTAAAATAAACATTATGGAGTATTTTAGAAGCGGCCTTAAGTCAGTTTTAGGGGCTCAGCCCCAAGAAAATCAACTAACAGGCGCCGAAACAGTATGACGACATATGTTTTGATATTTAACATTGCTAAAAAAGTATGTTTTTTGGGGTTTTAGGTGGAAAGACTGGTTTCCAGAGTTAGCACATCGACTTTATTGGAGGATAGACGAGATGCGTGTCGAGCTTTAAAGGCTTTATCGAAGAAATATCGGCTTGAAGTGGGTGCACAAGGAATGGATGTTTTAAAACAAGTTTTGGAGTTAGATCGAACGGACTGCGAAATTGTGGCTTATTCGTTGGACACCCTGTGTAATATTACGTCCAAAGAAGTTTTTGATGAAGAGGGTGAAAATACGATTAATTTGAATGTAAACGTTGGGGAGCAATTTACGGAAATGTTTATAAAAAACCCTGAAAATGTCACTTTGGTTCTTGGCCTTTTAGAAGAATTCGATTACAGGTATTATACACTTATTTTGCCCCTCTTTTTTTAAATAAGGGAACTAAAACTTGTCTATTTCTTTTTTTAAAACAAGACTAGGGTTTCAAATTCACAGATTTTCTAATCAGTGCTCCTAGAAGCTCGTATAAGTCATGAGCTCCCGTCAATTCTACTAAATAGCACATCTACATGAGGGCCCCATCGTATATTAAAACTAAATGTCGTTTTAAAAACTAGAATAATAGGGCTACAAACGTATTATGGTTTCATTTAAATCGGTTATTTCTTTGTGTCGAAAATCTTACTTCAAAAATCATTATACTATTTTTGTTTTTTTTTTTCGACTACCGCGGATACATTTTTTGGTTTATATACATTACGTGGTCTATGCCAAACTATAATACGTTTATTTCCCATGGTTTTTTTAAGCTTGTAAATGATTAAAATTGCAACTTACGTTTTTTCCTAATAGAGATGTGCTCGTTCAAAGATTTTAATGTAGAAAGAAAAACACCAAAAGTACTATTTTACCATATTTTTATTATTTCTTGCACTCAGTACCACTTCTATGTATCACAAACATGATCCTAAATATTTTTAATCATAGTTATTGATGTATTACTCCGTATTTTTACACATTTTGTTGAAATTTCGAAAATAACTGACATTTAGGGAGATTACTTTTACGAACTTTTGAGTGCACAGAACATCCCATTTATGAATTTGAATCTGTAGCCTTAACGTTTTTTTAGAGTTAGATGGCCTGCAGTAAAACTTTTAACAACATTGCTAGAAAATAAACCAAAAGAAATACAAGAAATCGTATTAGTTAGTCCAATGGGAGTTTCAAGGCTTATGGATTTATTAACAGAAAGTAGAGAAGTCATAAGAAATGATGCCCTTCTTCTATTAATTAATTTAACAAAATCAAATGCTAATATTCAAAAAATTGTAGCATTTGAAAATGCTTTTGATAAACTTTTCGAAGTTATACGTGAAGAGGGCCTAACTGACGGTAAGTATTATATAATTTAATTAACAGCATTACAAATTCTGTTCATGGACTCAGAGTTTATTTAAATTAAAAACATCTATCATGCAGTTAATAATTTTTCTACGTAAAATGAAGAACAATATGTCGGATTTTGGGTTCGTAAATCAATTAAAAAGTGCTGAATAAAATTACTAAAAAAATGCTACAAGTGGACAAAAAAAAGTGTTTTTAAATTTACTAAATTTGGTATATTAGTGCATTGTGATACATACAGGGTGTTATTTTGTAGACTTTACTAGCGTTTTGCTCAGACATGTGCAATTCGATTTTCATGAAATTTTCTGGAGTGACCATTTAAGACCTGTGCTTGCGACTGGTAAAAACAATATTTTAATTGCTCTATTGGTTTTGCAGAAAATGACAGTAACTATCATACTTATCGATATTTATGTAAATAATTATTTTTTTTCGGAAAATCTGGATTATTTTACGTACAAATTATTTTTTACATTTTTAATAAATCTTACCATTGTTTCATAATCGATTTAGTTAATTTAATAAGTTTTCCTAACATAGTCGGCTGATTTAGTCTTTGTTTATTAATTATCTTAGGTAAGTGTGCTACAGACTTAAAAATTTTCTGTGATTTATTGTGTTGACAAATTATGACAATCGTGATTTATTGTTAATAACGTCAAAAAAATGAGTGTCATAAGAGCAAAACAAATTCAACGCCTGCCTAAATGAAAAAAGGACCATTTTAGCCAGGTATTTTAAGGAACTTTATGAATTTATTCTTAAACAACAGAGATTCTTAATTAATATTTAAAAACTGATTTAAATGTAAAATAATAGAAATTTTTCGAAAAAAAATAAATATTACCAGAAAAATGTAAGAAAAAGCTAATGACTGTCCTTTTCTGCAAAAGTAATAAACCAATTAAAATTTCGTATTTACCAGTCGCAAGCACAGTTCTTAAATGGTCACTCCAGAAATTTTCATGTAAATCAAATTGCACATAGCTGAGCAAAACGCTAGTAAAGTCTACAAAATAACACCCTGTATTTTAAACCACTTATATTGTTTATTGATCTTTTTTCTTGCGAGTAAGTACCTTTTTTAATTCTGAATGTTTCTTATATTCCCTGAGTCCATGAACAAAAAGGGGTTGTTTTTCCTGAAATTTAGACAACCAACATTACATAACCACAGTTTCTATGCTTCACGACATTTCCCGTTAAGAACCTTGTACTCGACATTTTTGTTAATCAACATTTTTAAATCAGCCCAATGCAAGGAGTCTTTAATATTATTATAGACAAATAGGGGGCGCCACCAACGTCTCCACAAGTGCCAAACAAAACCTTCAAGTTTATTAGGACTATACCGAAAGTTTTGTTAAGATACGACAAGTGGTTTCACCACAGTACATTTTTTAGTTAGCCTCGCGAGCTGCAAGGAAACGAATACCTCTTTTTGGCTTATTCTTTACATGAAACCCCCTAGAAGCTTATTGTCGGTTATTTCCAAATTTTTTTATGTAAACTTATGATTGGTCATCACTCGCGGTTTTGTATGCAATTTATGAATTTTCACTGCCGAACAGACTCAAAATTATGGGTCACTAATTAAAGCCAGTCTACTTTTATGCCTTCCTAAAAAATTAGGCTGTCCAACAGACAATAATTTTTTTTACATTCAACTGTTTATGTAAGATTCTTTGAATTGGAGTCATTTAATTGCCTTAGAAAGTCTTAATCTTGCGGTGTGTTACTTGTGCATTTTCCGCGGGTTTTAACTGGCGCAAAGCATTTATGTATTTCCGGGACACTCCGCCTGTTTTTGTTAGAGCTGTCTTAGGATGGGCGCTAAGACTGATGGGCGGTCCATGTTTGAATTTTAAGAATCAGCAGGAAATAGTCTATTGATGTGGTGCATCGTTGCCAACAGTAAAAATCAACTCGGCAAGACATTGTTGTTGAGATAATATTCTTTGAAAGTAGTCAAAAATGTTTGCATACAAATTTTCCGGCACCAACTTAAAAAAATTATTGCGGCTAAAATTCTTGTTATATCCTAACAAAACTTTCGGTATAGTCTTAATAAACTTGAAGGGTTTGTTTGGTACTTGTGGTGACGTTGGTGGCGCCCCCTATTTGTCTATATGCAAAATATTAAAGACAACCCTCGTATTAATGTTTTATTCCTTATTTTAGGAGGCATTGTAGTAGAAGATTGTCTAATTTTAATGCTTAATCTTTTAAAAAACAACACAAGCAATATTAATTTTTTTAAAGAGGGGTCTTACATTCAAAAAATAGCCCCTATGATAGAATTACCCCCTGATTTGGATGAACTCGGTTGGACCCCACAAAAATTATCGAATATGCATTGTACCCTTCAATTAATACGGTCTTTAGTCTCCCCAAATAATCCAATTCAAACCATAACAGCCTGTCAAAAAATTATGAGAAATGCTAATGTTTTACAGGTAAGTTTTTCCAAAAAGAATAACCATTGTCCTTTTTCGCACATCGTTTATTAAAGACATCCATTAACGCACTCCAAATCGTTGATTAATGACCCCTATTAATGCATAGATACGAGCCCATAGTAACGCTCTTTTATGTTTAAAATTACTATCTATGTTTCTACATTACAAATGTTAAAGTAGCTTTAATTACGGTTCAAGCAACAAAAACCAAAAAAAATTAAATACTTACCGTTGGAAAGAATGAGAAGCAGATCCTTTTACCACATTTTGAGCAAATAACATTCATTTTCTATTTACAATTAATAAAAGTTCGGTGACAGCTCTTCTTCTTCTTCAACTTTGATAAATTTTAATGGCCGACGCATTGTTTGTGTTAGTTGGTGAAATAACTGTTTTATTTTATAATTTATTTAATAATAATGTGCGAAGAAGCATTGTAACCAGTTCGTATGTTAAATGGCGATTAATAAAGTCACTTATTAACAAGCTCGCTGATCGCTCGCTTGTTAAAACCGCTCGTTTATTAATCGCCTTTATTGACACACTTACTGGTTAAATAACTATTATTTTGATTTATCATTTTAGTCTCTTTCTAATATTTTAATGGCAGTAGGAGTGCCAGTGGATATTTTAACAGAAACGATAAATACGGTGGGGGAAGTCATTAGGGGTAATTTAACGAATCAAGAAGCCTTTGCAAGTGTCATGGCACCCTCAAATCCACCAAGGCCTGCTATAGTAGTTTTATTAATGTCTATGGTTAATGAAAAACAACCTTTTGGTCTAAGATGTTCAGTTTTGTACTGTTTCGAGTGCTTTTTGTTTAAAAATGAAATTGGTAAGTGATATTTTTATGTATTTTTGATATTTTATAAATGTTTTTATACAGGGTGTCCGCGTTTACTTTGCTTTTTTTATATGGCAAGTAGGTGGTAAAAAATTTAGACATGACAGATGTTTTTAATTCAAATAAATTTTGAGTCCATGAACAGAACTGTTAATGTTGTGGCCGGACGAAATTACAAATTCTTCTCATGGACTCAGAGTTTATTTGAATTAAAAACATCTATCATGCAGTAAAATAATATTCCTCGTAAAATGAAGAATAATATGTCCGATTTTGGGTTCGTAAATCAATCTAAAAAGTGCTGATTAAAATTACTAAAATAGAGCTACAAATGGCCAAAAAAAGTGTTTTTAAATTTACTAAATTTGGTATGTAAGTGCATTGTGATACATATTTTAAACCACTCATTTTGTTCATTTATCATTTTTCTTGCGAGTAAAGTCTGATTTTTTTAAAAATGTGTGTGACTTCGGCATAATTTCCCAGTTTTCTTCTTGTTGCGATGGGAAAAAAAGCGTAGATTAAGTATATCCAACAACTCTTGTTAAATAGAATAGGATACACATCATCAATGCGTTTTCCCATGCCATAACAAGAAGAAAACTAAGAAATCGTGCCAAGGTCACACACATTTTTAAAAAAATCACACTTTAAGTACCTTTTTTAATCCTAAATGTTTCTTATATTCCCTGAGTCCATGAACAAAGAAGGGTTGTTTTTCCTGAAATTTAGGCAACATAGATTACATAACCACAGTTTATATGCTTCGCGACATTCCCCTTAAAAGGGCTGTATTAATGGAACCTTTTAAAATATTTCTTACACCAAATGTCTTAGTTTTTTACTATCTATTTGCAATATAAAGAAAAAGCACCTACAGGCTGTCCAAAAATTGGTGCATAAACGCGATGGTACGTTGTTGGGGCATGCAAGAAATCCATCTGTTATATTCACTGGGGAAAATGCGAACAAAATTGCATAAATTAGGCAGCACAGACTAAGAAAATACATCTAAAAATCGAATCTATGAGTCTTGATCATACACTTTTGCATTAGATTTTATTGACGTTATTTTGCAAAATTTAATCGATTATAAAAATGTAATTCGACGATTTAAAAGATAAACAAATGCTAAAATGGTTTAAGATAGACTGTAGCTTTGTGTTAACCACTTTTTTTCGTTAATATGTGCTGTTATATTCAAGGAATAAGCGTTTGAAGTTTTGCACTTTGGGACCTTATATCTCCAAGGCTATATGACATGGATTTTTATTAACATTTTTCTAGGGATCCTTAGACATGCCTCAATAACGTACAGTCGCGTTTATGCGCCATTTTTTGGTCACCTTGTATAAAGTAGAAAAATCTTATTTTAGGACAAGAACAAGTAGTCCAAACACTGTTACCAACCGCACAAAACACAGAACTTACAACAGGGCAACTTCTATGTTCTGGTTTATTTAGTACAGACCCTCTATCTATCTGGTTTTCATCAGTAGCTCTCAGTCATTGTCTTATTGATAATCCGGCACAAAAAGAGCAACTTTTACGCGCTTTATTAGCTACAAATTTAGGAGCACAACCTGTCAGTTTGCTCCACCAATGTGCGGTGTTTTTGCAACAAACTAATAAACTTCAAGCCAAAATAGGACTTCTTATGTTGATAAGTATGTGGATGTCCAATTGCCAACAAGCTGTCCAGACTTTCTTAAATGTTCCTGGAGCTATGGCGTTTTTAACGGCGCAAACTTCCGCTTCTGAATATGGTAAGTTATGAC
This sequence comes from Cartodere bifasciata, assembly GCA_963920755.1. NCBI lineage: Eukaryota > Metazoa > Arthropoda > Insecta > Coleoptera > Latridiidae > Cartodere > Cartodere bifasciata. The sequence continues at coordinate 767,721 of OY987198.1, forward strand.
TGTATACTTAAGGCTCTAAAACTACATCAGGTAGGGACACATCTATCCGCAAAAAACAATTGATTTGAATCTCCATCAAGTAGTCTTTGAAATTTGGTGAAACTGTCAGATTTGATATTAAACATATATTTAGGTTATGTGATAAAAACGTCAAAATGTTAAATTTATGTGTTAACAAGATACATTTTGTTTTTTTTAACCAAAATCTGCTACAGAACTACAATTAAACTGTTTAATTATAAAATTTAACTATGTCAGTACCTTTTAATTGCAAAATCAAGAAGTTGCCTAAGGTTCCTAATAAGCCGTTTATTTTTTTTATTTTAATCAACTTTTGAGGTAGGTATTTACATATTTAACAAATTAACACTCATTTCAATCAAAAAAGGATATAAAACGTTTATTAATCTTATTATACATCACATAAATCAAAAACTATGCACTTTGTAAACATTTGGGAAACATTGTTTTAATGAGGAACCAACCATATTTAAGTCTTCCTTGGAAATTTGCAGATATGTAGTAATAAAAGTTTGTAATTAAACGGTTTTATATTATTTTTGTAATTATTTACGCTTTAAAAATCGAAAACTACATTTTTAATACACATAATTATTAATTTTGATTTAAGTTATTTGACATCTGTTCTATCTGAAGTGACAATTTCACCAAATTGCATAGCCACCTTGGACAAAAATTTAAGTTGTCTTCACGGTCTTTACAGCGCGTTATGCATACTATCGTGGACATGGAATTTAAAACAATTTTTTATCAGCCACCTTTGATTTTTTGAATTTTACTCTATTGTGAATGGGGTTTTTTTATGTCAGTTTTTGAATGTTATTTTGACAACAAATGCGTCAAATGTATTTTATTAAAATAAATTATGTAAAATGTGCTGCCGGCGAGAAAAATAGTAAGAAGATATTCCCTTTTTTAAATAATTTTAGGATAACAATAAGGCTCTAATCTTCGTAAAATATCAGAGGAATGTTTCTTGTTAATGTCCACTTTGCATAAAACTTGAAATGTTTAAGCCACTATTTTGACCATATTTACAATGCAAAAATTGATCGTTTTAAATTCCATGTCCACGATAGTACCTAAGAGATCTACTATCCATGAACAGTTAAAAAAAAACAGAGCAGGCGAGCCATAAGGTGACAGATTTAACTCTGTATATTGTCATTAATGTCACTTGTGTTTGCTGGTTATGTAAGAAAAGTCAAAAAAATTAAAAAAATGCATTTAAAAACATGTCACAGCATACAGAAGTATTTATTATACTCCTCGCAGACAAAGTCAAAAACGAGGAGTATATTGTGATTGTTTTGAAAATTCTAAAATCGTCAAAAATCGTCGTAGAGCAAAAATTCTTGCAGATTCGTGCGTTTCATCGAATTTTGAACAACTTTCAAAAAATCCGTCCGTCCGTCCGTCCGTCCGTCCGTCCGTCCGTCCGTCCGTCCGTCCGTCTGTCACGTTTTTTGTAGACACTCTAACTTGAGTACCAAAGATCCCATCAAGTTCAAATTTTCAGGAAAAATCGTTCTCATTAAAATCTAGATCCCTATTGTTTTTGAAAGAAATCGGAAAATAATAAGGGGGGCTGCGGTACCCCCCAAGTGAGAAAAAATTCATATTTCAGTTATCATAAAAATTACAGAATTTTTTTTCTGGAAACTTTAAAGCCTTCTTAATTCTCTACTAAAAGTATATTTAAGTTTTTTTTGTCCGGCCCCACATAAGCCCCCCAATTTAAAAAAAAGCCGTATCTTCGTTATTTTTCAATTTACAAAAAAAACTTAGGTCATAAAAATGAAAGGAAATTAAATTTTGTATTAAAAAATATTTTTTGTTTTTTTTTTGTGAAGTTTTTAAGACAAAAAAGGTCAAAATAAAGGTTTTTGCTGATTAAAAAGCTCTAAGTCACTTAAGTCTAGGTTCGGTCAAGGTGGCTTTGCAAAAAAAATTGAAACAAAAACATCCTTCCAAAGTCAAATTAAATCCTAAACGCCATTGTCAGAATTGATACCTATTTATGCTTTTCGCAAATAAATGTTTTTCTATAGAAGAGTTAATAGTTTAACCTCTTCGCTGAGTTTTTTTGATAATATTAAAAAATTATTGTTTTTTTTTAATTTTATTATTCTCTGATTACCTACTGCGAGGAGTATCCTATTAAATGTCGGCATTTTATAAAAAAAAACTCTAACAGGCTCACTAATCTAACCTATCCACTGACCTAACCCATATCTAGTTTTTTATTAAATTACTTTATAATGCACTAGTCATTAAAGCATTTAAATTTTTGCACAAAATAGTAATTATTTATGTAAGTACTCACTGTTAAGAAGTCCTTCTAGGTATCATAGGATAAATTAGCGCTTTTACAAAAATGTCCACAATTTTCTTTATAAATTCTCACATCTCAAGCAAAAATTGTTTCGTTTTTCCAATTTTTACGCCTGTTTTATGTAACTGTCATATTATTTTTGGCATTTTTCAATTTTTAATGACAGTAAATTTGAGATGTAATGCCAACTTTGTGGAAAATTTAACTTTTCAAAGAAAAATTCTATAGTTATCATAGGTACGTCTGATTTTTTTTTAACTGTGAACGGATAGTTGGTAAAATACAGTCTTCGAAACGAGTGCATTTTTTAAGAGTGTAAATAGAGGACTAAAAAATAGACAGATACACTCGACATGTCCTAGGCTAGGGGGCATCGCCGCCGTTTAAAAACTACACCCCTTTAAGTCTACTTCACTACAAATATTTCATCGTAAATATCTTACAAATGGTTTGTCGAAACAAAATAAAATTGATGGAATCATTAACAGCAATAAAAACATCCCTTTAAAATTTGTTTTGACATTTGTAGCCCGCCTAGAAATGGAGTTACCATTGGTAGAGTGCATAAAGATTGTTGTAACTTTTTTGTTTCTAACAATTTTGTAATTTTATTTATTGTTGCTGGTAGATGGGTTCAATAAGAAACTTCTTATCACTTGAAACTTCTCGCTTAACTGTACCAATTTAAAATATTTAATTAAAAGTAAATTTATTGTGTTTACTGTCTTTCTAAAACTAGCATTTTTTCTACTGTCTACTGTCACTCAACTAAAGTAAGTTTTTTATCTAGTTTTAAGCAAGATAGGAAGTATAATAGGACCATTTTTAATTAATTATTCCAAATCGGTACAGTTAAGCGAGAAGTTTCAGCTGATGATGAAAGTTTCTTATTAAACCCATCTACCAGCAACAATAATTAAAATCACAAAATTGTAAGGAACAAAAAAATAAAGACAATCTTTATGCACTCTACCAGTGGTAACTCCATTTCTAGAGGGGCTACAAATGTCAAAACAAGTTTGAAGGGAATGTTTTTATTGCCGTTACTGATTTCATCAATTTTATCATGTTTTGACAAACCATTTGTAAGATATTTAGGATCAAGTATTTGTAGTGAAGTAGACTTAAAGGGGTGTAGTTTTTAAACGGCGCGGGCGGTGCCCCCTAGCCTAGGACATGTCCCGTGTATTTGTCTTTTTGTTTGTCCTATATCTACCCTCTTAAAAGATGCACTCGTTTCAACCTCTGCAAGGAGTATCTTTTAAGCCATTCCTGTTTGGTTTTCAGGTAATAATGAAGAACTGCTTCAAGGTTTATGTGCCCTTATAATGGGCCTTTGTGTAGCCTTTAACGATAATTCAGTTCCAAACTACTCGAAAGAAAATCTTTCACAATTAATCGAAAAAAGAGTAGGGATTGACACTTATTGTAAAAAATTAGGAGAAATTTCGCGACATGAAAACTATGCAAAAGCTGGCAAACAGCCTCAAATTTTGACCAAATATTCTAACGATCTTTTACTAGAATTTGAATTTTGTAAATTATACAAAAATATGGAATTAGTCATCGTGAATTCTTTGGGGGTTCAGCGAGATTTACAAAATGGCCTATCAGAATTCACGTTAAGTGAACATGAAAATGCTCTTTTACTGCAATATAAGGAACTTATTCGAGATCAGGATAAAAAATTACAAGACCTACAACGCAGTTTTAACCACATGGCCAAAGAAAATAAACAGTTAAAGGTAAGCTAATTGAAATGAGAATGTCGCGAAGTATTGAAACTGTGGTTATGTAACGTTGGTCGCCTAAAATCAACAAAAAACACCACATTCTGGTCATTGCTCAGTGGGTTCATAAGAGTTAATTTTAATTAAAAATTGTGTACCAGCAACATAAATAAACAAAGCACAAGTTGACATATTCTAAACGTCCTTCAATAAGCGTTTAAATACAGAATTTTAGCAATTTAAAATGCAAAAAAATAGTGCTTCTAAATTGGCAAAAATCTGTATTTAAACGCTTAATATGGACCTTTAGAATATGTCAACTTGTGCTGTTTATTTATGTTGCTGGTAAGCACAATTTTTAATTAAAATTAACTCTTATAAACCCACTGAGCAATGACCAGAAAGTGCTGTTTTTTGTTGATTTAAGACAACCAACATTACATAACCACAGTTTCTATGCTTCACGACATTCCCCTTTAAGAATGTGCTTTGATTCATAACTGACATGTCAAAAAAATAGTTTTTATGTTATTAAAAGTGTATGGAATAACTTCAATACAAATAAAGCTTTCAGTCAGGGGGAATTTATTCTTAGCTACACAAGTTTGCATAAGAGAAAGTGGGTAGTCGGGCTCTTAATATTTTTTTTTCTACTTCCACCTTTAAAATGACACTTATCGCACGACTTAATTATACCTAAAACAATTCTTTAGTCTATAGCCATTGTCTTGCAAGCCGTGAGTAATACCACTTTACCCACGGGGTGAAGTTGCAACAAGCTCTTTACTCACGGACCGAAGTTAGCGTTACTCGCAGAAAATGACAGATGACATTTTTTGTATTTAGTTTAGTTGTCAAAAACGTATAATTTGGTATCTTTTATTAATAAAAATGAATGAAATTAAAGTTACAGTGAAAAATAAAGTAAATGTTTGCATTTCTTGAAAATTAAAGCCATTGCTAATGTTGTTAGTGTTAGTTTTTGAAAGGTGTCAACAACCTTGCTAAAAAACGCGCTGAAGCTAAAACCGTGAGTTGTTTTTGGATGTTTTATAATTTTAGACAGTATTTAGTGTAGCAGAGGTAGGATTTTGGTTTAACATTAACGTTTATTGCATATTACAACATGTTACTTCATTTCTACTTTTAAAATGTTTTTCCTAACCTAACTTTACTTCAAGTCGAAATTTATTCTTTCAAAAAGTCTGATATTGTTTGATTTTGGGGTCGTAGAAAAAGTATAGTTCGTAACACGTTTTATAATCGTCTTTATTCACTCGTTTTTAAAACCCTGGCTTGCGCTCGTGTTTTAACAAACTCGTTAATAAAGGCTCGTTTATAAAACTTGATATGAAAACTAATAATTTTTTAATTATTTCAGGAACAGGTAGAAGAACTGAGCCAAACTAATTCGCAATTACAGGACCAAAATATGGTTTTAAAAGCACAAATTTCGACAAATAGTATTGATACTACGTCACAAAAAGTAGTAAACGCACCTTTAGTAAATAATATTCCATATGAAAATAATTACATACATGAAAACATTCCTGATTTTAATAATTTAGCCATAGAAAATAATGTTAATACGAATGAAAATTTTTATAACGGAGTAATAGTAAATGACAAAAATGATAAAATAGGAATTTTAGAAAAAGAGTTGTTAGAAAAAAATGAAGAACTAGATAAAGTAAGAAAGGACCAAGATGATTTACTTGAACTTTTGACAGATCAGGATTTAAAATTAAGTGTATTTAAAAACAGGTTAAAAGATTTGGGACAAATTGTAGATGAAGATTCGGATGAAAATTAATTTTTTATTTAAGATTATTAAAGACCAGAGTAAAGATCTATTTATAGTTAAATTAACTTAACGCCACTTAGAATTAACGTATTACGAATAAACACAAAATGAAATGAATTATACAAAACTTAAAATCTCATTTCTAAATCAAATTAACGTCACTTAACGTTCACTTATAGGTTATATTTGTTAATTTAACTAATTTCGGGTAAAGTAGGCATCTGAAACCGTTTTTCACTAGAGCCATCTATCGGCTACTAGACAAAAATTTTAAAATTAGAAAGAAAACTGTAGAATGGTAATAAAACCAGTGAAATAATGAGATTTTAAGATTTACCGATAGATGACGTTTACTGCTTTGAATTGGCAAAATTAAGGAATCTATAAATGCATTAATTAGGTTGCGTTAATTTAAGTGGCGTTAAGTTAATTTTATTATAAATCAAGCTTAATAGTGGATTTACGCAAATTTATTTAACAAATTACATTTAATTTAGGAAATTTACTCGTTGAATAGACATTAAAGTTTCTTATTTATTAATTTCAAAAAAAAACAATGAGCTGCCATAAATTTCTTAAATTAAATATTAATTGTTAAAGGGGATGTCGCGAAGCATAGAAACTGTGGTTATGTAATATTGATGGCCAAAAATCAACAAAAAACAGCACTTTTTGGTCATTGCTTAGTGAGTTTATAAGAGTTCATTTTAATTAAAAATTGTGCTTACCAGCAGCATAAATAAACAAAGCACAAGTTGACATATTCTAAAGGTCCATCAATAAGCGTTTAAATACAGAATTCGACAATTTAAAATCCAAAAAAATAGTGCTTCTAAGTTGCCAAAATTCTGTATTTAAACGCTTATTTTTAGTTAAATCAATAAGGGTTTAAATACAGAATTTTGACAATTTAAAAGCATTATTTTTTTGCATTTTAAATTGCCAAAATTTTGTATTTAAACGCATATTTATGGACCTTTAATAAATGTCAACTTGTGCTTTGTTATACTCCTCGCAGACAAAGTCAAAAACGAGGAGTATATTGTGATTGTTTTGAAAATTCTAAAATCGTCAAAAATCGTCGTAGAGCAAAAATTCTTGCAGATTCGTGCGTTTTATCGAATTTTGAACAACTTTCAAAAAATCCGTCCGTCCGTCCGTCTGTCTGTCCGTCCGTCCGTCTGTCCGTCTGTCCGTCTGTCACGTTTTTTGTAGACACTCTAACTTGAGTACCAAAGATCCCATCAAGTTCAAATTTTCAGGAAAAATCGTTCTCATTAAAATCTAGATCCCTATTGTTTTTGAAAGAAATCGGAAAATAATAAGAGGGGCTGCGGCACCCCCCAAGTGCGAAAAAATTCATATTTTAGTTATCATAAAAATTACAGAATTTTTTTTCTGGTAACTTTAAAGCCCTTTTAATTCTCTACTAAAAGTATATTTAAGTTTTTTTTGTCCGGCCCCACATAAGACCCCCCAATTTAAAAAAAAGCCGTATCTTCGTTATTTTTCAATTTACAAAAAAAACTTAGGTCATAAAAATGAAAGGAAATTAAATTTTGTATTAAAAAATATTTTTTGGTTTTTTTTTGTGAATTTTTTAAGACAAAAAAAGGTCAAAAAAAAAAGGTTTTTAGTGATAAAAAAGCTCTAAGTCACTTAAGTCTAGGTGGCTTTGCAAAAAAAATTAAAACAAAAACATCCTTCCAAAGCCAAATTATATCCTAAGCGTCAGTGTCAGAATTGATACCTATTTATGCTTTTCGCAAATAAATATTTTTTCTATAGAAGAGTTAATAGTTTAACCTCTTCGCAGAGTTTTTTTGATAATATTAAAAAATTATTGTTATTTTTTTAATTTTATTATTCTCTGATTACCTACTGCGAGGAGTATCCTATTAAATGTCGGCATTTTATAAAAAAAAATTCTAACAGGCTCACTAATCTAACCTATCCACTGACCTAACCCATATCTAGTTTATTTATGTTGCTGGTAAGCACAATTTTTAATTAAAATTAATTCTTATAAACCCACTGAGCAATGACCAGAAAGTGCTGTTTTTTGTTGATTTTAGGCAACCAACTTTACATAACCACAGTTTCTATGCTTCGCGACATTCTTCGTTGAATGAATTTGCGTGAATTTACTATGAATTTACGGTCATAATATTACTTTATTTAAAGCCATTTTTAAATATTTTGTACAGAATAAAATAGTTTTAAGAATATTGTAGAAAGTATACAAATACACCTTATTTAAAATGACTTTTTTTTATTACAATCTTAGGAAAAAAAACTGCAGAATTTTTTTTGTTGATCTTTATTTTTATTAAGATAAGAAAAACCTTAAATACAATAATAAATTGTACTTTAACAACAATAATTAAAAAAGAAGCTGCCTACTACGTTTATTTAGGTAATAAAAAACACTACCTATTTATTTAAACATTTCAAACCCTTAAAATTAATTAAAAAAACAGTTAAAAGATTTATTTTGTACCCCAAGAAAAAAATAAAAAAGCATCCTTGTGTTAAAAAAAAACACATATTTTACCTGTTTAACAAATAGCCATTTTGTTTTAAACAAAAGCACAAGCAAAGTTGCCAAAAACTAAAAATAATTAGTTTTTATTTGGTTAAAAACTTAAAAATCATTGTCAAAAAAACTAAAAAATAAATGTGATGTTTAAAAAAAAATATTCCCCCAGCTTATAAAACTAATAGTTTTTGGGTATTTTTATTATCCTAAAATTAAACCTTAGGCCTCGATTTAGGCACATTTTGTTTCGGAACTTCTGTGATGTAAATCGTTTGTGATTTTTGACGCAATGTCATTGTTGTTCATTTGTTTTTTAACTGGAACTTGTAAAGATGGAGGGGGAATGTCTGGATGAGCATCGGGTACTAAGTTTCTTAAAAACATTGACAAGACTGACCAAGGCATAATTCTGAAACAAATAAAAAGCATTTAAAGATTGGTAATTTTCGAAATTGTTGCAAAAAAATTATCAGCCGCTTTTAAAAGCTTTGTATAACATTTACGGAGTGTTTTACATCGTCAATTTTAGATAATTAGGTAAAAAAGCGCATAATGACTCATTTACAAACGATCTTCCATAAATGTGTAAAATAATCCGAATTTTATTTTATGCACGGACTTTGCATTAATAGTTCCAGTGTAAATGAGTCATAATGCACGTTTTTACCTAATTACCTAAAATTGACTATGTAAAACACTCCGTAAATGTTATACAAACATTTTACATGGTACATTGAATGTTTTAAAGCGGCTGTTTCCTGTTTTTTGGTATATTAGCGTTTTATTTGATAAAAGTATGAAAATAATGACGTTATACTGACAAGTGCCTTTTCAATGCTACTTTTTAAAAGTTTGCAATCTTAAATGACAGATGGGCTTGGTTTCTTCAACCAATTTTTGTTCTAAGTAGGGAAATTGGGCCTTAAATAAGTATACTTCCTGTTTAAGATTAAAAAATTCCAAGTTATAATTAAATGCTTATATTAAGGGTGTTTAGGAAACATTAGTTAATGGAGCGTATTCGTACAAAAATTGGTTGGAATTGCCTAGGAGATCTGTCATACCACCCGTCATTTTAGATGCTAACTGACATTACTTCTGAATTTTATACTTTTATTAAATATAACGCTAATATACCAAAAAACAACAAACTGCCGGTTTAAAACATTAAATGTACCATCTAAAAGGTTTGTATAACATTTAGAGAGTGCTTTACATCTTTAATTCTTTATAATTAGGTAAAAAAGGAAATTATGACTTATTTACAAAAGGATTTCTGTGAATGTTTAAAATAATCCGCATTTCTTTGGATGTACGGATTTTGCATCAAAAGTACTTTTGTAAATGAGTCATTATGCCCTTTTTTACCTAATTATAAAGAATTAAAGATGTAAAGCACTCTCTAAATGTTGTACAATCCTTTTAGATGGTACGTAGAATGTTTTAAATCGACAGTTTTGTTGTTTGGTATATTAGCTTTATATTTGATAAAAGTATAAAATTCAGAAGTAATGTCAGTTAACATCTGAAACGACGGGTGGTATGATTGATCTCCTAGGTAACCCCAACAAATTTTTGTACGAATACGCTCCATTTAATTTAATTTTCAAGTTTTATTCAGGAAAGTAGAGATCACAAAATTTCCAAAACATAATAGTTCAATAAAATGAATCTATTAAGCAAATAAAAAAATAGAAATGGGTAAATTCCCAAATTTTTAATCTTTGGGAAAAAACATTGGAATTTGCCGACAATTCCCCAAAATAATCCCAATAAGAATTGTGCCGGCAATCATGGGCGTATTCAGAGGGTGAGGGGGCAATAATCCCATGTAAAACTGAATGAATAAAAACTAAATTTTATTTATTACCGAAAATATATCAAAAGTTTCAATTTGGAAACTTTTTTGAAAGTTCCCAAATAAAAACACTTGGGAGTACTCCTGAGAAATTAAACATAAAAATTGCGCCAAAATTTTAAAAAAAGTTATTTATTGCACAAAATCATTGCTGAATCTTTCTTTTTGTCTTTTTGTCTCCTTTTTAAGTTTGCAGAAAAATGGTAAGTACCAAACTGGTAAGTTTTCGATTGCCCATCTCCATAAAAACATATTATGAAGCACGCCCATTTTTATTCTAATATGAGTTGCATTCTTTTGACCTATTTCAGGAATAGAATGATTCCATGTTTTGACACTAAAGACAGTTAGTTTGTTTTAATCGAATCGTACCAGTTAGAGTGCCTTGATGATTTTGACAATTATTGTCGCCTTATAGAGTGACGCCATGCATCATTCTTTCTCTGTCATACAGATAACGTCATCAACGTTATAGCCAAAGTGACAACAATTACAACTTACAATCACAATTAACGACGTTATCTGTATGACAGAGAAGGAATGATGTATGTCGCCACTCTATAAGGCGACAATAAATGTCAAAATCATCAAGGCACTCTAGTACCAGTAATTCTCTTTATTCATTTTCTTTAAACTGTTTGTTATTAGTGTCAAAAAGTGGAATCGTTCTATTCCCGGAATAGGTCAAAAGAATGCAATTATGGACAATATGCTCTATTTTCAATGAAAAAAACCAGATTAATCGCATTTTCACAGTTTAGACTTACGCTTTTGCTCCCATAGTTGGTCCAAAAAACCCAGGCAAAGTCACCACCGTCTCCTCTCTCCTCAATCCCTCAACAACCCTATCAGCCACATCTGCAGACTTCAACCTCGGGAAGAATCTAGACTCTACTCTATCGAACATCCCAGTGGCTTGGATAAAGTACGGGCAGATTACAGTGGTCTTCACTCCGGTGTACCCCAGGGACTCTAACTCGAGCCGTAATGATTCATCGAATCCCACAGCTGCGTATTTGGATGAGCAGTAGTCGATGAGTTTAGGCATGCCTACGAAACCTGCCATGGATGCGATGGTAACGATGTGGCCTTTGTTGTTCTTCATCATGTTTGGTAAGAAGGCTTTTACTGTCTGAAATATAATATTTTTTTAAGACAAGCTTTTTTATATAACGAAATGAAAAACATGTGATAAATTAAAAAACTAGTTAGCGGGTTAGATCAGTGAGTGGGTTAGGTTTTATTATAAAATGCCGACATTTAATAGGATACTTCTCGCAGTAATTAAGCAATCACAATATTTTATAAAAGCAACATTTTTTTAAATTTAAAACAAAAATCTGCGAAGAGGTCGAACTATTAACTCACTTTCGCAAAAAAAAATATTTATTAGCGAAGAGCATCAATATGAATTCTGACACTGACGTTTAGGATTTAATTTGACTTTAGAAAGATGCTGCTTTGTTTCAAATGTTTTTGCAAAGCCACCTAGACCGAGGCCAAGACTTATGGGACTTAGAACTTTTTTATTACTAAAAACCTTTCTTTTGGCTTTTTATGCCCTAATAACTTAACAAAAAAAAATACAAAAAATTATTTTTAATACAGAATGACATTTTCTTTAATTTTTTAATAAACATTTTTTTTGTAAATTCCAAAATAACGAAAATACGGCGTTTTTTCTTATTGGGGGGCTAATGGGGTCGGATCAAAAAAATTTTAGAATAATTTTTGTAAAGAGTTTAAAGGGCTTTAATATTACGGAAATTTTTTTTTTCTTAAATTTATAATAACTGAAATATGAATTTTTTACCAGTTTGGGGGCCCCGCGACCCCCTTTGTTATTATCCGATTTTTTCCAATAACAATCCCAACCAAGATTTTAATGAGAACAATTTTTCCTGCAAATTTGAACACGATTGGGTTTTTCGTTCTTAAGTTATCGTGTTTACAAAAAACGTGACGGACGGACGGTCGGACGGACGGATTTTTTGAAAGTTGTTCAAAATTCGATGAAACGCACGAATATGCAAGAATTTTTGCTCTACGACGATTTTTGACGATTTTAGAATTTTCAAAACAATCACAATATACTCCTCGTTTTCGACTTTGTCTGCGAGGAGTATAATAAGTGAAGTTTATGTCTAGTTCATATACTATTACTTAAGAATTTTTTTAAAGTAAGAATCACTTAAAATAAGACATTTACGGAACCTCATTGGTTTACTTAAAAGTCTTTGTTAAATTAAAATAGACCCAAGAACTGGCTTAAAATGCTTACTTTAAATGACTCCTAATAAAAGTCCCAAAAGAGTCCACTATTAAATTATTAGGCACAAAGAAGCACTAGGTAAGATTAAGGTAGAGTTTGAATATTTAAAAAAATACTGGTTAATAGAGAAAAAGTAATATAATATCCAATTAAGTACTTAGAATTTACACTTACCCAAAAATGGGCTAAAATGTTAACATCAAATGTCCTTTGGATAAGCTCATCTGGAGTATCCAATAAATGTTTTCCAGAAACTACTCCAGCGTTGTTTATTAAAATTGTTACCTGTAAAATAAATCTCATAAACATGTCCCAAAATTGGCACATCTCTTGTAAGGTACGCTGTTGAAGCATGCCTATTGGCCAAGTTTTTTAAATTGCAATAAATTTATAACAGACAGACTTTTTATATGTGTTAGAACATCTATTCAGGAAGCTAAATTTACAAAATGCACACTAATAAAAGTTTAGAGTTGACGTGATAGCCCTCCAAAAAGCCCCCTTTGATTTGCAACATTAAATTTTACACAAGACTTTAAAATGTTTTTTGTAAAAATGGATTCTTTGCAAAATTTTCTTGTCCTTCTAAATATCCCCCCGTAATATTAAATTATCTTGTATTTACACAGAACTTTGTAAACAGAATACTTCTAATTCCTTTAAATCCCATTTGAGAAGGGAGCATTAGACATTTTTTCAATGAAAATTATTTAAATTAATTAAATTTCTTTTAAAACCTTGATTTTCATCTATTTTAAAAGTATGGTGTAAATGCAAAATGAATATCACTCTTCAAAAGTCATTTAGAGGGGGAAGACATGTTCTAGAAAAATAATTTTTTCAAAAATCTTTCTTAACTTTTATTTAAGAAATTTTTAAATTTGGTACAGAACCATAGTGATTTAATGCTGTAAAATAGAAAGGGCTTTGTGGGGGCTACCACGCCAACCCTAAAATTATTAGTTATGTGCATTTTGTGGATATGGCTTTATGAATAGATATTCTAACTCATAAAATACAAAATCTAGCTGTTACATATTTTTGCAAAGTCAAAAATTATCTACTTTGCCGTCTAGGCAAAAACATCAGGTTTCAGTTTTTTAGCACGCGTCCAACATTTGGAAATTATTTTACTTACATCTCCTACTGTATTTTTAGTAATTTCGGCAACTTTATAAACGTCTTCTTTATTACATAAATCACATTGAAAACCATAGGCTTTTCCTCCTGCTGCCTCAACAAGTTTAACCGTTTCATTCACAGCTGAAAGAAAAAAAAATGTTAGAAAAAAGACTACCTCTCAAAATCTACATTTAAATCTTAATTAACATCAAGAAATAATAAATTTGAGTTTTGTATACGACTCACAATTAATAATTTTACCAAAAATTAAATATGTATTAATTTTATTTAAATTAATATTTTTTGCAAAAATTAAAAACAAATGCAAAAAGTCAATATTTCAACAAGACACGTGCAAAAATTACATAATGGTGTTATTTCCTTTTTTTTACATGCAAAAAATATAATTTTGCCTTGAATACGAATTTTAGAACTCACTAATTAAATACTTAGATAACTCTAAAAAAAGTGTGAATAATTCTATTAGCAACGAATTTTTTTTACGTCAATAATAATTAAAATTTAAGTGCATTTTAATAACACCTCACGTGTCAATAATATAATAAAATTAAATTAATTATGATCTAAATATTTATAATTGAGATAACTTTTCGAAAAGGGGAAATTTTTAAGAATCTTTTTAATTGATGATTAAAAATATAGAGTATCTTGCATAAAAAAACACCGGTAATTTATCATAGATAAAAAATATGACATTGACCTTGATTGCAGTATTTTGTGGCAAGGTCAAGCATGTCTGTCTTTACTTCAAGGTCATGTCATGTGTAGTTTACTAATGCATTAATCTTATATAAATATATTTTATTCTTTTTTCATGTCCAAATAAAACCTAGGTTTAAAATACACATTATTGTTTTTTTTTTATTTGTTTTTATTGACAACTGAAATTAGCGTTACGAGATAACTTCCAAACTTAATTTTTGGGCGCAATTTTAAGATTCTTCAGATAGTAGCTGGGCGGGCTACATTAGATTTTTAGTGCATGTTAAAAAGTCAAAGTGACAATTTAAAGTAAAAACTTCATTATAAATTAAAACCGTAATAATGGACTTGCTTTGTGCGGTAAACAGAAAAAGATAATATTTTTTATCAATAAATTTCCCATACATAAAACTCTCGATAAAACTTTAAAGTTAAATGAAAATAAAAAATGGACAACCATTCAAAAAAATTCTAAAAAATCGCATCAAAAAGGGGCCATCTAATCAAGACACTTATATTTCTAATTTAATTTTTTAAATTTGAGAAAAGCGGGATTTAGAAGGCACAGTCTACTAACCTTGGGAAGTATTTACATTATTTCGTTCATCGGGTTCCAACAAGTTATTTCTAAGCTTCCTTTTATTACCTATATTTATTTTCTGGACATGGGTCATAATAATCGACACATAATATGTGTGATAAATTTCGTAAATGTGTTTCGTCTAGTAAGTTATTACCTATATTCGTAATCGAACAGATTCTTTGTGGGCAACATAATCATTTGGTTTTACTGAAAATACTAAGTGTCCCAAATACACTTACACTTCTACAGCCGTTCAATATTAAAGCCGAAATTAAAATATTTTGATTTACTAGCAAACAATTATGTAAAACCGAAAAAAGAAGTAAGAAATTATGTTTGCAACAATTTTTTTTTCTTCAATGACAGTTGTGTGTCAGATAGTTGACAACTTGATTGACATTGTTTACAATAAATCATTAAACACACTTAAATTAAATTCTAAGCACTTATGACGTCATTGGGCGCACACTAGCTACTAGATCTGTCAAAAATTAAGCCATTGAAGTTAATTTCAGTTGTCAATATTAGAGTTTTCTTTTGAAAGATTGTGTCTTTATAATAGCGTTGTCTATTCTCGTTTTTATTATACAAGGAAATAGTTTTTTAGTATGGGACACCTGTATAAATATTTCGTGCCTTAAAAGGAGTTTGTAAATTTATCATATAAAAAAATCTAAAATAAATTAGTTGTGGTCTGACAATTTTAAACAGTCAACTTTGCATTACAACAAACATTGTTCATTTCACACAATAGCTATAGCTAGATGTTTTTTTTAAGTATTTATATTAATTATTAAGCTTAAAACCATAAAGAGTCATTCTAAGAACTCAATAATTATTCTATTATTGACAAATTTCTTCTTGCAAAACATTTTAAATACATACCTAGCGTAATTTTAATTTTCTCAACGCATTGCATTTTAAAAAATTGATTTCCAAAATACTAATTTAAATGAAACGATATCTAATTTCCCTATGAAGCTTGGTATTGGTTTCGGCCTTTTTGTTACCTGTTATAAGTCAATCATTTACTCCAGAAATAAAATATTTTTTTTTAAATTAGTAGGAATATTTTTTTTCAATTAAAGATTAAATTTGGTAAATTTCCAAGCAAATTTGTAAAATGTCGATTTTACTTTATTTCTTGCAAGTAATATTTTGTAATTCTTCTGTAGTATTTCGTACCCATGATATATGAAGCAGAAATTTCACAATTTTGTTTTAAATGGTATTTAGATATACCTACTTACTTAATAAAAGTACTTAGTAGTAGTAGACTTTGCTACAAAATAGTCCTATAATTATTTTGCTCATAATCATTTTTTTCATTAAAAACAGAGAAAAATTAATAATTAACGTATAAAATGTAGAGAAAAAAATTGTATTTAAAGTACCTTCTAAAAGTTTTATTTTTTAAGTGTTTACAACAAGTAAACATTTTTTTTCTGATTTTAATAATTTTAATTAATAAAGATGATTTAATTTAAATAAATCTTTTATAACAAGTAGGTAGATTAAAATAATAATGTTAATATTTATGAGATGATACAATAACTGAAATACCTTTGGACAGTCACTTTTCTTCAAGGTTAAAAAATCTACCTTCGTTGAGATTGATCTAGATTTTGGTAGTTCACTTATTTTTATAAAAACTAAAATTACGTGTATTATAAAATTAAAAAGACAACACGTGAACAGTACAGTAATTATGCACAATTAGGGTATACAAGGTGCCACATAATTAGACCAACAAATTTAAAATGGTAGATTAAATTAAAAAAAAAAAAGTTGTTCCTCTAGTTCTCTAAAAAAATTTGATTTTTTTCATTTCTGTTATTAATTTTTTATCCAAAATAAACTAAATCGGTGTTGATTTATTGTGACAAATGAATAGAGGTAAATGAATTTTTTAATCTCAAATTTAATAATTATTTATTAGCTGGTTTTACGTAATACATAATTATGAGGTAAGCCACCTTTAAAATGAATTATAAATTATTTATTGTGCTACTTCTCCACTCAGCAAGCTCTGCTTTTGCACTTTGAAAGTCAAGGTTACTTGGATAAATTGAAAAAATTAGTTCTATGGAATAATTCTTTGCAAAAAAAATATTTCTCCAATAATCAAAAATTCATGTTATAAAATTAAATTTTTTAATTTTTAACTGAGTAGTAAAACAATAAAAGTGCCTGGACTATTTTTTTTATTCAATTTCTTATATCCTATTTATTTGCTTTTTTAAGCTGGTTTATATTGGACAAAATTTTTTTAATGACAAATTAGTTTTTGACAGTTTCTTTTATTTATTAATTTTCTGCAAAGAGTATAATCAATAAAACGAAATATTAGCCAATGTTTATTATTATTTTTGTTTATTATTACCATATTGCATGATAATTTCACACATTCTTAAAATTATTATAGCTTTGGACTTCAATGCCATAATAATTTTATAAGCCGGTTTTTTGATAAAACAACAATTTCTTTTGCCTGAATTAACTATTCCAAAACATTTTATTTTCTAAATGAAAAAAAATGTCAGCCTTTAGACAATAAACTACGTTGTTAGGGCATGCCTAGGAATCCCCTGAAAATTGTTTTAAAAAATGTCTATTTCATATACAGGCTGTCCTTAAAATGGCGCCTAACGCAATGGTACGTTGTTGGGGCATGTCTAGGGATCCCTAGAAAAATGTTAAATAAAATCTATCTAATATACCCTTGGAGATATGAAATCCCAAAGTGTAAAACTTTGAATGCTCATACCTTGAAAATAACAGCACATATTAACGAAAAAAAAATGGTTAATTACAAAGCTATAGTATATCTTAAACCATTCCACAATTTGTTTATTTCTTAAATGGTTGAATAACATTTTTGTAATCAATTTAATTTTACAAATTTTCACAAAATGAAGCTTACAACAATGTCAATAAAATCTAATGCAAAAGTGTATGATTAAGACTCATAGATGGAATTTTTAGATGTATTTTTCTAGACTGTGCTGCCGAATTTATGCAACTTTATTTGCATTTTCCTTAATAAGATTTGTTTTAACAATTTTTCTAGGAATCTCAAGACATGCCCCAACAACGTACCATCGCGTTTATGTGCCAATTTTTAGACACCCTGTAGAACACAAATATAAAAAATTGTATTTTTTTAACCGTTGACAAAACACCTAATTATTGTTCTTTATTTGCAATAATTTACTGCTACTCAAAAGGCAAAGCACTTGACTATTATTAATTATCGTCATCAAAATGCGTTTAAATTGTTACATATTTAAATAATTATAATAAAATTATAAACATTAAAAGGCACTATAATTTAGGGAACTTCTGGTGCCCAATTGTCGCAAGTACCTATTAAACAAAGTAATTATTTTTAAACTAATTACCGTGTTCTTTTGTATGGCTAATTATTTTACCTATTTTTAATTAATGTGTGTCTTCCTTTGTTTAATTTTGTTTTGGTGTAATTTTCATGTAAAAAGAATTATCGACTTGTTTATGTTTATCAATGTATGTAGTTCCTTTTTAACAATGACATGTCATTAAAAATTGTTACTATTTGTAGTTGCTTATTTGTTTAATAATGGTTTTGTGTTTTTTTATAAGTTTGAAGTTATAGTTTACCGACAATAAACATTAATTAAGGATGTACTTTAATTTAATGGATAATTATTAGGCTTTATTACTTGATTATGGTCCTTTTTATTACCTAAATATTCCAAATTCTGCAAAATTTATTTCTGCTCCAAAAAAATGCTTTTATCGTTGTAAAGGTATTTTAATGGAGCGTATTCGTACAAAAATTGGTTGGAGTTACCTAGGAGATCTGTCATACCACTCGTCGTTCCAGATGCTAAATGACATTACTTCTGAGTTTTATACTTTCATCAAATATAACGCTAGTATATCAAAAAACAACAAACTGCCGGTTTAAAACATTCTACGTACCAGTTAAAAGGTTTGTATAACATTTACGGAGTGTTTTACAACTTCAATTCTTCATAATTAGGTAAAATAGGGCTTAATGACTCATTTACAATGGTACTTTTAATGGAAAATCCGTGCATCCAAAAAATTGCGCATAATTTTAAATATTCAGGAAAATCCTTTTGTAAATGAGTCATAATTTTCTTTTTTACCTAATTATAAGGAATTAAAGATATAAAGCACTCTCTAAATGATATACAAACCTTTTAGCTGGTACATAGAATGTTTTAAACCGGCAGTTTGTTGTTTTTTGGTATATTAGTTTTATGTTTGATATGAATATAAAATTCAGAAGTAATGTCAGTTAGCATCTGAAACTTTGTGTACGAATGTCGAATACGCTGCATTAAAAGAAATAAAAACTAGAAATGGGTTAGGTCAGTGAGTGGGTTAGGTCAGTGAGCCAGTTAGAGTTTTTTTTATAAAATGCCGACATTAAATAGGATACTCCTCGCAGTAATCAGAAAACAGAAAAATTCAAATAAACAATAATTTTTTAAAATTACAAAAAAAAATCTGCGAAGAGGTTATACTATTAACTTTTCTATAAAAAAAGATTTATTAGCGAAAAGCATAAATGCGTATTAATTCTGACACTGACGTTTAGGATTTAATTTGGCTTTAGAAAGGTGCTTTTGTTTTAATTTTTTTTTGCAAAGCCACCTTGACCGAACCTAGACTTACGTGACTTAGAGCTCACTAAAAACCTTTTTTTTGACCTTTATTGTCTTAAAAACTTCACAAAAAAAAACAAAAAATATATTTTAATACAGAATTTAATTTCCTTTCATTTTTATGACTTAAGTTTTTTTTTGTAAATTGAAAAATAAGGAAGATACGGCTTTTTTTTAAATTGGGGGGCTTATGTGGGGCCGGACAAAAAAAACTTAAATATACTTTTAGTAGAGAATTAAAAGGGCTTTAAAGTAACCAAAAAAAAAATTCTGTAATTTTTATGATAACTGAAATATGAATTTTTTCTCACTTGGGGGGTGCCGCAGCCCCCCTTATTATTTTCCGATTTCTTTCAAAAACAATAGGGATCTAGATTTTAATGAGAACGATTTTTCCTGAAAATTTGAACTTCATGGGATCTTTGGTACTCAAGTTAGAGTGTCTACAAAAAACGTGACAGACGGACAGACGGACAGACAGACGGACGGACGGACGGACGGACGGACGGACGGACGGACGGACGGACGGACGGACGGACGGATTTTTTGAAAGTTGTTCAAAATTTGATGAAACGCACGAATCTGCAAGAATTTGCTCTACGACGATTTTTTACGATTTTAGAATTTTCAAAACAATCACAATATACTCCTCGTTTTTGACTTTGTCTGCGAGGAGTATAATAATGTCAACTTAATATCAAATTTTAAAGCATTGCAATTTTTATTTTTTTGAAAAACGACATTCATTATACATTTATGGGACGGTCGCCAATTTAATGTAATACCTTTCGGCCAGTCAAATATTTTTTTCACGTAAAAGGGGTCATGTGACCCCTCATTTTAAAGGTATTTCTATTACCTACACCAAACTTTTTACAAAACTAAGATACCATTACTAGTTTTGACGCTAGTCCCTTTTTTATAAGTTCAAAAACTAACAAAGTATAAAAAATAAAAAAATTCAAAAAAATTAGACTTTTCAGACTTACCATCTAAATTAATATCCCATAATATCACAGTGACCTTTAGGTTCACCAGTCTCAAGGCCATAAGACGCCCAAGACCCCCTCCACCCCCCGTAATTAAGGCTATTTCCCCTTCCAGTTTTTTTAACTCTCTTAATGAATCAGGAATTAAACTTTTCACTATTGAGACTGCAATCATTCCTAGTCCAATGATTATAAATCCTATAACGTCCGCAATTGTCCTTAGAAGCGTTGTGTCACTTTTGGAAACCATTTTGAGGTTTATTTTTTAGGAAATGGAGTAAAAATACGGCACTTAGTTTTGACTAGATTTTGCTTATTGAAAATGGTTTTTTAACTGTATTTTTTTACTGTTAACATTCTTCGTTTTTTCTTTGGCTTGGCTATTTTTTCTGAAACAAAATTTAAAAAATTACAACATATTTTGTACACAGGGTGTCCAAAAAATGGCACATAAACGCGATGGTACGTTATTGTGGCATGTCTAGTGATTCCTTTAAAAAAATCTATCTCATGTACCCTTGGAGATATGAGGTCCCAAAATGCAAAACTTTGAACGCTCATACTTTAAAGATAACTGCACATATTAACGAAAACAATCATTTAATACAAAGCTACAGTTTATCTTAAACCATTTCACCATTTGTTTATCTATTAAATGGTCGAATTACATTTTCATAATCAATTTAATTTTACAAAATTTTCATGAAATGAAGCCGACAACAACGTCAATAAAATCTAATGCAAAAGTGTATCATCAAGACTCATAGATGGGATTTTTAGATGTATTTTCCTAGACTGTGTTGCCGAATTTATGCAACTTTGTTCGCATTTTCCTCAATGAATATAACAGATTTTTTTAACAATTTTTCAGAAATCCCTAGGCATTCCCCAATAACGTACCATCACGTTTATGCGCCAATTTTTAAATAGATCACGAATCACGATAGATCAACACCAAATTTTACAAATAGATGTAGGTATAAGATTTAAAAAAAAAATTTGCAAAAATTATTCTTTTAAAAAATACATTTTTTCTCCTAAATGGGATCAAACACGTTAATTCTAAAAAGTGTGATTTATAGTTAAATTAAATTAACGTAACGCCACTCAAAGCTGTTTAACTCTACTTAACTTGACGCGACCAAATTAATGCATTTATAGTTTAAATTAACACGTTAATTTAGAGTAGTAAACGCCATCTATCAGTAAATGTTAGAATCATATTATTTACCGACATGTGTTTTTATTATCTTTGTAGTTTTAAAAATTTGGTCTAGTAGCCGATAGATGGCTCTAGTTAAGTGGCTCACTTTACCCTGAATTAGCTGAAATTTGTCAAAATTAAGAAATATAACCTATAAGTAAACGTTAGGTTAAGTCAATTGGATGTGTAAATGCGATTTCATCTTTCGTATAGTTCATTTAATTCGCGATACGTTAATTCTAAGTGAAGTTAAGTTAATTCATCTATAAATCAAGCTTTAGTGTCGTTAATTTACGTTAACTATAAATCAGCCTTTGACCGGCCTTTTTAAATTTCCTCTTAATTTGTACAAATCTGACATTTGGCATCAAAAGGCTAGGTGTTAATATACCGAGTGTACAAGCAAGCGAGTAAGAATTAAAGAACGAATAATAATTGTGTCAAGGATATCAGTTAGATACATATTGCCTAGGTGGATTATTGGTAATCACGTTCCTTTCCAAATACGAGTAAAGCAGACCAAAGACTTTACATTACTAGATACTATCGTGAACATAGAATTTAAAACGATTTTGTTTAAGCCATCTTTGATTTTTTGACTTTTACTCTGTTGTGAATGAGGTTTTTTTATGTCAGTTTTCGAATGTTATTTTACCAACAAATGCGTCAAATGTATTTTATTAAAATAAATTATGTAAAATGTGCTGCCGGTGAGAAAAATAGTAAGAAGATATTTCCTTTTTTAAATAATTTTGTTTTAGGATAACAATAAGGCTCTAATCTTCGTAAAACATCAGAGAAATGTTTCTTGTTAATGTCCACTTCGCATAAAACTTGAGATGTTTAAGCCACTATTTTGACCATATTTACAATGCAAAAATTGATCGTTTTAGTCTACGGTAGTACATCATTCTTCAGATTCAAAGGCACAATTTATTCAAAATTATTTTACCATTTGTTTATCTTTTAAATGGTCAAATTACATTTTTATAATTAGTTTAATTTTACAAAAATTTTATGAAATGAAGCTGACAACAATGTCAATATGATCTAAATACAAAAATGTATGCTCAAGAATCTACATATATGAGCTTTTAAGATGTATTTTGCAAACTGTGTTGCCGAACTTATGCAACTTTGTTCGCATTTTTCTCGATGAATATAATAGATGGATTTTTTTGACCATTTTATAGGGATCCCTGAGAATGTCCCAAAAGCGAACCATCGCGTTTATGCGCCATTTTTTGGACACCCTGTATTTAATTCTCTGATCATTGCTCGGACCTCTAGGACCTCGTTTAAAATGGTAGATGCAAAGAGATTTTATATTTACAATAGAGAAGGTATAAAAATTTATTGTTTGGTTCCAAGATCCTTTTGTTTACCCAATATGGACTAATGAGTCAGTGGACGTAAATAAACAAATGTTTTCAATGGAACCTACCTATGCTAGCCTTTTAGATCTTGGACCCACACCCTGGTAATGTTATCATTATAAGCAATTCATTTCTAGTCATTCTATTTCTATGGGTACATGCAATAATTCGCTATCTAGTAGTGTATTTTCTTTGAAGCAGACCATTCGACCGACCGACCAAACAACATACCTAACTAGGCTACTTATTATAATGATTGCTACAAACTTGCAATTTCATTATTTGCTTTCTGCCTGAAGCATTTTACTTAAAGAAGACTGAATTTTTTATTTGTTTGTTTTTATTAAAGGCGAATAAATTGAATTGTTTATTCTGACACCATCCTTAATCATTATATAGGCTGTCCCATTGATAGAGCACTGAGTTATTCACATATTCCTTGGACCAAAATAAGGAAAAAAGTTCATAAAAACATATGTTTCATTTTAACTTTTTTTTATTAAATTTTCAGTTGTAATAGTACGAGTGCCCTATCTATTTTCAATAATAAACAAGTGCTTGTTGCATAGGACTTAACGTCCCGCTAAAATAAGGGTGTTGTCTAATTATTTACCGAATGCGAAGCACGAGGTGAATAATGCAAAGATAACACTCTTACTTTTAAAGAACATTGCATATTCAACAAACACGAGTTCTTTTAAAATCGAAAATTTATCAAATGTTGGCATAAACCTCTAATTTGACATATAAATGAAATAATCTAACATATATTTATTACTTTTACGCACCTAAAATTAGTCATTAAAAGTAAACGTTAAAATAAAAAACGTAAATTAAATTTTAATACCTAGTTGTTAAATTATAAAATTAAGTAATGATAATTTTACAAGTTTCTGATTTGGCATTTTTTTAGCAAAATTCAATAAATTACTTTCGGGTTCATCGAACTTACATTTTTTTCATAGAATTCTGTTTTAAGAAGACAAAATCATAAAAATTTTTAATGACTTTTTTCATAGATAAAATTACGAATGCTTAAAATAAGACGTAACAACTAAACGAGGAAAAGGTATCTACTACTTTCTAGTATTTTGATATTTTTTTTGCAAATTATGTTTTTATACAATGGGCGTGTTTCAAAATTAAGTAACAAATTTTAATTTTTTAGTTAAAAATTAAAATTAACTTGGGCATGAGCTTTCACTAAAAATCTCTTGTTTATCTAGTGGCTGGTTTAGGTGTTCTAGCGCTCAAAATTTTAAATGTTTGGGGCACTTCCCCTCGATTTTTAGCATTCCCCTTCCGGCCACTTTCACTATTCTAAGATGTAGCACATTGCTTAGCAACATACAAATGTATTCTTTTCTATGTTTCTTAAGTCAACCCGCGCGCTTAGTGACAGATTGCCTAAAATATAGAAATTTTGGTTATTTTGATTTATTTGTCGTGGCGTTAATAAAAAATACCTCAAATCTAAGTAATGCAATAAATTTAGTTGAAAAATGCGTAATGTCACTTTGACAATGAAGTAAAAGTATAGATTTAATTAGATGGAGGGGGAAAAATGGCTGTTAAAGCTAATCCAAAAGGCATTTTCATATTTTAGGTAAAGACTTGTAAAACACCATAATTTAAAGAGAAATCGATTAAGTCCATTTGGTCCCGTTAAAATCGCGTTAATTTAAATAGAATTTAGCTAAAAGAATTTATGAATAAACCTTAAATGCAACATCAGATTAAAGTATTACATTTGTGTTTTTATTAAAATTTAAAAAATTATTTCAAACACGTACCAGACAAAATAATAAAAAAGAAACACAATTTAAATAAAAATGTTGGTGATAAGATCAAAAAAAAAAGCGCTGCTTAGATCAGTGACACAATAACTTAATTTTTAATAACAATTTTAATCTGAAAATTATTAAAAAAAAATTTCTTATTTTAAAAAGTTCAAAATCTAACTTTTTAAGGCCAGTCTGTATACTTTCTTTTGCAACTAAAACATGAATGCAAAATTGCAGTCAAGACACTATTTAGCAATTCTTGTACTGTTAATTAATTTCACAAAGATAGGTACGTATATAATTGAATAAACAGTTTGTTTTATAGTAAGTATTGTCTGTAAGAACTTAACTATATTTACCTTGGTATTTACCAGAAATATCTATGTTGTTACTTGATTCAGATGGATAGGTACAATTTATTTATTTAAAATGCACCTGGCAACAAAAAACTACAATAAAAGTGGTTATTACCATTGATCGAGTATACGTAGATAAGCAGAACAAGGGTTTTATTGGGTGCGCATTTTTTAATTACAGAAGGTCTTAGAAGTTTTAAAAAAATGTATGCCTTTGAGATTTTGAAGGTTATCAAATTTTGCATTAACTGTCATTTTTGTTAGCACAAATGTGAGTCATAAATGTAAATTAAAAAGAAATAGTTACTGGACTTTCTTAGGAATTAAGTTTAGGTAAAAATGTTAAAGTGCAGTGTTAAAAAAAATTATCTAAAAGAAAGTGAATAAGTAGAAAAAAATGAAAGCATATCCTATCAAAATTTCGTGGTGGCTAATAAAGCCAAATATAAAAGCTTATAGAAGTTACTATCCATTCACAATTTGAAAGAAAAACAGAGCCACCTCTGAAAACTAGAATCTTTTTCTTTGAAAAGTTGAATTTTCCTCAAAGTTGGCATTACATTTCAAATAACCTGTCATTAAAAACTAAAAAATGCCAAAAATAATATGACAGTTGCATAAAACAGGCGTAAAAATTAGAAAAACGAAACAATTTTTGCTTGAGATGTGAGAATTTATAAAGAAAATTGTAGACATTTTTGCAAAAGTGCTAATTTATCCTATGATACCTAAAAGGACTTCTTAACAGTGAGTACTTACATAAATAATTCCTATTTTGTATAAACTTTTAAATGAATTAATGATTAGTGCATTAAAGTAATTTAATAAAAAAATAAACACTTCTGTATGCTGAGAACATTGCTTTTGATTTACATGCCCTGAACATGTTTTTAAATGCATTTTTTTGCCTTTTTTTTACATAACCAGCAAACACAAGTGACATTAATGACAATATACAGGGTAAAATCTGTCACCCTATGGCTAGCATGCTCCGTATATTTTTTTTTAATTTGTGAATGGATAGTAAGCTTCTTTTTTGCGCACCCAATAATACCCTGGATATTCTGGATATCTTTATGTATTTTATCTATGGTAAATAACGTAAATTTTATTTAGTTTTATGAAAATAAGTTGTGAGCACGATGACTTATTGAAAAGTTAGTGACCTGCCGGGCTATTTAGAGGAGTTTTAGACAAATAAAATCTTAGAACACACTGTAAGTATGAAAATAGTTGTTCAAAAATAAACATCAAACAGGAAAAAATTAAAATAGCACTCATCAAAATGCATACTGCGGTTTCTAGGCGCTAGGTAAATTAAATTTATTATGCAACAGCATTTTAACTCTTTAAGTATCTTTGAATTAAATTTAATGATTGATAATTTTATTTAATGTTAATGACCGGTATAAGATTAATCACTGATCTGACTTCAAAAAATATTAAGGCTATAGAGCCAAATTCATAAATGGGATGTTCTGTGCACTCAAAAGTTCGTAAAAGTAATATCCCTAAATGTCAGTTATTTTTAAAATTTCAACAAAATATGTAAAAATACGCTGTACTACATTAATAACTATAATTACAAATATTGAGGATAATGTTTGTGATACATAGAAGTGGTACTAAGTGCAAGATATAATAAAAATATGGTAAAATATTACTTTTGGTGTTTTTCTTTGTACATTAAAATCTTTGAACGAGCACATCTATTAGGGAAAAACGTAAGTTGCAATTTTAATCATATACAAGCTTAAAAAAACATGGTTAATTAACGTATTATGGTTTAGCATAGATCACGTAATGTTAATAAACCAAAAAAATGTATCCGTAGTCGAAAAAAAAAACCAAAAATAGTAAAATGATTTTTGAAGTCAGATTTTCGACACAAAGAAATACCCGATTTAAATAAAACCCTAATACGTTTGTAGCCCTATTTTTCTAGTTTTCAAAACTACATTTAGTTTTAATATAGAATGGGGCTCTCATGTAGATGTGCTATTGAGTAGAATTGACAGGAGCTCAATGGGGATGACTAATACCACTTTCTAGGAACACAGATCTTTAAAACTGTGAGTTTGAATCTCTAGCCATAAAAAATGGTAAATTTTTTCGAGTTTACAAATTTACTTTTTGTTTGGTCTTATTTTTAACAAATTTTTTGCATCAGGTTTCTCCAAATGTATAAAAATAAATTAATAAATTTACTGCAGGTAGATAATGATACCAGTATTTTAATATTTCTTTAATTAGTCTAATTAAAAAGATATAATTAGGCAGCAATTTTTCAAGATAACATCAAATTAAATCTTAGTTACATTTTCTAAATATTGCTTTTTTACACAAAATAAAACAAGTTTTTAAAACATAATAAAATAAATAAAGTTTTTTAGCACGTTTTGAAGTTTTTTGAAAAAAATATTAGTTAAAATTAATAGTTGCATACTTTTTACACCAAAATTATAGCAAATATTTACTTATTTAGTTGTGATGGTCAAGATTTTTACAGATTAAGATGCTATTGATGCATCTAAAAGTTAAAAATAAATGAACTCACTTTAGAAAAAACGCTAACTTGATATTGTCAACTAAACCTTGAAAAAAAAAAGGAAATTAACTTAAATAGACACCTATTTTGTATTTACCTCGTTGAGGGATATTTTTTCAAAACACTTAAAAAACAATTATATTAAAAAAAAAAACGCCAATCTAACAACTTACGAAGCTGTAAACAAACTACGCACCAAACAATTTAAATTAATGTTATATATGTTATATTTAAACAAAAACACAAAGATATAACACTAATAGACTTGACAAGCCATTTTATACAGGGTGTCCAAAAAATGGCGCATAAGCGCAATGGTACGTTCTTGGGGCATTCTCAGGGATTCCTAGAAGATTGTCAAAAAAAATCCATCTGTTATATTCAGCGAGAAAAATGCAAAGTTGCATAAATTCGGCAACACAGTCTAGGAAAATACATCTAAAAATCCCATCTATAAGTCTAAAAATCCCATTTATGAGTCTTGATCATACACTTTTGCACTAGATTTTATTGACGTTGTTGTCAGCTTAATTTCATAAAAATTTTGTAAAATTAAATTGATTATAAAAATGTAATACGACCATTTAATAAATAAACAAATGGTTGAATGGTTTAAGATATACTGTAGCTTTGTATTAAACGATTTGTTTCGTTAATATGTGCTGTTATATTCAAGATATAAGTATTTAAAGTTACGCACTTTGGGGCAACATATCTACGAGGGTATATGAGGATTTTTTTTAACAATTTTCTGGGGCTCCCTAGACATGCACCGCGTTTATGCGCCATTTTTTGCACATCCTGTATGTTCCAGTTCACATACCTAAAAGAACTATACGAATTTTGAACCATGAGCGCAGGATACTGCACATGCAGTAGAACAAGATGGAAAATTAGGCCATTGGAGACCATATGTGTCAGTTTACATTTCAAAGTGGGGTTATTAACTTTCCATTTATTTGTTTCTTTGCTCAAAGAAATTGTTTTTCAAAAAATTTAAGCTTGTCTTTACGTTTTGTGTAAGCGAAAACCCCAATAAAGCGTGCTTTAAAAAAATGTGAAAATTAAAGGTCATCGCCACTATGTATCTTAAAAATCTAGGGAATTTATTCATAATCATCAAAATTTTGAGTTGGCAGGCCTGAATTTTGACACTTATAGTCTCCGTTTACCAAACATGGAGACCTCACTTTTTGCAACTGTTTGACCTCTCTCTTGCTCTATATAGGTCTTTTAAATGTGTGTTCACAAGTAACAAATTTTAATTTTTTGGTTAAAAATAAAAAGTAGACTTGGGCATGAGCTTTCGCTAAAAATTTCTTGTTTATCTAGTGGCTGGTTAAGGTGTTCTAGCGTTCCAAATTTTAAACTTTTGGACCACTTCTTCTCGATTTTGAGGCATTCCCTTCCACCCACTTCCACTATTCTAAGGTGTAGCACATTGCTTAGCAACATACAAATGTATTCTTTTCTATGTTTCTTGAGTCGACCCGCGCGCTTAGTGACAGATTGCCTAAAATATGGAATGTTTTTATCTTTATTTTGATTTATTTATCGTGGCGTTAATAAAAAATACTTAAAATGTAAGTAAAGCAGTAAATTAAGTAAAAAAATGTCACTTTGACGATTAAGTAAAGGTATAGATTCAAGAAGGTGAAAAGGAAAAATGGCTAAAAATGTGCCTAATATTGGCATAAAACAAATGTGATAAATTTTGCATCTAATTATGTAAAATCTTTATAAGAATGGACTCTTAGAAATAAACCGTATTGTCAGATAAACCAATAAATTTAATAAAAACATATAAATCGATGATAATAATTATAATTTTTTTAAATTTAATAAGTATATTTTCTCTTAAAATAAAATGACATAACTTGTAAGATAACCTTTTTATCATATTTTTTTATTTGTTCAAAATGACTTGTTAAAATTTTGTTTAGATTTGTTCTTATTTTGATAATAAGCTATAAGTAAATATTTATCATGACTTATTACATGGTGTTTTTTTCTAGACTGTCTTACAGTTTTTGTAAATTAACGCCATAATAAATAAATCAAAATAAAGATAAAAATAATCCATATTTTAGGCAATGTGTCACTAAGCGCGCGGATTGACTTAAGAAACATAGAAAAGAATACATTTGTATGTTGCTAAGCAATGTGCTACACCTTAGATTAGTGGAAGTGGGCGGAAGGGAAATGCCGCAAAATCAAGAAGAAGTGCCCCAAAATTTAAAATTTGGAGCGCTAGAACACCTAAACTAGCCACTAGATAAACAAGAGATCTTTAATGAAAGCTCATGCCCAAGTCTAGTTTCTATTTTTAACCAAAAGATTAAAATTTGTTACTTGTGCCCATAATTTAAAGGGAAATGTCGCGAAGCATATAAACTGTGGTTATGTAATGTTGGTTGCCTAAATCTCAGAAAAAACAACCCTTCTTTGTTCATGGACTCAGGGAATATAAGAAACATTTAGGATTAATAAAGGTACTTACTCGCAAGAAAAAAAACCAATGAACAATATGAGTGGTTTAAAATATGTATTACAATGCACTAATATACCAAATTTAGTAAATTTAAAAACACTTTTTATTGGCCATTTGTAGCTCTTTTTTATTAATTTTATTCAGCACTTTTTAGATTGATTTACGAACCCAAAATTGGACATATTGTTTTTCATTTTACGCAGAATAATTATTTACTGCATGATAGATGTTTTTAATTTGAATTAACTCTGAGTCCATGAACAGAATTTGTAATGCCGTCCGGCCACACCATTACAAATTTTTCAATTACTACAGTCAATCTGTCCTAAATAGTGAGGGTACATTGACAAAATTTCTGGTAGGGCCGCCCGTTTTATGTGATGTAACTGGATGTCCAAAGAGTAAAACCCCAAATTGGCGTATATCTACCTATTGCAGAAACGGGGTTATGGCCCCCCAAAGGGTCCCCTTTAATTCATCACGGTGGAACTGCACCAAATTTTGCAAATAGATGTCAAATAACGTTTTTAAAAATTTATTATGAAAAAGAAGTCCTTCCTCTAAAAAAATTCCTTCACCCCCTAAATAGTCCCCAAAGAGTAATACTCAATCACGTTGGATTTACACCAAATTTGGCAGATAGATGCATAATAAGATGCTTAAAAATATTTCCTTATAACTTTTTTTCAAAAAATAATTCCTTTGCCCTATAAACGAAGTGGGCTTTTAAAGGGGGCATTACATTTTTTTTTTTTTTAAGTATTAGTAAATATTTTTCAGCATTTTATTTTACATCTATCTGCGAAATTAGGTGTAAATCCAACGTGATTGGTTATTACTCTTAGGGGGCTATTTAGGGGGTAAAAGGGAATTTTTTTAGAGATTTTTTTTTTGTAAAAATCTTTTTAAAACCTTATTTGACATCTATTTACAAAATTTGGTGCAGTTCCACCGTGATGAGTTAAAGGGGGCCCTTTGAGGGGCCATAACACCGTTTCTGCAATAGGTAGATATACGCCAATTTGGGGTTTTACTCTTTGGACATCCAGTTACATATAAAAAAGGCGGCCTTACCAGGAATTTTGTTGATGTCCACATACGGATTGACAGTACTTAATAGCAAAATAGGTAGATAATTATCCAAAAATGTTTCTTACCGATCGTTCTCTAACGAAGACACTTTTAATTTGAATCTAATTTTATCCACCGCCAGTATAAATATTCGTTTAGGCCTAGGAGATAAAATAAAAAAAAATCCTGTACCTACAAAAAACATTACCTACTATTTAATTTAAACAAAACCACCTTGATAGTAAAATAGTAATTTGGATCAAGATTCTAACAACTATGACGTCATTTTTTACTTTTTAGTACTAAATACCTAACTTAGGTAATAATAAATAGTATTTTTAATGTCATAATAAATTATTTAATTATACATTTCATGGACAACTCAAATACATCAGTCAGTAATGGTATTAATATAGATTTTTAGATAGGACTCTTCAAAATACAGACAGGTTCACAAAAAGTCTGTTTTAATTTATGCAAAATTAATTAATTTTTTTCATGTAATTTTTTTTGGCAAAAACAATTAGTTAAACTATAATCGTAATAATGGATCTACAATTAACAAAAGATCTTTTAATATGTATTATAATTTGACGTTTATAATACCCTTCTAAAATAAATTCAACAAAAAAACATCTACCTTGAACTTTTTTTATTACTTTATTAAAAATTATAATTTATGTATAGACCACTGAGAGGAATTAAAATATTAATTTTACGATCGCAAAAAATATTAATACATTAACTAAGAAGCTAATTAAATTAATAATTCGTCTGCTAAAGAACAAACAAAAAAAAACCGTCACGCTGCCACAAAACAATTTTTTCATATTTTCGTTCTAGAATAAGCACATTACCCGAAATTTGGTTTTTTAAGGTTGCTGAATTGCTCTTTATTAAACCCAAAATTTTATTTCATTAAGTTGGTTTTCAAGATGCAAAAAGATAAATTATTCCCTTGCAAGGTACTTTTTATTTACAAATTGTACTATTATAAACTATCGTGGGACATAGTTTTTTTGTAGAGGGAATAACTAAAAGAATTGGAGAAACGATATCAACGGTTACATTTTCTCAAAAAACGCCTATTCATTCAGTATTAAGTGAGTAAAGTTTACAAATGTCATTATTCAATATGTCTGACTTAAATTTACTTTTTACTTCAAAATGTCAATGTTGCCAATTCAATAAAAATAAAATTTTAAGTTAAGTTTTTAATTCAAATTAAAAATGCTTTTCAATGAATTAAATTAAGCAAGTATAAAAAAAAATGGTGTAAAAAACTCAATTTTTTTTCATTTGTCAATCGGAAAATTGACATATTCTTTGACTCTGAATCCCTGGTTTTAACACATTATATCATGAACGTAATCGTAGGAATGTTGTTGATATATATAATTTATTTGTTTATTTCGGTTTATCTTTGAAGTTAACATAATATTTGTGTTTTTTTCCCAATTAGATGCTTATTAGCAAAAAAAAATATTCAACACCACATAAAAAATAAAAAACCTGTTTTTTGCGTAAAAAAAAATACAGCTACATGAAAAAAAAAATAATTTTATAATTATTAAAATTTGTTGTCAAAGGAAATTTTTATTTTATTCAAGAGCAGATTTAAAATTGCAATTTAGGGACCTTTTTAAACCCTATTTCAGAAAGCGTAAATTTCAATTCAGAAAAGTAACATACAGGGTGTTAAAAAATTGACAAAAAAACGTGATGGTACGTTTTTTGGACATGCCCAGAAATCACACGAAAAATGTTAAAAACAAAATCTCTTCTAATAAGGAAAATACAGTCAAAATTCGATAAGTTTCACAACACTGTTTTAAAAATTTAGCAAAATTAAATTGATTATTTCATATTAGAAGTTTATGCCAAAATTTAAAGCATTTTACTGCGAATTATACTGGAAATCACCCGTTGGCAACAACCTGAGTTGAAATATCCCGTTGTCAAGCACTGACAGCGAAATAAAATACCTGGATATAAGTCAAAATTATGATTTTTTGTTAATTTTGTCAAAAATTGTTCTTTCTATTAGTCGTATTCAGTGTTTAAATTAAATTAGTATTATTTTGTTGGGTAAGTAGTATTTATAAATGAAATAATCGTGTCGAATAGCCCTCGTGCTCTTGATAAATTTTCGATTTTAAATGAACTCGTGCTTGTTGAATACGCAATGTCCCTTAAAAGTAAGGGTGTTTTCTTTGAATTATTTACCACATGGTAAATAATTAGACAACACCCTTACTTTTGCGGGACATTACTATGCAACAAGCACTCGTTCATTTTATAATCGAAAATTCATAGAGTATTCGTAATATTACTACTGATTTACTGATTATAAAAATGTAATTTGATCATGCAAAAGATAAACGAATGGTAAAATAGTTTAGATAGAATGTGCCTTCGTATTAAGCCATATTTTTCGTTTACATGTGCTGTAATTTTCAAGATACTATCGTGGATATGGAATTTAAAACGATTTTTTATCAGCCACCTTTTTTGAATTTTACTCTATTGTGCATGGGTTTTTTTATGTCAGTTTTCGAATGTTATTTTGACAACAAATGCGTCAAATGTATTTTATTAAAATAAATTATGTAAAATGTGCTGCCGGCTAAAATAATAGTAAGAAGATATTTCCTTTTTTAAATAATTTTGTTTTAGGATAACAATAAGGCTCTAATCTTCGTAAAACATCAGAGAAATGTTTCTTGTTAATGTCCACTTCGCATAAAACTTGAGATGTTTAAGCCACTATTTTGACCATATTTACAATGCAAAAATTGATCGTTTTAAATTCCATGTCCACGATAGTATAAGCGTTCGAAGTTTCGCACTTTGGGATCTCATATCTCCAAGGGTTTATGAAATAAATTTTGTTTCACAATTTTCTGGGGATGCCTAGACATGCCCCAACAACGTACCATCGCGAAAATGCTTCTTTTTTTTGTACATCCTGTAGAATTTAAATCTTATGACAGATACAAAAAAATCTTAAAAAAAATAGATAAAAAAAAACCAATTTTAAAAAAAGATTTAAAAAAAATATCTTTTGATGATTTATTTTCTACATTTTGAAGAAATCAATCCTTTTTGAGAAATAAAAAGCCCTTTTAAATTCCGTGTAACAATGTTAAAATCTGAGAAAAAACACAAATTAACAAACTCACCTTTAAAAGTAAAAAAATTTCAAATACAAAAAATGTTCTAGTATACAAATTCCGGACACGAACTAATAAAACAGTCCTTAAATTCACACCTGACACCATAAAATCCTTAATTCACACTTTATAAACACCCAAAAACAACAAAAGTCCTTATCATAACCTCACTTTTCACAAAAAACAAAAACCAAACCTTAGCCCGGCTACTTGACTACAAAAATAATTGTTTCTGAAATCTAGTAGGCACCGTAAACCGATCGTAGAATGTTTATACTTTCCCAGGTATTAGAGTACTGAGTATCACATCATAGTAGCCATGGAAATCATGGTATAAACAAAAGTCAAAACAAAAACCTGTCGCGGCACGCTATTGAGCGTCATCAGCTGATTGAATGCGTCGATGTCGATAGAATCAAGACGCCTACTCATAAAGATGCGTCGCGACCGGCGCCGGGTTTAAACGACGCTTGGCGTCGTTTTGGTGGCGTGCTTTTTAATTTTAAAGCAAGATTTTGCGCATGCCTATGAAGTTTTAAAGGAGCATTTAAAAGTATACCTATGGCCTCTTAAATATGGAAATTTGTAGAGTATATTTGCGTTCTACAGGGTGTCCCAGAATTGGCGCACCATCTGTATGGTACGCTGTAAGGGCATGCCTGAGGATTCCAGGAAAATTGTTAAAAAAAATCCATCTGTTATATTCATTAAGGAAAATGCGAACAAAGTTGCTTAAATTCGGCAACACAGTCTAGGAAAATACTACACAGTCTAAGAAAATAAATCTAAAAATCCCATCTATGAGTCTTGATTATATACTTTTACATAAAATCTTATTGACATTGTTGTCAGCTTATTTCAAGAAAATTTTGTAAAATTAAATTGATTATAAAAATGTTATTTGACCATTTAAAAGAAGAAAAATTGGTGAAATGGTTTAAGATAGACTGCAGCTTTGTATTAAACCATATTTTTCGTTAATACGTGCTGTTGTTTTTAAGGTATATGCGTTTAAAGTTTTGCACTTTGGGGCCTCATATCTTCGAGGGTGTATGAGATGATTTTTTTTTGACAATTTTCTCGGGATCCCTGGGCATGCCCCAACAACGTACCATACAGGTGGTGCGCCAATTCTGGGACTGTATAATAAAGTGTATTAAAACATAGAATTTTATAAGGAACTTTTTTAGCACGCGTCCAGGGAAGGAAATTTTCCAATGGACAAGTGATAAAAAACGCCATATAGAACGAGTTTTTTATACTATTTTTTATATTTGTTTTATTTAATCTATTAAAAAGCATTTTTAATTTGAATCAAAAACTTAACTTAATATTTTATTATTATTGGATGGGCTACATTGACATTTTGAAGTAAAAAATAAATTTAGGTCAGACATATTGAATAATGACATTTGTAAACTTTACTTACTTAATACTGAATGAATAGGCGTTTTTAAGAAAATGTAACCGTTGATATCGTTTCTCCAATTCTTCTAGTTATTCCCTCTACAAAAAAACTATGTCCCCCGATTGATAATAATAGTAAAATTTGTAAATAAAAAGTACCTTGCAAGGGAAGAATTCATCTTTTTGCATCTGGAAAACCAATCTAATAAAATAAAATATTGAGTTAAATAATGAAGCAATTCAGCAATTTTAAAAACCAAAGTTCGGAATTCGTAATGTGCTTATTATAGAACGCAAATATAAAATCTCATTAGAAATCCGAAATTTAGATTTTTAAAGTTGTTAAATCTAAATTTCGGATTCTAATGAGATTTTATTTTTGCGTTCTATAATAAGCACATTACGAATTCCGAACTTTGGTTTTTAAAATTGCTGAATTGCTTCATTATTTAACTTAATATTTTATTTTATTAGATTGGTTTTCCAGATGCAAAAAAAAGAATTTTACTATTGCAAGGTACTTTTTATTTAAAAATTTTACTGCTAAAAACATTTTTTTTTTTGTAGAGGGAATAACTAATAAAATTGGAGAAACGATATCAACGGCTACATTTTCTTAAAAAAGCCTATTCCTTTAATTTTAAGGAAATAACATTTACAGCTGTCATTATTCAATATGTCTTAACCCAAATTTACTTTTTATTTCAAAATGTAATGTAATGTCAATGTTACCAATCCAATAAAAATAAAAGATTCCAGTTAAAAAAACATTTTTCATTAGGCGTTTTTGTTTTTTTTTGTTTAGGCACAATTATTTTATTATTGGGCGATTTATTTAATTTTGGATTAACAAATATTTAGGTATGCCTTGACATATTTTAATGTGTATGTCGTGATAGGTTAAAATATTTTGCTTTAAAGTACCTAAATAGTTAATTTTCTTTGGTTCATCCTGTATGTATAGTTTTCTGCTTATTTCTCTAACTAATAGCTCGCTCGCTCGATCATTTATGAAGTAACTTTTAGAAACATTTAAATTATTAATAATTACAATCAATTGCACAAAAACATTTCACGTTGCAAAATTTAGCAGCACGGCCGGCCTGCTGCAAATTTGTACAATAAATGCATTGAGGTATTTAATATTTTTTAATATTAATAATGTCTTATTTCATTAACTTTGTACGGTTTAAATTATGCATTTGCAATAGATTGAACCTTTAGATAATTGCATTGTGTTGTACTTCTAAGATTTCATTTATTTATTTTCCAAGTAACTTCTATTACTTAAGGCGCAGTCAAATATATTTATACAAATAATTTCACAAAAAAAGCTTCAAAAAGGTCTGTTTAGAGATACTTTAACTAGCTTAACACCTCTTAAATCAACGTGATCTTAACGTGGCCAAATTAGTGCATTTATAGATTGCTTAATTTAACTAATTCAAAGCATGCGCTCTTAACCGTGCGTTTCTTTTCTTCGACCCATTTGAAATGAAGAGTCTTGTTCGAGAAGTCCACTCTAGCGTCGCTCAAGTGCACTTCGAGTGATTCTGCCCTACCAATAGCATTGTCATCCTACCCAAATTAAGTTTGTCGAACTTGCCTAAAGGCCCATTTATAGAACGTTACTTTCACTTTACTTCCGCTTTACTTCGGCGTAACTTTACAGAAAATTAAATAAAATACATGGGAATGTAGTAGCAAATTTATACTTCACTTTAGCGCTACTTTGCTGATTCATTTAGATGTAAGTAGTACTGTCAAAAGCCGAGCTTGGCCGATCATGCGCAAAATTTGCAAAAATGGAATATTCACCCTTATTGTCAAGGGTGGTGATTACGGAATATCGCTTCGTACGAAACCTGCTGGTCTTCTTATGTAGGTTTCGTACGAGGCGATATTCCGTAATTACGGCCCAGGTGTAAATAGTCAAAAGTCGCGAGTTCAGACACATGCGCATACCTGTTCCCAATTTCACGTAACTTTACAATCTATAAATTAAGCAAATTTGTTAAGTTACGCGGAAGTGAAGTAACGCCGAAGTAAAGTAAAAGTAACGTTCTAAAAATCGCCCTTAAGGCCCTATCATCTCGACTTAAGACGAAATTCTCTTAAGTGAAGTAAATTTGATGTATAAATGAGATTTCAATTTTCGTATAATTCATTTAGTTTTTTGTTAATTCGCGATACTTTAATTCTAAGTGGCGTTATTTTTGAGCATATTTTTTTGCCTTAAGGCATACTTTTTTTTTGTCTGAGAAGAGTATAAATTACGCAATAAAAAGCCGGATACAGAAAATTGTAAAACACCATAATTTTGTTTTTATTCAACTAGAACTTTTGCTTATAAAAATGTCATGTGCCATTCATAATAATGTATACTTTTTATAATTCACGATAATTTAATAATATAAATATTAGGACATTGAGGTAATTTTGTAATTGAAGAAAATTGCTACTGTACATGATATTTTTACATTTAACTATCTTATTATACTCTAAGCAAAAGAGTATGTATTATCGTGGACATGGAATTTAAAACGATCGATTTTTGCATCAAATCAACAAATGCGTCAAAAATAAATTTGACGCATTTGTTGTCAAAACAACATTCAAAAACTGACATAAAAAACCCCATTCACAATAGAGTAAAATTCAAAAAATCAAAGGTGGCTAATAAAAAATCGTTTTAAATTCCATGTCGACGATAGTATATTCATCTGTTTACCACAACATAAAATTATAAAATATTTGGAAGGTAGAATAAAATTGGTACAAATTGAACCTCAATGTCAAATGTTTTAAATATTTCCCAAGTTATTTCAGTAATCTGCCGAAATTTAAACTAAATACTAAGGCGGTGTTCTCATTAACCATTAACCTGATACAAGATATTAGGAAACATTGCTACGAGCTAACTGACCAAATTTACAATAAATTAATTAAAATTAATAATAAAATGTTGAATTTTTTATTCACATACTTTTGGATATTATGATGACGACATTTTTAGTATTTTAAAGTGTATTTCTTGCAATTCACATTAAACATTAGGTAGTTATTTGATTTTTAAAGCAATAAGGCAATTTTTAATAGATCCCTTTATATTTAAATGGAAAATGTCTTATTTTTGACCTTAAAAAAATTCAAAAATAAATTAGCGTGTTAAAACTAATTTAAAGTATAATAGAAACAAATAAAGTAAATTTAAAACTTTAGAAATAATTGTTCTTTATAAAACAAACAAGATTTATAAGGTGGAGTTTCGTACAGATTTTTTTTGTAACCATTTTTAATGCGAGAACTCAATTAAATGGGTATCAAAATAAAAGTTTACTCAATTTAAATTTTACAATTACATTCTAAAATCTGTGATGAAAGAAGTACATATGTCTTAATTTCTGCTAAGAAATTGTTTTCTTACATGACGAGACATCTATTGAGAATAAAATGAACACCTTAAGAAATATAAAGCAATCTTTATTTTTACGAAAAGAAGCGATTTCTAAAATGTGTATTTATGGTTGCATATTTAACAAGGACGTTAAAGTATTATTGGTTGCCTATATTAATTATTAATGAATGTTACCAGTAAATAATTGAATTGATTTTTTTATTTAGAAAAAAAAAAATTTTAATTTACTCTAAAAGAGTTAATTATTATGATTTAATTAATTAACTATTTTTTTATAGGTCATAAATGGAACATTTTCTAACGAAAATTTTGGAGAAAGGTAGATTCTAAATATTATTGACCCTAATAGAAATTTTATTATATGTATTTATAATGGTTTTTAAACTTTCTCTTTATTTAAGCAGATAAATAGCAAGTACCATTTTCTTTTATTCGTACTTCGCAATGGCAAAGATTGAAAATCCAGGATCTCTGGAACAATGTTAAATAAAAAACATATCATTTCTAATTTTTAACAAAATTACATTTAAAGTTTGGCAACACTAAAAAAACTCATCTATGAGTCTTGAGCATACACTTTTGCATTAGATTTTATTAACATTGTTGTCAGCTTTATTATACTCTTCGTATACAAAGTCGAAGAGTATATTGCGATTGGTTGGACCTTCTCTAAAATTGTTAATATTCATCCTAGAGCAAACATTTTTCGCGTTCGTTCGTTTCATGACTTTTTAAGACTTTTAATTTTTTGTCCGTCTGTCTGTCTGTAACGAAATTTGTGACCACCATAACTCAAAAACGGTTTATTGGATCGACTTAAGATTTAACAAAAAATCAATTCCATTTAGAGGAAGAGCGCTATTGTTTTTGGAAACAATCAAGTAATAAATAGAGGGTTAAAAACACCCCCAAAGTAGAAAAAAATTCATATTTTTGTTAATATCAACTTTACGAAAAAAAATATTTTAATAAAATTATAGATTGTATTTTTTCCTATAAAAAAGCATCTGTTAATTTTTTTGTATTCCCACCCGTTTACAAAAAAAAAGTTACGTTTCTTTCAATAAAATAAAAAATGCACCTTTTTAATCATCTACTGCGAAGAGTATCTCCAGAATGTGTAACAATTATATAACAATAAAAAAATAGTCATAAAAAATGAGCTATCTGCGAAGTTTAACTTTTTAAAATGAATCTATCCCACTCACTGATCTAACCGGCCCTTGTTTTAAAAAGATTTTGTAAAATTAAACTGATTATTAAACATGGTGGCCACCTAAATTTAA
This sequence comes from Cartodere bifasciata, assembly GCA_963920755.1. Lineage (NCBI taxonomy): Eukaryota > Metazoa > Arthropoda > Insecta > Coleoptera > Latridiidae > Cartodere > Cartodere bifasciata. Next base: position 808,487 of record OY987198.1, read on the forward strand.
TTATTGGATTTCCTGACTTTTCTTCACACTTTTCTTTTACTTTTCTTTGAATTTCCCTGACTTTTTAAAGACTTTCAAATTAACAAAGGTATACGGTTATTTTTTTCTTTTTTAATAATTTGCAGAAAAAAGTAGGTAGGTTGAAATTTTTTCCTGACTAAACATAAATTTTTTCAGACATTTCTTTAAAATTTGGTCAATTTTCTGACTTTTTCTGACCTAATTAGGCTCTTTTACGATTCCCTGACTTTCCAAGTTTTCTAGGTAGAGTGAGTACTAAAAAATGTAATTTGACCATTTAAAACATAACCAAATGGTAAAATAGTTTAAGATAGAGTGTAGCTTTGCAGGGCCATCTTCAAGGTATGTCCCAAAATTTAATGTTTTTGAAACATTGACATTATACGGACTCTTTTTGTCAGCAATCAGATTCTTGTTAATAATATTTCCTGCAAGGTTTCGTTGCCTAAAAATTGCTCTTTTTTTCTTATGGGAGATCAATTAAATTTATATACGCTTGTTGCAACTTTCTTTCAATTTACCTGCAGTTATATTGCCTTTTGTTTAGAACTACATATTAGAAACGGCATCGGCACTTGCTTTACGTAGGTACGTATCTATGAAAAATGGTACTCGTTTTACAAATCTCTAAAGAAAGTAGAAAGTAACCAACTAATTAAGAACGGATGTTCAGTTGTTAAAGATATTTAAAAAATGACTACATTTGTTATTTGTTTTGTGTTAAAATGGGACTTGCCTACCTCATTTTATTTTCTCTGCAATGCAAGAACGAAATATTTACCAACAATGTATTAATGATTTTGAAAAAATTAATGCGGTTAGAGATATTAAAGTTCTGCTTGGGAAAGGTTAATAGGCCACAAAATAAAAAAAAAACTTTGCTCCCACTTAATAATTATTAAGCGAGATCCCAAACAGCCTTTGAAAGGGCGTCAAATTAACCAAAATGCACTTTTTCAGTTTTTTTTTTCATATATCTGAAAAAACAGTCGAAAATGATCAAGTTTTCTTTAGGGCACTCCTCTCTTATTATACTCTTCGCAAAAGAGTATATTGCGATTACTCGGACCTTCTCTAAAATCGTTAATATTCATCCTAGAGCATTTTTGCAGATTCGTTCGTTTCATGACTTTTTAAGACTTTCATTTTTTGTCCGTCTGTCTGTCTGTAACGAAATTTGTGACCACCATAACTCAAGAACGGTTTATCGGATCGACTTGAGATTTAACACAAAAATCAATTCCATTTAGAGGAAGAGCCCTATTTTTGAAAAAAATCAAGTAATAAATAGAGGGTTAAAAACACCCCCAAAGTAGAAAAAAATTCATATTTTCGTTAATATCAACTTTACGAAAAAAAATATTCTCAATAAAATTAAAGATTGTATTTTTCCCTATAAAAAAGCATTTGGTAATTTTTTTGTATCCCCACCCGTTTACAAAAAAAAATAAGTTTTACGTTTCTTTTAATAAAATAAAAAATGCACCTTTTTAATCATCTACTGCGAAGAGTATCATATAGAATGTGTTACAATTATATAAAAATAAAAAAATGAGCTATCTGCGAAGTGTAACTTTTTAAATGATCTATCCCACTCACTGATCTAACCCATTAATTGATCTAACCCGCTCTTGTTTAATTTTCTCTGCAATTGCAAGAATGAAACATTTACCAACAATGTATTAATGATTCTGAAAAAATTATTGCGGTTAGAGATATTTAAGTTTTGCTTGCGAAAGGTTAATAGGCCACAAAATAGGCAACTTTTTCCCCACTTAACCGACTTTGTATCTCTTAAAGTAAGTAATCCTATTTTATTAGATCCTTTAAATTATCCCTAACTTAAACGATGTAAACAGACTTAATAACCGAAATTTAAATGCTACTTAAAAGAGTTAAGTATACGAGTTAAAAAATTATAATTTCTCTCTCTTTATGTAAATTTCTTTTATTAAGTTCTGCATTATCTTAACAGGCAAGTAAATGCAAGATTAAGATGGCTATACGCTATAGAGAAAGGTGCTTTTATTTTGAAGAAACTAAGGTAGGTCGTCTCACTCCACCAACATTTTAAGTATTCTTTACAATTACCATGTTTTACGTCGTAAAAAAAGTACACTTAAAATTACAATACTTAAACCTGTAAATTCAAATTCATATATTTGAGGATCTGTGCTCCTAGAAGCTCGCATAAGTCATCTCAGTTGAACTCCCGTCAATTCTACTAAATGGCACATCTACATGAGGGCTCCATCGTATATTAAAACTAAATGTAGTTTTGAAAACTAGAAAAATTGGGCTACAAACGTATTATGGTTTCATTTAAATCGGTTATTTCTTTGTGTCGAAAATCTGACTTCAAAAATCGTTACACTATTTTTGTTTTTTTATTTTTCGACTATGGACACATTTTTTGGTTTATATACATTACGTGGTCTATGCCAAACCATAATACGTTAATTTAAGATGGTTTTTTAAGCTTGTGAATGATTAAAATTGCAAGTTACGTTTTTCCCTAATATAGATGTGCTCGTTCAAAGATTTCAATGTAGAAAGAAAAACACCATAAGTACTATTTTACCATATTTTTATTATATCTTGCACTCAGTACCACTTCTATGTATCACAAACATTATCGTAAATATTTGTAATCATAGTTATTGATGTATTACTTTGTATTTTTACATATTTTGTTGAAATTTCGAAAATAACTGACATTCGTCAAGGAGATGACTTTTACGAATTATTGAGTGCATAGAACATCCCATTTAATAATTTGAATTTATAGCCTTAAAAGTATTTCTATTGTGTCCCATTCTTAATTGTTGAGTTACGTTACCTTAACACATTGTAAATGAGTCTTGTTGTCTTTGGCAAAATTGTTATTTTCTCTTGATAATATGATTCCAAGTCAGAGTATTCATTTCGGTTTCAAATCTTTACAAAGAAAGATCGGACGGTATTTAAAGATTGTTGATCTCGCGAAGTACGAATTTTAAGATTAAATCTAACAGTAAAAAAATCCAGTTTTACTGCATTTGGTGCGGTCGTTTCGGGTATAACTTTGGACCCTAATTTAGTTTTTTAGTGATTTTAATAAAAAAAAATGTCTAGTTCAAAGGTACAGTCGGTCTCAACGACTAAAAAAATGAATCCATATTTTCGATACATTCTCAAGTAAGTCATTTGTATTTTAACTAATCTTAGCAGCAACTAAATGTAGCTTTGAAAACTAGGGCTACAAATGTACTATCGTGGACACGGAATTTAAAAACGATCAATTTTTGCATTGTAAATATGGTCAAAATAGTGGCTTAAACATCTCAAATTTTATGCGAAGTATTAACAACAAAAATTTCTCTGATGTTTTACGAAGATTAGAGCCTTATTGTTATCCTAAAACAAAATTATTTTAAAAAAGGAAATATTTTCTTATACTATTCTTCTTGCCGGCAGCACATTTTACATAATTTAATTAAATAAATTAAAAATTAAATTAAAAGAAAACACCCTTACTTTTAAGAGTTTAAGGGTAAAACAAATAATATTAATTTAATTTAAACACTGAATACGACTAACCAAAAGAATAATTTTTGACAAAATTAACAAAAAATTATAACTTTGACTTCTATCCAGGTAAATTAATTCGCTGTTAGTGCTTGACAACGAGCTATTTCAGCTCAGGTTGTTGCCAACGGGTGATTTCCAGTATAATTCGCAGTAAAATGCGTCAAATTTTGGCATAAACCTCTAATTTGACATATAAATGATAAAATCAATTTAATTTTGCAAAATTTTCATGATATGAAGCTGACAATAATGTCAATAAAATCAAAAGCAAAAATGATCAAGAATCATAGACAAGTGTTTTACATGTATTTTTTTAAACAGTGTTGCCAAACTTATCCAACTTTGATCGAATTTTTCTTAGAGATGAAACGATAATTTTTTTAAACAATTTTCAAAAAAGCCCCAACAATGTACCATACAGGTGGTGCGCCAATTTAGGGACAGCCTGTATGAGATTTATACTTTTTGCGTCTTACAAATTAAAAGTAATTTCAGAAAAGTACTTTAAAAGTTATGCCGCATAGAAAAAAGCAATAATAATATTTATTTAACAATTGAATGAATTTGTTAAAAATATACCTGCTTTAAATATTAAAATATCGTATAACTAAAAGTAAGGTCATTATTTTCTATTGACTGAACAACACAAAAATAAAATCTAATCTTACACAAAAAAATATAATAATTATGCCTAATAATTAACACTTCAAAATTACAGCTTTTTTCAAAGTTTTAAAAAGTCTGAATTATTTAAAAATTATAGTCTTGGCTTTTTTTAAAAGAATTATTTTTTTACAGAGCGGCTTCGGCCACGTACGACTGGATTTGGAATACCACAGTAGCTACCGTTACCCGCATTATCGAACTAACGATCTTAAGTTGCTTGTCAGTTTATTATTTTGCCGAAGCTGCCCTATTGGCAGTTACACCTTCATTTTTACTGACACATAAGAGCCTTAGAGGAAAAGTGGTAGTTTTGACAGGGGGTGCAGGGGGTGTTGGACAAGAACTGGCCTTAAGGTTAGCCAGGACGAAGGCCACTTTGGTGATATGGGACGTTAACGAAAAAGGTTAGTTAAATTAATTAGTCGTATAGTTAAAAGCTTAAAGGGCGATTTATAGAACGTTACTTTCACCTTACTTCCGCTTTACTTTGGAGTAACTTTACAGAAAATTAAATAAAATACATGGGAATGTATTACCAAATTTATACTTCACTTTAGCGCTACTTTGCTGATTTGCTGTAAGTAGTACTGTCAGAAGTCGAGCTTGGCCGATCATGCGCAAAATTTGCAAAAATGAGATATTCACCCTTATTGTCAAGAGTAGTGATTACGGAATATCGCTTCGTACGAAACCTGCTGGTCTTCTTATGTAGGTTTCGTACGAAGCGATATTCCGTAATTACCGCCCAGGTGTAAATAGTCAGAAGTCGCGAGTTCAGACACATGCGCATAACTGTTCCCAATTTCACGTAACTTTACAATCTATAAATTAAGCAAATTTGTTAAGTTACGCGAAAGTAAAGTTACGCCGAAGTAAAGTGAAAGTAACTTTCTATAAATCGCCCTTAATTTATAGATGAATTAACTTAACTTAACATAGAATTAACGTATCGCGAATTAAATAAATTATACGAAAGATGAAATCGCATTTACACATCCAATTAACTTAACTTTACGTTTACTTATAGGTTATATTTCTTAATTTGGACAAGTCTCAGTTAATTTAGGGTAAAGTGAGCATCTTCACTAAAGCCATCTATCGGCTACTAGACCAAATTTCTAAAATGACAAAGATAATCTAAGAAATGACTACAATGTCGGTAAAAAATACGATTCCAACATTTACCGATAGATGGCGTTTACTGTTCTAAAGTAACGTCTAATTTATACTATAAATGCATTAATTTGGTCGCGGCAAGTTAAGTGGAGTTAAGTAGCTTTGAGTGGCGTTACGTTACTTTAATTTAACTATAAATCACACTTAATAATAGGTAGTTGCCTCTATGATATTCTTTGAGTTTACCAAACACTAAACTGTTTATTAGAAAAAAACTAAGTTCCTAGAGTACCCAGTAAAAATAATAAATGCAAACAATATTTATTCAAATGAGCATTTAAAAAAAATACTAAAAATAGATAATTCTAAATAATAGACAAAACTACTGTTATGTTAATGCTTTTATGATCTTGACATTGAACTCTAAAATATTTATTCTTTTATCGTCATTCCCATAGAAGATCATTTTTAATAACTTTTATGTTTAATAAAACTCTTAAAAGGGTCTGCTTCTCATTGTATACAACGGTAAATATTTTATTTCTTTTGGTTTTTATTGCTTGAATCGTAATTAAAACTAGTTTGACATTTGTAATGTAGAAACACATATGCAACTTTGAGCATAGCAGTGGGTTGCTATGCTCGTTGCTAATGCAATAATAAGGGTCATTAATAAACGATTTTAAGTGCATTAATAGTTATTTAACCAGTAAGTGTGTTAATAAAGACGATTAATAAACGAGCGGTTTTAACAAGCGAGCGATTGTCGAGCTTGTTAATAAGTGAGTTCATTAATCGTCATTTAACATACGAACTGGTTACAATGCTTTTTCGCACACCGTACATCATTATTAAATAAATTATAAAATAAAACAGTTATTTCACCAACTAACAGAAACAATGCGTCGGCCATTTAAATTTATTAAAGTTGAAGAAGAAGAACCGAACTTTTATTAATTGTGAATAGAAAATAAATGTTATTTCCTTAAAATGTGGTAAAAGGATGTGCTTCTCATTCTTTCCAACGGTAAATATTTAATTTCTTTTGGTTTTTGTTGCTTGAACCGTAATTAAAGCTACTTTAACATTTGTAATGTAGAAACATAGATAGTAATTTTAAACATAGAAGAGCGTTACTATGGGCTCGTATCCATGCATTAATAGAGGTCATTAATCAACGATTTGGAGTGCGTTAATGAATGTCTTTAATAACCAATGTGCGAAAAAATTGGTTTAAATAATTGAAAACTGTTTACAGCTATGCAAAAAGTAGTGGACCAAATCGAAAGCGAAGGATTGAAAGCGCATTCGTATCCGGTGGACGTATCAGACAGAGAATGCGTTTACAAATACGCTGATCAAGTTCGTCAAGATATTGGACCAATCGATATTTTGATTAATAACGCTGGAATTGTTTGTGGCCAAACATTTATGGATCTTCCTGATTACATGATTGAAAAGACGTACAAAGTTAACATTTTATCACATTACTGGGTAAGTAACTTAGCGGTTCTATAAAAAAAAAAGCCGTCTGTTGTTACCATAGACACTTCCAAAAAATAAAAATGCAGGGTTAAATCCTAAACAATGTAAAATTAGGAAAAAATACCTTTTTTTAATAATCGCATTTACAAAATGTTTCTTTCTGTAATAAAAAAATAAAAAATTTCAATTTCAAACGAATAAATTTTGTAAAAAGTAGAATTTTTTTAAAAATCTGCCCATTTATTTAGTGGATATTTTGGTGGCAATAACTTCGAAAAAAACCTGAAAAACTGGTTTAATTTCTATTTTTAAGCAATATAAAATGTTTACCTATTAATAAGCTAGCCACTTAGCAAAATTATAGAAAAGGGGTCAATAACTTTTCATAAAATAATGGCTCTCTATTAAAATGAAATAAATAATTGTTATTATCCTATTAGTCCTATGTCACAATGCTAAATAAATAGTAGGATACAGTTCAAGTGTTTCTTATTATTATTATTGTTGTTATGCAGTATTTTTTAATGACAAATTATTTAAAGAAAGTTAGCTTTGTTTTATTATAAAATTAGGTATTAGCTAATTATTAATAAGTTTAGTTTTTCATGATTTCTGAAATGTTGAAACTATATGACAAATTAATGTTGGGCAATTTTTTTTATACATATATATTTTATATGAATGGAGCGTATTCGTACAAAAATTGGTTGGGGTAACCTAGTAGATCTGTCATACCACCCGTCGTTTCAAATGCTAACTGACATTACTGCTGAATTTTATATTTTTATCAAATATAAAGCTACCAAAAAACAACAAACTGCCGGTTTAAAACATTCTATGTACCATCTAAAAGGTTTGTATAACATTTAGAGAGTGCTTTACATCTTTAATTCTTTATAATTAGGTAAAAAAAGGAAATTATGACTCATTTACAAAAGGATTTCCGTGAATGTTTAAAATACTCCGTATTTTTTGAATGCACGGACTTTGCATTAAAAGTACATTTGTACCTAAATGAGTCATTATGTCCTTTTTTACCTAATTATGAAGAATTGAAGTTGTATAACACTCCGTAAATGTTATACAAACCTTCTAGCTGGTACGTAGAATGTTTAAAACCGGCAGTTTGTTGTTTTTTGGTATATTAGCGTTATATTTGATAAAAACATAAAATTCATAAGTAATGTCAGTTAGCATTTGAAACGACGGGTAGTATGACAGATCTCCTACGTTACCCCAACCAATTTTTGTACGAATACGCTCCATTGAGTATTTTTTTTTGTAGACTGTTAAAGCATTTTTACCCGATATGCTTAAAAGGGGAACTGGACATATTGTAACGGTGGGAAGTCTAACTGGAATGCTTGGTACTTACAAATGTACCGATTACAGCGCTACCAAATTTGCAACTATCGGATTTCATGAAAGCTTACTTACTGAACTTAAGGCAAGTAAAAAAAAGAAATAGGTTAAATGAGTGGATTAAAAGATACTCTTTGCAGTAATAATCCAATACATTATTATTTTCAAGATGAATCCACATTTTTTACTTTATTAAAAATTAAAATAGGAAAAATGAATATTTTTTTAAATGGTTTATTTATTTTATTTTAGACTCATGGTCACGACAAAATTAACATGACGTTAGTTTGCCCATACTTTATCAACACAGGAATGTTTGCTGGGTGTAAACCAAGAAATATGTCGATGCTTGAACCTAAAGATGTCGCAAAAAGAATTATAACAGCTATAAGAAGAGAAGAGGTTTTTGTGACAATGCCTGCTTTTTCAAGATACATACTTCCATTAAAAAAGTAAGTGTCTTTTAAGAGCCTCATATCTCCTCCAACTACCATGGTGAGAGGTGAATCGGTGCGGGGAACGCTAGCATGAGAGGGCCTTACGTGGAATGGAAAAAGAGTGTATGTGCAAAAATCGGATTTTGAAATAATAAGGTTTTATTCAATATGCATAACATTGAACTGCAGGTACACCTTCAGACGTATTAATATCTAAATATTTATCAATAAAATAATGTTTAAAATATGATTATCGTTTTTGCATGGTTCAAAAAACGAATAAATCAGTAAACATGTTAAAATCAGATACATTCTTTTTCCATTGCACGGTAGAGGCTGGCGGAGGGGAACCCTTTCCTATATATATAACGAGCGAGCATTTAAATTCTACCTCGACGCTTGCCATGGAAAACAAAAGCTGCTTTTCCGTAGGTCTTTGATAGTTTCTACTAATGTCATTTTTGATGTTGTCATCATTTTTTGACTTTTAAACAAACTATCAAAGACATACGGAAAAGCAGCTTTTGTTTTCCATGGCAAGAGTCGAGGTAGAATTTAAATGCTCGCTCGTTATATGAACGTAATTTAGACTTCAAATATCTTTGCTAATTCTTATCGGATTTTTAAAAACTTGGTGTCATTGGAAAGCTTATTAAATGTGTAATACTTATTGTTTTTTAAAATTTGTTTTTGAGCGCTCAATTTTTAAAAAAAAATTGTTATTGTTTTTGGCATGGTTTACCCACCTTTAAACTGTTATTTTTGCTAAACTAGGGACCCAAATCAAAATGTGCCAAACAATAAGTATTTTAAAAGAAGTTAAGCTAATACTATCATTATTTTAAGGTCATTGCGTTAATAATAACTCTAAAAACTGCGGTCTAAGTTGTACACAAATTTGCATAAGAAAAGGTGGGATATCGGACTCTTAAGGCTGTAGATTTAATTTCCCAGATTTAAAGATCTATTCCCCTAGAAGCTCGTATAAGACATCTCCGTTGAGCTCCCGTCAATTCTACTAAATAGCACATCTACATGAGGGCCCCATCGTATATTAAAACTAAATGTAGTTTTAAAAACTAGAAAAATAGGGCTACAAACGTATCATGGTTTCATTTAAATCGGTTGTTTCTTTGTGTCGAAAATCTTACTTCAAAAATCATTATAACATTTTTTTTTTCGACTACGGATACATTTTTTCGTTTATATACATTACGTGGTCTATGCCAAACCATAATACGTTAATTTACCATTTGTTTAAGCTTGTTAATGATTACAATTGCAACTTACGTTTTTTCCTAATGTAGATGTGCTCGTTCAAAGATTTCATGTAGAAAGAAAAACACCAAAAGTACTATTTTACCATATTTTTATTATTTCTTGCACTCAGTACCACTTCTATGTATCACAAACATTATCCTAAATATTTTTAATCATAGTTATTGATGTATTACTCCTTGCATATTTTGTTGAAATTTCGAAAGTAACTGACATTCAAGGAGATGACTTTTACGAACTTTCGAGTGCACAGATCATCCATTTATGAATTTGAATCTATAGCCTTAATATTTTGATTTTTTTTTTAGCTACATCCCAGCAAAATTAAGTTGGGCTGTTTTATACAGAGTGATCCAAGGGCCCCAATCTATGATGGGGATGAGAAATTTTCAAGAAGTGGACGCTGCTTAGATTTACGAAATGATTTGACTATAATTAAGATTTTTTACAAGCCTTTAACAAAATTTTAAAATATCTTATTTTAGTATTTTTTATAAGGTTTTTTAAAAAAATTGTTTATTTAATTATTTTTGTGCAATGGCATGCAGCATGCCTAATTGGTAAACAAATATTTATTGTTTTTTCTTGTTTTAATAAAAAAATGTTAATTTATAATATGAGTTTTTTTTGGGTTTTTTGGTAAACTTATCTTAAAAACATTTATTCTTTATAAGTTTAAAAAAACTAATTTAATATAAGGAATTCATAAGCAAATTTTTATTGCTAAACTTACCTAATTATATTTAATAAACAACCCAAAAGATCGTGATCATTTTTTTTAATGCTGATTTTTATAAAACTCGTTAAGTTTAAAAAAATCTTAGCAAACAAATTTTTTGCCTCTAACATTAATAAAACTTATTTTGTAGATTGCTTTCTTGATATACATAGAATACAAATTTGCATTTAGATTTTTTCTAAAAAATATATTCTGGAAGTTAGAGCACTTTGAAAAAAATGGGGTGTCGCGTTCAGAGTTGCCTTTAACAGCTCGTAGCAATAAAACCGCCAGCGTTGGAACTATTACAGTGTCAGATTCGGATTCAGCAGCCCAGTTTGCATACGCACAGATGGCATTCATTGCTTGCAAACATCATTTGTGGCCGTGACAATTAAAAAACTGAGAAAATTTGGACCCTTACCCCTTAGTTAAAAATGCGGTAAATTTTGAAAAAATAAATTTGCCTGTAACTGTGTTTTAAGATTAATTAGAAGCAGTACAAACCAAATCTGCAATCGGTTTTTTTCCAAGTGCTTTTGTTTTTTTGCTAGAGCTTTTCAAAGTTTGCCAAATTATAAAAATTTCCGAAAATGCTTAAAAAAAAATTTATTTGTCTCTGATTTAGTTAAAACTTATTTTGTAGATAGCTTTTAGGATATAGAATACAAATCTGCATTTGGATTTTTTCTAAAAAATATATTCTGGAAGTTAGAGCACTTTGAAAAAAATGGGGTGTCGCGTTCAGAGTTGCCTTTAACAGCTCGTAGCAATAAAACCGCCAGCGTTGGAACTATTACAGTGTCAGATTCGGATTCAGCAGCCCAGTTTGCATACGCATAGAGGGCCTTCATTGCTTGCAAACATCAATTGTGGCCGTGACAATTAAAAAACTGAGAAAATTTGGACCCTTACCCCTTAGTTAAAAATGCGGTAAATTTTGAAAAAATAAATTTGCCTGTAACTGTGTTTTAAGATTAATTAGAAGCAGTACAAACCAAATCTGCAATCGGTTTTTTTCCAAGTGCTTTTGTTTTTTTGCTAGAGCTTTTCAAAGTTTACCAAATTATAAAAATTTCCAAAAATGCTTAAAAAAAAAAATGTTTGTCTCTGATTTAGATAAAACTTATTTTGTAGATAGCTTTTAGGATATAGAATACAAATCTGCATTTGAATTTTTTTTAAGTAAATTATTCTGGAAGTTAGAGCACATTGAAAAAAATGGGGTGTCGCGTTCAGAGTTGCCCTTAGCAGCTCGTAGCAATAAAACGGCCAGCGTTGGAACTATTACAGTGTCAGATTCGAATTCAGCAGCCTAGTTTGCATACGCATAGATGGCATTCATTGCTTGCAAACATCATTTGTGGCCGTGACAATTAAAAAACTGAGAAAATTTGGACCCTTATCCCTTAGTTAAAAATGCGGTAAATTTTGAAAAAATAAATTTGCCTGTAACTGTGTTTTAAGATTAATTAGAAGCAGTACAAACCAAATCTGCAATCGGTTTTTTTTTCAAGTGCTTTTGTTTTTTTGCTCGAGCTTTTCAAAGTTTGCAAAATTATGAAAATTTCCGAAAATGCTAAAAAAAAAAATTTTTCTCTCTGATTTAGTTAAAACTTATTTTGTAGATAGCTTTTAGGATATAGAATACAAATCAGCATTTAGATTTTTTTCTAAGTAAATTATTCTGGAAGTTAGAGCACTTTAAAAAAAATGGGGTGGCGCGTTCAGAGTTGCCTTTAACAGCTCGTAGCAATAAAACGGCCAGCGTTGGAACTATTACAGTGTCAGATTCGGATTCAGCAGCCTAGTTTGCATACGCACAGATGGCATTTATTGCTTGCAAACATCATTTGTGGCCGTGACAATTAAAAAACTGAGAAAATTTGGACCCTTACCCCTTAGTTAAAAATGCGGTAAATTTTGAAAAAATAAATTTGTCTGTAACTGTGTTTTAAGATTAATTAGAAGCAGTACAAACCAAATCTGCAATCGGTTTTTTTCCAAGTGCTTTTGTTTTTTTGCTAGAGCTTTTCAAAGTTAATCAAATTATAAAAATTTCCAAAAATGCTTAAAAAAAATGTTTTGTACAATTAGAGCAATTTAAAACAATTTCTTTTTTATGGGCATTTTTAAAAAATTGGCTACCATGTTAATGCCATTAGTTGTATTTATATTATTTTTCAGCAAAGTAGGACCAAATTATTTAGTCTTATAAAAATCAGCTGTAAGCATAATGACGAAAAAAAAGTTATTTCAAATTTTTTAACAAAACATGAATGAGATCAAAAAATATCGACTTACCCCATAATTTCTATATTTCTAATTAATGTATCACAATAAGTCATAAAAATAATCCAGCCCTTGTCCTATCTCCCAAATTGAGAGTCCTGTACCCATTTTTTTAGCCAGTTCAATTCGTAAATTTATAGAATATAGGGTGGGGTAAAAAATTATATGGGGGCCATCTTCGCCCCTAAAACAATACAAATATGTTTAAAAAAAATCGTCAAAATTTGGGTAAACATTTAAAATAAGATACTTTTGTTTTAGTCGCGTCAAACTAGCATTTCACCTCTAACTTTGGGGAAACTCAATGAATTGACTTCATTTTTTTTGCAAAACATTCAGAAATAAATTTAAATCACTAATAAAAACTAAAATGGCGCCGCTAGTCTTTCCTGAATTTTTTATACTCTTCGCAAACTGTAACTTGCTTATTATTAAATCTACAGAAAAAATCATTCTTATGAAAATTAAAGAGAATAAAATTTTGTAATAAAAAAAATATTAACCCCCCCCCGAGCTCCGTCCCCTTATAGTCCCCCAAATTTTAAATATTTTTTTTTCATGCTTATTTTTTAAGAAACAGAAAAAACGTTTGTTATTTACTAAATTTAAAAAAAAATGCTCCCCCACTATGCCCCCCCAACTTAGAAAAATTTGTATCTCGCTTATTATTAAACATTTATATCAACTTTTTTTTTAATTTGGTAAATAATGAATGTTGATTTTGTTTCTTAAAAAATAAGCATAAAAAAAATTAATTAAAATTTGGGGGTTATAAGGGGGCAGAGCTCGGAGAGGGGCGGGCAATATTTTTTTTATTACAAAATTTTATTCTCTTTAATTTTTATAAGAATGATTTTTTCTGTGGACTTAATAATAAGCGAGATATAGTTTGCGAAGAGTATAAAAAATTCAGGAAGGACTAGCGGCGCCATTTTAGTTTTTATTAGTGATTTATATTTAATTCTAAACGTTTTACAAAAAAAATGAAATCAATCCATTGAGTTTCCCCAAAGTTAGAGATTTTAAGGTTTTTCAGGCTACTTTGACGCCACTATTTATCCTTAAAAAAATAGACATTTTTTGTAAAACCACAATTTTTTTTTACAATTTTTATTATTTCCAAAATTTAAAAAATTGTAATTCTATTTTTTATTTTACTTACTGATATTCAAAAGTATGTTCCTCCACTTTTGGTTCATATCTTAAATTTCCATTAACAAGCTCAATTTTTTTGACAAAATCTCTCCCCAAAATTGGATTTCCACCATTATTGGAGTAATCATTACCATAAAAATTAAGACCCGTTAAAATTTTTGCTCTTTTTGATTTATCTTTTGTTAGGGTGTTTATACAATCTTCTACCCAAGCTAAGGGTGCATTTGGTCCTAAAGAAAAAAATATCATCACCCCCAAAAAATAATAATTGTAAAAATAATATATTAAAACATGAAATTTTATAAGGAAAGATTATGAAAAATGACAAGTGCTAAAAAACGCCTTATGAAACCAGTTTTTTTTCTCCTATTTTTTATGTTTGCTTTATTTAATTTCCTAACATAGGTACATCTTTTATATTTGCGTTCTACAATAAGCACATTATGAAACCCGAAATTCGTTTTTTTAAGATTGCTAAATTGCTTCATTATTAAACCCAACATTTTATTTCATTAGGTTGGTTTTCCAGAAGCAAAAAAATAAATTATTCCCTTGGAAGGTACTTTTTATTTACAAATTTTACTATTATAAACTTTCTGGGGAACATAGCTTTCTTGCAGAGACTAAAGGGAATAACTAGAAAAATTGGAGAAACGATATCAACCGCGGTTACATTTTCTCAAAAACGCCTATTCATTCAGTATTAAGTGAGTAAAGTTTACAAATGTCATTATTCAACATGTCTGATCTAAATTTACTTTTTACTTCAAAATGTCAATGTTGCCAATCCGATAAAAATAAAATTTTAAGTTAAGATTTTAATTCAAATTAAAAATGCTTTTTAATAGATTAAATACAGCAAATATAAAAAATAGTATAGAAAACTCGTTTTATAAGGCGTTTTTTATCACTTGTCCATTGGATTTCTTACCTGGACGATAAATACTTGAAAAATCATAAGTCATAAGTGAAAAAGCAGTAACGTGATCATACAAATTATCAAAATTATCTTGCAAAAAAAGTAATTCTTTCCCTTTTTTTGGAGGGATGACTAAAATAGTATCTAAGTCCTCTAAAGCTAGAGAATCTCCCAAATCTTTTATTAAATTCTCTAGCAAATTAGTCTCAACTCTACTATAAACTATTGACCACAGCTCAAAAACATAACCATCAAATTTGTACTTCTGCAACAATAAAAACAAGAGCGGGTTAGATCAATAAATAGATTAGATCAGTGAGTGGGATAGATCATTTAAAAAGTTACACTTCGCAGATAGGTCTTTTTTATGACTATTTTTTTATTGTTATATAATTGTTACACATTCCATATGATACTCTTCGCAGTAGATGATTAAAAAGGTGCATTTTTTATTTTATTAAAAAAAAACGTAAAACTTATTTTTTTTGTAAACGGGTGAGGATACAAAAAAATTACCACATGCTTTTTTATAGGGAAAAATACAATCTTTAATTTTATTAAGAATATTTTCTTTCGTAAAATTAATATTAACCCAAATATGAATTTTTTTCAACTTTGGGGGTAATTTCTACCCTCTATTTATTATTTGATTTTTTCCAAAAACAATAGGGCTCTTCCTACAAATGGGATTGATTTTTGTGTTAAATTTCAAGTTGATCCGATAAACCGTTCTTGAGTTATGGTGGTCACAAATTTCGTTACAGACGTACAAAAAACAAGAGCGGGTTAGATCAGTGAGTGGGATAGATCAATTAAAAAGTTAAACTTCGCAGATGGCTCATTTTTTAAAACTATTTTTTTATTTTTATATAATTGTTACACATTCTATATAATACTCTTCGCAGTAGATGATTAAAAAGGTGCATTTTTTATTTTATTAAAAAAAACGTAAAACTTATTTTATTTGTAAACGGGTGGGTATACAAAAAAATTACTAGATGCTTTTTTATAGGAAAAAATACAATCTTTAATTTTGTTAAGAATATTTTTTTTCGTAAAATTGATATTAACGAAAATATGAATTTTTTTATACTTTGGGGATGTTTTTAACCCTCTATTTATTATTTGATTTTTTTCAAAAACAATAGGGTTCTTCCTCCAAACGAGATTGATTTTTGTGCCAAATCTCAAGTTAAATGAATAAACCGTTTTTTAGTTATCGTGGTAAGTTTCGTTACAGACAGACAGACGGACAAAAAATAAAAAACTTAAAAAATCATGAAACGAACGAATCTGTAATTTTTGATCTCGGATGAATATTAACGAATTTAAAGAAGGTCCGACCAAATGCAATATACTCTTTGACTTTGTCTGCAAAGAGTATAAAAATAAGCAAATTTTAAAAATTCTCTAGAAAAATGTCGTATTTCACAAAAATTCAAATTAAGCGTTTTTAAGTACCCCAACTAACCCAACTTTTAAGCACAAAAATAACATTTTAAAACTTACCTTGCAACCATTTATTAAAGTCTTAAACAAAGCATTTCTTTCCTGGACATTTGTAATTAACGAAGTAAAATCATTGGCCCTCCAATTTTCAAACAAAATTCTTGGCACTATTTTTACTTTTCGCTCACGTCCAGCATTTTTAACATGCAGCAGCCAATCTTTATCAACATCATGAGTACCAGTTAATTCATATTTTAACTTGCCAGTACGTTTTATTTGCAGCCAAACAGGACAAATATGTGTAAACTTATTTCCGAATATCTTTGCAACGTCGTAACCGTGATTATTCCACTGAAATAAGCAAAATAAACTTATAAAGTATCTTGTACAACGTTCAGAAACCTATTTAGAAGCAAAAAAGGCCCCAAAACGGGGGCAAAAGGCCTCAAAAAGCGTAAAAAACCAAAAAATTGCTTACCGGTGTAACATAACCTAAAACAAGCCCCTTATAACTAAAATCATCCGTCTCAGCATAAAAAGCCTGATTGTGCTTTATAATATCACTAACTGAAACATCTTCCTGCACCAGATTCTTCTGATAAACGGTTAAATTCGTGGGGCCACTTTCAATCTTCAATGGTTTTTGCCCTTTCGCTTCTTTTGGCTTATTTTCCTTCTTATTCTTCGAACTTTTGGGTGTAAGCGTGCTATTTGTTAACGTTAAGCTTATTACTACGAGAAGAAACACTTTCATTGCTTAAAAACGTTTAAATTTGGCCAAAATCAACTAAAATGCCGTGTCGTGTTTTGAATTTTGACTTTTAGGTTATGTAGTTGTTTTGACGCGTAACATGACGTCACTTCCATAGACAAAAGATGGTGCGTTTGAACTACAGTTTCTTAGATCTATGACTGTCACAACGTAAATAAACGCAATTTTGAGGTTAGTTTTTGGAAAACAGTGCAAATCTTTACATTTTTAAGCATTTTAAAGGGTTTTACGGCTTTAAAATGAGTGCGCCGCCTCAAGCCTTGGTAAACAGGAACAAAAAACACTTTTTGGGCGTTCCAGCGCCTTTGGGATACGTTGCAGGAGTTGGGCGAGGGTAATTTTGTGTTTTTGAACAAATTGAGTTGTTTTGGATAATTTTTCTGGTTTTTAGCGCAACTGGGTTTACAACACGGTCTGATATTGGTCCGGCACGAGATGCTAATGATGTTTCGTAAGTTTTTTGCTATTAAAAGTGGTAAATTGGGTTTTTATGTGTTTTTTTTTAAGGGATGATCGACATGCGCCCCCAGCAGCTAAAAGGACTAAAAAGGGTGAGGAGGAGGAAAAGGAGGTATGTAAATATTATTTAGAAAGTTGTTGTAGCAAAAAATGCTTCGTTTTTGAGTGTTACAAATAGTACAGTCAACCTGTCCTAAATAATGAGGGTACATCGACAAAATTCCTGGTAGGGCCGCCTATTTTATATGATGTAAATGATGTAACTGGATGTACAAAGAGTAAAACCCCAAATTGGCGTATATCTACCTATTGCTGAAACGGAGTTATGGCCCCCCAAAGGGCCCCCTTTAATTCATCACGATGGAACTGCACCAAATTTTGGAAATAGACGTCAAATGAGGTTTTAAAAAGATTTTTATAAAAAAAAAATCTCTAAAAAAATTCATTCACCCCCTAAATAGCCCCCCAAGAGTAATAACCAATCACGTTGGATTTACACCAAATTATGCAGATAGATGTAAAATGAGATGCTAAAAAATATTTATTAATAACTTTTTTTGAAAAAAAAATTTTATGCCCCCCTTAAAAGCTCCCTTCGTTTTTGGGGCGAAGGAATTATTTTTTGAAAAAAAGTTATAAGGAAATATTTTTAAGCATCGCATTTTACATCTATCTGCAAAATTTGGTGTAAATCCAACGTGATTGGTTATTACTCTTTGGGGGCTATTTAGGGGGTGAAGTAATTTTTTTAGAGATTTTTTTTTTATAAAAATCTTTTTTAAATCTTATGTTACATCTATTTGCAAAATTTGGTGCAGTTCCACCGTAATGAATTAAAGGGAGCCCTTTGGGGGGCCATAACTCCGTTTCTGCAATAGGTAGATATACGCCAATTTGGGGTTTTACTCTTTGGACATCCAGTTACATCATATAAAAAAGGCGGCCCTACCAGGAATTTTGTTGATGTCCACATACGGATTGACTGTACTAAAACGCTCTTTGTACACAGGAGGAAGAAGACTTAAATGATTCAAATTATGATGATTTTAACGGTTATGGGGGGTCGTTATTCTCAAAAGACCCTTACGATAAAGACGACGCTGAAGCCGACGCGATTTACGAAGCAATAGACAAAAGAATGGACGAAAAAAGGAAAGAATACCGTGAAAAACGGCTTCGCGAAGAATTGGAACGTTACCGTCAAGAAAGACCCAAAATTCAACAACAATTCTCCGATTTAAAACGTGAATTAGTGAACGTAAGTGAAGATGAATGGCGTTCTGTACCGGAAGTAGGAGATGCCCGCAATCGGAAGGCAAGAAACCCGAAAAACGAGAAATTTACACCGTTGCCAGATAGTGTTTTGTCGAGGAATATGGGGGGAGAAGCGGCAACGTCGATTGATGCAGGGTCGGGGCTTGCGTCTATGATCCCCGGGGGGGCTACTCCTGGTATTTATTTGTGTTATTCTTTATTTTTTTAAACATAGTTTTTAATTTGAATTTTTAATTTTTATGAAAGTTTTGGTCGTTGAAAACAAGGTTTTATTTGAAATTTGGCAACGCTGTGCTAGATAAGAAAAGTGGAAATATTTTGGTACATGGTGATTTGCAAGTAATAAATTGTTTCTATTTTCGATCAGTAGCAATTTAAAATTATATTAAAAAGGGGCTTTTTGGTAAAACTTAAGAAAAATGTTTGGGGAAATAATGATTTGCAAGAAATATTTTTTCATAAATCCATTATGCACATTATAAAAGATTTTTTAGGTAAAAGTTTGAAAGTATTTCTGCTTTCGGAAAGAAGTATTTAATTTTTTAAGTTGCTTTTTGTTTTAAAAACAATTATTTTGAAAAATATTTTTTTATAAATCTGTTTTGAACATTTTAAAGAATTTTTATTAAAAGTTTAAGTTTATAAATTTATTATGCACCTTATAAAGTGTTTTTACTTTTTAGTAAAAGTTTAAAAGCAATGTTTTCGGAAATTGAAAAATATTGAACTTAAAAAAAAGGGGTTTTTGCTATTTTGGTGAAACTTTAAAGAAAAATATTTGGAAAAATAATGATTTGCGAGAAATAATTGATGAGTTCCATCTATCTGGTGATTATGCGCGAAAACATTCACCTGATCTTGACAACCAACTTAATTTTAACTTTTTACATTAGAAAAACACAATTATCACAAGTTAAACACCTCAAAACAAATTTTTTAATATGTCTTAAACCATTTAAACAGAAAACATACACTAATAACACATTTTTTAATTCGATTAGCTGATGAACTGAGTCGCACAATGAACTACCCATCAGCTGATCGAATTAAAAAATGTGTTATTAGTGTATGTTTTCTGTTTAAATGGTTTAAAACATATTAAAAAATTTGTTTTGAGGTGTTTAACTTGTGATAATTGTGTTTTTCTAATGTAAAAAGTTAAAATTAAGTTGGTTGTCAAAATCAGATGAATGTTTTCGCGCATAATCACCAGATAGATGGAACTCATCAATTTTGGTCATAATTTCATAATGCGCCTTATAAAGTGTTTTTAGTAATATTTTAAAAGCATAAATGTTTTCGGAAAGTAAAAAATATTGAACTTAAAAAGAAGGGTTTTTTGGTGAAAGTTCAATGGAAAATATTTTGAGAAATAATGATTTGCAAGAAATTATTTTGGTAATAAATTCATTATGCACCTTATAAAATGTTTTTAGTAAAATTTTAAAAGCATAAATGTTTTCGGAAAGTAATAAATATTGAACCTAAAAAAAGAGTTTTTTGGTGAAAGTTCAAAGAAAAATATTTGGAGAAATAATGATTTGCAAGAAATATTTTGGTTATAAATTCATTATGCACCTTATAAAGTGTTTTTAGTAAAAGTTTAAAAGCATAAAGGTTTTCGGAAAGTGAAAAATATTGAACTTAAAAAACGAGGTTTTTTGGTCAAAGTTCAAAGAAAAATATTTTGAGAAATAATGATTTGTAAGAAATTATTTTGGTTATAAATTCATTATGCACCTTATAAAGTGTTTCTAATAAAAGTTTAAAAGCATAAATGTTTTCGGAAAGTAAAAAAATATTGAACACAAAAAAAGGGTTTTTTGATGAAAGTTCAAAGAAAAATATTTGAAGAAATTATGATTTGCAAGAAATAATTTTGATTGTAAATTCATTATAAACCTTATAAAGTATTTTTACTAAAAGTTTAAAAGCATAAATGCTTTCGGAAAGTAAAAAATATTGAACTTAAAAAAAGAGTCTTTTGGTCAAAGTTCAATGAAAAATATTTTTGGAAATAATGATTCGCAAGGAATTTTTTTTATTATAAATCTATTATGCACATTATAAAATATTTTTTGATAAAAGTAGAAAAGCATTTTCTCCAATTTTTAAATAAGAGATTTTTTGGAAAACGTTAAAAGAAATTCTATCAGTTTTTTCTTAAAACAAAATATTTTTTTTATTATTTTAGGGATGTTAACCCCAACAGGTGATATGGATTTAAGAAAAATTGGACAAGCTAGAAATACATTAATGAATGTAAAATTATCGCAAGTAAGTTTAATTTTAATTTTTTAAAGTTTAAAAACTAAAAATACAATTTCAAATTCGAATGCACCGTTTCAGTTTTTTTAACATATCTGAAAAACGGTTAAAGATAATCAAGTTTTGCCTTTTTAAGGTTTTTCCTTATTAAAACAGGAAATTTTTCCTTTATTTAACCAACCTTGTGTCACTTAAGATAAGCAAGATATTTACCTTTGAAATTGAGATACCCAAAGAAATTACACTATCAAATTTAATGCAGAAAGATTTTAAACTACTAAACACAATACATAAAGACTTAAGACTACTAGATACGATACAAAAAGACTTTACACTACTAGACATCATACAAAAAGATGTTACACCACCAAATGCAACACTTTTTATTACTTTAAACGTACATTTCTACATAAAAATTTAATTTTCCAAGGTATCAGATTCAGTAACTGGTCAAACAGTAGTAGACCCCAAAGGTTACCTCACCGACCTCCAATCCATGATCCCCACTTACGGTGGAGACATAAACGACATTAAAAAGGCACGTTTATTATTAAAATCAGTACGTGAAACCAATCCTAATCATCCACCGGCCTGGATAGCCTCAGCGAGGTTAGAAGAGGTCACTGGGAAGGTTCAAGCGGCTCGTAACCTCATAATGAAAGGGTGTGAGGTTAATCCTCAAAGTGAGGATCTATGGTTAGAGGCAGCGAGGATAAATCCGCAAGATACGTCAAAGGCTGTTATTGCTCAGGCTGCGAGACATATTCCAACTTCGGTAAGTTTAAGAGGGGGCCGGCAGGTTGTTGTGCAGAAGAGTATTCGTTTCAATCATTCAAGATTCACAAACCAAGCGGAATTTTTAAAATCTAATGGTAGGATTAGATTGACCATATTTCCTTCTTTGGAGTCAGAAAGTTTGGTTTTAAAATAATATCAAAAATATAAAATATAAAATATAAGGAAAAAACCAAAAACCTACTTTATTTTTTTTTGAACGCAAAAATTTTTTTTTCTTAAATTTAAAGTACTCATTCCGTAAATACATTTAAAAACCGCTCATGTATCAAAAATCAACACCTAAATTGATCAGTTTTAGCTTTTTTGAATGAATGAATGAATGAACACATGCAGAATACATATTTTGCGGCATCTATATTTTTACATATTTAAGACGGGGCCGGCTGCTTAAGGTCGGGGTGCATGACACTTTACAATTTAATCATTTTAGAACAAAAAAAAAATCGGAATTCTCAAAATCTAAAATAAATTAAGTGCCCTGCCACCTTAAGCAACCGGCCCCGTCTTAATAATGTTGTCTATATTTGTTGTACTCGTTAATAAAACGGTCGCATATGCTCGCGACTGAAAATGTGTTTTTACACTAATTAGAAGGCGTACAAAACGAATCTGCAATTAGTTTTTTTCCAAGTGTTTTGGTTTTTTTGTTAGAGGTTGTCAAAGTTGGTCAAATTTAGAAAAATTTCTAAAATGTTTGGTAAAAAAAATTTTTGTCTCTGATTTTAATGAAACTTATTTTGTAGATTGCTTTTTTGATATAGAATACGAATTTGCGATTTGTTTTTTTGTAAATATTTTTTTTTTGTCTATTAGAGTTTTTTGAAAAAAATCATGTTTTTCGTTTGAAGTTGACTTTCAAAGCTCATAGCAGCAAAACTAAAAGCGTTGGAATTATTTAAGTGCCAGATTCGGATTCAGCAGATCGTTTTACATAAGCATTGATGGCACTTATTGGTGGAAAAAATTATTTGTGGCCATGACAATTAAAAAACTGCAAATATTTGGACCCTTACCCCTTAGTTAAAAATGAGATAAATTTTGAAAAAATAGAGTTGCCTGAAATTGTGTTATTTCACTAATTAGAAGCCGTAGAAAACAAATCTGCAAACTGATATTTTGCAAGAGCTTGTTAGAGCTTTTCAAAGTTGGTCAAATTCTAAAAGTTTTCAAAAATGCTTGGCAAAAAAAAATTTTTGTCTCTGATTTTAATTAAACTTATTTTGTAGATTGCTTTTTTGATGTAAATTACGAATCTGCGTTTTGATTTTTTGTAAATATTTTTTTTTTGCCGATTAGAGCTTTTTGAAAAAAATTTGGTTGTGCGTTTGAAGTTGCCTTTAAAAGATCATAGCAATAACACTAAAAGCGCTGGAACTATTTAAGTGTCACATTCGGATTCAGCAGATCGTTTTACATAAGCATTGATAGTACTTGTTGGTGGAAAAAATTATTTGTAGCCATGCCAATTAAAAAACTGCAAATATTTGGACCCTTACTTAAAAATTCTGAGAAAATAAATTTGCCTAAAACTAATTAGGAACCGTAGAAACCAAATCTGCAAACAGATTTTTTCCAAGAGCTTTCGTTTTTTTGTTAGAACTTTTTAAAGTTGAAAATTTTTAAAAATGCCTAGCAATACATAGTTTTGTCTCTGATATTGATAAAACTTATTTTGTAAATTCCTTATTGAATTCAGAATACAAATCTACAATTTTAGTTCTTGTAATTACACATTTATTATTAAAAAATCAAAAATTACTTTACTTGTGACTTGATATCCACCCTTTTTTAAAACAACATTTTTAACAAAGGTACGAATATGGATAAAAGCAGCAGATTTAGAAACAGAAACAAAAGCCAAACGCCGAGTTTTCCGTAAAGCTTTAGAGCATATTCCAAATTCGGTAAGACTTTGGAAAGCAGCAGTGGAAATAGAGAGCCCGGAAGATGCTAGAATTCTTCTCTCAAGAGCTGTAGAGTGTTGTCCCTCTGCTGTCGAACTTTGGTTAGCCTTAGCAAGATTGGAAACTTATGAAAATGCTAGAAAAGTATTAAACAAAGCCAGAGAAAACATTCCAACTGATAAGCAAATCTGGACAACTGCTGCTAAATTGGAAGAAGCTAATGGTAAGTTTACAAAACAGAGTCCTAAATACAGGGTGTCAAAAAAATGGCGCATAAACGCGATGGTACGTTGTTGGGACATGTTTAGGGAGCCCCAGAAAATTGTTAAAAAAAATCTATCTCATATACCCTCGTAGATATGTTGCCCCAAAGTGCGAACCTTTAAATGCTTATATCTTGAATATAACAGCACATATTAACGAAACAAATGGTTTAATACAAAGCTACAGTATATGTTAAATCATTCAACCATTTGTTTATTTATTAAATGGTCGAATTACATTTTTATAATCAATTTAATTTTACAAAATTCATGAAATGAAGCTGACAACAGCGTCAATAAAATCTAGTGCAAAAGTGTATGATCAAGACTCATAAATGGGATTTTTAGACTTATAGATGGGATTTTTAGATGTATTTTCCTAGACTGTGTTGCCGAATTTATGCAACTTTGTTCTCATTTTTCTCGATGAATATAACAGATGGATTTTTTTCGACAATTTTCTAGGGATCCCTGAAAATGCCCCAAGAGCGTACCATCGAGTTTATGCGCCATTTTTTGGACACCCTGTATAGGTGTGGGTGTATTTGCTGTTGCGCTGATTTGATCTTACACTTACAGAAATAGTTTGTATTGCGCCGCTATTGTTTATAAAAGGTCTATTGTTATACCAGGAGCTAAGAAGACCCAGGTTAAAAGAATTAAGAAAACTCGATTTAAATACATTTTCAGGTATATTCTAACTATCGCGAAAAAACGCTGGGGCTTGTTGAATTTCCCGCCTTACAATTTTTGCTTATTTTTCGTTGATATTATCGTAGCTTTCCGTTTTCCGCTGTTAAATATGTATTGTCCTGGTAATGTGCTAACAAGGATTCTGCATTTTTCTTTAGTTTGTTTTTTTAAATTTCAGGGCTTTAGATAGAATTTTATAAAAGCACTGGTGGACCTTTTTCCACTGGGGGACACTAGGTTAGGTTAAGTTTTGCTGTTAAAATGAAAACTAATGACTAATTTGCTGGGGTGAAAAAGGAAGGGATTAAACAGATGCAAATCAGGTATACGAAATGACCCAAAACAATAGGAATCACAAAAGTGGCGCAATACACAATATTTTTGTACATATAAATTTAAACATCGGCGCAACAGACATATAGGTCCATTAATTTCTATTAATATAGGAAATCACAACATGGTTGAAAAAATTATTGACAGAGCCATTTCTTCGCTCGGGGCAAACGGAGTAGAAATAAACAGAGAACAATGGTTCAAGGAAGCCATAGAGAGTGAAAAAGGGGGGCATATTTATTGCTGTCGAGCTATTATAAAATCGATAATAACTCATGGAGTCGAACCCGAAGATCAAAAACATACCTGGATGGAGGATGCTGAACATGTAAGTTTATATGAAAGATTAAACATCCATTTTGTATAAATTTATGGAGCAAATTGTTTTTTTTTTGCTATTCGGCAATTTTTTTTATTTTAAATTTCATAATTTTATTTTTTTTGTGCATTTTTGAAACATTTTTTAATAAATGATTTTTTTTAGAAGACAATAATATTTTTAACTCGATTTTTTTGTTTAAAATTTGTATTCTTTTAATTTTTCTTATTGTAAATGTGTATTTTCGGTAAATAAATTTATTCTTATTCGTTTTTTTAGTGTACAACTCAGGGAGCATATGAATGTGCAAGATCTGTTTATAATTACGCTTTGACAGTTTTCCCAGCTAAAAAATCAATTTGGTTGCGTGCCGCTTATTTGGAAAAAAATTATGGGTCGAGAGAATCTTTGGAAACTTTATTACAAAGAGCGGTGGCTCATTGTCCAAAAAGTGAGGTAAGAAATACAACAAAGTTTAAAAAAGCCTTATAAAACAAGTTTTTTATACTATTTTTTACATTTGCTTCATTTAATTTATTAAAAAGCATTTTTAATTTTAATTAAAAACTTAACTCAAACTTTTATTTTTATTGGTTTGGCAACATTGACATTTTGAAGTAAAAAGTAAATTTAGGTCAGACATATTGAATAATGACATTTGTAAACTTTACTCACTTAATACTG
This sequence comes from Cartodere bifasciata, assembly GCA_963920755.1. Lineage (NCBI taxonomy): Eukaryota > Metazoa > Arthropoda > Insecta > Coleoptera > Latridiidae > Cartodere > Cartodere bifasciata. The sequence goes on from OY987198.1 coordinate 834,723, forward strand.
AATGAATAGGCGTTTTTGAGAAAATGTAACCGTTGATATCGTTTCTCCAATTCTTCTAGTTATTCTCTTTAGTCTCTACAAAAAAACTATGTCCCCTGATAGTTTTTAATAGTAAAATTAGTGAATAAAAAGTACCTTGCAAGGGAAGAATTCATCTTTGTGCATTTGGAAAACCCATCTAATAAAATAAAATGTTGGGTTTAATAATGAAGCAATTTAGCAACCTTAAAAAACAAAATTTTGGGTTTCATAATGTGCTTATTATAGAACACAAATATAAAAATTAAATTTTGTTTTTAAAAAAATTTAGGTTTTTTTTTCAACGATTTTTAATAAAAATGTACTCCAAATTTAAGGTTCTTTGGCTTATGGGAGCCAAAAGTAAATGGTTAGCAGGTGATGTTCCAGCTGCAAGAGGAATTTTATCTCTTGCTTTTCAAGCTAATCCAAATAGTGAAGAAATTTGGTTAGCTGCCGTAAAATTGGAATCAGAAAATCATGAATATGAAAGAGCTAGAAGACTTCTTGCAAAAGCCAGAGGTAATCATTTACAATTATTAAGATATTACAAAACAAAATTCTCAGAAAAAAACGAATTTATAATTATTTACTACAATTCTTAAATTATAGAACCCATAATGCAACATTATTAAAAATATGTTTTACCAGTTGCCCAATTTTAGGCAAAAATTATTTACTTTCTTAGGAAAAAAGGTTATTAATGAGTGTAAGAAATAATTTTTAGGAAGTTTTTAGTAAAACTGAAAAAAATTATATTTTTGAAAAATAAAAACAACATTTTTTTTAAGGATCTGCACCAACTCCAAGAGTTTTAATGAAAAGTGCAAAACTAGAATGGTCCCTTAATGATTTAAAAGCTTCATTAAATTTACTAGAAGAAGCCATCAAAGTTTTTCCAGATTTTCCTAAATTATGGATGATGAAAGGCCAAATTTTCGAACAACAAAAAGATCTATCCAGAGCCTATGATGCTTATAACACTGGAGTAAGTCACTTAAAACATTTATTTAACCATTAAGTGTGTTAATAAAGGCAAAACGAGCGGTTTTAACAAGCGAGCGATTAGTGAGCTTGTTAATAAGTAAGTTTATTAATCGCCATTTAACATACGAACTGGTTACAATGCTTTTTCGCACATCGTACATCATTATTAAATAAATTATAAAATAAAACAGTTATTTCACCAACTAACAGAAACAATGCGTCGGCCATTCAAATTTATTAAAGTTGAAGAAGAAGAAGAGCTGTCACCGAAGTTTTATTAATTGTGAATAAAAAATGAATATTATTTCCTTAAAATGTTATAAAAGAATCTGCTTCTCATTCTTTCCAACGGTAAATATTTCATTTCTTTTGGTTTTTGTTGCTTGAACCGTAATTAAAACTACTTTAACATTTGTAATGTAGAAACATAGATAGTAATTTTAAACATAGAAGAGCGTTACTATGGGCTCGTATCCATGCATTAATAGGAGTAATTAAGCAACGATTTGGAGTGCGTTAATGAGTGTCTTTAATAAACGATGTGCAAAAAATGAAATTTATAATTTAATTTAAAATATTTTTTCGCTCATCGTTTATTAAAGACATTTATAACGCAGTCCAAATCGTTGAGTAATGACCCCTATTAATGCATGGATACGAACCCATAGTAACGCTCTTCTATGTTTAAAATTACTATCTATGTTTCTACATTACAAATATTAAAGTAGCTTTAATTACGATTCAAGCAACAAAAACCAAAAGAAATTAAATATTTACCGTTGGAAAGGATGAGATGCAGATCCCTTTACCACATTTTAAGGAAATAACATTTATTTTCTATTAGACGTTTTTTTTTTCTACTAAAAATGTAGACTCACATTTCTTTTAGATTAAAAAATGTCCCACATCCATAACTTTATGGCTACTTTTGTCCCGTTTGGAAGAAAATCGTGGACAAATCATAAAAGCAAGATCAGTTTTGGAAAGAGCCAGACTAAAAAATCCAAAAAATGACCTTCTATGGTTAGAGGGCATTAAAATTGAACTGAGGGCTGGTATGAAAGACATCGCTAATTCAATGATGGCAAAAGCTTTACAAGAATGCCCCACTTCTGGTATTTTATGGTCCGATGCCATTTTTATGGAGCCTAGACCACAAAGAAAAACCAAATCGGTAAGAAATATTTTTAGGGAAAAGACCAAAAGACGTCATCAAACGTTGTCATTATTTTTATAGCTCGTATGTGCAAATATCAATTTTCGTGTACGAAGAACACGATCCCACTTATGATGTTTTTAACCTTTAAAAAACGCTACCCTTTAGACCTGCCATTTTATTGAACTAAGAAAAGTAATATTGATAAAAACTGGATTTAATTTTATTACAAAATTCAGCAAATTTAGTTAAATGTAAAATGAGCACCGTTGTCTGAAACGATAGTTTTTGGTAAACCAAATCGCGCAAATGTTTCTTAATTTGCAATAAATAAATAAAGTAACAAATTTTAATTTTTTGATTAAAAATAAAAAGTAGACTTGGACATGAGCTTTTACCAAAAATTTCTTGTTTATCTAGTGGCTGGTTTAGGTGTTCTATCCCTCCAAATTTCTAATTTTTGGGGCACTTTCCCTTGATTTTGGGGCATTCCCCTTCCGCCCACTTCCACTACACTAAGGTGTAGCACATTGCTTAACAACATTAAAATGCATTCTCTTCTATGTTTCTTAAGTCAACCCGCGCGCTTAGTGACAGATTGTCTAAAATATGGAAAATGTTTATCCTTATTTTGATTTATTTATCGTGGCTTTAATAAAAAATACTTAAAATGTAAGTAAAGCAATAAATTAAGTAAAAGAATACGTAATGACACTTTGACATTGAAATAAAGGTATAGATTCAAGAAGGTGGAAGGGGAAAAATGGCTGGTCCAATTTAACGCAATTTTCAAATTTTATCTGTTTTTTTATTCACGAAAAGTAGAGACTTGTGTAATCCAAAAATATACAAAACATCATAAATAATAAAAAGAATGGATTAAATACATTTTTTTATTGCAATTTTTCTAAAATTATTGGTTTGCACCCAAAGTTACCTAAAATTTAAGGGACACTTAACTGTGAAAAACTCAATTTTTAACAAACAAGCTAACGTCTAAGGAAACTCTTTTTATGCTTGAACGTCACTTAGACTTAAGTACCACTCAAATTTTTTGGTGCAATCGGCCATTAGCTAACTTTCAATATGTTTAAGTGTCACTTAAATTAAGAGTAACACTTGAAATGTGGGTACAAGTGGCCATAAACGTCCCCCGATAGTTTATAATGGTAAAATTTGTAAATAAAAAGTACATTGCAAGGGAAGAATTCATCTTTTTGCATCTGAAAAACCAACCTAATAAAATAAAATTTTGGGTTTAATAATAAAGAAAATCAGCAACCTTTTAACAACCAAATTTCGGGTTTCATAATGTGCTTATTATAGAACGCAAATATTAAAATTTGTTTTTTTTTCTGTAATTTTTCTAGAATTTACCGTTTTGTTTTTTAAGGTGGACGCTCTAAAGAAATGCGAACACGATCCCCACGTACTCCTAGCCGTAAGTAAACTCTTCTGGTCTGAACGTAAGATAAACAAATGCCGGGAATGGTTCCAACGTACACTTAAGATAGAACCAGACCTCGGGGATGCCTGGGCGCATTGGTACCGCTTCAAACAGCTCCATGGAACTCCTGAACAGTTACAAACCGTTAAGGAACGTTGCTTGGCTGCTGAGCCTCATCATGGGGATCTGTGGTGCAAGATATCCAAGGATATTAATAATGTGGGACTTAGTTATGAGCAGATATTAGTTGCTGTTGCTAAAGAGGTTCCTATACCTGTTTAAAGATGATAGAATGTCTTAAGAATAATAAAAACATGTAATAAAGAATCTGGAATATAGATAGTAACTTTAAGCATAGCAGAGAGGTTGCTAAGCATTGTTGCTAATGCATTATTAAGGGTCATTAATGAACGATTTTTAGTGCATTAACCAATATAATTAATAAACGATGTGCGAAAACAAATGATTAAAAACATGTAAAATAATATTTACCAGCATAATAAATAAGGTTTATGAAAACATTCTTGTGTTTTATTTTATATTCAACGATTTAAAACAACTCAAACTTCATTTTGGTTCCTATTTTACTAAAATCGCCTAGAAAAACAACAAATTTACAAAACATTTTGATTTGAACGTGTACGCAAGATATATTTCGAGTTGGACAAATTTCCCATAAACCTATATTTGCAAAGGTTGCCCTCCAATTAGTTAAAATCGAGGAAGCTTTTATGGCTTTGGAATTTGTACACAACCCCTTTTCAGTACCCGATGTGTGGAAACTTAATTGCCAAAATGTTGATGTGTCCAATAAGGAATTAATCAAAGATCCCACTCAAGAGGTTCCAGGTTTTGATCAGCCGAGGAAGATTTGGAGTACTGTTAATCGTCTTAGAACGTGCGGTCTCGAACATTGCAATGATATGTTGTATAAGTGTAATGCATTACCTAGTCCAATATGTGAAAAAATTATTAAACATATTGTAGAGGACTGTCCAAACACCAATTTTGAAGGCGGTTTTAATGAAATACATAATCTGACTCCTAATGCATTGAATTGGATATCAACCCTGAAACCTCTGTAATTTCGGCAATTTATTGTACCTTGTTATAAAACTGAATTGTGACCCTGGTATGCTAGAGTTATTTGTCCCATGTTTTTTCCTCTGGCCTTAAAGCAGATGCTTAATCAGTATATGAACATTGTCCATGAGCATCCCAAAAAGAACATTATTTGCACTTTTTTGAATAGATTAATAGAGTAAACCGTAAGTAAACTCTTTTGGTCTGAACGTAAGATAAACAAATGCAGGGAATGGTTCCAACGCACTCTTAAGATAGAACCAGACCTGGGGGATGCCTGGGCACATTGGTACCGCTTCGAGCAGCTCCATGGTACTCCTGACCAACTACAAACCGTTAAGGAACGTTGCTTGGCTGCTGAGCCTCATCATGGGGATCTGTGGTGCAAGATATCCAAGGATATTAATAATGTGGGACTTAGTTATGAGCAGATATTAGTTGCTGTTGCTAAAGAGGTTCCTATACCTGTTTAAAGTTGGTAAAATGTCTTAAGAATTATTAAAAACATGTAATAAGAAATCTGGAACACAGATAGTTACTTTGAGCATAGCAGAGAGGTTGCTAAGCATTGTTGCTAATGCATTAATTAAGGGTCATTAATGAACGATTTTTAGTGCATTTAACAGTATAATTAATAAACGATGTGCGAAAAAAATAAGTAAAAACATGTAAAAGAAATATTTACAAGCATAATAAATTAGGTTTATGAAAATATTCTTGTGTTTTATTTATTATTTAACGATTTAAAACAATTCTAACTTCATTTTGGTTCCTATTTTACTAAAATCGCCTAAAAAAACAACAAAGTTACACACCATTTTGATTTGAACGTGTACACAAGATACATTTTCAGTTGGACAAATTTCCAATAAACCAAAATTTGCAAAGATTGCCCCCCAATTATTTAAAATCGAGGAAGCCTTTAAGGCTTTAGAATTTGTACACGAACCTTTTTCAGTATTTAATGTGTGGAAACTTAATTACCAAAATGTTGATGTGTCCAATAAGGAATTAATTAAAGATCCCACTCAAGAGGTTCCAGGTTTTGATCAGCCGAGGAAGATTTGGAGTACGGTTAATCGTCTTAAAACGTGCGGTCACCGCGGACGTTGCAATGATATGTTGTAAGTGGAATGCACTACCTAGTCCATTATGTGAACAAATTATTAAACATATTGTAGAGGACTGTCCAAACACCAATTTTGAAGGCGGTTTTTATGAAATACGTAATCTAACTCCTAATGCATTAAATTGGATATCAACCCTCTGAAACCTCTGTAATTTTGTCAATTTATTGTACCTTTGTTATAAAACTGGATTGTGACCCTGGTATGCTGGAGTTATTTTTCCCATGTTTTCTTCTCTAGCCTTAAAGCAGATGCTTTATCAGTATATAAACATTGTCAATGACCATCTCAAAAAGAACATTACTTGCACTTTTTTAAATAGGTTAATAGAGTAAACCGTAAGTAAACTCTTTTGGTCTGAACGTAAGATAAACAAATGCCGGGAATGGTTCCAACGCACACTTAAGATAGAACCAGACCTGGGGGATGCCTGGGCACATTGGTACCGCTTCGAGCAGCTCCATGGTACTCCTGACCAACTACAAACCGTTAAGGAACGTTGCTTGGCTGCTGAGCCTCATCATGGGGATCTGTGGTGCAAGATATCCAAGGATATCTATAATGTGGGGTTAAGTTATGAGCAGATATTATTTGCTGTTGCTAAAGAGGTTCCTATACCCGTTTAAATATGATTGAATGTCTTAAGAATAATAAAAACATGTAATAAAGAATCTGGAATATAGATATTAACTTTGAGCATAGCAGAGAGGTTGCTAAGCATTGTTGCTAATGCATTTATTTGGGGTCATTATGAACCATTTGTAGTGCATTTAACAGTATAATTAATAAACGATGTGCGAAAAAAATTAGTAAAAACATGTAAGAAAAAATATTTACCAGCATAATAAATTAGGTTTATGAAAATATTCTTGTGTTTTATTTATTATTTAACGATTTAAAATGATTTCAACTTCATTTTGCTTCATATTCTGACTCCTAAAGGCTGATTAATAGATGAATTAACGTCGCTTAACGTTCACTGATAGGTTATATTTGTTAATTTAACTAATTTTGTGAAAAGTAGACATCTGTAACCGTTTTTACTAGAGCCATCTATCGGCTACTAGACCAAATTTTAGAAATTAGAAGGATAACTGTAAAATAGAAATTAAATCGGTAAAATAATGAGATTCTAAGATTTACCGATAGATGGCGTTTACTGCTTTGATTTAATTGATTTAGTAAAATTAAGGAATGCATTTATTTAGTCACATAAATTTAAAGTGTGATTTATAGTTAAACTAAATTAACTTAACGCCACTCAAAGCTACTTAACTTAACGCGACCAAACTAATGCATTTATAGTATAAATTAACACATTAATTTAGAACAGTAAACGCCATCTATCGGTAAATGTTAGAATTGTATTTTTTACCAACATAGTGTCTATTCTTCGATTATATTTGTAATTTTAAAAATTTGGTCTAGTAGCCGATAGATGGCTCTAGTGAAGATGCTCACTTTACCCTAAATTAGCTGAGACTTGTCAAAATTAAGAAATATAACCTATAAGTAAACGTAAAGTTAAGTGGATGTGTAAATGCAATTTCATCCTTCGTATAATTCGTTTAATTCGCGATACGTTAATTCTAAGTGAAGTTAAGTTAATTCATCTATAAATCTGAATTAAATCAGGTTTAAAGTGATATCGTTAAGTTAATTTAACTATAAGTCAGCTGTAAAGTTAAAAAAATCATCTTAAAAATGATTAAAAAAATGTAAGCCGCAAATTACTTGCTAATTAAAAAGTTCATAAATTCAAGACTTTGCCATCAACAAAAGATTAAGAACGATTGTTCGTATAAAAGTTTAAACTAAATTAGGTGTTTTTTTTTATTCAGAAATAAAACAAAAAAAATACTTTATATTTAATTTACTCAATTTAATATTTAAAAGTCACAAAAAAACATAAAATACATACTCATACTTTATTCACTTATAATATCATCTAGAGCTCCCTGAGCTGGACCGCCCATGCTTCCTCCTGCGGGGGGCGGGGCTCCTGGAGTGTCTGCGCCCCCCTCTAGGGGGGCTACGTCTCGGGGGCCTCATGGGGGAGCGTCTCCGGAACCTTGGTGGAGTACGTCTATGCATTGGGGGACGCCCTCGTCGCATTGGAGACATGCCCCCTCGGTGCATTGGGGGGCTACGTCGGGGGGGCATGGCGCGGGGCTTGGGGAGCAACACTGGGGCTGCTGTTATTTCTTGTCCGTCTAAAGAGGGGGAATATTGTGTTTTTATTTGTTTTTTGGGCGAAACAAAATTAATTTTTGTGTTTATAAAAAATATAGATAAAAAAAAATAAAATTTGGGGGGCCCAAAAAGATTTTTTATTTTTTAAATAAATTAATTTTTTTAATGCGTTTAAATTATTAAAAAAAATTATTTATATCATTAGTTTAGGTGTAAAGAAGTGATTTTTGTGTTTTTCCAAATAATAAAAAATAAAATTTGGGGGGCTTAAAAAGATTTTTTGCCTTTAATTAAACTATGTTTTTTTAAATACGTTCAAGCAATTTAAAATAATTATTTATATTATATACTGTAAAATACTCAAATTATGAAAAGTATCAATGATGAGAGAATTAAATAGATGAAGCATCATTTAAATACTGCGGCACAATATTAGGGTAGATGATAAACACTTGCAAGTAAGGGCGGGAAGATGTTGATGTTGCCCCCTCTCCACGCTAACTTGTGTATACGTTTAACATTACAATACCGTATCATTTCCAAAGGATATATTTATTTTAAAAATAGTCTACAATTTTAAAGCAAAATTCGTGATTAAGATAAATAAATTACACATTCAAGCGTTATTTTTTAAGGCAAAAATTTGGCACACCTTCTAAAACAGAAATTAGCATTCTATTTTTTACTTTTGTGTACAAAAAACCAACATGTGTTGTCGCCACTATTCGCCGCCGCCAATGGAGTTTTCTAACCTCACATTTGTTAATTTGTATGTGAGTTTTACGTAAACAATCCAAATTTTTAAGAAAATTAAGATATTGTAGTGCATTAAATGGTAAATATCAGTGTTTAACAATGCAAAATCATGAAAAAAGACAAAATTAAAGAAATTTAGCAGTTGGTGTTATGATTCTTGTCAGTCTATCAGAGATAAGGTAAATATAAACACTATTCCTAACCTCACAAAAGGTTTGTTTATCAGTTTACTAAATAATTTTGGTGTGTTTTATATTTATTTAATTCTCTTATCATTGCAAATATTGGATTTGAATGAAACCATCACCGTTTGTTTGCAGACCCATCTTTTTAATTTTATTAATTTGGCCAGAAGTAGGACAAAAAAAACCTTCGAAACGTTGCCTTAAATCGAAGTTTAGCCTTTTTTGCCAAATTCCGGTAATTTTTCAAATATTTTTACTTAGACGAAACTTCTTATAAACATTTTTTTATGATTTACTTACCAATTTGGCCTCCATCCATGTGTTTCATTGCATTTTCTGCCTCATCAGCATTGGAATACTCAACGTAACAATACCCCCTTCCCAAATGAGGATGCATATGATCTTTTGGGAACTCAATATGTTTTATAGTTCCATAAGTTGAGAAAATTTCTTGAACATGATCTTTATTAACCGTGCGAGTAAGCCGACCAATGTGAATCTTAGTTGGCCTTGGTGTTGGAGAACGACGTCGTTTTTTGCGACGATCTGATTGAGAACGAGATCTAAAAATAAAGAGTCTTTTTCCTATTTCCGCCTTTAAAATGCCACTTTTTCTACTTCCACCTTTAAAATGACACTTATCGCACGACTTAATTAAACCTAAAACAATCCTTTAGTATTTAGCCATTGTCTTGCAAACCGTGAGTAATACCACTTTATCCACGGGGTGAAGTTGCAACAAGTTTTAGTTGTTAAAAACGTAGAATTTGGTGTCTTTTATTAATAAAACTGAATTCTTATGGAAATTACGGTGAAAAATTAAGTATATGTTTTACATTTCTTAAAAATTAAAGCTGTTGCAAATGTTGTTAGTGTTAGTTTTTACGGATGTCAACAAGTCTGCTAGATAAACGTGTTGAAGCAAAAACCGTGAGTTGTTTGCATTGATATTTTTATAATTGAAAACAGTATTTAGTGTAGTAGAGATAGGATTTTGATTTAACATCAACGTTTATTGAATATTACAACATGTTACTGCATTTCTACTTTTTGAATGTTATTTCTAGCCTAACTTTACTTTAAAGTTAGAAATTTATTTTTTTTAAAAGTGCAATATTGTTTGATTTTGTAGTTGTAGAAAATAGTAGTTTTTGTGTCAAGTTTTATAAGTAAGTCTTTATTCACGATTTTGTTAAAACACGAACACAATCGAGGGTTTTATAAACGAGTGTATAAAGACGTTTATAAAACGTGTTACGAACTATACTTTTTCTACGACTTCAAAATCAAACAATATCGAACTTTTTAAATGGATACATTTCCGACTTGACGTAAAATTAGGTTAGAAAGAACATTTTAAAAGTAGAAATGAAGTAACATGTTGTAATGTTCAATAAACGGTTTTGTTAAATCAAAATCCTACCTCTGCTACACTAAATAGTAAATACTGTCTAAAATTATAAAAATATCCAAAAACAACTCACGGTTTTAGCTTCAACCGCGCGTTTTTTAGCAGACTTGTTGACATCCGTAAAAACTAACACTAAAAACATTTACAATGGCTTTAATTTTTAAGAAATGCAAACACATACTTAATTTTTCACTGTAACTTTAATTAGAATTCATTTTTATAAATAAAAGTCACCAAATTATACGTTTTTGACAACTAAAATAAATACAAAAAATGTCATCTGTCATTTTCTGCAAGCAACGCTAACTTCAGCCCGTGGGTAAAGAGCATGTTGCAACTTCACTCCGTGGATAAAGTGGTATTACTCACAGTTTGCAAGACAATAGCTTAAGACTAAAGGATTGTTTTAGGTTTAATTAAGTCGTGTGAAAAGTGTCATTTTAAAGGCGGAAGTAGAAAAAAGTACATAAAAACATAAAGTGTGTTTTTTATCATTTTAAATTTAAACTAACCTGGAACGTGCTTTATTATTTTTATCCTTATCTCCATCTTTAGCAGGAGATTTCCTGTCATTATCCTTAATATCCTTATTTTCTTTATCCTTGTCCTTATCTCGCTCTTTATCCTTGTCAACTTTTACCTTTTCTACTGATTTTTCCTTACCATCCTTTGCCTTTGCTTTACTAGATGACCTAGAACTAAAAAAATTAAAAAAGGCCCCAAAATACTCAAATTTGAGGTTATAGTATCTTACCGTCTTTTTGGCCGACTTCTTTCATGTCCGCTACTGGAACTTGATGAATTCGAGCTGGACGAGCTTGATCTTGAGCTAGAACCACTTGAAGAACTGCTGGATGACTTGGAACTCGAGGAACTGGAGCCAGAAGAACTAAAACAACATTTTGTTAAAAATGCATTTTAAAATTTGAAAAGTGGATTACCTTTTGCTGCTATCGCTTGAGCTACTAGCGCTTCGTCTTTTGCGATCTCTACCACGCTCTTTTTTCTTGTCCTTGTCCTCTTTTTCTACATCTGAACCTGGCTTGGCCCTACAACAAAAAAATCGAAGATAATCTAACCTCAAACTTTAAAACGCTTTTATTACTTACATTTTTAAACTTATTACTTATATAAGCGTCTTGTAAATTATGGAATTCGCTTAGGAAATGATGTTTTGCACGTTGGAACAACGAAAACAAGTCAAAAATGTTGTAAAACGTGAAAATTACGAAAAAATGGACGCATAAACACAACAGCGGCTTTTCTAGTTACTAAACTTTCGCGCTGTTGGCACTACTGTACAGTTGGTAGCAAACAAAAATCCCTAGTTTAAAGCGCGCGAGATTCAAATTCAATCCTCAAAAATGCTTTAAAATTTTATTTTATTACAAAATACATAAAATAACCTATTTGAAAACATCAGAAGGGGTTGTTGGTGTAATATTCTTCGTTTCCTCCCTGGTTTTTGACGAATTTCCAGCGTTTTCAGTAAAATAACGGTCTAAATCGACTTTTTTGTTTTGTTCCTTGCAATCATCTTGGATTATTTCTAGAACTGAAAGGGGCAAAAATAGGTAATTTTAAGGGATATTAAGGAACAAAAATACCTTTTTGTAGATCAACCGACTCCATAGCGTCGTTATTTATGAGTTTTAGACGTTGACGAAATTTGTCTGTGATTTTTTTTCGTTGGTAATCTGCTTCAATTTCTTGTTTGGTACGCGGAATTCTGAATTTTATACAGCAGCACAATAAAACTACTATAAAAAAACAAAAATCTTCAAAGAAAAACTGTTTTTAGTTGGTTTTTAACAAAATAACAACAAATAAAGTAAAAACTTACAAACAGTGCATATCCCTGTAAAACAAAAGAATAACAAATGCCAGTTTCGAAAACCAAGGCCTTCTATAGCCGCTTTTTCAATCCACGGATCGTTTTCCCCATTTGGATTGGCGCGAAAAGTTGCCATTTTAAAATTACGCACTTTACTCTTAAAGTCCTAATTTATGTTTTTTATTCTGCAGAAAAATAGCTTAGACAGTATCTTGGTTAGATATCTGTTGAGGGATGATATCAACTGGGAAAATGGAACGAACACACCTTAAAATGTGTAGAACACTCCCTTAAAAGGTGTCATTAGATAAAAAATTACATGCGGTTATTCTGTTGATTGCAAAATCGATTTGAAAGCGAAACGCTTTTTAAGAAATTAAATTAACAGTTTTTTTTCTAAAAAGTTGCCAATGATTTAACTTTTTGATATTTTTACCAATTAAGCTTAGTGTGCTTTGCCAAAACTTATTTTTTTGTTAATAACCAAATTAATATTGATCTTAAACCTCGTCTTAAACTTATAATTAAACATTTATTCATTTTTATTTTATTAAAAACGTAAAACTCATTTTTTTTGTAAACGGGTGGAAATACAAAAAAATTACTAGATGCTTTTTTATAGGTAAAAATACAGTCTTTAATTTAGTTAAGAATATTTTTTTTTGTAAAATTGATATTAACCGAAATATGAATTTTTTTCAACTTTGGGGGTGGTTTCTACCATCTATTTATTATTAGATGTTTTTTAAAAACAAGAGTGGGTTAGATCAGTGAACGGAATAGATCATTTAAAAAGTTAAACTTCGCAGATAGCTCATTTTTAATGAATATTTTTTTTATTTTCATATAATTGTTACACATTCTATATGATACTCTTCGCAGTAGATGATTAAAAAGGTGCATTTTTTATTTTATTGAAAGAAACGTAAAACTTATTTTTTTTTTAAACGGGTGGGCATACAAAAAAATTACTAGATGCTTTTTTACAGGGAAAAATACAATCTTTAATTTTATTAAGAATATTTTTTTTCGTAAAGTTGATATTAACGAAAATATGAATTTTTTTCTACTTTGGGGGTGTTTTTAACCCTCTATTTATTACTTGATTTATTTCAAAAACAATAGTTCCTCTAAATGGGATTGATTTTTATGTTAAATCTCAAGTTGATCCGATAAACCGTTCTTGAGTTATGGTGGTCACAAATTTCGTTACAGGCAGACGGACAAAAAATAAAAGTCTTAAAAAGTCATGAAACGAACGAATATGTAAAAATTTTGGCTCTAGGACGAATATTAACGATTTTAGAGAAGGTCCGACCAATCTCATAATACTCTTCGACTTTGTCTGCGAAGAGTATAACAATAGGGTTCTTTCCCCAAATGAGATTGATTTTTGTACCAAATCTCAAGTTAATTCAATAAACCGTTCCTCAGTTATCGTGATAAAAAGTTTCGTTACAGACAGACGGACAAAAAATAAAAGTCATAAAAAGAACGAATTTGCAAAAATGTTTGCTCTAGGATGAATATTTACGATTTTAGAAAAGGTCCGACCAAAATCAATATACTCTTCGACTTTGCCTGCAAAAAGTATAACATTTTAAAGTTTTTTGCTAAACAGTGTAAAAGTTATCCATGCAAAATAATTTCCAACTAACTGTTTTTGTTGTTTCACTCTGTATATAAGATGAACACGAAAAATAACATTAAAATTACCTTTAAACAAGAACTAACCCCGATACATCTACGATTGCATGTACGATAAAATTAAACATAATTAAATTCATAATAAATTAAACATTTCGTGATGAAAAAACTCACATTTACAATATTCAAATCTCGCGCCAATGACGCGCCTTACCCGAACCCTATCGGAAACACCCGAAGCTACAAAAATGAGAACCCGAACCGATACGAAAACGCAAAGAATCAGTCATTGCGGCACTCTTTACCCAATTTTCCAACAAAACGCCGTAGCTTATCAATAAACCAGTATGATTTGCTCATGATAATAAAGAAAATCGTGTTATAGTGTGTTTATTCAGTGAGTTTGTGTGTGCGTTGCAAAAAAAAACTATGGCCACGGATAGAGACTCTGACAGTCATAGTAAATCAAACATGGCTTCATCGGCCCGAATTATTCAAAGTAATTCGGCGTGGTTCCAGAAAAAGATAAATCTGAGGCCGCAGCATAGAGGGGTACACTTGGTGACCGAAGAAATCCTGAGGCAGCTCCCGGAATTATCCCAATTCGCGATGGGGTTATGCCATGTTCAAAGTAAGTTTTTTTCACACCATAAACCACTAGATCTAATCCAAAAACAACCATAAATAAAACAAAACACTGTCAAGTGACGCTAGTTTTTGGGGCACACCAACCTAACCTAGCTTTTTCCGCATTTTCTTACTAAAAGTCGTGTTTTTTGCCATTTTAGTTCTTCATACTAGTGCAAGTTTAGCATTAAATGAAAGTTGGGACCCTGACGTTCGAGACGACATGGAAATGATGCTAAATAAGATAGTTCCTGAAGGTTTACCGTATAGACATTCATGCGAGGGGCCAGATGATATGGTAAGTCAAAGGCCAAGCCAATTATTTCAATAAATCCGATAAGTTCAAGTCATTGTGTACAGCTTGAATATTCAATTAGCTCACGTACTTTATTTCTAACGTACAGGGTGTCTCCGAAACGAGTGCATCTTTTAGATAGGGTACGAGAAAATAGACAGATACACTCGACATGTTCTAGGCTAGGGGGCACCGCCGTTTAAAAACTGCAGCTCTTTTTTTTTGATATGGCAAATAGCTGGGAAAAATCCAAGACATTCGGTAAAAACAGTTTTTTGAAAAAGTGCCCCTCTTTGGAAATAATGGCCTTTAAGCAGGTAGACTAAAAAAACTTAATCGTAAATATTTACCAAATGATTTGTCTAACCAACATGAAATTTGTACAATCTATAAAGATAATAAAAACGGTAATTTGAAACCCATTTTCAAATTTGGGGCTTCTTTTAAAATGGGTTAAACACTGGTCGTGTTGATAAAAACTAAATGTAAATTCTTAAGCTTTAAAAATTTTGTAATTTTATTTATTTTTTTAAATGCCTCAATTCAAGTGAAAACTTTTTTGCCACTTGAAATTTCTGAGAAAATGTACCGTTTACGAATAAACACTCTTAATGTACCCCATACTTTTGCATAAGACTAGACCTTCTTTTGAAATTTTTATTTCACTGACCACTATCACTAAATTAAAGTAAGTTTTTGTCAAGACTAATGCAAAATATGAGGTACATTAAGAGAGTTTTCGGAAATTTATTCAAAAACGGTACAGTTTCACAGAAATTTCATGTGGTAAAAAAGTTTTCCCTTGAATAGGGGTAATTAAAAAAATAAACAAAATTACAAAATTCCCAAGGCTAAAGAAATTACATGCAGTTTTTACCAACACTACCAGTGTTTAAACCATTTTAAAAGGAGCCCCAAATTTCAAAATGCGTTTGAAATGACCGTTTTTATTACGTTTATTGATTGCACAAATTTCATGATGGTTAGACAAATCATTTGGTAAATATTTACGATTACGTGTTTTTAGTCTACCTGCTTAAGGACCATTGTTTCCGAATGGGGGCACTTTTTTAAAAAACTGTTTGCTGAATGTCTTTTTTCTCAGCTATTTGCCATATCAAAAAAAGCAAACTAAACGCGGACACCTTGTATTGTATACTGGGTGTTTTTTAAACATGTGCACAAAATGAATTCTGTAGTTCCTGGTCTCATTTTAAGAAAATAAGTTCATATAAAGCTAGTTTTAAAAATGCTTCCTTACAGAAATACGGGGGTCAAAATAAAAAAAAAAATACATATAAAAATGTCGAATATTTTCAACAAAAAAGAAGATATCAATTAAAAATTTGGTACGTAGTCGATAGTAATTATTTTTATGTGGCTTAAAATAATTAAAAAAAAAATTAAAAATTTCGATCCGAGTGGGTATCTTTGATGATATCATAGAGGTTTTTAGGACCCAATTTTTTGGGGGCCTATTTTTTTGCAACTTTTTTAACAGAATTAGATACTTCTCTATTTTGGCTACCAAATTTGTCTTACGATTTGTTTCATAATAACTAATAATTTCCAATATTATTTGTTTAAATGGAAATGTTTTTTTTTTTCAATTAAGGAAAATTATTAAAAATAAAACAAAAAAGCATTAAAAACTTGTTTTTTTGTGTTATTCTAAGAATATTTTGTGCTATGGCGATTTAAAATAAAAGTCGATATAGGGTAATTTTTTAACAAAAACAACAAAATATTGATCCCTAGATTGAAAATGCTTCCTAACAGAAATACTGGGGGTATTTCTGTTAGGAAGCATTTTCGGACCTAGCTTAATTATTATATCCATTTCATTTTTTGCAAATGTTTAGAAAACATCCTGTATTTATGGGATTATATCATAAACCTTAAAATATTTTTTTTTCTCAGCCGGCACACGTTAAAGCCTGCTTTTTGGGATCATCGTTAACAATCCCCATAACAGAAGGCAAACTAAACTTAGGTACATGGCAAGGCGTATGGCTTTGCGAACACCGAGACCACGCAGGTTCAAGAAAACTCCTTTTAACCTTAAACGGTTGTCTGAGGGAGCCCCCATGTACCCCATTGTCTCCAGTCAGTCCCATGGCGAGCACATCCAGCTAGGGAAGACACTCGGGCCACTCTTTGTCTAAACATTAAGTTTGGATTTCAGTGACCCGAGTATAAAGAACAGAAATCATTTTTTGATTTTTTTGGAGCCCCTTTTTTGGGGCTTTAAAGATTAAACCATCCAACCAAAGCTATGTTATGCTTGTCGCACCTAGTTCTAATGAAAATACGTAGTGTTTTTTATGTAAATGTTAAATAGGGGTTTAGAAAAGGTTCAAATGTTTTTTTTACCAATGATGAGAGAATTAAATAGATGTAGCATCATTTAAATACAATATTTGGCTATCTAATAAAAAGGGGAAATAAAATACCTGGATAGAAGTCAAAATTATGATTGTTAATTTAATTTGGTCAAAAATTGTCCTTTCAGTTAGTCTTGCTTAGTTTTTAAATGAAATTCATATTATTTTGTTGGGTTAATAGTACTTATATATGGAATAATCGTGTTGAATAGCCATCGTGCTCTTAATAAATCTTAGATTTTAAAAGAACTCTTATTGAATACGTATGTCCCTTAAAAGTAAGGGAGTTTTCCTTTAATTATTCACCTCGTGCTTCGCACTCGGATAATTAGACAACAGCCTTACTTTGGCGGGACATTACTATGCTACAAGCACTCGTTCATTTTATAATCGAAAACGCATAGAGCACTTCTACTATTACTACTGATTATTATATCTATTTAATTCTCTTATCATTGTTTTTTTTTCTTTTTTGAGTTACGTCACGCGGGTTTGATAAAAAACTAGTCTGTTGTGTGCTAGTGGAGCGAGAAATAAGAAGTTTTGGATTTAGATCAATGTACTTTTGCTCAAATTTGAACCTTGTCTAAAAAAAGTTAGGTTTTTTACTTTAATAAGCGAAAAATTAGAGAAGTTAATTTACTGTGGATATAATGGATCGAGTTTGTTGACACTTTATGCCTTTCCAAACATGATTAAAGTTAATGAGCTGGTTAAAAGTTACTCTTCGCAGATAAGTTGTATTTTATTTGGTCGACAGTTTATTAAATTTTATTTCACGCACATCGTTTATTAATAGTTACTTAACCAGTAAGTGTGTTAATGAAGGCAATTAATAAACGAGCTTGTTAATAAGTGAGATTATTAATCGCCATTTAACATACGAACTGGTTACAATGCTGCATCGCACATCGTACATTATTATTAAATAAATTATAAAATAAAACAGTTATTTCACCAACTAACAGAAACAATGCGTCGGCCAGTCAAATTTATTAAAGTTGAAGAAGAAGAAGAGCTGTCACTGAACTTTTATTAGTTGTTAAAGAAAATGAATGTTATTTCCTTAAAATGTGGTAAAAGGATCTGCTTCTCATTCTTTCCAACGGTAAATATTGTTTTTTTTTTGTTTTCGTTGCTTAAACCGTAATTAAAGCTAGTTTAACATTTGTAATGTAGAAACATAGTAGTAATTTTAAACATAGAAGAGCGTTACTATGGGCTCGTATCCATGCATTAATAGGGGTCATTAATCAACGATTTGGAGTGCGTGAATGAATATCTTTAATAAACGATGTGCGAAAAATAACTTTTAATTAAATGAAAAACTTACAACTAAAATTTAAGTTAATAAAATTGCAAAGGGGAACTCTAATGACAAATTTTGTGTTCGCTTGTCTAAGGATTTTCGCGAATTTTTAGGATTCTTTACTAAGAAATTTAGAGGTATTCTTGTGTACGCAATTTTGATACATTATATCTATTAGTCAATTGGCAAATGATTCTTCATAAATTACAAGCAAAAGAAATAGTAAATTTCTTATTTTTGTTGCTAAAATGCATTTTCACCCAATTAAATAATAAAATGGTTAAATACAAAAAGGACATGTCAACAAATAGTATTGCTAATCTGTACCATTCAATTTTCACATAATTTTTGCAATTTTAATACAAATTTTATGTTTTTCTTCATTTTTATAACCTCAAATTTAAAAACAAAATTATACTGTCAAAGTTTTAAAGCAATGCTATTTGTTGGCATGTTCTTTATTCCCTAATTTACTAAAAAAAACGCACATAATATTATAAATATATGACAATATGTATATAAATGTAAATTGTACAGCTCTTCATTAAAAAAATGAACCCCCTGTATATTTAACAAATAAATTAAAAAATTCTCTATTCTTTAAGATTAAAGAATATACAGGGTGTACACAGTAAATAATTGATTGCATAGGTGCTGTGTGTATGTAATTAAAAATTAAATACTAGTTAAAAAGTGTTCAAAAATTTTTCAGTGGAAAGTTTTTTTTGTCATGTTACTGTATGAAAACCTAAATTGTTACAGTGCAAATGGATTTTTTTAATATTCTTAAAATTCATTCATTTTTTTTTAGTTAAATCAGTTGACAACTCATTAATACACCAAATTAACGTTTACTTATAGGTTATATTTGTTAATTTAACTAATTTCGGGTTAAGTAGGCATCTGTAGTTGTTTTTTACTAGAGCCATCTATCGGCTACTAGAATAAATTTTTAAAATTAGTTAGAAAACTGTAGAATTGAAATAATGACAGTAAAATAATGAGATACTAAGATTTACCAATAGATGGCATTTACTTCTTTTAATTAGTAAAATTAAGGAATCTATAAATGCTTTAATTTAAGTGGAGTTAAGTTTAACTATGAATCAAGCTTAAGAACTTTCTTAAATTCTTTAATTTTATAAATAAATTGCCAGTAAGAAATATTTATTTAATAACAAAATAAATCTGCATTTTTTTAAATCGTAAAAAAATCCATTTGCACATGAATTTGTATAAATATAAAAAAATAAAATACGGGTTGTAAATAGTGTGTTTTAAAGGACTGATAATTTTGTCTTCCTATATCTGTCAGCAATATTTTTTTGTTTTCTTCGAAAATTAATTAATTTACAATTTATTTTTACCCCCTATCTAATTTTACCCCTAAAATTAAAAAAATAAACAACGATTTTAGTAAGACTTATCTTTCCATTTTTATTTGATTTATTTTATTTAACTTTTTATTTGTTTTATTTAGCTTTTGTTTATTTATTTTATAAGCAATTAAAAAAATACAGGGTACGTTTAGTGTCCCCCTTTTTTGGAGTATGGTTATTTTTAATTTTGAGCACATTGTTAAAAAACACTGTAAAAAAATCATTTTTAACACATTCCAGTAATAAACGTTTTTTTTTTGTACATAGTTTTTTATTTTTTGTTAATATTTTAAACCTTAACGTTTTTAAGAAAAAGGGTTACTACTTAAAAAAAGAAGTAACTTTTTTTCTGTTCTGTTTTAATTTTTTTGTGCTAATTTTAGATTTGTTCTTTGGTAAAAGTTTTATAATTAATATGAAATAAGGTATGATGTTGAAAACTAGCAAAAGTATTGCAAATTGTTAAAAAAAGCACACTCACAAAAATATCGTAATAAATAAATTTGATTTTTTTTTAGAATTCAAAAATTTTTCAATTTTAAATTATTAGTGAAAAAAAAAAATGTAGCTCTAAATAGATTTTGTTAATTTACAACGTGCAAAATGTTATTTTACCTTAAGTTTAAACAATTTTTGGCAAAAATACGATTAATATATAAAATGTCATATACAATAAAAAATTTAAAAGTATATTTTTAAAATAAAATTAAAAAAAATTATAAAAAACTGGGTTGATAATAAAAATTGGTTATCAATCTTATTAAACCCTGTATAAATAATGAATCCTAAAAAATGTCCGTCCTAATAAGTGTAAATTATACTTAATTATTTCACAATTTTTTTTTAAATTATTGCAATATTAAATATTTAAAAAAAAATTGCGAAAAATAAAAAATTAAAGAAACTTACTTTGCCTGGTTATCCTGGGTTTAACATAATTTATTTAAAGAATGTAAAATAAACAAATTTGTGTAAATAACCTCAAATGTCTAAAAATTAAAATCGTATTTTTGCCAAAAAAAAATCATTAAAAGTAAAATTGTGCGGTAAAAATTTTAAATTAAATAGCCACTGCCACTTAATGCGAAATAAAAGCAAAAAACAATGTAATTATTATTAATTCCATTACTTTCTAACTTTATTTACACATTTAAAAAAAAATTAATTTCACCATGAGAAAAAAAAAATCAGGAAGTTGTCGTTAAGTAACAAAATGTTACTTTATGCAGACCCCCTGTATAAAATTGGTGTAGCTCATTTTTTGATTGTTTTATTTGTTAAATAATTTTGTAAATATTTAATATTTTTTTGAAAATAACACCCTTAAAATGAAATGTGTAAGTAAAGGTAGAAAAGTGATATTTTGTAGGTACGTACGTAGTACCAAAATTTAAGGGTATAAGTCTTATCAATAATCTGTCACAGATTATTATTCTATTGTACCTATACTTAGGCGCATCATTTGCATAAAATAAATTATTAAAAATAATCATAATTTTATTTTTTACAAACCTATAAACCCCTTGATTTTTTTGATAAATAAATTTTAGGTTAATGTTTGGGTAAACCGAGGATTATAAATAAAACAGTGAAGATTAAATGTATAAAATCACATAATGTTTATTGCAAAATTATTGCTACAATAAATAATTGTCACTTAATAAAATAAGGTAAAATTCGTCGATCGTGTAAAATTATAATAAATTTAAAGAGAGCTTAGATAATAAATTGATTTTTTTATTAAATAAATTACCTAATTAAATTAACTAAAGAGTATTACACAACAAATATGATTGTATATCATTATAATCTCAAAAAATATTGATTTGATATGTATTTTTTTTTATATTTCTATTTTTTATAAATCTTTAAAAAATCTGATTTTTTTATCATTTAAGGCACTTAAAAATTCTCAGTAATCAATCAAAAGAAAGATTTTTTTTTAAATACGTACATGCGTAAAAATCTTATTTTAATAAAATATACAAAGGGTTTTTTTGTAGAGAGCATATAGTTACAAAAATTGAGTATTATTGTCAAATTTTTTGATTTTCCTTAAAAATATGTATAACGGGCAGTTTTAATTTCGTCCGAGAATAAAATTTGAAAAGGCCGAATCTATACAAGAGCCTTATCGTATATGAAAAATTAAATGGCAAAAAATATACAAGAGCCTTATCGTATATGAAAAATTAAATGGCAAAAAATATACAAGAGCCAGATTTTTCATATGTGTGATGTTCTAACATCTTTTCAGGAAAATAAATCCACAAAATGCACACCAATAAGAGTTTAGAGTTGACGTGGTAGCCCCCCAAAAAGTTTCCTTTAATTTGCAATATTAGATCACGATGAATCGGCACAAAATTTTACAAAAAAGTGTTAAATAAGATTTTAAAAATATGCATAAATTAATAATTGTTTCAAAAACGTTTATAATTCTTATTTAGCACCCATTCGTAAATAAATATTATTCTTCGGGGGCCAGAAGAATTTTTTTAAAGGAATAAGGGCCACCATCACCATCCATTGTGAGTGTCACTTAAGGTTTAAGGGACACCTAACTTTAAAAAATACGATGTCTGACAAAAAATCAAACGTCTACGTAAACCTTTTTTTATGCATAAACGTCACTTAGACTTAAGTGCCACTTAAACATTTTGGTAAGTGGTATAAGTAATTTTTTTCTATACTTAAGTGTCACTTAACAAAGTGATACTTATATTTTTGTTCGGACAAGTAGGCATAATTTTTTCAAACAACTTTTTAAAATCTTATTTAGCACCTATTTGTAAAATTTGGTGCAGATCCACCGTAATCTAACGTTGCAAATTAAAGGGTTCATTTTGAGGGGCTACCACGCCAACCCTAAACTCTTATTAGTGGACATTTTGTGAATATAGCTTCTTAAATAGATATTCTACCACATAAAAAAAATCAGGATGTTACATATTTTTTGCAAGATAAAAAATTATCTATCTTGACCAAAAACCGGATTTACAAATCTTGTAACACAAAATTTCCCCTCGACTCTTGTCATAAAACGTCAAAAACATGACAGTCGACAATGTTCCAACAATGTACTATCGTAGACATGGAATTTAAAACGATTAATTTTTGCATTGTAAATATGGTCAAATTAGTGGCTTGAACATCTTAAGCTTTATGCGAAGTGGACATTAACAAGAAACATTTCTCTGATGTTTTACGAATATTAGAGCCTTATTGTTATCCCAAAACAAAATTATTTAAAATAGGAAATATCTTCTTACTGTTTTTCTCGCCGGCAGCACATTTTGCATAATTTATTTTAATAAAATACATTTGACGCATTTGTTGTCAGAATAACATTCGAAAACTGACATAAAAAACCCCATTCACAATAGAGTAAAATTCAAAAAATCAAAGGTGGCTGATAAAAAATCGTTTTAAATTCCATGTCCACGATAGTAATTTGAAAGTGGACTGATTTTGACAAGAGTCAAGGTGAAATTTTGTTTACCTACGAGCGTGCGGTAAAGTGCACTTTACCGCACGCATTTGCGTGTGGAAAGTGTCACTTTACCGCACGCTGTTACTTTACCGCACGCCGTGCGGTAAAGTACTTTACCGCACGCATAATAAGTGTTTATTTATTTTTTTTTGCTCGTAGGTAAAACGTTGTACCTAACACGTGCGGAAAGTTTCTTTACCGCCCTTGATGGCATGACCGAACTCCGCTTCGCGTCGTTCGTTCAACTGCCATCGCGTGCGGTAAAGTACAACTTTCCGCACTTGTTAGGTAAACTACTATAATCGATCTTTATATTTTCAACTGGTATTAATTATCACTATCATCATTCCCTAACAAATGAATAATTTCCGGACACGAGGCAGACGTAACGCTTTTATTAGACTCGGAATTGGAGGAATATTTCCTACGCGAGCGTTTCGACTTTTGACTTTGACGTGACCTTCGACTATTTTTACTCTCTTTACCTGAATTAGACAGTCTTTTTAGTGGATAAGTTTCATTATTTGACTCATCGGAAGGGGAAGTTGTTCCAATGTCCTCGATATGTAAATTCTGACGTAAGCTTTGAATAACCAATTGATCATTAAGGTCAAAGTTGTTGTGATTTGATAAAACCATGCTAACTCGACTTTCGCTTATTGTCACGCTGACATTTTCGTCATCGGAAATGCTTTTGTTGTATTTTTTGTTGGACTTATTTGTGTTATAGGGTATGACCAATTTGCCGTTGGTTAAAAGGTCGTTAATGCGCGCGCCGTCAAGGCCAGCGTTGCCGGTTCTACGATTGAGGTTAGGGCGGACGTTTTGGTGCTCAGTTGAGGTTAATGCGTTGATGCGTTGTAAATATGAGTCTAAGGAGGTGTTGCTGCCTATTACTTTGTGGGTTTGGCGTGTACTTTGTGAGGATAGGCGTCGTGAGGAGCGACGTGAAGAGCGTTTTTGGTTGCGGTAACCTCCTGGAAGAAAAATGTATGTTTTTTGAGTATTTTTGTTAGACTTACTTAAAATAGCTTTTGTTATTTATAAGCACACATTTTTGCAGTTTTGTGTGTTGCCCTTTGGGCTTGTTCTATGACTATGATGATGATTTTTCTTATTAAACTATCTTGCAAAATTTCTACTTTTCGGTAGAAAAAATAATTCAAATTTCAAAATTGCAGTAAGTTGGACCAGCTTAAACAGCCATTTTTTCCCTTTCTCCTTTTTAATCTATACTATTACTTCATTGTCAAAGTTTTTACTTTACTAACATTTTAGGTTTTTTTTTACGTCACGATAAATAAATCAAAATAAAGATAAAAATATTCCATATATTAGGCAATCTGCCACTAAGCGCGGTTGACTTAAGAAACATAGAAAAGAATATATTTGTATGTTGCTAAGCAATGTGGTCTTAGAATAGTGGAGGTGGGCGGAAGGGGAATGCCACAAAATCGAGGGGAAGTCGACCAAAAATTTAAAATTTGAAGCGCTAGAACACCTAAACCAACCACTAGATAAACAAGAGATTTTTTTGTGAAAGCTCATGCCCAAGTCTACTTTTTAGTTCTAACAAAAAAATTAAAATTCGTTACTTCTGAAATACGAACATTAATTGCAGATTTACTGGTAAAAATTTAGGACCTGTAGCTTCCTTTGACTTCTTATATCATTAATCGCGAATACATAGCAGAACCCGGGTTTTATTAGGTGCACTTTTTTTTTAATCACAGAAGGAAGAAAAAAAATCTATGCATTTAATTATTTTAAAGGTTATACAATTTTGCATTAACTGTTACTTTTGTTAGAATAAATGTGGGTTATAATGTAAATAAAAAAATAAATAGGTTCTTTAAAAGAATATTTTATGACAGCAAAAAAAATTTACCAATAAATTCCCCTAACTTACCCAAAAATACGTTCAATTACCCAAAAGTACCTCAAATTGCTAAAAAACATTATGAATTTCCAAAAAAAACCTTCAGTTTCCCAAAAATATCTGCAATAATCTTTAAAAATATTTCTAATTTTTGAAAAATTGGAGATATTTCATAAAAAAACCAAGGTATTGAAATTGGCATTGAATTATGGCAATTTAAAATGTTAAAAGTGGCTTTTTACATCATATAAAATATTTTAGTTTTGTATAACACAAACATGTCATTCTATCGTGGACATGGAATTTAAAACAATCAATTTTTGCATTGTAAATATGGTCAATATAGTGGCTTAAACATCTCAAGTTTTATGCGAAGTGGACATTAACAAGAAACATTTCTCCGATGTTTTACGAAGATTAGAGCCTTATTGTTATTCTAAAATAAAATTATTTTAAAAAGGAAATATCTTCTTAGTATTTTATTTGCCGGCAGCACATTTTACATAATTCATTTTAATAAAATACATTTGACGCATTTGTTGTCAAAATAACATTCGGAAACTGACATAAAAAAACCCCATTCATAATAGAGTAAAATTCAAAAAATCAAAGGTGACTGATAAAAAAAATCGTTTTAAATTCCATGTCCACGATAGTACATGAGACAGTTAAAAAATAGCCGATTTTTTTTTGAGCACCCAATAATACCCTGGTTCTGCATATCTTTATATGTTTTATCTATGCAAAAACTGTTTATAATAATGAACTTACCATTTTTGGACCTTCTTCTTGTATTAACCTTCCTTGTAGCTTTCAATTCAGCAATCTGTACACTCAGCTGACTATCTCCAGAATTCCTTCGACTTTCTATACTAACCCGCCTGACATTCAAACTTAATTCACTGTCAACTGAATGTGAGTGAGTTTGACTCGATTTAAATATCTTAGGCTCCGCCCCTCTTCTATTGACCAACCTCGGAAGATATGCTGCCCAATTGGTGCTAAGATCGTTGCTTACTGCGGAATTTAAGTCGAAATGTAGACCAACAGGGTCAGTGTGGTCTTGGAAGTCTATGGATATTTTAGCACCTTCGTTGTATTCCATACGTTTATCGTACATTTGTGCGATTATTTTGTGACGTTGGATTTTTAACGGACGTTCTACTTCGCAGTCGAATTTGCTGAAATGTTTTAAAATATGATTTCTTTGCACGATTATTAATAATACTATTTTTCGCACATCGTTTATTAAAGACATTCATTAACGCACTCCAAATCGTTGATTAATAACCCTTATTAATGCATGGATACGAGCCCATAGTAACGCTCTTCTATGTTTAAAATTACTATCTATGTTTCTACATTACAAATGTTAAAGTAGCTTTAATCACGGTTCAAGCAACAAAAACCAAAAGAAATTAAATATTTACCGTTGGAAAGAATGAGAAGCAGATCCTTTTACCACATTTTAAGAAAATAACATTCATTTTCCATTCACAATTAATAAAAATTCGGTGACAGCTCTTCTTCTTCTTCAACTTTAATAAATTTGAATGGCCGACGCATTGTTTCTGTTAGTTCTTGAAATAACTGTTTTATTTTATAAGTTATTTAATAATGATGTACGATGTGCGATGCAGCATTGTAACCAGTTCGTATGTTAAATGGTGATTTATAAACTCACTTATTAACAAGCTCGTTAATCGCTCTCTTGTTAAAACTGCTCGTTTATTAATCGCCTTTATTAACACACTTACTGGTTAAACTACTATTAACCAGTACTGAACCGTAATTAAAGCTAGTTTAACATTTGTAATGTAGGAACACGGATGGTAACTTTGAACATAGCAGAGGGTTGCTATGCTTATTACTAATGCATTAATAGGGGTCAATTTTAAGTGCATTTAACAGTGTCACTAATAAACGATGTGTGAAAAGCATTAATAACATTTAATTTCATTAAAATAAATGAATTTAACAAAAAAATTATTTGCCCCCTAAATGACCTTTTAAATTTTAATATTAAATTACGTTGAATTTGCTAAACAAACTTTACTAAACAATGCAATATTATCAGTAAAAAAAAACAAGGTTTTTTCGTTTTAAAGAAATTAAACCCCTCTAAAAAAATCCACCCCTTTAAAGGACATTTTGTTGTATTTATTGTATTTTTAAATGCTTTCTTAAAAAACTTACCGTCTAACATATCGGGCCCAAGAATGCAAAGTGGCCCCACACCAAATCCAAGAGGCCATCGCAATTCCGGCCCCAAAAACGGCCAAAAGTTGAAGTTGCAACATTGCCACACTTGGCCGTTCTGTTTGTTTACAATGGGAATAATCCGAATTTAGGGACGTCAATTTACACCTACAAATGTTATCCGGAATTATTATCAATAAACAAAATCAAATAAATAGGTAATAGCCCAATCATTCTATTTAAAATTTGTAGGTTCCTTAGAAGAAAATTGTAGGCACTATCCCCAGGAATATAAAAGTGACGTTTAGCCCCCATCTTGCATAGAAATGAGGAGTTAGTTTTTTGTTAATACCTAAACTATTCGGCACTTTTGAAAAAAGTTTTAAACATTTTTAGAAACATTATTTTAATAAGAATACAATCATTCTTAAAAAAATAATACATCACTAATATTAACGATTGTATAGCTCTTTGAAAATCACTTTATTTCATCATAATCGTCTACCTTAGTCATAGAGTCCTAAAGCATAGATTGCAGCGTTCTCTGTAGGACCAAATTAGCACATTTTTAAAGTGCTATAAAATCGTTCAAATTGGTGATTTATTATTTTTGTAAAAATGATTGTATTCTTATTAAAAAAATGTTCCTAAAAATTTTTAAAACTTTTTTCAAAAGTGCCGAATAGTTTAGGTATTAACAAAAAACTAACTCCTCACTTCTATGCAAGATGGAGGCTAAACGTCGGGGAAATTTTGTGGGAATTTTTCACTTTTATGTTCCTGGGAGTAGTGCCTACAAACCTGCATAAGCAGATCTTGGTTGGGATTTTTTTCTGGGGGCATTATTAGAATGATTGGGCTATAAGACATTATTAAAAGTAATAATTTACTAAAAATTAATACTTTTGTTTATGAAATATGATCACTTACATAATGTAATTATTTAAACTTTCCACCCATAAATGATGGTTACTTGAAAAATAACCATGGTAAACAAAAGTAATAATGCAAAATAAAATCATAAACAGCATAAAAACGCCCATTCGAACAATGTTCGAACGAATTTTACTGCTCGAATGAGCTGATATGATTTCTTTACTTTCGATTTTTACTTTTATCAGCAAAATTAAACCTAGAAAAAAAAACAATAAATTAGTAATTTTAAGCTTAATTTATAGTTAAATTAAGTTAACGCGATCAAATTATACTATCGTGGACATGAAATTTAAAACGATCAATTTTTGCATTGTAAATATGGTCAAAATAGTGGCTTAAACATCTCAAGTTTTATGCGAAGTGGACATTAACAAGAAACATTTCTCTGATGTTTTACTAAGATTACAGCCTTATTGTTATCCTAAAACAAAATTATTTAAAAAAGGAAATATCTTCTTATTATTTTTCTCGCCGGCAGCACATTTTACATAATTTATTTTAATAAAATACATTTGACGCATTTATTGTCAAAATAACATTCAAAAACTGACATTAAAATATCCCATTCACAACAGAGTAGAATTCAAAAAAATTAAAGGTGGCTGATAAAAAATCATTTTAAATTCCATGTCCACGATAGTACATAGACTTCTTAATTTCACTAATTTTAAGCAGTATTTTACTGCGTTTATTTCCATCTAAAGTTTTTTTTTGAATATTAAAAATTTGGTCTAGTAGCCGATAGAAGTCTTAAGAAAAAAGATTACAGACTTTACCCGAAATTAGTTAAATTAACAAATAAAACCTCAGATTTTAGAAACAAACCACCAAATTTTATAAGAGAAACTTTAAAAACAATTTTTTAAACTGACAAAGATAATATAAAACTTACCCCTAACTATGATATAACCAGCAACTAGCATAACCCATGCTAAGGGAGTTAAAAGTAGGCCTGCGCGCGCAGCTCTGTTCACAAATCCAACAAAACAAATGCCAGTTACATAATCTGCGTCAATTTCACCCAGCGCCATTGTGGTAATTGTTAGAACTAACGGAAAACTCCATGCCACTAGATGAAAGTAGGCTTCTTTTTTATCGACTCGTTCTTGACTTTTACCTAAAAAATAATTCACTTTTATTGCTGACTAAAGCGATACCGTTAGCGAGTAGCCAAACTAATTTTTATGACGTCACAAAACTGGACCTTCTAGAAAATAAGGCCTCCAGGATTCAAAAAAATAAACATGAGAGTGCGCCGGCCTGATAAAATGAAGTATGCCTTGCTACGAATCACTTTTTGTCTGCCAAAAATGGTGACATTTCTCTTGTAAATTGTCAATAGTTTTTGACTTTCGTATGGAGTTTTATAAACGAGTCTTTATTCACGAGTTTGTTAAAACACGAGCGCAAGCGAGGGTTTTATAAACGAGTGAATAAAGACGTTTATAAAAAGTGTTACAAACTATACTTTTTCTACGACCTCAAATTCAAACAATATCGGATTTTTTTAAAGAATAAATCTTCGACTTGAAGTAAAGTTAGGTTAGAAAAAAATCATTTTTAAAGTAGAAATGAAGTAACATGTTGTAATGTTTGTGGTAAATCAAAATCCTACTCTGGTTACACTAAATACTGTCTAAAATTTTAAAAATCCAAAAACGACACACGGTTTTAGCATCAACGCATTTTTTAAATTTAAAGGGGAATGTCGCGAAGCATAAAAACTGTGGTTATGTAATGTTGATTGCCTAAAATCAACAAAAAACAGCACTTTCTGGTCATTGCTTAATGGGTTTATAAGAATTAATTTTAATTAAAAATTGTGCTTATCATCAACATAAATAAACAAAGCACAAGTTGACATATTCTAAAGGTCCATCAATAAGCGTTTAAATGCAGAATTTTGGCAACTTAGAAGCACAATTTTTTTGCATTTTAAATGGCCAAATTCTGTATTTAAACGCTTATTGATGGACCTTTAGAATATGTCAGCTTGTGCTTTGTTTATTTATGTTGCTGGTAAGCACAATTATTAATTACAATTAACTCTTATAAACCCACCGAGCAATGACCAGAAAGTGCTGTTTTTTTGTTGATTTTAGGCAACCAATATTACATAACCACAGTTTCTATGCTTCGTGACAGTTCCCGTTTATTAAGGCTTGTTTACATCAGTAAAAAAACTAACCAATTAAAAGCCGTGGAAGCAAAATCTGTAATTAGAATTCTTTCACAAGCTTTCTTTTTTTTAATGGAGCCTTTTAAAATTAGTCATATTTTGAAAAAACTCAGCAAAAAGCTTTCTTATCTTCGATTTTAATAAAACTTGTTTTGTAAACCACTTTTTAGAATAAACAAAAAAATATTTAGCTTTAAAAATAGTAGATTTTAGTACTAAGAGTTAAAGTGATGCTTTGTATGACGAGGCAGAAAGATTGTCTGGTGAGCGAAGCGAGACAGACAATTCTGCCGAGGCACACAAAGCCACTTTAACTCTGTGTAGTAAACGATACTTTTTCTTAACACTTCTAAATACAATGGTTTTATAATTTAATTTACTTATTTTAGTTGACATTTATTTATTTTAAAATAAACGTCATTAAAGAGATGTTTTTTTGACGTTTAAAGAAAAAAAAATTTGACAGCGTCAGTAAAAGTTACTTTTCTGTCGCCAGCAGTAAAGATATAAGCTCTATGAAACATTTCAGAAAAGTGCTACTTTATGTTCGCCATATACGTCACTAAAGTGATGTTTTTTTGACGTTTTAAGAAAAACTAATATTTAGCATAAAAAATGGACTTACCCAAAGCTTGTAGTGAAGTCATATGCCAAGCATAACTAAAAATGACAAACCAAACAAGACCCGCTATGAAAAAATAGTAAACCATAACAAAAACGACTACGCATGTCAGATTCTCAGTAGCACTCGGTTCGCTCTTGCGCAATGACCCGTCTTTTTTACAAACTATATCTTCCCTTGTTTCCGGTCCCAGAAATTGTATCAACCAACCACTGTACGATATAAAAAAGCACAGATTTACATAGAAAATGGCCACAGCTGGAAATTTATTTGCTACTTTCCAATCAATTATAAAAGTAATGACAGTAAAAAGTGTGCAAAAAATGCAAAATAAAACACAGTACGCGATTAATTTATGTATTTGTTGATGTTCGTTTTCGGTATAAAGATGATCCTTGCATTTTAAAGCGCAGCCTTCAATATCTGAAAAAAAAATTAAGTCAAAACCAGTATTTAGGTATACCGTTTGTCCCTCAAAAAGCGCCCGAGCTCATAACTTTCTACGTATACCTTCTACAAAACTGAAATTTTAGGAGTTGTCTAAGGAGACTTTTAGCCTTCTTTTACGTGCATTTACAAAAACGTATGACTTCCGGTTTAAGCGGAAATGACATTAATTTTGTATTTTTAAATGGAACACCCTATTTATATTGACATTTTTAGGAACATTCCTTTAATAAAAATACAATCGCTTTTAAAAAAATAATGTATCACCAATATTAACAATTCTATAGCACTTTGAAAATAAGCTAATTTGGTTCTACAGAGAACGCTGCAATCTATGCTTCAGTACTCTATGACTAAGATAGACGATTATGATGAAATAAAGTGATTTTTAAAGAGCTATAGAATCGTTCATATTAGTGACACATCATTTTTTTGAAAACGATTGTATTTTTATTAAAAAAATGTTCCTTAAAATGTCAAAATATATAGGGTGTTCCATTTAAAAACGCAAAATTAATGTCATTTCCGCTTAAACCGAAAGTCATACATTTTTGTAAATAAATGTAAAAGAAGGCTAAAGATAAAGATAACAGCTCAAATTTCAGTTCTGTAGAAAGTATACGTAGAAAGTTATGAGCTCGTGCGCTTTTTGCGGGACACACGGTATTTAATTTTGTTTAGGAGGTAACTGTTTACGAAATTGTGGATTATTTAAAAACTAGTAAATATTTTTAATTGAAATTTTGACTTAAGCTTAACTAGAGATTTAATTATCCAATTTAATAGTTTTGATTAAAAAAAGTTAGCCGGAAGAAAGATATCTGCCATTAAACGCGCCACTTTTAAAGCGTAATTATTTCAGTTTTTCTAAATGAAATTCCTTATTTTTTTTATTGCTTCTGAAAGAAAATTTTACTTTCTTTCGAATGATATATCAATTTCATATACTAATCAATAATTATTTATGCAACAAGTACCTAAAGTAACATTTTATTGCATACATTTTTGAATTAACATAAAAACAAAGTAAATTTGCAAATACCTGGAAGTACCTATTTTTCCGAGTACGTTTAGCATTAAATATGACACCCCATAAAGTACAATAACCCCTAGAAGCTAGAAACTTACCTGGGTAAAACCAATCTGGCTTATCACTGGTAATTAAGGGGTCCATACAATACCCCGTGGTATTAAATTTAAGTTCATGTACATCATTTTTACACTTCGACGGGAACAATTTCTCATCAACGCAATTCAAAAACTCAGGAAACACTGAACTATTATAGAAAATCTTGCAGGGCTCTAGAGTTATCTTGCACATTTCTCTCGAGGGCAAGAAAACTTGCCCATTAGCGCATTTCGGCATATAAAGGGCACATAAAAAGGGTTGTATCACAGCCCAACACTTAGGGATATAGCGTAAATACTGGAAAAGCTGCAGTTTTTCTTGCACCATGTCTTGGGTGCTTAAATCAGTCAAATCCAATGTCGTAGAAAAATACGGTAAGCGTGCCCCCATACAAGTTGTATAATTAAGGGGCTCACATTTAGCAGGACGGGTACAATACTCCAAAGGCGCGTCGTATTTATCGACATAAAGATCATCTTTCAAACGTTTAGACTCTTGGTGCCTTACAAAAGAATTATACCCACAAAACGCGGTGTTAAAACACAACAAAAAGCACCACAATAACCTCATTTTGGCGTATTTTCACCGACTAACTTCTTAAACTATGTAAAACTTTCACTTAGCTTCACGCTCTTTTGCATTTTGACCCGTTTTTGTGCATTTTGGCAGTAGAAAACAGCCCCCAAAAGCAAATTCGTGCAGTACCCCAACAAAAAAAGGCTTTTCTGAGTAGGCTTCCAAAACAAAACACAAATGACTGAGCGCAAAACAGAGACAACGCTATCGCTTTCTATGGATTAGAAAGTGATAAAAGAAATACGGACCTCACACGTGGAAGGGATCGTCCACTTAAAGCAACATGTGAGAGAGATAGACCGACTTTTGTAACTCAACTGAGAGAGATGGAAGGTTTGTTTGTGAACGCACTTGTTTAAGCAACAGTTGTGCGCATGCGCGCGACCACCCGCATGTGCCTTAGCGTCAGTGGCGTCTCTAGATAATTATCTAGGGTGGCGTCTCATTTTAAAAGCATAGGCGTAGTCAGAATTAAAAATGCTTGTAACTTTTTTGTTTTTGGCGCGATTTTCATGGGGAAAAGAGCAAAATGAAGGTAATTTTGCGGTTTATTTAGGTTTGTTTTAAAAATTGCTAAATTAGCTTGTAGTTTTGGGGTATTAATTAAAAATACGTTGTATGTACAGAAAAACATGTATTTCTTCTATTTTTTGGTATTTAAAGCTAACATTTTTTGTTTTCAACACATGTTAGTGTACTATTCTACAAAATCAAATTGGACTAGTATATAAAGTACAGCTTTATTGCCTAGTGCAATAAGGTAAGTGACATATTTTGTTTGGTTAATTTTTAAAAACAGCACACATTAATACAATGACTTTTAAATTACACTCAACAGTAATATTTTATTTTTTTATTGTTAAACATCAACATATTGTGTCCCAAAATTGACGGACCAATTCAATGGTACGTTGTTGGGGCATGCGTAGGGATCCCCAGAAAATTGTTAAAAAAATCTAACTATTTTACCATTTGCTTGGGGACATATACATACATATACACTGTATAGTATAACATAACTTAAAAGTGAAGTGACATATTTCTTTTGGTTAATTTTTGGACACAAAACACCTTAAAATAGTGACTATCATTAAAAATAGGGCCATCGACCGAAGTCCTTTAGCCAGCAAAATAGTGACTATTAAATGCTATTCTTAACATTCAGTGTTTTATTTATTATAATATTATCATTTAATTATAATTTCACTAATATTTTAGGTTTTGCAAAAAAAACTGCATGCATCTCGTTTATAAATAAACAATACAATGTTTATTTGACATTGACTAGTCCATAAAGTCATTCTTTATGTGCGAGTGACATCAATAGCTATTAAACGACAAAATATCATATTTAAACAGTTTTGAACATTTTTTTAAATCTACATTTTAGCCCGTTTTGAATATTTTTTAAACCCTGTATGTTTTAAATATGGATAGCAAATTGTAAGCAAAATTGCATCGCTTTAAGGTAAAGATTTTTCCACTTCACGTAAAGAACTATTTAATAATTTATTCACGCAAATTCATTTAACAATTCTGTGTTGGGGAGGCAGAACGGGATAAGTATATTTGACATTTAAAAAAATGTGTTTTTCGGACACCGAATTTTAATAGAAACATTTAGATATTTACAAACTGGATCAGCCATATACGTACTGTGAAATCTATTTTTTTATGTAGCTTCTCATTACTGCATTAATATTGTTTAATATTTGTAAGAAAACCATTTTTAGAGTGACATGCACAAATGACATTTCTATACTTATCCCCTTTTGCCTCCCTACCACAGAATTAACATTTAATTTCAGACGACAAATAAGAAACTTCAATGTCAATTCAACCAATAAGCTGCATTAAGTTAGGTGTCAAATTTTATAGTTATTTAACCAGTAAGTGTGTTAATAAAGGCGATTAATAAACGAGCGGTCTTAACAAGCGAGCGATCAGCGAACTTGTTAATAAGTGAGTTTATTAATCGCCATTTAACATACGAACTGGTTACAATGCTGCATCGCACATCGTACATCATTATTCAATAAATTATAAAACAAAACAGTTATTTCACCAACTAACAGAAACAGTGCGTCGGCCATTCAAATTTATTAAAGTTGAAGAAGAAGAAGACCTGTCACCGAACTTTTATTAATTGTGAATAGAAAATGAATGTTATTTCCTTAAAATGTGGTAATAGGATCTGCTCCTCATTCTTTCCAACGGTAAATATTTAATTTCGCTTAGTTTTTGTTGCTTGAACCGTAATTAAAGCTAGTTTAACATTTGTAATGTAGAAACATAGATAGTAGTTTTAAACATAAAAGAGCGTTACTATGGGCTCGTATCCATGCATTAATAGGGGTTATTAATCAACGATTTGGAGTGCGTTAATAAATGTCTTTAATAAACGATGTGCGAAAAAACACACTAAACGCTTTTTTAAAAATTCAATCACAATTAAACACAAACTTATATTTTTTTTAACTCTTCGCAAAGTTCTTCTCACGAAGAGTAAGCCAAATATTAGTTGTCAGGTCCAGGCCCATCAATATTCTCGATAACTTGTTCTTGATTTGGATTTTTTTCTTTATTATTCGGCCAATAATCATTACTTATAAAAGTATGCGGGATATCATTTCCGAAATAGACCTTTGTGTTTTTTTCTAAACTTTCATATTTTTTAATTTCGATAAATTCTGGAGTGTATAAAGCTTTATTAACTTGAGCTTGTTGTTTTAATTTGTAGAATTCGGCATCTGCCATCGATTTTTGTTTGGCTAAATGCATTTCGTCCTCGATTTGTGAAATTCGTTGTAAAGATTCTTTTTCCATTATTTTTTGTTCGAATTTTATTTTTGCTACAGAGGCCTCTTTTTCTGCCTCTATTATCGCTCTTTTTCGCTCTGTTTCTGCATCTTTTTCCACGACCTGTTAAATTAAAAATAGAATTATACCGTGTGTCCCACAAAAAGCGCACGAGTTCATAACTTTCTACGTATAGTTTCTACAGAACTGAAATTTTAGCAGTTGTCGAATAAAAATGTATGACTTCCGGTTTAAGCAAAAATTACATAAATTTTGTATTTTTAAATGGAACACCCTATATATTTTGACATATTTAGGAACATTCTTTTAATAAGAATACAATCGTTTTTAAAGAGATGCACTCGTTTCGGAGAAATTAATTAATCTCCCTAAAAAATAAAAAGAGCGAAACGTTGCAGGATTGAAGTTGTAGACAAAAAAGTATCTAAATAATGTCAAAGTTTCAAATAGATTCCTCAAAAAATCAAAACGTACAGCCAAATAACCGAAATGCACTTTTTTAGTTTTTTAAAGGTAACCGAAAAACGGTTAGGTTAGTAACAAGAGCGGGTTGGATCAGTGAGTGGGATGGATCATTTAAAAAGTTAAACTTCGCAGATAGCTCACTTTTTATGACTATTTTTTTATTTTTATATAATTGTTACACATTCTATATGATACTCTTTGCAGTAGATGATTAAAAAGGTGCATTTTTTATTTTATTGAAAGAAACGTAAAACTTATTTTTTTTGTAAACTGGTGAGGATACAAAAAAATTACCAGATGCTTTTTTATAGGGAAAAATACAATCATTAATTTTGTTAAGAATATTTTCTTTCGTAAAGTTGATATTAACGAAAATATGAATTTTTTTCTACTTTGGGGGTGTTTTTAACTCTCTATTTATTATTTAATTCTTTCCAAAAATTGATTGGATTGATTTTGTGTTAAATCTCAAGTCGATTCGATAAACCGTTCTTGAGTTATGGTGGTCACAAATTTCGTTACAGACAGACAAAATATAAAAGTCTTAAAAAGTCATGAAACGAACGAATATGTAAAATTTTTGCTCTAGGACGAATATTAACGATTTTAGAGAAGGTTCGACCAATCGCAATATACTCTTCGACTTTGTCTGCGAAGAGTATAATATGGGCATTAAAATAGGCAACTTTGCCCCTATTAACCAAATTAAACAGTTCCTTTTTATTGGACATAAAACAATTTTGAAATAAAATTATTCGTAAACTGAAAATATGAGATTTTTTTTTACCTTTTGATGTTGAACAGCAATTAAAAGTTTAGTTTTTTCTCCTTCCATTAATTCGTAATTTTTACGTATAACTTCTGGTATCTTTGGTTTTGTAACTCGAACAGCCTGTATTGTTAAACCGGGGGCCATTTCAAGTAATTCTTTTTGTAGAGCTGTTTTCAAATTTTCATCAATTTGGTCAAATAGATCAATGTAAACTTCGTGTAAGGTGTGAATACTGCAGAATTGATTTAATTCGTGATGGACCTTGTTAAATATTAGCGTTTTGTCATAGTCTGCTGTGTAATTTCGTACAATATCCATAACTAAAAAAATCAAAAAAAAAATTGATTAAAATTTAGAAATTGCCAATTTTTAGCAAATAAAGCTTATTAACTTACCGGTTTCAACTTTTAAATGATTAACAACTTCAATTCTATCAAAATAAATCATAACCCCCCCACTGGTACCACATGGGACATTTTTAACCTCATCTGTTTGCAAAGTTACCTAAAAATAAACAAATCACAATTTTTCATTTTTTTACCCTAGTTTTCCCATTTTTTTTTTAATTTTCCATTATCCTTACTTGAACCGGCTTAAACGAAGTCAAAAACGGCATCATCATATGATACCCTGGTGTGCTAACTTGGGGTAATAGTGCGCCCCCCTAGTAAAAATACAAGTACTCAATTAGTACTCCTAAATAGGCTTATAAAACTTAAAATAAACCCGCAAGTTATGAAAACTTACCCTATAATACACTGCAACATGTCCTTCTTCAATCCGATGCAACGAATAATTAAAAATTATAAACAAAGTGCTTAAAATAGTACCGATAATAATGTGGTCTACTAGGTGCGACATTTTTAACCTTTTATTTGATTATTTTTTCAATTTCAAGGCTTATTTTTATTGATTTTGTTCAGTTATTAGTTGTAGTATCTTCCTAATGTAGTAATACACCAAATACACGTGTACTTTTGCTATAAATATCGAAAATCATTACTATTTGTTGATATTTTAAGAAGCAAAGCCTAAAAGTGAGGTTATTGTTGTTTGTTTACATAGATCAAGAAATTGCTGTCTATTGTTTTTAATGGCCTTCGCTGCGCTAAGTTTCTTGCCAGTTTTGTGATGTTTGTTTATTTTTTGCTATTTGGGGACTATTTTGGGGGTTATATCCATTGTTAATAGTAAAAAACAGTACTTAAATAAATAATAACATATATTTAGTGATAAAATGCAACAAAAACATTAAATTAAAGTGATAAAGTGAAATAAAACAAATAAGTGCTATTTTAAAGTGAACTGTAATGGAGCCCTATTTTCCAGAATAATGGTGCCCCACATGGTGTCTGACCCCCCATTTGAAATTGGCATGTTTGTCTGTTTTTACGAAAGTGTGCACAGGTCCAGTAATGCCAGGGCTGTGCTCTCTTTTCTGTCTTAACGAGTCAGCTAAAAAAAAAATATTTTTGGAATAAGGGTGAGTTTTTTTTAAGTTTATTTAATTACCTTTGGGGTAGTAAGTCATAGCCGTTATGGATAGGGTGATGGAGAGTAAATTCAAAAGGGTGGTTATCTAGAAAAGGCAACAAAAAAAATTAAAGACGCTAATTTACACAAAAAAATTACATATAACAAAATTTCTCGCAAAATTTAAAAAAAAAATACATATAAATTTTAAAACAGAAATTGTTGAGTATTTTAGGGGCCCCAATGGTACATTTTTTGAAAATTAGGTATGTGAAAAGAGTGCAAGAACAGTTTTTAACTTACCATTTGGAAAAACAGCATTTTTATTATGTGATTTTAAAATTCACTTGTGTTCTTTCAAAATTTTGTATTAACTGGTAAAATTACAAAAATGTTTCTGATTTTATATAGTTTTCTTTTGCGGTTTTTAACAATTAGACTTCTTTTCTTATTATCAAAAAATAAAGGAAATAAAAGTATTAACGTATGGCAAAATTAAAGTAAAAGTTTGTATGCGGTTAGTTTTATATTTTTAATCAATCTTTTTTCAAAGTTTATAATTTCTTTCGATTCATAAATTTATTTGTTGACTTTTACCTTTAAATTTAATTTATTGTATGGTTCATTAAGTTTGTTGTTAAATATTAAATATTAATTAAATTCAAAAAGCGAAAAATTGTCAAAGCAAAAAAAAATCCTACATAAAAAAACTAATATTTTTATATTTATTAAAAATGAATGAAAAATAGAGCAACAAACGCATTATGGTTAGGTTATTTCTTTGCGTCAAAAATCTGACTTCAAATATCATTATATTTTTGATTTTTGAAGTCAGATTTTCGACACAAAGAAATAACCCATTTAAATGAAAGCATATAATACGTTTGTAGCCCTATTTTTGTAGTTTTCAAAACTACTTTTAGTGTTAATATACGATTTGGTCCTCATGTAGATGTGCTATTTAGTAGAATTAACGGGAGCTCAACGGAGATGACTTATACGAGCTTCTAGGAGCACATATCTTCGAATCTGTGAATTTGAATCTCTATAGCCTTAAAAAATTAATAATTTATTTTTACATTAAAAAAATACAAAAGAGAATTACCTAAATTAAATTTAAGTTAAATTAATTAAACTCTAATGAGACCACTTTGTCCTAAAAATACTCTGTATCGTACAAATTTATTTTTAGAACGTTTATTTGAATGTCTAAATTGTTTTTCGTTGTCGTTTGCCAAAGAACGTTTGAGAACATTCAAGAAATAAATATTGGCCTTATAAATACCGGAATGCATTAATAATTAAATTTATTTACTTATAAACAATTGTCCTGATCATTTTAAAATAAGTACCAATTATTTGTTGATTGTTTATTAAAAGTTTGTGGATCATTTTTGTTGCAAAAAATGTCATCTGAAGCACCGGTAAGTATTTCTTTCTTTAATTATTTTATTAAATAAGTTAGTTAAATAGTGTAAAACATTAATTTAAAAAAATTGCCATTATTTTTGTTTAATTTTTTAAAACAACATTTTTTTAGGAGGACAAATTTGTTATTCAAAAAAATGATAAAGTGGGGCGATTTGTAGTAGCCAGTGAAAGTTTAAAACCTGGTGATTTGATTTTTACTGAGTTGCCATTTGTTTATGGGCCAAAATCTGGTAAGCAATTTAATTTTTTAAAAAAACTCAAATAAAAAAAGTTTTAAAAAAAGTTTAAATTGACTTAAAAAGCATTATTTTTGTTTACAATGCTTTTAAAATAATTATAAGGCATTCTAAGTGAAAATTTGTAGCTTAATTCCTTAGTTTTTTTACCGAAGCACTTTTTAAATTGTTCAATTTTTGAATTCCCAAAACTTGGAAATGAAAATTTTTATAGTCTTTTTTACAAAAATATATTTTTTTAAATTAAATAAAATTTTGCAGAATTAAACTTAAAACAAGTACTATACCTCACCTTAATTAAATAATCTTTGTTTAAAAAAAAAATTAAAATTTGTTCGCCAATTTTTTTTTTTAAATTTTTTTTTGTGCTTTATTTTTTTAGACACTCCACCCCTATGTTTGGGCTGTTACACCCCTGTCGATTGTTCAACCCTTTGCACTTCTTGTGGATGGCCTGTTTGTGGACCCGATTGCGAAATTTTGGATTGTCATAAAAAATACGAATGTGAAATTTTTTCGAAAAATGGTATTAAATTTCAGGGCTGCCAAAATCCAGGGGAAGTTTGTTTACAATACGAATGTATAACCCCCTTAAGGTAGGTTTATGTCGTCCTTAATAAAAAACCTCCTGTTTAAAAAAAAAAAATTATCTTAGTAAAAAAAAATATTTTTTTTACAATTAAATTTCATTAAATAAAAAGTGTAATCAGGGGGTTATTCCTGGGCCCATTTTAAGAAAAAAAGTTCATATAAACATGTGTCCGATTTTGCCCCCCTTAGTTATTAACAGCCCTCTGAAAAACCCTTAAAAAATAATTTTATTCGCTTTATTTCTGAAACGAATAATTTTTTTTAAAAATGTTATAGGACCTTTTTGATGCATTTAAGTACTAGAAAAATTTCTTCATTTGTCAAATTTTAGAAAAAGTGTTTATAGTGGTGATTCTTGGGGGCTATAAGTTAAAAAAAAAAGTCAAAATTGGACACAAGTTTATATGAACTTTTTTTTATTAAAAATGGGTCCAGAAATTATCTTTTAAAATTTTTTTTACGACATTATGAAAACACCCTGTATATTTTTGTTTTCTTAAGGATGTTGCTAGCAAAGGAACAAAACCCAAAACGTTGGGACGAAGAAATTTCAAAAATGGAACATCACAACATAATAAGAAAAGAAAAACCGATTTGGCCATTTAATCAAACGAACATAGTACAATATCTAAGAGGGCCTTGCAAATTAGACCGTTTTTCTGAAGAATTGATCCACACTTGCTGTGGAATTTTAGAGATAAACGCTTTTGAAGCCAGATCTTTATCAGGATATCCCATAAGATGTCTATTTCCAAAATTAGCACTTTTATCCCATAATTGCGTTTCAAATATTTTGCATTCAGTTAACTGCACTGGTACCGGCGATTTAAAAGATTTTGAGTAAGTAATTCAATACCTAAAGTGTGTTTTTCTATTAATTAAGAGCCCTAGAAAACAAATCAGCAAACAGTTTTTGTCCAAGTGCTTTCGTTTTTTTGCTAGAGCTTTTCAAAGTTGACCAAATTTCAAAAAAGCTCAACAAAATTTTTTGTCTCTGATTTTGTTAAAACTTATTTTTTACATTTCTTTTTTGTTGTAGAATAAGAATCTGCATTTATATTTTTTCTAAAAAAAATATTTTAGAAATTAGAGCATTTTGAAAAAAAAACAGGTGTCGCGTTCAAAGTTGTCTTCAAAAGCTCATAGCAATTAAACCAAAAGCGTTGGAACTTTTTACATGCCATATTCAGATTAAGCAGCTCGTTTTACATAAGCATTGATGACTTTTATTGCTAGCAAACATTACTTGTGTCCGTGATAATTAAAAAAGTGAGAAAATTTGGACCCTTACCCCTTGATACAAAATGAGGTAAATTTTGAAAAAGTAGATTTGCCTTAAACTGTGTTTTTAAGCTAATTAAAAGCCGTAGAAAACAAATCAGCAATCGGAATTTTTCTAAGTGCTTTCGTTTTTTTGCTAGAGCTTTCCAAAGTTGGCAAAATTTCAAAAAAGCTCACCAAAAAATTTTTTTGTCTCCGAATTTAAAAAAACTTATAATTTAGATTGCCTTTTTGTTGAAGAATAAGAATCTGCATTTAGATTTTTTCTAAATAAAATATTTTAAAAATTAAAGCTTTTGGAAAAAATTTAGATGTCACGTTCAGAGTTGCCTTCAAAAGCTCATAGCAATTAAACCAAAAGCGTTGTAACTTTTTACATGCCAGATTCGTAATTATCAGCTCATTTTACATAAGCATTGATGGTCTTTAATGCTGGCAAAAATTACTTGTGGCCGTGATAATTAAAAAAGTGAGAAAATTTGGACCCTTACCCCTTGATACAAAATGAGGTAAATTTTGAAAAAATAGATTTGCCTTAAACTGTGTTTTTACGTTCATTAAAATCCGTAGAACACAAATCAGCAATCAGATTTTTTCCAAGTGCTTTGGTTTTTTTGCTAGAGCTTTTCAAAGTTGACAAAATTTCAAAAAAGCTCAGCAAAAAAATTTTTTTGTCTCCGAATTTAATAAAACTTATAATTTAGATTCCCTTTTTGTTGTAAATTAAGAATATGCATTTAGATTTTTTCTAAAATAAATATTTTAAAAATTAGAGCATTTTGAAAAAAATCAGGTGTCGCATTTAAAGTTGCCTTTAAAAGCTCATAGCAATTAAACCAAAAGCGTTGGAACTTTTTACATGCCAGATTCGGATTAAGCAGCTCGTTTTACATAAGCATTAATGGCCTTTATTGCTGGAAAAAATTACTTGTGCCCGTGATAATTAAAAAACTGAGAAACTTTGGACCCTTACCCCTTGATACAAAATGAGGTAAATTTTGAAAAAATAGATATGCCTTAAACTGTGTTTTTAGGCTAATTAAAAGCCGTAGAGAACAAATCAGCAATCAGATTTTTTCCAAGTGCTTTGTTTTTTTGCTAGAGCTTTTCAAAGTTGGTCAAATTTCAAAAAAGCTCAGCAAAAAACTTTTTTGTTTCCGACTTTGATAAACTTATTATTTAGATTGCTTTATTGTTGTAGAATAAGAATCTGCATTTAGATTTTTTCTAAAAAACATATTTAAAAAATTAGAGCATTTTG
The DNA here is from genome assembly GCA_963920755.1 of Cartodere bifasciata. NCBI lineage: Eukaryota > Metazoa > Arthropoda > Insecta > Coleoptera > Latridiidae > Cartodere > Cartodere bifasciata. Next base: position 878,351 of record OY987198.1, read on the forward strand.
AAAAAAATCAGGTGTCGCGTTCAAAGTTGCCTTTGAAAGCTCATAGCAATTAAAACAAAAGCGTTGGAACATTATACATGCCAGATTCGGATTTTGCAGTTCGTTTTACATAAGCATTGATGGCTTTTATTGCTGGCAAAAATTACTTGTGTCCGTGATAATTAAAAAAGTGAGAAAATTTGGACCCTTACCCCTTGATACAAAATAAGGTAAATTTTGAAAAAATAGATTTGCCTTAAACTGTGTTTTTAAGTTAATTAAAAACCGCAGAAAACAAATCAGCAATCAGATTTTTTCCAAGTGCTTTCGTTTTTTTGCTAGAGCTTTTCAAAGTTGGCAAAATTTCAAAAAAGCTCAGCAAAAAATTTGTTTGTCCCCGATTATAATAAAACTTATTTTTTACATTGCTTTTTTGTTGTGGAATAAGAATATGCACTTAGATTTTTTCAAAAAAAACATATTTTAAGAATTGGAGCATTTTGAAAAAAATCAAGTGTCGCGTTCAAAGTTGCCTTCAGAAGCTCATAGCAATTAAACCAAAAGCGTTGGAACTATTTATGTGCCAGATTCGGATTTAGCAGCTCGTTTTACATAAGCATTGATGGCCATTATTGCTGGCAAAAATTACTTGTGTCCGTGATAATTAAAAAAGTAAGAAAATTTGGACCCTTACCCCTTGATACAAAATAAGGTAAATTTTGAAAAAATAAATTTGTCCTAAACTGTGTTTTTAAGTTAATTAAAAGCCGTAGAAAACAAATCAGTAATCAGAATTTTTGCAAGTGCTTTTGTTTTTTTGCTAGAGCTTTTTAAAGTTGGCCAAATTTCAAAAAAGCTCTGCAAAAAAAATTTTTGTCTCCGATTATCATGAAACTTATTTTTTAAATTGCTTTTTTGTTGTAGAATACGAATTTGTATTTAGTCTTTTTCTAAAAAAAATATTTTAAAAATTAGAGCATTTTAAAAAAAATTGGGTGTCGCGTTTAAAGTTGCCTTCGAAAGCTCATAGTAATTAAACCAAAAGCGTTGGAACTTTTTAAGTGCCATATTCGGATTTAGCAGCTCGTTTTACATAAGCATTGATGGCTTTTATTGCTGGCAAAAATTACTTGTGCCCGTGATAATTAAAAAAGTGCGAAAATTTGGACCCTTACCCCTTGATACAAAATGAGGTAAATTTTGAAAAAATTGATTTGCCTTAAACTGTGTTTTAAAGTTAATTAAAAGCAGTAGAAAACAAATCAGCAATCAGATTTTTTTCATGTGCTTTCGTTTTTTTGCTAGAGCTTTTCAAAGTTGGCCAAATTTCAAAAAAGCTCACCAAAAAAATTTTTTGTCTTCGAATTTAATAAAACTTATTATTTTGATTGCTTTTTTGTTGTAGAATAAGAATATGCATTTAGATTTTTTCTAAATAAAATATTTTAAAATTTAGAGCATTTTGAAAAAAATTGGGTGTTGCATTTAAAGTTGTCTTTAAAAGCTCATAGCAATTAAACCAAAAGCGTTGAGATAGAGAGATAGAGATAGAGATATTTATTTTCATGGTAATAATTTAAAAAATTTTACATACGTCAAATAAAAATAAAATAGTAGAACACATTAAAAAAATATAAAAATACACATAATTATTAAAAGTAACAAAAAAATATTAGGTAAGGGCATTAAAATTGGAGGACATAAATTCATCAATTGAATAAAACGCAGAGGATAATAAAAATTTTTTGACAACACGTTTAAAAACAACAAGAGGTAGACATCTAACATTAACGGAAAGTTTATTAAAAAATGAAAACGCATTATTGACATGGGCCTTAGAGCTTTTCGATAGTCTACATACATCTTTTTGAATGTCAAATTTAGTGCGAGTATTATAATCGTGGATGTCCTTTTTAAGAGACATTCGAGTTTGATTAGCATGTGCATAACAAAGACAGTGCAGAATATAAAGAGATGGGAAAGTTAATATATTAAATTTAACAAAAATGTGCCTACAGTCATCCCTGTATTTTACACCACCAAGAATGCGCACAGCTCTACGTTGCAACCGAAAAATTTTTTCTTTAGCAGGGGCAGCGTTTCCCCACGCCAACAAGGCGTACGATACCAAAGATTGACATAAACCAAAATATGCTGTACGTAGTGCGTTATCGGAAATTGAACCTCGTATATTTCGCAATGCATAGATATTTTTAGTTAATTTATTAGCTAAAACATCAACATGAGCTTGCCAGGTAAGTTTAGCATCTATTAAAATGCCGAGAAATTTCACACTAGAACTGAAATCGGGTATGTTTTCATGAGGCCTTAAAGTTAACAGAAGTTTTTGGGTCTTTCCAGAATTCATTGTTAGGCGATTGGCAGTAAACCAGAACAAAGCCCTCGACTGCGCAGACCCACCCCTCTGCAGGACGTCATCCAAAGAGCTACCATTTACTGTGAGAGTAGAATCATCAGCAAACAGAAAACATTTGAAGTCACTAAGAAAATCACTAAAGTCATTTATATAGATAAGGAACAGGAGAGGTCCCAGTATTGAACCTTGAGGAACACCTACTGAGACCTCCCTGCGATCCGACTTGGAACCATTAAAGTTGACAACTTGAAAGCGATTTGCTAGATAGGACTTCATTACTTTTAAACTACTCTCACAGAAACCATAACGCTTTAATTTGTCCAACAAAATAGGGTGGGAAACACAGTCGAAGGCTCTGCTCAGGTCCAAAAAAATTGTGAGGTTGTGCTCAGAATTTTCAAAGACCTTGAGAGTAAATTCAACAAAACTACAAACGGCATCAATTGTGGAACGACCGCTACGAAAACCAAATTGGCAGTCACTAAACAAGTTATTAAGGTTAAAAAAATCAGTAATTTGCTTACAAATAATTTTTTCGAAAATTTTGCTAAAAACTGGAAGAATTGAAATTGGGCGATAATTGGACATAATATCCGTATCACCTTTTTTATGCAGAGGTAAAACATTAGCAAATTTAAGGCTGTCTGGAAATACTCCGTCTTCTAGGCATCTGTTGAAAATAGAAGTTAAGGGTGAGACCAATAGATCTACGTTATTTTTAACTAAACATATATTTAAACCATATATATCTGTAGCCTTAGTGTTTTTTAGTAAAGTGATCGTGTTTCTCACTTCGATGTAAGATACATCAGAAAATGAAAATCCTTCTCTAGGTGCACTGATACTTTCCATTAAGGAAATTGGATCAATCTCAGGATCAGCCAAATTACCTGCAAGCTCAAGCGGAACGCTTAAAAAATAATTATTAAAATCTTCTGGCGTTAACTGTTGGAACTTTTTACATGCCAAATTCGGATTTATCAGCTCGTTTTACATAAGCATCAATGGCTTTTATTGCTGGCAAAAATTACTTGTGTCCGTGATAATTAAAAAAGTGAGAAAATTTGGACCCTTACCCCTTGATACAAAATGAGGTAAATTTTGAAAAAATAGATTTACCTTAAACTGTGTTTTTAAGCTAACTAAAAGCCGTAGAAAACAAATCAGCAATCAGATTTTTTCCAAGTGCTTTCGTTTTTTTGCTAGAGCTTTTCAAAGTTGGCAAAATTTCAAAAAAACTCACCAAAAAATTTTTTTGTCTTTGATTATAATGAAACTTATTTTTTAAATTGCTTTTTTGTTGTAGAATAAGAATCTGCATTTAATTTTTTTCTAAAAAAATCATTTTAAGAATTAAAGCATTTTGAAAAAAATCAGGTGTCGCGTTTAAAGTTGTCTTCAAAAAGCTCATAGCAATTAAACCAAAAGCGTTGGAACTTTTTACATGCCAGATTCGGATTAAGCAGCTTGTTTTACATAAGCATTGATAGCCTTTATTGCTGGAAAAAATTACTTGAGTCCGTGATAATTAAAATAGTGAGAAAATTTGGACCCTTACCCCTTGATATAAAATGAGGTAAATTTTGAAAAAATAGATCTGCCTTAAACTGTGTTTTTCAGTTAATTAAAAGCAGTAGAAAACAAATCAGCAATCGAATTTTTTCCAAGTGCTTTGGTTTTTTTTGCTAGAGCTTTTCAAAGTTGGTCAAATTTCAAAAAAGCTCAGCAAAAAATTTTTTTGTCTCCGATTATAATGAAACTTATTTTTTACATTGCTTTTTTGTTGTAGAATAAGAATCTGCATTGAGATTTTTTCTAAAAAAAATATTTTAAAAATTAGAGCTTTTTAAAAAAAATCAGGTGTCGCGTTTAAAGTTGCCTTCGAAAGCTCATAGCAATTAAACCAAAAGCGTTGGAACTTTTTACATGCCATATTCAGATTAAGCAGCTCGTTTTACATAAGCATTGATGACTTTTATTGCTAGCAAACATTACTTGTGTCCGTGATAATTAAAAAAGTGAGAAAATTTGGACCCTTACCCCTTGATACAAAATGAGGTAAATTTTGAAAAAGTAGATTTGCCCTAAACTTTGTTTTTAAGTTAATTAAAAGCCGTAGAAAACAAATCAGCAATCAGATTTTTTCCAAGTGCTTTCGTTTTTTTGCTAGAGCTTTTCAAAGTTGGTCAAATTTCAAAAAAGCTCAGCAAAAAATTTTTTTGTCTCCGATTATAATGAAACTTATTTTTTAAATTGCTTTTTTGTTGTAGAATAAGAATCTGCATTTAATTTTTTTCTAAAAAAATCATTTTAAGAATTAAAGCATTTTGAAAAAAATCAGGTGTCGCGTTTAAAGTTGTCTTCAAAAGCTCATAGCAATTAAACCAAAAGCGTTGGAACTTTTTACATGCCAGATTCGGATTAAGCAGCTTGTTTTACATAAGCATTGATGGCTTTTATTGCTGGCAAAAATTACTTGTGCCCGTGATAATTAAAAAAGTGCGAAAATTTGGACCCTTACCCCTTGATACAAAATGAGGTAAATTTTGAAAAAATAGATTTGCCTTAAACTGTGTTTTTCAGTTAATTAAAAGCAGTAGAAAACAAATCAGCAATCGAATTTTTTCCAAGTGCTTTGGTTTTTTTGCTAGAGCTTTTCAAAGTTGGTCAAATTTCAAAAAAGCTCAGCAAAAAAATTTTTTGTCTCCGATTATAATGAAACTTATTTTTTACATTGCTTTTTTGTTGTAGAATAAGAATCTGCATTGAGATTTTTTCTAAAAAAAATATTTTTAAAATTAGAGCATTTTAAAAAAAATCGGGTGTCGCGTTTAAAGTTGCATTTGAAAGCTCATAGCAACTAAACCAAAAGCGTTGGAACTTTTTACATGCCAGATTCGGATTCAGCAGCTCGTTTTACATAAGCATTGATGACCCTTATTGCTGAAAAAAATTACTTGTGTCCGTGATAATTAAAAAAGTGAGAAAATTTGGACCCTTACCCCTTGATACAAAATGAGGTAAATTTTGAAAAAATAGATTTGCCTTAAAATGTGTTTTAAGCTTATTAGCAGCCGTAGAAAACAAATCAGCAATCAGATTTTTTCCAAGTGCTTTCGTTTTTTTGTTAGAGTTTTTCAAAGTTGGCCAAATTTCAAAAAAGCTCTGCAAAAAAAATTTTTGTTTCCGAATTTAATAAAACTTATTTTTTAAATTGCTTTATTGTTGTAGAATAAGAATCTGCACTTAGATTTTTTCTAAAAATAATATTTTAAAAATGAGAGCATTTTAAAAAAAAAGGGGTGTCGCGTTTAAAGTTGCCTTCTAAAGCTCGTAGCAATTAAACCAAAAGCGTTGGAACTTTTTACATGCCATATTCGGATTAAGAAGCTCGTTTTACATAAGCATTGATGGCCTTTATTGCTGGCAAAAATTACTTTTGTCCGTGATAATTAAAAAAGTGAAAAAATTTGGACCCTTACCCTTTACAAAAAAAAGTGTTTTTTGTTTTTTTGCTAGAACTTATGCAATTTTATTTTAGGGTGTACGTAAGGGCCACTACAGAAATTCCTAAAAATGGGGAGCTTTTTAGCAGTTACACCTATTCATTATGGCCCACTTTAATAAGACGAGAATTTTTACGAGAGAGCAAATTTTTTGATTGTAAGTGTCCAAGATGTTCGGATAAAACGGAATTGGGAACACATATGAGCACTTTAAAATGTAATAAATGTGACAATGGAATTGTTATGTCCGAAAATCCACTCGGTAAGCCATTTTTAAAAACAAAAAAAATTAAGATCCTTAAAGTAGAATAACGAATAAGTTTAATTTCAACAAAAGCTGTCTCCGAAACGAGTGCATCTTTTAAAAGGGTAGATAGCGAGAAGTTTCAGGTGAAAAGAAAGTTTCTTATTGAACCCATCTACCAGCAACAATAAATGAAATCACAAAATTGTTAAGAACAAAAAAGTTACGACAATCTTTATGCACTCTACCGGTGGTAACTCCATTTCTAAGAGGGCTACAAATGTCAAAACAAGTTTGAAGGAATGTTTTTATTGCCGTTAATGATTCCATCAATTTTATTATGTTTCGACAAACCATTTTTAAGATATTTACGATCAAGTATTTGTAGTGAAGTAGACATAAAGGGGTGTAGTTTTTAAACGGTGGCGGTGCCCCCTAGCCTAGGACATGTCGAGTTTATCTGTCTATTTTTTTTCCTCTATCTACTCTCTTAAAAGATGCACTCGTTTTGGGGACACTTGTGTTTTTAAATTACGTTTTTGCACTTACCAAGTCGGGTCATGATTTTTTTCTATCTTGTATTTTTTTCTTGATTTTAAGACGATTTTTGTGAATGGAAATGCACACACTGCGATTTCAAAACACACGGTCAAGCAGTAAAAAAGGTTTTTCAAACTATTCAATCAGAAATAGATTTGGTAGAAGGACTAACAGATGCAGAAGGCATTGAGGCCCGTGAAACTATTTTCAAAAAATACAGATCAGTTTTACATCCTAAAAATGCTTACATGACCATTTTAAGAACTGCTTTAAGTCAACTTTACGGAAAAGCAGAAGGATACACATTGGAAGACCTACCTGATTTAATTTTAGAGAGAAAGGTTGAACTATGTCAACAACTTTTGGAAAATTTGGACATCATTGAACCAGGTTATTCAAGAATAAGAGGTTAGTACAAGGTGTCCAAAAATTGACGCATAAACGCGATAGTACTATCGTGGACATGGAATTTAAAACGATTTTTTATCAGTCACCTTTGATTTTTTGAATTTTACTCTATTGTGAATGGGGTTTTTTATGTCAGTTTTCGAATGTTATTTTGACACCAAATGCGTCAAATGTATTTTATTAAAATAAATTATGTAAAATGTGCTGCCGGCGAGAAAAATAGTAAGAAGATATTTCCCGTTTTAAATAATTTTGTTTTATGATAACAATAAGGCTCTAATCTTCGTAAAACATCAGAGAAATGTTTCTTGTTAATGTCCGTTTCGCATAAAACTTGAGATGTTATTTTGACCATATTTACAATGCAAAAATTGATCGCTTTAAATTCCTTGTCCACGATAGTACATTGTTGGGGTATGCCTAAGGATTTCTGGAAAATTGTTAAATAAAATCCATCTGTTATATAAAGTTGTTGTATAAATTCGGCAACACAGTCTAGCAAAATACATCTAAAAATCCCATATAAGTCTTGATCATACACTTTTGCATCAGATTTTATTGAAATTGTTGTCAGCTTCATTTCATGAAAATTTTGTAAAATTAAAATGATTATAAAAATGTAATTCGACCATTTAAAAGATAAACAAATGGTGAAATGGTTTAAGATAGACTGTAGCTTTGTATTAAACTTTTTTCGTTAATATGTGCTGTTATCTTCAAGGTATGAGCGTTCTAAGTCTTGCACTTTGGGGCCTCATATCTCCAAGGGTATATGATATGGATTTTTTTAACATTTTTCAAGGGATCCCTAGGCATGCCCCAATAACGTACCGTCGCACAGTGTAGTATTATATGTTTCTAGCGGTATTTAATTTCTTATGTTGCTAAACAAATTTCTATAGTAGCTAATGTATTCTTAAGAAAAAAATATTTAAAAATTTATCATAATATAGGGGGTGTTCCATTTAAAAATACATAACTAATGTCATTTTTACCTAAACGGGAGGTACCAAATTTTTATTAAGGTCTGTAAAGGATAGCAAAAAACCATTCTAATCAACTCCTAAAATTTCAATTGTGTACAAAATATACCTAGAAAGTTATTGGCTCGTAAGCTTTATGCGGGACAAAAAGTGGATTAACTGAAGTTGATTCACTGAAGTTGCTCCCTCTGAACGTGGCTTTAGTGGATCAACTGTAGTTGGGGTCCACTAAAGTTGCCTCTTCTGAACGCGACTTTAGAAACCCAAATATCAAAGATTTGATTCCTTGTTACTGCGACCACCATTCTATAAACATAAAATAAAATACGGCCGGTGGCGGCGGTGGCGCAAATATGCGCAGAAAATTTTAACTGTATATTAAAGACTAAACCCCAAACTATACCAGGTTGTAAGTTTCGTCGTGGAATAATGCGGAATAACCTAATGTTTTTACAATCATAGAAATAACATCTTTCCAAAAGCAACATTTATCGTATTTCTTCCATTAAATAAACCAACAGTCAAGTAAAACATAATTGTACTTACGCTAAAGACACTGTAAACCCATTATAGAAAACAAAAATCAGTCTTGTATCTATAACTTACTGGGTTGTGGTATTAACAAATTAGGGGTTAATAAATTTACTTGCCTACCAATATCAAAATTTTTTATACTAATCTTATGAGACTTACAAAAAAAATAATTTCATAATTATAGAAACTATCTAAGCTACCAACATACAGTTTATGGATTGATTAAAGCAAAGTATTAGGATATAATGAAGTTCCGCTAGATTGCGATATTCCTACTCTGTGCGTCGCGTTTATGCGCCAATTTTTGGACACCTGTAGATTACTTTACTTAAGAGAAGCGTTGTAGCATATTGTTGTTCATTTAACAATTTTTAATGCAGATTATGATTCTAAAGCAATCAAAATTTGATTATAAAATATGTGTAATATGCTCTTTCTCTACCAAACTGTTGACCTACAAATTTAAGTGACTGCCCATGGGAAAAAAATTTGCTCCCTACCAGCTACCTTCATATTTATTTTTTAGGAATTACTCTCTACGAACTGCACTCACCAGTTTTAATATTAGCAAGGAATTTATACACTAGTGGTGGTTTGAGTAAACAAGAATTTAAATCGAAAATAGAAGAATCTATCAAATATTTGGAGGAATCTGCTAATATTTTGAAAAATGAGCCACAAAGTTCGGTAGAAGGGCAATTGGGCATTGTCGCTGGTACTGCTTGTAAACAGTTAAAACAAAACATTAATGTTTTAATTGACTCTTAGTTTTTGTAGTAATATTTCAGAAAAACAGAATTTTTTTAAATATGTAAATTTTTTTATTATTAGAAAAAAGTGTGTTTTTTGGCACAGCTTGACAGTTTTTAGGGCAGGCAAATAAAAAACAAGTGTTGTTATATTAAAGTTTTTGTCTTTATTGATATTTTTACAACAAAACAGGGCTTTATTAAATTATTATTAGTAATGAAATAAATTATTTACAGTATTATCAATAAAATAAAAAAAAAAAAATACATTGTTCTTTTTATTTTGTAAATTAAAATAAATAATATTAATAATAACTAAAATAGTGTTTAAAAATTTAATACCTACAACTTTTATAAAATGACTTAAATAAAAATTAAAATAAGTTTGATGACTTTAAAAATATGGCCACTACAAAATTAAAAACGTATTACTTAATTATTACAAAGTTAAATGTTCTATCAAAGAAATTAGAAAATACACTACTTCAAAAAAGGCACTTAGTGAATGGCAATTTTATAAAATATCATTTTTTATTTCTGTACAAAAATGTACCATTAAAAAAAATTAATTAAACTTACAAATTGTTAAGTCACTTAAAACAATTGATAGTAATATTTAAAGTTTATAGCCAAACTATTCAATTTACAAAAATAAAAGCATTACAAATTTTGAATAATATTCTAAATCGACAGACTAAACGCAGAATATAATACTTAAGCTTAATTTATAGTTAAATTAACTTAACGCCACTTAGATTTAACGTATCGCGAATTAACACAAGATTCAACAAATTATACTAAAGTTGAAATCTCATTTATAGTTTAAATTAACATTACTTAACGTACTCTTGTTGGTAATATTTGTTAATTTACCCAATTTTGGGTATATAGGGCCATCTATCGGCTACTAGACCAAATTTTTAAAATTAGAAAAAAAAAACTGTACAATGAAAATAAAACCAGTAAAATAATGAGATTCTAAGACGACAGATGGTGTTTACTGCTTGAAATTAGTGAAATTAAGGAATCTATAAACGCATTAATTTGGTTGCGTTAATTTAAGTGGCGAGAAGTTAATTTATTTAACTAAAAACCAAGCTTTAAGAGTTATTTATAGGAAAATTAAATTAACTTAACGCCACTCAAAGCTACTTGACTCCACTTAACTTGACGCGACCAAATTAACACATTTATAGTTTAAATTAACAGTAAATGCCATCTATAGGTAAATATTAAAATCGTATTATTTACCGACATTAGTGTATATTCATCGATTATCTTTGTAATTTTAAAAATTTGGTCTAGTAGCCGATAGATGGCTCTAGTAAAGATGTTCACTTTACCCTGAATTAGCTAAGACTTGTCAAAATTAAGAAATATAACCTATAAACGTAAAGTTAAGTTAATTGGATGTGTAAACGCGATTTTATTTTTTGTATAATTCATTTAATATGCGATACGTTAATTCTAAGTGAAGTTAAGTTAAGTTAATTCATCTATAAATCAAGCTTAAAATGTAAAGAGACTCATTTCCAGTGGTTATTACGAACTTCGATAACAACAGGACTGGGGCTTGAATATCTAGAGCCGCCATATTTATTTCTCTCCTCGAAATATGTAACCTTACTTTCACGTTCACGGACGTTACTGTCCCGGACGTTACTACCTCTAACGTTATTTTCCCTTAAATTACTTCCCCTTACGCCATTTTCCCTTAGGTTACTCCCCTTTAAAGTACTTTCCCTTACATTACCAAGTTGCGGCGAGACCGCTCGTAAATATTGAGGCTTCTTACTAGACTTAGTCACAGATTTTAACTCACTGGACTCTATGGTCTCAAGCGAACGTCCATCTTTAGACGGAATGGTCTTTTTCGAGATAGTTTTAGTGGTGTTTGTAACGCTAGGGTGATATGGATTATCGCTTCTCGTGGTAGTATGATATGTCTCTGAATAGTCAGATGAAAGCGATCCGCGCCTGCGTAATGCATTTGTGGGGGAAGGGGTACGTTTTAGACGCGTTGGGGGTTCATAGATGTTGTTGTAGTGAGTCTGTGGTTTGACAGATGTCTCTTCGGCGTCTTCGTGTAGCGTTTTAAAGAGCTCAGGTGCTTTGTCTTTTAAACCTTTGAGGAATATACGCTTGTTTGTCGATTCTTCATGGTTAAACAGATCCTTCTGGCTCTTTGAAAGGTTTGAAATAAGACCTGGGCTTTTAAGCCCACCTACATTAGCGTCTAAACGATTTAAATGCGGATTGCTTTGATACATTTTACTGTTATTCAAGTCAAAACTGTTAACGTTAAAGCTCTTACTTCGCGAAAGGTTAGTCTTGTACGTTCTTGCCGGTTTAATAGGCGCACTGTTATTGTTTTGTGATAATGTGTTAACAAATGAAACGTTAATAGTGTTTTCGTGGTTGTTTTTGGCCAAACGCGTGGGTACAGAGTCGTTTGCGTTGTTTTCAAGATGGCTGCTTCGGCGTGGAAGCGTCTGTGACACGTGATCTTCAGTTGTCGTGACTAAGCGACTTGATGATTTGCTGAAGCGTCCACCCAAACTGGTTTGTGTTCTGTAACAATTTTCATTGGTTTTATTTTGTTTGTTTTTGTGTTTTTGGTATGATTTATTGTTTTTGATTTTTTAGACTGCAAATAGAGCGTAAGAAGATTTAAAAGAAGGTGCAATTGAGTTTGGGGTTTAGTTAATTATTTCGATGTGTTCATAACTATACTAAAGTCCAAAAGTGTGATTTATAGTTAAATTAACTTAAAGCCACTTAAAGCTACTTAACTCCACTTAACTTGACGCGACCAAGTTAACCCATTCATAGTATAAATTTACACGTTAATTAGGAACAGTAAACGCTATCTATAGGTAAATGTTAGACTCATATTTTTTACCGACATTAGTGTCTATTCTTTGATTATCTTTGTAATTTTAAAAATTTGGTCTAGTAGCAGATAGATGGCTCTAGTGAAAATGCTCACTTTACCCTAAATTAGCTGAGACTTGTCAAAATTAAGAAATATAACCTATAAGTAAAAGTAAAGTTAAGTTAATAGGATGTGTAAATGCGATTTCATCTTTCGTATAATTCATTTAATTTGCGATACGTTAGTTCTAAGTGAAGTTAAGTTAATTCATCTATAAATCAAGCTTAAAAGGACTTGGTCAAGTTAAGTTTGCGTCAAATTAAGTGGCGTTAGGCTAATCCGAGTCTCTTTAAATGGATCTTAAATAATCAAAGCAAATTTTGTTATTTTCATTAAGTGAGTACACCTACATTTTATGTAAAATAATGAAGCGATTTTAATCTGCCTGTATTGTTGTTTGTTAGTGTATACAATAATAGTATGTTTATTAGCATAAAAAATAAATTGATAATTAAATAGATACATTGATTTTTAATATTTATTACTTGTAGTAATGACATTTTGCAGTGGCGTAGCGTTTTTTTTTTTGCAATAATGCGTTTTAAAATGTTGTGATTAAGGCTAGATATTCAAATTCACAGATTTGAAGATCTGTGCTTCTAGAAGCTCGTATAAGTCATCTCCGTTGAGCTCCCGTCAATTCTACTAAATAGCACATCTACATGAGGACCCCATCCTATATTAAAACTAAATGTAGTTTTAAAAACTAGAAAAATAGGACTACAAACGTATTATGGTTTCATATAAATCGGTTATTACTTTGTGTCGAAAATCTGCCTTTAAAATACAACAACATTGTAATGATTTTCGACAAAAAAAAATAGCCGATTTAAATATAAACATATAATACGTTTGTAGCCCTATTTTTCTAGTTTTTAAAACTAAATTTATTTTTAATATAGGATGGGGCCCTCATGAAGATGTGCTATTTAGTATAATTGACGGGAGCTTAACGAAGATGACTTATACGAGTTTCTAGGAGCACAGATCTTCGAATCTGTAAAAATCCAACTACGGCACTGGCAGTAATAATTACTTTTGAATTTTAACGTGGGTTAAATAATTGTTTTTTAATAATTTATTGGCGACAAGTTTTTTGGATCAATTAAGTGGGTTAAATTTGTTTTATTTTTAAATTTATGCAAAAAAATTTACCTAGGAATTTATGAAGTCATTTTTTAAAATTAAATACGCATACAAATTTTAAAGTACAAATAAATTGTGTTTGATACTTTTTACAGATTTTGTTTATTCGGTGAAAAACTTATACCTAATAGGACAAAGCAAATTATTATTTAAACACAAAAAAGAGAATAGTGCAATTTGGGTTATATTGGAAAGAAGACAAGAAAAGTTAAATTCTTTATGTACAAATTTTTATTTTATGGTCAACTGCACCGTACAAAAATACAAGATCCCTTAAAATTAAGGGAAATTTATTAACTAATTTAATAGTTTTTATATTTTTTAACGGTAAAGCTCAGTATTAGAAATTAGAAACATTAAGAAACATTTTTTTGATTAATACAAGTCTTACAGTGCATTTTTTAGAGCAAAAGAATTATTTGTTGTGATTTAAAGAGGTGAATTTACTTACTTTTAATAAGTTGATTTTAAAATTGACCTTTTTGTTGTTTGTGGAAGATTCAGGCAATAAACATAAGAGAAAAATAAAATTAGTTTCAACACTACAAATAAAGTTAAATTTAAGATTACAAATCTACAATTTTCTACGATTTTTTTAGGTTAGTTGGAGTTAGGAATATTTTTCAACTATTTAAATAAAATGCACAATTGGAAAAAGCCTAAAAAAAGACGCAAAAACTTTTTAAAAACAGGGTGCGCCAATTTTTAAAATAAACGTTTAAAGGAAGAAAATTGCCAAAAAAACTTTTTTGATTTTTTTTGTCTTAACATTTATTTGCGACTTTTTTTTATTTTTTTCATTTTCTAAAAACTAAAGGCCGATTTATAGAACGTTACTTTCACTTTACTTCCGCTTTACTTCGGCGTAACTTAACAAAAAATTAAATAAAATACATGGGAATGTATCAGCAAATTTATACTTCACTTTAGCGCTACTTTGCTGATTCATTTAGCTGTAAGTAGTACTGTCAAAAGCCGAGCTTGGCCGAACATGCGCAAAATTTGCAAAAATGAGATATTCACCCTTATTGTCAAGGGTGGTGATTACGGAATATCGCTTCGTACGAAACCTGCTGGTCTTTTTATGTAAGTTTCGTACGATGCGATATTCCGTAATTACCGTCCAGGTGTAAATAGTCAGAAGTAGCGAGTTTAGACACATGCGCATACCTGTTCCCAATTTCACGTAACTTTACAATCTATAAATTAAGCAAATTTGTTAAGTTACGCGGAAGTGAAGTTACGCCGAAGTAAAGTGAAAGTTACGTTCTATAAATCGCCCTTAAAATTTGTTTTTATTGCTTACCTCGGTTCATCCTCACGAGTTCTTCTTGATATTCTGACCGGTTTAACACCGTCGTATTTATTTTCTCGTCCGTAAATACTGCCTCCAAAAGGGTCTTCCCCCAAATAATATTTTTGAACGGTAGGTTTACTGGAAATTCCAGATTCCATTTCTGGCGAATCAACTTCGTCTCTTCCTGTTAAAAATTCACGAGGTGAGCTGATTGCAGATGTGTTAATTACTTCTTTACCTATATTAGTAAAAAATGAAAATGATTGTATTAGTCTAATTAAGTTTATTAATTTGTATGTTCTATTACAGAGTGTCACCGAAACGAGTGCATCTTTTAAAAGGGTAGAATGCGAGAAGTTTCGGATGATAAGAAAGTTTCTCATTGAACCCATATACCAGCAACAATAAATAAAATTACAAAATTGTTAGGAACAAAAAAGTTACGACAATCTTTATGTACTCTACCGGTGAGGTAACTCCATTTCTAGGGGGACTACAAATGTTAAAACAAGTTTGAATAGAATGTTTTTATTGCCGTTAATGATTCCATTAATTTTATTATGTTTCGACAAACCATTGGTAAGATATTTATGATCAATTGTTTGTAGTGAAGTGGACTTAAAGGGGTGTGGTTTTTAAACGGCGGCAGTGCCCCCTAGCCTAGGACATGTCCCGTGTATCTGTCTATTTATTCGTCCTTTATTTACCCTCTTAAAAGATGCACTCGTTTCAGGGACACCCTGTATAATGCAAAATAAGGTTCTATAAAAATTGGACTTAATATTTTTTTTTTAAATTTGTATACCCCTAGTCTAAGGGCCCCCTTTTTAAATGGAAAAAAGGAATTTTTTTAGAAAAAAAGTATAAGTTATTAAGAACCTTATTTTGCATCTGTTGACAAAGTATCGTGTAAATCCAACATGAATATTATTCTTCGGGGGCCATTTAGGGGGGAAGGAATTTTTTTAGAAGAATAAGTTTCCCAAAAATGTTTTTAAAGTGTTATGTAGCACCTATTTGTAAAATTTGGTGCAGATCCATCATGATCTAATGTTGCAAATTAAAGGGGGCTTTTTGGGGGGCTACCACGCCATCCCTAAACTCTTATTAGTGTGCATTTTATGGATTTAGCTTTCTGAATAGATGTTTTAACACATATTAAACATCTGGATGTTATACATATAAACTGCTCCAAGAAAGTTAGGGATATCGTTGTTTGTCAATCTTCCTAAAGTTTTAGAAAGAAAATTTTTCTTTTAAAATAACAAATAAAAAAAAATTAGTACAGATTCCCACTTTTCATACCGATAAACTCTTTTCTTTTGCCCTTCCAATGGTTTTTGTTTGAGATCTGGGGTTGACAGAACTCTTCTTAAAAATTGCATAGATCTTATATTGACTTTGTGAGGACGCTTTTTTATCGTTAAAATGGATCCAGAAGCATCAGCGGCATTCGGAAGCCGGTCCCGCAAGGATCTATACGAACTTAAAGGCTTTCTTCGAATTATTCTGTAAGGTATCTTTTTGGTACTGGTTGCAGCGCCTGATTTACGACTTTTAGGACTTCTAGAACCAGCTCCTGTTTCAAATTGACGGTTATTAAAACGAGGTTTAACAATTTGACTAACGTTAAAAAATTTGGCGATATCAAACAGAGTCGTCCGGTCTTAATCATCCCGAGTGTTCTGTTAGGTTCTAGAC
Source organism: Cartodere bifasciata (assembly GCA_963920755.1). Lineage (NCBI taxonomy): Eukaryota > Metazoa > Arthropoda > Insecta > Coleoptera > Latridiidae > Cartodere > Cartodere bifasciata. The sequence goes on from OY987198.1 coordinate 894,750, forward strand.
TTTCTTAAAAATTGAACAAGACAGTAGCGCTACTTTTAAAAACGACTAGAATGATTTTCTGAACGGATTATAAAATTCAAAATATTCACATTTTGATCAAATTCCTAAAAATTATTATTATTGAACCCTTATTATAATAAAATTTAAATAAAAAGTTTATGGTAAGATTTATTTTTTTTGTTTGTTATTTTAAAAGAAAAACTTTTCTTCTAAAACTTAAGGAAAGTTGACAAACAATCATGTCCTTAAACCTTTCTTGGAGCAGTTTATTTTTTGCTAGCTACAAAATTATCTAAATATTTTGGTGCATTACTTGGCCTAAGGGCATTATGTTAAATTAGGGTAAATTATGCAATTTTTTTTTTCTAATTTTTTTGAAACTTACCTATGTTACTATCGATTATATGTCCTTGTTGATAAGAAGGGGGGCTAGGGGACCTTTTAGCACGTTGTTTAGCTTTACGTTCTGCACTAACCGACCGTATTTTACCAACTAACTTCCTTATTGATTGCCCTGAAACAATAAAAACACAATGTTCATTTCTAAATAAGGCAATTCCTCATTCTTTATACATACTTTGATTCTAAAGTTACTCATTATGTTAAACGTTACGAGTTGTCCTTCAAAATAAATACCTTGTGTTGTACAGTACGACATGATTTGTATGATAATTTTTTTTATATAATTTATTATGTTTTAAGGACATCATTAGTGCGGCCCACATGCTACATAACTAAATGTTTAAGGTTTAAAAAAAGACGCAATTAAATTTTCCATGTACAGGATGTCTTTTTTCCTAGATTTTGCTACAGGTTTTTCTAAGTTATAAGCAAATTGATGGACACAAATAGAAAAATTTGAAGGATTTGTTTTAAAACGTCATTTTTTTTTAAGAAATTCTAGTTAACAAGCCATAATAATGAGTTTTTGGACCATATTACATTTTATGTTAAAGAGAAATGTCGCGAAGCATAGAAACTGTGATTATGTAACGTTGGCTGCCTAAAATCAACAAAAAACAGCACTTTCTGGTCATTGCTTAGTGGGTTTATAAGACTTAATTTTAATTAAAAATTGTGCTTACCAGCAACATAAATAAACAAAGCACAATTTAAAATATTCTAAATGTCCATTAATAAGCGTTTAAATACAGAATTTTGGCAATTTAAAATGCAAAAAAATAGTGCTTCTTAATTGCAAAAATTCTGTATTGAAACGCTTATTGATGGACCTTTAGAATATGTCAACTTGTGCTTTCTTTATTTATGTTGCTGGTAAGCACAATTTTTTATTAAAATTAACTTTTATAAACCCACTGAGCAATGACCAGAAAGTGCTGTTTTTTGTTGATTTTAGGCAACCAACATTACATAACCACAGTTTCTATTTTTTGCGACATTTCCCGGTAATGTTTAATGCACATTCTGTGAAAATTTTCGCTCGTCAAGTGCTACGTCTCAGATCACAGATGCACGTTAAAAACCGTCTGTGAAATTAAAATTTTTATTCTGTCAGATTAAACCACTTGTTCAAAAAATACTTGTATGAAAATAGGCTTTTTCAGGGAACCCTTGGTATAAAAACGTTCAATAATGTCTTATTTACGATATTTCAAGTTTAATTTATTGTAAAAGTCCAAAAATTACATATTAACTGCTAATGTTACTAACCCTCCAAGATGCAAACTATAAACGCAAATTGCTTGAGAAAGCATCCATATCAAAAGGTCTGGTAAGTACCACAGTAAAATTAACATTTTTTTTTCCAATAACTAGAACTAGTCAAAAAAGAGCACGGTTATAAAAAAAATGTCACCGCTTTACAAAGCTAAAAAAACATAGATGAGCAAACATGTAGCATCTATGGTTTAGTGCCTTTTAACTATTTTATTAAAAAAAACAACATACCAATGATATTTCCAGATTTATTTTTCGCAGGTTCAGCAGCAAATCTAGTTTTCTGCAGAACCTTCCTGTCATCCTTGGGTGGCATTGGAGGGGGACTTGGGGGGCCAGCGTAGTCCGGGGGAGGCTCCTCCATCCTTACATCTTCTCTTGAAACACTACGATATCTCTTTTCTTCTCCCATTCTCAATTTTTCACTTTTACGTCTTTGGGGGGGCACAGGCGAAGCCCCCCGTTCTGGGGAGTAATCCCCACGATAGCTCTTTTTTTCACGTACGGCACGCGAAGAGCGTTCCATTGAGCTATAGTTATCTCTACTCTTATCTCTAAAATTGTGAGATATGTCTCTTTTAAACGTGACTGGAGACTCTATGTAGTATTCAGGCGATTGTCTGCGCTGCCTGTCTCTAAAACTGTCATCCATATCTCTTATGTTATCTCTATTATCTCTAGTGTTGTTTCTGAAGTGAGAGGTATCTCTAAATTGACGTGTTTCTTTGTAGTTTAAGCGTTCTCTACTCTTGCTTGGGGTGGCGCGTAGGTTTGGTTGTGGTGACTTATCTCTTATATCTCTGTTATCTCTTATGTCTCTATAAGTATCTCTTTCGTATTTATCTCTTAAGTTATCTCTACTACGACTGTTTTCTTTGTTTTCACGGTAGTAGTAGCTAGATTCTTTAATATCTCTGTTATATACTGGGGAAGGAGATATATCTTCACGGTATTTGATAGGAGTGGTGTTATCTCTATAATCGGGGAGGGGGGAGCGTTGTCGATCGATAGGGGAGGCTCGAGTGTATGGCAGTGGGGAAGAGGTGTGTTCTATGACATTTTCTTGGCGACGCTCTGTCCATTCTGAGATACCTAATGGTAAAAGAAGATATATCTTTAAAATTTTATCTCTACAAGGGTTGTCTTTTATATTTTGCATATAGACAAAAAGGGAGCGCCAGAAATGGCACCACAAGTGTCAAACAAACCCTTCAAGTTTATTATGACTCTACTGAAAGTTTTGTTAGGATACGACAAGTATTTTAGCCACAATAATTTTTTTGTGGGGAGTTTTTAAAATATGGAATTGTGCCTTTATGCAAAAATGTTTGTCTACTTTCAAAGAAAATTATCTCAACAACAATGTCTTGCCGAGTGATTTTTACTTTTAGCGACGAGCACCACATCAATAGACTATTTCCTGCTGATTCTTGAAATACTAACATGGACACACCAGTCTTAGTGCCCATCCTAAGACAGCTCTACCAAAAACAGGAGTGTCCCGGAAATACATGGATGCTTTACGCCAGTTAAAACCCGTGGAAAATGCACAAGTAACACACCGCAAGATGAAGACATTCTAGGGCAATTAAATGAGTTCAATTTAAAGAATCTTACATAAACAGTTGAGTGTGGAAAAAATTATTTTCTGTTGGACAGCCAAATTTTTTTGGGAGGCAAAAAAGTAGACTTAGTGACTCAAAATTTTAAGTCTTTTCGGCAGTGGAATTTCATAAATCGCATACAAAACTACAAAAGATGACCAATCATGAATTTACATAAAAAAATGTAAAATAACCCACAATAAGTTTCTACTGGTTTCATGTAAAGAAGAAGCCAAAAAGAGGTATACGTTTCCATGCAGCTCGCGAGGTTAACTAAAAAATGTACTGTGGCCAAACCACTTGTCGTATCTTAACAAAACTTTCGGTATAGTCCTAATAAACTTGAAGGGTTTGTTTGGCACTTGTGGTGCCGTTGGTGGCGCTCCCAATTTGTCTATATGCAAAATGTAAAAGACAACACTCGTAAGAAAAAGTGTTTGACTGTTGAGATTTTAAGAATTAGGTGTAATATCTTTCTTTATACATGATGTATAAAAAACTGCGCACAAACGATGGAAGGTTGTTGGGGCATGTCTAGGGATCCCAGAAAATTGTTAAAAAAAATCTTAACTACTCTCGGAGATATGAGGCCCCAAAGTGCGAAACTTTAAACGCTTATATCTTGAAGATAACAGCACATAATATCGAAAGAAATGGTTAAATTAATATAACATTACAAATCTGTGTTGGGGAGGCAGAACGGGATAAGTATATTTGACATTTAAAAAAATGTGTTTTTCGGACACCGAATTTTAATAGAAACATTTAGATATTTACAAACTGGATCAGCCATATACGTACTGTGGAATCTATTTTTTTATGTAGCTTCTTATTACTGCATTAATATTGTTTAATATTTGTAAGAAAACCATTTTTAGAGTGACATGGACAAATGACATTTCTATACTTATCCCCTTTTGCCTCCCTACCACAGAAATTACATTTGTTTATCTTTCAAATGGTCAAAATACATTTTTATTATCAATTTAATTTTACAAAAATTTCATGGAGTGAAGCTAACAACAATGTCAATGTGATCTAATGCAAAAATGTACGCTCAAGAATCTGGATGAGTTTTTAAGATGAATTTTGCAAACTGTGTTGCCGAACTTATGCAACTTTGTTTGCATTTTTCTCGATGAATAGAACAAATGGATTTTTTTTGACAATTTTCTAGGTATCCCTGAGAATGTCCCAAGAGCGTACCATCGCGTTTATGCGCCATTTTTCGGACAACTCTGTGGTAGGGAGGCAAAACGGGATAAGTATATTTGACATTTAAAAAAATGTGTTTTTCGGACACCGAATTTTAATAGAAACTTTTAGATATTTACAAGTTGGATCAGCCATATACGTACTTTGAAACCTATTTTTTCAGCAAGCTTCTCACTATTGCATTTATATTGTTTAATATTTGCAAGAAAATCATTTTTAGAGTGACATGTACAAATGACAGTTTTATACTTATCCCCTTTTGTCTATTTACCACAGAACTGTTACCTTTATAAAATCCTTGTTGGTGTTCGTCTCGTTCAGCTTGATGATGACTATACAAAACAGGAGATGTTCTGGAATATCCCTGAGGATGCCCAGGTGAATAGCCTTTAGGAGAGACTCTTTCCCCTCGAGGGGACACTCTATCTCCCCTTGGGGACGCTCTGTCCCCACCTACAGGCGACTGTGACTTAATAGTGACATTAAAAAAACTGGTTTTTGGTGGTTTTTCTTCTTCATCTATGGTTGAAGCAGTTGACGATTTGGAATCACTTCCAAAGTGATGGTCCAACCATTTCGAGGTCTCGACCTTTCGGGTTAGTTCTTCGTGATCGAAGTCGATTGGTCGTTTAGTTAGAGCGTCTTTACGATCGAGGGGGCTTTCTGCTGCGGCAGCTGGTGCTTCTAAAAACAAAAAAAAGTGTGTGTTAGATTATAATTCATTGGGTATTACATGATATTTGGTATTTCTTTTGCACAAGTTATCATATTCTAAATTTATCTTTTTTTTTTTTTTTTAATACAACATTTTGGCAATTTAAAATGCAAAAAAAGGTGCTTCTAAATTGCCAAAATTCTGTTTTTAAACGCTTATTGATGGACCTTCAGATTCTCTAACTTATGCTTTGTTTATGTATGTTGCTGGAAGCACAATTTTTAATCAAAATTAACTATTATAAACCGACTGACCAAAGACCAGAAAGTGCTGTTTTTTGTTAATTTTAGGCACAGTTTCAATGTTCGCGACATTCTTCTTTAAATATTATGTTATTCTTAAGAAATCATAACATCCTTAAAAGTTGGATTATAATATTGCTAGCTCCTGTACTAATAATCTATTTATGGCTATCTGCACAGAGTTTACAAATTCATCTTTAATTTTGTTTGGAGCATTTTTTTTTAATATAAAAATTAACTAAAGAAAGTTTCTGCAGTAGATAATAATAAAAATTAAAAATAGAAGTGGGCCCAAAAGGTTTCCTTGTGGAATACCGATCTCTAAGGTTTTCCTTTTTATAATTTGATCACTGACCACTTTTTTTTGTCTAGAGCTCTTCTAATTAATAAGATTAAATAAGTTTTAAGCTATTATCCTGAAAAATTTCAAACTTCTGCTGCTTATTTGACTGTAAAGTATGATTCACACAGTCAAACGCTTTGCTTAGGTCTAAATGAATTGAAAGTAGAAGTGTACCATTTTTAAAACAGTTAATAAACTTATATGCGGGACTTAAAATGGCATTTGTGGTGCCTAACTTTTTTCCAAAAATCTTTACTTTTAAACGTTTAAACATCAGCAACTTGCACTTTAAAATGTGGCGCCCCAAAATTACAAAGTTATCCTAAATTATATTTTTTTTTAATTTATTAATGAATGTACTTTTTTTACCTCTGTATTTTTGTGCTTGTCTACTAGCATTTCTTTTTCGCAGCCTCGTTGATAATGATTCAAAATCAGGATCATCTAATCCGAGTCCTTCTCCTTTTCTTTCAACCTCCATGGCTTCAGTCCTAAAGCGCATTTCGTGGCCGATATTGACTCCGTTCTGCAAATAGTCAACGTCTTCTTGGTCTCTGGTTTTTAAAAACCTGAAAAAAGAGAAAAAATTCATAACATACTTTTCATTCACATTATAAAAAAACCAACCATAGGATGACAGATTTTACCCTGTATATTGTCATTAATGTCACTTGTGTTTGCTGGTTATGTAAGAAAAGTCAAAAAAATTTAAAAATGCATTTAGAAACATGTTCAGAGTACCTGAATCAAAAACAATGGTCTCAACATTTCCGGAAGTATTCATTTTTTTATTAAATTGCTTTATAATGCATCATTTAAAAGTTTACACAAGTTTTTACTAAATTACTTTATAAAGCACTAATCATTAAACCATTTCAATGTTTACACAAAATAGGAATGAATTGTGTACGCACTCACTGTTAAGAAGCCCTTTTAGGTATCATAGGATAAATTAGCACTTTTACAAAAATGTCTACAATTTTCTTTATAAATTCGCACATCTCAAGCAAAATTGTTTTTTTTTTCCAATCTTTACGCCTGTTTTATGTAACTGTCATATTATTTTTTAGTCCGGGAAAATCTTACAAAAATCCCTTATTTTTCAGAAATTTTTCGGGCAGCACAATTTTTGTGGAAAAGTGTAGTATTTTATATCTAGAATCATAATTACCATGTGCGCACTCATGCGCATATTAGCGTTTTGTGCTAGAGCCCCCCAAAGAGCCCCCTTTAATTGGTAGTAGTACATCATGGTGGATCTGCACCAAATTTGGCAAATAGACACCAAATAAGGTTCTAAAATGATATTCATGAAAACAATTCTTCCAAAAAATTCCTTCACCCCCTAAATGGCCCCAAAATGAGTAATATTTACCACGTTCAATTAACACCAAATTTTACAAACAGATGCAAAATTAGGTTCTAAAAACCATTTTTGAAATATATTTAAAAAAAAAAATTGTTGCCCCTTCTGGGGGCTATTTTTCATATGGGGCGAAGAAATTTTTTTACAGATTTTTTTTTTCAAAAATGTTCTTTAGAATCTTATTATGAACCTATTTTCAAAATTTGGTGTAAATCCAACGTGATAAATATTACTCATTTTGGGGCCACTTGAGGGGTGAAGAACTTTTTTTACGAAAAAAATGTTTACGAAAATCATTTTAGAACCTTGTTTAGTGTCTATTTCCAAAATTTGGTGTAAATCCTCCATGATTTAGTATTACCAATTAAAGGGGGCTCTTTGGGGGGCTCTAGCACAAAATGCTAATATGCACATGAGTGCGCACATGGTAATTATGTTTCTAGATATCAAATACTACAATTTCTCATAAAAATTGTGCTGCCCGGAAAATTTCTTGACCAAATGTAAGATTTTCTCGGACTATTTTGGCATTTTTCAATTTTTAATGACGGTAAATTTGAAATGTAATGTCAACTTTGAGGAAAATTCAACTTTTCAAAGAAAAAGATTCTAGTTTTCATAGGTGACTATGGTTTTTTAAACTGTGAATGGATAGTAAAGAAATTGCTTTAACAAAAAAAAAAATACATTTTTTAGTGCAAGTTTTCGTAAAAAAAAACTTCTTTTTTAGGGCATTCTTATAGAAAGCATTAGGAACAAAAGGACACTCGTTTAAAGGACCTTTTTTTCTTAATTTTATGAGTGTAATATCACCCTTCAAGTTCTTAGAATGGTCATAACTTTTTTAAATATTGATTTTTTTTGTTATTTTTTTTTTGATAAAATTGGTACCTTTCTGAAGATTCCTTATAGAGGTCCTGATCAGGAGCATCCTCGGCCAAAGGATCATCCGTCACCTCTTCATGTTCGGTAGTCCTTTGACTCTCAGTAACTATTTTACCATCCTTTTGCAAAGAACTTAAATCTCTCTTGGATTCAGTATCGGTTACTTTTTTGCTCTTGGTAGATTCGTGAACTAGTCTAGGTCCTGTTGAAACGATATTTCGTCCTTGATCAGAGGAACGCAGGACGTGTCTAAGGTCCTTGCGTCCTGATTGGACTGCTTTTAGAAAATCCTGAAAAAAAAAATGGTTAGGTCAGAACTAATCGAAAAATACGGGGTTTCCATGTATAGTTTGCTTTTTTTTGATATCGCAAATAGCTGGGAAAAATCCAAGACATTCGATAAAAACAGTTTTTTGAAAAAGTGCCCCCTTTAGGAAATAATGGCCTTTAAACAGGTAGACTAAAAACACGTAATTGTAAATATTTACCAAATGATTTGTCTAACCATCATGAAATTTGTACAATCAATAGAAGTAATAAAAACGGTCATTTTAAACTCATTTTAAAATTTGGGGACTCTTTTAAAGTGAGTTTAACACTGGTAGTGTGGATAAAAACTGCATGTAATCTTTATATTAAGAATTTTGTAATTTTATTTATTTTTTTAAATACTCCAATTCAAGTGAAATCCTTTTTTATACTCAAAATTTCTAAGAAATTGTACCGTTTTTAAATAAACTTCAAAAAACTCTCTTAAAGTACCCCATATTTTGCATTTGACTTGACAAAAAACTTACTTCAATTTAGCGACAGTGGTAAGTGACATGAAAATTTCAAAAGAAAGTCTAATCTTATGCAAAAATATGGGGTACTTTAAGAGTGTTTTTTGGCAGTAAATGGTACAGTTTCATAAAAATTTCAAGTGGCACAAAAGTTTTAACTTGAATTGGGGTATTTAAAAAAATAAACAAAATTACAAAATTCTTAAAGGTAAAGAAATTACATGCAGTTTGTGTCAACCCTACCAGTGTTGAACCCATTTTAAAAGGGCCCAAAATTTCAAAATGGGTTTAAAATGACCGTTTTTATTTCCTTTATTGATTGTACAAATTTAATGTTGGTTGAACAATACATTTGGCAAATATTTACGATTATGTGTTTTTAGTCTACCTGCTTAAAGGCCATTATTTCCGAAAGAGGGTACTTTTTCAAAAAACTGTTTTTACCGACTGTCTTGGATTTTTCCCAGCTATTTGCCATGTCCAAAAAAAAGCAAACTATACGCGGACACCCTGAATAAAACATTAATAAATTTTTTAAGTAAATACTAGGTGTAATTAAATAATTTGTTTCGGTGCAGTTTTTTGCACGAATTAAATAAAATAATAATTACAAACAAGACGGACGTACATATAAAACGAGGTGTATTGTATAAGATAAATAACAATTCAAAAAAACCGTAATAAATCGTATGAATAATAATCTAACAACCTTCATGGATGATTTCCTTAGAAAAGTGAATCTATTTCTATAATTTAAAGTTAGTAGCAAACACTAGCAAAAGTGATTAACATAATTCTCAATCAGAATTATTTACGGTTCATGAATTCATCTATTAAATTATTGCATTCTGTTCACGAGCTTAAAATTTATAGAAAATTGTATTTCTGCTGATTATTAAATGCGTTTTTATATTTGTGTTCTATAATAAGCACATTATGAAACCCGAAATGTGGTTTTTTAAGGTTGTTGAATTGCTTCATTATTGAACCCAACATTTTATTTTATTAGGTTGGTTTTCCAGATGCAAAATGATGAATTCTTCCCTTCCAAGGTACTTTTTATTTACAAATTTTACTATTATGAACTATCTGGGGACATTTTGGAGTTTGTTGTAGAGGGAATAACTAGAAGATTTGGAGAAACGATATTAACGGCTACACATTCTCAAAAAGCATATTCATTCAGCTAATTTGCTTCAAAAAGTGTAACCTTAGAAATTTTTGCACAAGGTTTTTTTTTTATTTTGTAAATTGTTAATTTTTTTTTATCACGAAAAACGGATTAAAAGTAAAAGTGTTAAATCCATAAAAGCAATTATATTTTAAGTGAATTTTGTTTCGTGTTTAAATTTAATTGGGTTAAGTACCTATACCTATGATTTACTATGTATGCTGATTGGTAGGTACAAATAGATAGCGAATAATTTTTTTATTTAATCGATTGAAATTGATAGTGTTCCACTAGTCTGCTTACCAGATAAATACGTATCTAAAACTAGACAACATGAGAAAGTTTGCAAATAAGAAAAACATATAAACAACTTATTAAACCGTTCGCATAGCGGAAAAATCGTTCAGGTCTTCCTAAAACTATAAAATCTTGTATTGACATTTATTGCTCAGATTTTCGACACAAATAAAAAACCGATTTAAACAAGAGCGGGTTAGATCAGTGAGAGGGATAGATTATTTAAAAAGGTAAACTTCGCAGATAGCTCATTTTTTCTGACTGTTTTCTTATTTTTATATAATTGTTACACATTCTAAATGATACTCTTTGCAGTAGTTAATTAAAGAGCTGCATTTTTTATTTTATTGAAAAAAAAACGTAAAACTTATTTTTTTTGTAAACGGGTGGGGATAGAAAAAAATTACCACATGCTTTTTTATAGGGAAAAATACGATCCTTAATTTTATTAAGAATATTTTTTTTTCGTAAAGTTGATATTAACGAAAATATGAATTTTTTTCTACTTTGGGGATGTTTTTAACCCTCTATTTATTACTTGATTTTTTCCAAAAACAATAGGGCTCTTCCTATAAATGGGATTGATTTTTTTGTTAAATCTCAAGTCGATCCGATGAACCGCGCCGCGCCTCTTGAGTTATGGTGGTCACAAATTTCGTTATAGACAGACAAACGGACAAAAAATAAAAGTCTTAAAAAGTCATGAAACGAACGAATCTGCAAAAAATTTTGCTCTAGGATGAATATTAACGATTTTGGAGAAGGTCCGAGTAATCGCAATATACTCTTTTGCGAAGAGTATAATAAAAAAAAATTAAAAAAAACTAAACACTAAAGTAATAAAAAAAATAAATATCATAACAAGAGAAAGTACAAAATGATGATGAGCATCAATTACAATTTTTATTTTTTACATCCTCATATTGATGATAGGCAAGTGGTCAAAAATTCCTCATCAGGTTCTGTCTCAAGTCATAAAATTAAACTATTTGACCTTCTAAAATAAAAATTCTCTTTCGATTTGGAATCGTTACAAAGTAATTATGAATACAACCCATCATTTTATTTCAATCACGTCGAAATTTTAACCTTGAGTCAGGATTATTGCTCCAGGCAATAATTTCTTTTAATGTTTTTGTTTTTTAGTACATATGCTGGTCAACAAATAAGTACCATTAAGAATTCTCACTAAATGAGATTTTTTTTCATAATTTTATTTTTATCTACAGGTCTCAAAAAATTGGCGCATAAACGTGATGGTACGTTGTTGGGGCATGCCTAAGGATTCCTGGAAAATTGTTAACAAAATCCATCTGTTATATTTATTGAGGAAAATGCGAACAAAGTTGCCTAAATTTGACTAGGAAAATACTATCGTGGACATGGAATTAAAAACGATCAATTTTTGCATTGTAAGTATGGTCAAAATAGTGGCTTAAACATCTCAAGTTTTATGGGAAGTGGACATTAAGAAACATTTCTCTGATGTTTTACAAAGATTAGAGGTTTATTGTTATCCTGAAACAAAATTATTTATAAAGAAATCTTCTTACTATTTTTCTCACCGGCAGCACATTTTACATAATTCATTTTAATAAAATACATTTGACGCATTTGTTGTCAAAATAACATTCGAAAACTGACATAAAAAAACCTCATTCACAATAGAGTAAAATTTAAAAAATCAAAGCTAGGTGGCTGATAAAAAATGGTTATAAATTCCATGTTTACTATAGTATAAATCATTAGACCTAAAGAGCAATCTTCCCAACTTCTCTTGTTCATCAGAATTCAGATTAACTTTTCCTGCAAACTTAAAACATAATGGTGCATACAATGAACCTTTCGATTTATATATAAAGTTCAAGGATTCCTTAGACTTCTACAATCTGACATGGTACTTTTATGTATCTTCAGACAGCAGAGCAAAAACCTTTAAGAACTGATCAGGTATTCTTAAGTAAATAAAATAAAAAAAAAACATAATGAAGACAATTGTGAAATAGATACAGAACTTAAAAATTTGAAAGGAGTTACAAAAAAAGAACAACTGTGGAAAATAATCAAAAATGTAAATGTATGCTTCATTTAGAACCGAAGAAAAAATACTAATTACTTGTACAAACAAAACTAGCACCTATAAAAGTAATTAGAGAAACTTGGACATCGATAAAAAAACAAGAGCGGGTTAGATCAGTGAGTGGGATAGATCATTTAAAAAGTTAAACTTCGCAGATAGCTCATTTTTTATGACTATTTTTTTATTTTTATATAATTGTTACACATTCTATATGATACTCTTCGCAGTAGATGATTAAAAAGGTGCATTTTTTATTTTATTAAAAACAACGTAAAACTTATTTTTTTTGTAAGCGGGTGGGGATACAAAAAAATTACCAAATGCTTTTTTATAGGGAAAAATACAATCTTTAATTTTATTAAGAATATTTTTTTTCGTAAAGTTGATATTAACGAAAATATGAACCTTTTTCTACTTTTCGGCTGTTTTTAACGCTATATTTATTACTTGATTTATTCCAAAAACAATAGGGCTCTTCCTCTAAACGGGATTAATTTTTGTGTTAAATCTCAAGTCGATCCGGTAAACCGTTCTTGAGTTATGGTGGTCACAAATTTCGTTACAGACAGACAGACGGACAAAAAATAAAAGTCTTAAAAAGTCATGAAATGAACGAATCTGCAAATTTTTGCTCTAGGACGAATATTAACGATTTTAGAGAAGGTCCGAGTAATCGCAATATACTCTTTTGCGAAGAGTATAATAACAGTGGAAAATAATCAAAAATGCATGTATGTTTCATTTAGAACCGACTAATTCCTTGTACAAACAAAACTAGCACCTATAAAAGTAATTAGAGAAACTCGGACATCGATAAAAAAACAAATAACTGACCTACCTTTTTTATAAACAATACCAATCCTAAGAGAGAAATTGTCACTCACTGCACGACTTTAGAAAGCACCAACAATACCAAAATTCAAAAATAACCTGCACTATACCGGCACTTTAAAGTTTTAACGTACACCAAACTTTAAACTAGAGACACCACTCAAATATTCATGTATAACCAAATGTTAAACATTGTTTAATTTGTTTTTAACTTCCTTTCTCTAGTCCAATGGACAGGCATTGTAGCTTAAGCAGAAATCTTGCTTTGACTTAAGATCTTGTGTTGAACCTTGTTCCATCGATGCGCATGTTTGGTTTTGCGAGCGAGAGCAAAATCACAAAGATGTAAAACTACTAAATGCATTATTCTAAACACTGTTTGTCCTGCATAGCACAATGTTTGCCTGCGGCAACCTTTATTAGCTCCTATCTCAATTTGTAGATAATTTCATCAGAAATAAATTTTCATAATAAAAGTACCACATATCTGTTCAGGAACTAAGTTAAAAGTAGAGAAATCAAGTTAAGACACTCTCCAGAATATTTTAAGTGCAATATTTGCATTATAAATTATTATTTCCTAAAAATGAAAAATATACCGAAATAAAGACAATTTTATGCTCTACCATTATCCATTTAAACGTTTTTTTAAAAGTGCCAAATAGTTTAGGTATTCACAAAAAACTAACTCCTCACTTCCATGCAAGATGGGGGCTAAAGGTCACGGAAGTTTTGTGGGAATTTTTCACTTATATATTCCTGGGAGTTGTGGCTACAAACCGGCATAAGCAGATCTTGGTTGGGATTTTTTTCTTAGGACCCTACAAATTTTAATTAAAAGGATTGGGCTTACAAAATGCGCACGATTTTTTTAAGACCAAGGTTGAAGCTAGATAAAAAAACTGAGGATGAAAGAGAATTTTAAAGATTCGCTGCTCTGTATTGCAGCCTCTCTACCTCTAACCCTTCAAGTTTATTAGGACTATACCGAACGTTTTGTTAGTACACGACAAGTATTTTAGCACCAATAATTTTTTCAAGTTGGAGAGTTTTCGAAAAAATGAATCGTACCGAGAAAATTTTCATGCAAACATGTTTGACTACTTTCAAAGAAAATTATCTTAACAACTATGTCTAGCCAAGTTGATTTTAACTTTTGGCGACGATGCACCACATCAATAGACTATTTCCTGCTGATTCTTGAAATTCAAACAAGGACCGCCCATCAGTATTAGCGCCCATCCTAAGACAGCTCTACCAAAAACAGGCGGAGTGTCCCGGAAATACATGGATGCTTTGCGCCAGTTAAAACCCGCGGAAAATGCACAAGTGACACACCGCAAGATTAAGACATTGTAAGGTATTGATTCCAATTTAAAAAAAAATCTTACATAAACAGTTGAATGTGAAAAGAATTATTTTTTTTTTGAGCAGCCCAATTTTTCTAGGGAGGCACAAAAGTAGACTGGCTTTAATTAATGACCCAGAATTTTAAGTCTGTTCGGCAGTGGAATATTATAAATCGCATACAAAATCGTGAATGATGACCAATCATGAATTTACTTAAAAAAAAATGAAAATAACCGACAATAAGCTTCTAGGGGGTTTTATGTAAAGAACAAGCCGAAAAGAGGTATACGTTTCCTTGCAGCTCGCGAGGTTAACTAAAAAATGTACTGTGGCGAAACCACTTGTCGTATCTTAACAAAACTTTCGGTATAGTCCTAATAAACTTAAAGGTTTTGTTCGGCATTTGTGCTGCCGTTGGTGGCGCTCCCTATTTGTCTGTATGCAAAATATAAAAGACAACCCTCGTATAAAAACTATATGTGTGTGTGTTTGGTAGTGTTTTATCTTTAAATGACAAGACATGACCTCTTAGTACCCCCCTAGCACTTCTATATGAAGATGCTTTTTATTAGCGCAGACTTTTGTTAAAACCCTGAGGGCTTTATTTATTCTATAGTCGCGAAACTATCGTTATTATGAGGTAGATAAATAAATGTTCGTTAATTTATCGTAGCGAAATTTATTTTCTTTTATTTATTAATTTCATCAAGTACTTTTGCAAAACTTTGTTGGAACAACGAATTACTGTGGAGGTTATTATTTTAAATTGGCACAGTTAAGCGAAAAGTTTCAAGTGATAAAAAAGTTCCTTATTAAACCCATCTACCAGTAACAATAAATAAATCTACATAATTGTAAGGAACAAAATAGTAACGACAATCTTTATGCACTCTACCGGTGGTAACTCAATTTCTAGGGGGGCTACAAATGTCAAAACAAGTTTGAAAAGAATGTTTTTATTGCCGTTAATGATTCCATCAATTTTATCATGTTTCGACAAACCATTTGTAAGATATTTACGATTAAGTATTTGTAGTGAAGTAGACTTAAAGGGGTGTAGTTTTTAAACGGCGGCGGCGGTGCCCTCTAACCTAGGACATGTCCCGTGTATCTGTCTATTTATTTGTCCTCTATTTACCCTCTTAAAAGATGCACTCGTTTCGGGCGGGACACCTGTGGTGTTAGCAGGACTATTAAAGGCCGATTTATAGAACGTTACTTTCACTTTACTTCGGCGTAACTTTACAGCAAATTAAATAAAATACATGGGAATGTATAAGCAAATTTATACTTCACTTTAGCGCTACTTTGCTGATTCATTTAGCTGTAAGTAGTACTGTCAAAAGCCGAGCTTGGCCGATCATGCGCAAAATTTGCAAAAATGAGATATTCACCCTTATTGTCAAGGGTGGTGATTACGGAATATCGCTTCGTACGAAACCTGCTGGTCTTCTTATGTAGGTTTCGTACGAAGCGATATTCCGTAATTACGGCCCAGGTGTAAATAGTCAGAAGTTGCGAGTTCAGACACATGCGCATACCTGTTTCCAATTTCACGTAACTTTACAATCTATAAATTAAGCAAATTTGTTAAGTTACGCGGAAGTGAAGTTACGCTGAAGTAAAGTGAAAGTAATGTTTTATAAATCGGCCTTTTAAGGTTTCTTACCTCATCGGTTATGTCTCCGAAATGTTGAATATCCTCCATTTCTTTTACTTCTTCGGTTTCTTCCCTGGAAACCACTCGTTTTTCTGTGACTTCTCGAACAACGCCATCTGGATTTGGGCAAGCTATCCAGTTTCCTTTATCCAAAACATTTGACGATGTTGTACCGTCCAATGGTAAAGGTCCTCCTGCTCCCATCTTGTCGTCGTCTCCTAGTTTTCTTAACTAAAAAAATCATACAAAAAAAAATAAAATTATTAAAGCTTGATTTCTGGTAAAATTAAATTAACTTAACGCCACTTAACTCCACTAAAATTAACACAACCCATTTTATTTAATTTATAAATTCATTAATTTAACTAATTTAAAGCAGTAATCGCCATCTATCGGTATATCTTAGAGTCTCATTGTTTAACTGGTTTTATTTCCATTCTACAGTTTTCTTTCTAATTTATAAAATTTGGTCTAGTAGCCGATAGATGGCTTCAGTGAAAAACGGTTACAGATGCCTATTTAACAAAAAGTTAGTTAAATTAACAAATATAACCTATAAGTAAACTTTAAGTGACGTTAATTTGATTTATAAATGAGATTTCAAGTTTAGTATAATTAATTTAATTTTGTGTTAATTCGCGATACGTTAATTCCAAGAGGCAAATCGGATGGGCAAATTGTGGGCACTAATTCACAAATTCTAGAATTTGTTAACAAATTCTTAGCAAAATTTTAAGAAATTCTATAAATTCACAACAAATTTTACAAATTTTTAACAAATTCTGCAAATTCCTAACAAAATCTTCTTTAAAAAATGTATGTTAATTCTTTCATTAAATTGCCCCTCGGTTAATTCTAAGTTATAGTTCAATTAAATTAACTTAACGCCACGCAAAGCTACTTAACTCAACTTAACTTGACGCGACTAAATTAATGCATTTATAGTATAAATTAACACTTTAATTTAGAACAGTAAACGCCATCTATCGGGTTATGTTAGAATCGTATTATTTACCGACATTAATGTCTATTCTTAGATTATCTTTTATTTATAATTTTAAAAATTTGGTCTAGTAGCCGATAGATGGCTCTAGTGAAGATGGTCACTTTATCCTAAATTAGCTGAAATTTGTCAACATTAAGAAATATAACCTATATGTAAGCGTAAAGTTAAGTTAATTGGATGTGTAAATTCGATTTAATCTTTCGTATAATTCATTTAATTCGCGATATGTTAATTCTAAGTGAAGTTAAGTTAATTCAACTATAAATCAGCTTTTATTTCAAAGGTCTACCTCAAAGAGATTATATATTTACAATAGAGAAGGTATAAAAATTCATTGTTTGGTTCCAAGATCGTTTTGTTTACCCAATGTAAGTTATATGGACTAATGAGTAAGTGGACGTAAATAAACAAACGTTTTCAATGGAACTTCCCTATGCTAGCCTTTTAGATCTTGGACCCACACACTGATAATGTTATGATTATAAGCAATTCATTTCTAGTCATTTTATTTCAATGGTCTACCTCAGTTTGGTGGTGTTTTTGAGTTTCAGTGTCTTCGGTTGTGTTAGTGGTTACTATTGGTCCACTGTCTTCTACCAATTTTCCATCTTCCAAAACAACTTGTCTTTTTACTCGAGTTTCTATTTGCTTTGTGTTCAAAACTTCGGTTTTTTTCTTGCTCACCCATTCTTCTGTTAAACAGATAATTAAATTAGAAAAAAATATTAGAATTTATGAAGTAAAAAGCAAAAAACCGGGCAGAAAAAGGTAATAAAATGCAAAAGTTATGAAAGAAATGGTAAGAATGTGCTATTTTTTTATGTACGGTAGATAAGTGCAAAACATTCGATTTTTTTGGTACTGTTCAGCACATAACTTAAATAATCGTAGACCAAGATAGATAGATTTTTACCTTGAAAAAAATATGCTACAGCCAGATATTTTATACGTGTTAGAATATCTATTCAGGAAGCTAAATCCACAAAATGTACACTAATAAGAGTTTAGGGTTAACGTGGTAGCCCCCCAAAAAGCCTTCTTTAATTTGCAAAATTAAATCACGATCAATCTGCACCAAACTTTACAAATAGGTAGCTCTCAAAAAGGTTTCTAAAAACATTATATCCCTAAAAAAAATCTTCGTCTCCTAAATGGTCTCCAAAAATTAATATTTAATCCTGTTGGATATTCACCAACCTT
The DNA here is from genome assembly GCA_963920755.1 of Cartodere bifasciata. NCBI lineage: Eukaryota > Metazoa > Arthropoda > Insecta > Coleoptera > Latridiidae > Cartodere > Cartodere bifasciata. The sequence continues at coordinate 913,174 of OY987198.1, forward strand.
GGTAAACAGATTCAAAATAAGGTGCAAAAAAACCTACACTTCTTACTTTTTTTTCTAAAAAATTGCTTTTAATTTAATTTGAGAAACTAAAAAAAAATTAACTTGTTTAAGCTTTGTCTTGCTTCTATCTGCAATTTTTTTTAAATAAATCCAACATTATTGAACATAACTCTTCGAGGGCCATTTAGAGAGCAAAGACATTTTTTTGGAGAAATCATTTTTTCAAAAATCATTTTAAAATCTTATTTAGCACCTATTTGTAAAATTTGTGCAGATCTAATGTTGCAAATTAAGCTTGATTTAGAGATCAATTAACTTAACTCAACGCCACTCAAAGCTACTTTACTCCACTTAACTTGACTTGACTAAATTAAGGCATTTATAGTATAAATTTATACGTTAGTTAATCACAAGCAAATTTAGTAAACGCCATCTATCGGTAAATGTTAGAACCGTCTTATTTCTGTAAATATACAGAAATCCATATGAAATTCTTCGATAATCTTTGTAATTTTAAAAATTTGGTCTAGTAGCCGATAGATGGCTCTGTAAAGAGGCTTACTTAACATAAAATTAGATGAAATTTACCAAAATTAAGAAATAGAACCTTAAGTAAACGTCAAGTTAAGTTAATTGGATCTGTAAATGCGATTTCATCTTTCGTATAATTTATTTCAGTCGCGCTACGTTAATTATAAGTAAAGTTAAGTTAATTCATCTATAATTCAAGCTTTAAAGTGCGCTTTTTGGGAGGCTGCCCTGCCAACCCTAAACTCTTATTAGTGTACATTTTGTGGATTTAGCTTCCTGAATGGATGTTCTAACACATATAAAAGATCTGGCTGTTGTATATTTTTTTGTAAGAATTGCTATGTTTTTTTTATTAACTAAGTATCTTGACCTAAAAGTTAAAAAGCATAAAACCGGGTAGAAAAGGGTAATGAAATGCAAACATTATGACAAAAATATTAAGAATGTGCTAATTTTAGTGTACAGAAAATAAGTGCAAAACATTCGCTTTTTCGGTACTGTCCTGCACACAACTTAAATGATCGTTTGCGTTTTTGTGACCCAATTTATATTTTAACCAGAAACATATCTAAATTATATGAATAGTTAATTTAAAAATTGCTTACCTTCTTTAGTAGTGGCAAAAGTCTCTCCGGGTTCAATCTGTGTAAAAATATGACAGGGTTTAATAAAAACTCTAGTGTGAAAAGTAACCCTTTTTGAGGGTGTCGGGTATCGACCGGTTGGGTCGGTTAAGAATACGATTACAACCATTCAACATTATTTCTTCGTTCAGGAAATTTTAACACTTATAAAAATTAGTTTTTGGTAACATTTTTAGGGGTATAAACTATTGGGTTTGTTTCTAATTTTGTGCACTTTTAACATTTGTTCTAAGTTCATTTTCTTTAGTTTTATCTGTAAATAAGTTGACTTTTGGTATGGTTTTTAATACTTTGTTTCAAGATGTAAGTAGGTAAAATTTAATTTTAAACAAAAACGAGATCTTGCGTTCTTGCTCACGATATTTAAATGTTTAAATAACAATATTAAAAAGTGAATAATAAACTAGGTAAATGAAAACGAAAGATATTGGTCTAAGAAATAAGAAATGAATACTAACCTATTGAGTATTGAATTTAAGTGTAATTATAAATTTAAATTTTGTTCTTAAAGTAACATTTGTTTAACAACAAAGTGAAACTAATAGTTACTTCAAAGATAAAATGAATATTTTAGAATAATTTAACCATACTTGCGGATATTTGCAAGAATTATTGTTATTTTAAATGTTTTTTAGACTATATCGACGTATTTACAATATGTTATAAACCTTAACTTAAGTTGAATAATAATTAAATTAACTTAACGCCACTAAACTCCACCTAAATTAAGGCGATCAAATTATTCCATTTATAAATACATTAATTTAACTAATTCAATGTAATAAATGCCATCTATCGATAAATCTTAGAATCTCATTATTTTACTGTTTTCTTTCTAATTTTAAAAATTTGGTCTAGTAGCCGATAGATGGCTCTAGTAAAAAACGGTTATAGATGCCTAATTTACATGAAATTAGTTAAATTAACAAATGTAACCTATAAGTGAACATGAAGCGATGTTAATTTGATCTCTATATAAATTTTCAACTGTGTTAATTCGTGATACGTTAATTCTAAAGTGTGATAGTTAAATTAAATTAATGCCACTCAAAGCTACTTAACTCCACTTAATTTGGCGCGACCTAATTGATGCATTTATAGTATAAATTAACAGGTTAATTTAGAATACGTAAATGTTAGAATCGTATTACTTAGCGACATTTTTCGATTATCTTTGTAATTTTAAAAATTGGGTCTAGTAGCCGATAGATGGTTCTAGTAAAGATGCTCACTTTCTAAATTAGCTGAAACTTATCAAAATTAAGAAATATAACCTATAAGAAAACGTAAAGTTAAGTTAATTGGATGTGTAAGTGCGATTTTATTTTTCGTATAATTCATTTAATTTGCAATACGTTAATTCTAAGTGAAGTTAAGTCAATTCATTTATAAATCAAGTAGTAAAATCCTAATTGGCCGTTATGGCACGCCACTGGAACCTTCAATACTCAATAAGGAACGAAACTTAATTTTTAACCTTTCGAATTATATTATTATGAGATATTATGAAAACGATTGTATTTAAAAGTAAGCCCGTATGAATGTATAGGTTATAAATAAAAATATTTGGAATTGTGTCAACTTTAATAATTATTATTACTTATGCACAAGTCTATAATAAGTATACATAGACTTATAAATGTTATAAAATAAAAATAAATAGGCAAAGGCATGTTTAGAACAATACACCTTTATATAGGTACTCATCAAGGCCGTTGGTTAATGCCTAACACAATTTAAAATGCAATCCACGTGTTTATTTTTATGACTGATTTATTTTTATTTTTATCTTGCAGAAATTTCAGCACATCTCTTTTGTCCAAAATTGGAAAAAAATAAACGCTTTGGCATAATTATTACTGTTTAAAAAGTTATTCCTTGGCATAAGAAAAAACTTTCAAGTAACTAATACAGGGTGTCCAAAAATTGGCACATTGGGACATTCTCAGGAATCTCTAAAAAAATGTAAAAAAATCCATCTGTTATATTCATCGATAAAAATGCGAACAAAGTTGCATATGTTTGGCAACACAGTTTGTAACATACATCTTAAAAACTCATCTAGATTCTTGAGCATGCATTTTTGCATTAGATCATATTGACATTGTTTTCAGCTTCGTTTCATGAAAATTTTGTAAAATTATATTGATTATAAAAAAGCAATTTGAGCATTTAAAAGATAAACAAATGGTAAAATAATTTAAGATAGATTGTGCTTTTGTATTTAGCCATTTATTTCGTTAATATGTGCTGTTATCTTTAAGATATAAGCGTTTAAAGTTTTGCACTTTGGGGCCTCATATCTCCAAGGATATATGAGGTAGGTTTTTTTAACTTTTTTCTGGGGAGCCCCAACAACGTACCATCGCGTTTATGCGTCATTTTTTTGACACCTTGTATATGAGTTTTTATTAACATTTTTCTAGGGATCCCTAAAAATGCCCCAACAACATACTATCGTGGACATGGAATTTAAAATGATTTTGTATTAGCCACCTTGGATTTTTTAAATTTAACTCTATTGTGAAAGAGGTTTTTTATGTCAGTTTTCGAACGTTATTTTGACAACAAATGCATCAAATGTATTTTATTAAAATAAATTATGTAAAATGTGCTGCGGGCGAGAAAAATAGTAAAAAAATATTTCCTTTTTTAAATAATTTTGTTTTAGGATAACAATAACGCTCTAATATTCGTAAAACATCAGAGAAATGTTTCTTGTTAATGTACACTTCGCATAAAACTTGAGATGTTTAAGCCACTATTTTGACCATATTTACAATGCAAAAATTATCGTTTTAAATTCCATGTCCACGATAGTACCATCGCGTTTATGTGCCACTTTTTTGACACCCTATAGATGAGTTTAAAAAAATATTTTCACAATCAGTGTTGTCGAACTTAAGCAACTTTTTTCGCTTTTTTCTCCATGAATATAACAGATGGATTTTGTTTTACATTTTTCTAGGGATCAATGAGAACAACGTACCGTCGCGTTTATGAGTCAATGTTTGGGCATCCTGTAGTTTATCTTTACAGTGACTAAAATGCCAACTTTAGTCCCTAGAAATTAAAAAAGTAATTTAGTTTCTAGGCAGCAAAAAAAGCACTTTTTTAAGAACCATTAAAATGCCAAATTTAGTCCTGATATTATAATAAATTCGATAATTTTACATCATTTTAAACTTTTTCTAGCAAGAGTATAAAAATTATATCATACACTTCAAGGTCCATGACTGCACTATTATAAATAAAAACAACATTATTTTTACAATTATCGCCACTCCATAAACATGAACATTTAGTTTACGTTTATTATAAACCGTTACTTATATTTAAAACATATTTTAGACCTTAAAAAACAGCTTTATTAAAAACCATACCAAAAACCACTAATCAATTTAAAAACTATTCAAAAACAACTTAAAAACATTTCAAGACACTCAAAACAGTTTAAAACATTTTAAAAACATCTTAAAAACAGTTAAAACACTTCAAAAACACATTTATTTAAAAGAATTAGCCACTTGTCTAGTTGGCTTATGAAATAATTAACGTTGACGTAATATTATTCATTTGTTTACGCGGAATCGCGGGTGGCAGTGATTGCGAGGTACTTGCACTAAAACTAAAAACAAAGTTAACCGCGGTGTTGTCAGCGGGCCCAGCGCACTTGCTATTTGCTATTTTCTAGCGTGGCATAGAAATGCAATGCATACTCTGTGTTCTAGGTTATACCTATAGTATAGTATTTCATAAACCATAGATATTCCTAGGCTAGGTACTATCGTGGACATGGAATTTAAAACGATCAATTTTTTCATTGTAACTATGGTCAAAATAGTGGCTTAAACATCTCAAGTTTTATGCGAGTGGACATTAACAAGAAACATTTCTCTGATGTTTTACAAAGATTAGAGCCTTATTGTTATCCTAAAACAAAATTATTTAAAATAGGAAATATATTCTTGCTATTTTTCTCGCCGGCAGCACATTTTACATAATTTATTTTAATAAAATCCATTTGACTCATTTGTTGTCAAAATAACATTCGAAAACTGACATAAAAAAACCCATTCACAATAGAGTAAAATTCAAATAATCAAAAGTGGCTGATAAAAAATCGTTTTAAATTCCATGTCCACGATAGTACTGTTTATAGTAACGTGCAGTACCTTTTACCTTTAATTATAATGAAGTGATGTTTGGAAAAAACTGTACTCTTCTTAATTTCAGTAATATTCTGTTACAATGTTCCAAAATTTGTGCACCAATTGTATGGTACGTTGTTGGGGCATGTCTAGAAATCCTTAGAAAATTTTAAAAAAAAATCTATCTTATATACCCTTGGAGATATGAGGCCCCAAAGTGCGAAACTTTAAACTTTTATATCTTAAAAATTACAGCACATATTAACGAAAGAAATGGCTTAATACAAAGGCACAATGTATTTAATATTATTTTGCTTATCTCTTAATGGCCAAATTACATTTTTATAATCAATTTAATTTTACAAAAATTTTATGAAATGAAGCTGACAACAATGTCAATATGATCTAATACAAAAATGTATGCTCAAGAATGTAGATGAGTATATCCTTGGAGATGAGGCCCCAAAGTGCGAAACTTTGAACGCTTATACCTCAAAAACAACGGCACAATAAAAAAAAACTGGCTTAATACAAAGATACAGTCTATCTTAAACCATTCCACCATTTATTTGTTTATTTTTTAAATGGTCGAATTACATTTTATAATCAATTTAATTTTGCAAAATGTTCATGAAATGAAGCTAACTAGTGACTACATGTTAATAAAATCTGATGCAAAAAAGTATGATCAAGACTCATAGATGGAATTTTTAGATGTATTTTCCTAGACTGTGTTGACAAATTTATGCAACTTTGTTAGAATGTTTCTCGATGATTATAACACATAAATTTATTTCACAATTTTCTAGGGATTCCTCAGAATGCCGCAAGAGTGTTTATGCGCCATTTTTTGGACACCCTGTATAACCAACAGGCAACAATTTCTAGGTAAGATCAGAAAAAAATCTTTGAAAAAAATAGCATTTTTTTAAGATGATTTTTATAAGTAGCAAAATTTAAAAAAATCCCTTCGATTACGAAAAAAAGCTATTTTTTCTTAAAATTTAAGGCTTTCTCTTGATTATAATCTAAAAACATAACCTCTTTTGAAGTTTATTAAGGTCAGAAACTAAAAAAACAAATAGGGTAAAAAAAGACTTCAACGTTCAATCAAGACAGAAACCTGATGTAAATTTAATTTATTTAATTGAATTAAGAATTAACAAATTTTTGTATGCAACACGAAACCTAAGACATTAATTAGAAAAACCCAGTATAATGTTATTGTTTTGGTCTGTCTTAATATACAGCATGATCTAGAAAATAATGAGCCTAAAAATTTAAAATTTTTGCTAAAAATTCAAATTGCTGCATTTCGAAAAAAATTAAAAGGTTGTATTATCAAAATAAAGGAATATTTTACAACTTTGTGAAGCTTCTTTGGCTTTAACTAAGGAATATTATTTTATGCCATGATGGGCCTTAGGAAAATTGCCATTAAAGAGGAAAAAAAATTGAAATAAATGGGACCAATTTAAATATCTAGATTTTTTTTTATTTAGTCAGATTAAATGTAAATGTAAATATTCTACCTTAATTTAAAAACAACCTGTATCTAAACTTTGGCTCCATTACAACGGAAATATCCTTAATTAGGATAGGTATTAATATCGAATTCAATGACATACTCAGCGAGGTTAGAATGACTACCTAACAATATTTTTAGACATTGATCTGTGCCCAAAAAAAGAATAAAATGACTAAAACACAAAGCTAGCATAAGTAGCCGTATACGGAATTAAATTTTTAAAAATTTTTGTACCTACAGTGTTACTATATCCACGAAAAAGTATAAGCATTTTTGGATCCTGATTAAAGATGAAAATAAGAAAAAATGGTTTCTATAAACAGGATGTTCGATTTTGGTTATTTACTGAATAATTAGTTTTTTGTCACATTGAAACGAATTATTTTTTCAAAAATTTTATGAAACCATTATAACTTTTTTAAATACAAAAAAATATTGTATTATTAATTTGTAAAATTTAAGCATACGAAATTGAAAAAGAAATTTGTCTGTTTTTTTGTGTATACATTATCTTAAACATTTTCATAGTTTCATAATCTTTTTAAGGTTAAGTATGTTTACATATAATTTTAATTTGATAAGGTACTTATCTAAAAGAATTAACTACTAACTTGGCGTTTTTTTAATTAGCTAATTACCTTTTGCATTAATGACTTATTAGTTGTTATGCCTAATAAACAAACTGTTGTATTGCAAAATAACTATTAACCATCATTTACCTGAACATTTCTAAGTATGAAGTAATCCCTAAGTTATAAATAAAAGGAAAAGAATGTTATTCTCACGGTATTTTCTTTACCAAGTAAAGTATTTATCGAGGGGTCACCTAACCAGTAACCACAAAACAAAAAAGTTAATTTAACAAAACAGCGATTTTAAAAGTTATTTCGCAAAGACCTTTACTTAAATTTGAAATAGTGTCATTAAAATGACGTTAAAAAGTTGGTAGAATTTTTATAAGATAGGTTTTCCCCTTGATAAAAACGTAGTACCACCTTTGATAGATAGTAAAACATAGTTTAAATAGGTACCTTCTTTATAACCTTTGCTATTTAATATCTAATAATAATAAATTTTAAACAGTAAAGATAGATTAGAGTTTGCCATAAAAGTGCACTTGTTTATGTCAATATGAGAAAAAGCTTACTATTTTAAGTATGTATTTAGTTTCTTACTTAAATTAAGTACTAAAAGTAATTTTCGCAAACTAAATTTTAATATTAGCGTTCTATAATAAGCTCATTATGAAACCCGAAATTTGGGTTTTCAAGGTTGCTGAATTGCTTCATTATTAAACTCAACATTTTATTTTATTAGGTTGGTTTTCCAGATGCAAAAAGATGAATTCTTCCCTTGCAAGAAACTTTGTATTTACAAATTTTACAATTATAAACTATCGCGTGGGTGAAATAGTTCTTTTGTAGAGGGAATAACTAGAAGAATTGAAGAAACGATATCAACGGTTACATTTTCTCAAAATCGCCTATTCATTCAGTATTAAGTGAATAAAGTTTACAAACGTCATTGTTTAATATGTCTGACCTAAATTTACTTTTTACTTCAAAATGTTGTCAATCCAATATAAATAAAATTTTAAGTTAAGTTTTTAATTCAAATTAAAAATGCTTTTTAATAAATTAAATGAAGCAAATATAAAAAATAGTATATAAAATCGTTTTATAAGGTGTATTTTAGCACTTTTCCTAGGAAAATTCGCCGTCGCGCGGCTTGTTTTCCAAACTTTGACGAGTGTTAAAAAATGTTTCTTTTAAATGTCTATGTCTTAATTTACTATTAAATTCTATTGCAGCCAACATCGACATTTAAAAAAATGCGTAAATTAACATTTTCCCACCGACCTTATAAGATTGAACTCTACTACTAAACAAAAGATACCTCTTTTACTAATAATTTATGTCAGAGGTGTGCCTTTAAGTTTATTTTCTTACTTAACGAACAATGTCCAGTATTTACATTATATCTTTTGATAATTGTTTTATACTATCGTGGACATGGAATTTAAAACGATTTTTTATCAGCCACCTTTGTTTTTTACGCTATTGTGAATGGGTTTTTTTTATGTTAGTTGTCGAATGTTATTTTGACAACAAATGCGTCAAATGTATTCTATTAAAATAAATCATGTAAAATGTGTTGCCGGCGAGAAAAATAGTAAGAAGATATTTCCTTTTTTAAATAATTTTGTTTTAGGATAACAATAAGGCTCTAATCTTCGTAAAACATCAGAGAAATGTTTTTTGTTAATGTTCACTTCGCATAAAACGTGAGATGTTTAAGCCACTATTTTGACCATATTTACAATGCAAAAATTGATCGTTTTAAATTCCATGTCCACGATAGTACTTAAATACGTTTTTTAAAACCAGGACATCGGTCGTTAAATGACTTGGCTTAGAATGTAATTTCAATAGAACTAAAACAATAAATTGCATCAATTTAACAGGCACCTCCCTCGCTTTTTATGGTCTATTCTATTCTCTCTTAGTGAGGCTACATTTGAACATTCTGATGGTAAAAACAAAAGTGCATAACATGGATGGAATACCTATCAAGTCTGTAAATACAATAGACTACAAAACTATTGAGAAATAGGTGAAGGCTGACTCAGTCATGCTTTTTAGAAACCTGTGATTTTAATAAATGGATTCATAAAGGTATTTTCTAAATTGTTGCAATACAATTATTAGAGGACTAACCTTAAAACATTATTTAAATATTGTACAAAGTGTAGAAAAATTATGTTTTTTCTTGGAAGGTAAAATAATCAAATAAGTTCTTAAAAACAGGTTTTTATTTTACCCCGTAACTTAGTTTTGGTGTCTTCTAAAGAATCAGTTTTTTGGGATCTCCAAATCGAAACAAGACCCAAATGACATTTTCAGCCCAAGTACTTTTTCAAATAAATATATTTCCGACATGAAGTCTTTCATCAGAGGAAGAGTCTGTTCACAATTTTGCAACGTAGGTAAAGCAAAACAGAATTTTTCATCAAAGAACTTTTTTCCAAAATTAAAATTTGTTTAAACAATTTCAGATTTTGTCGATCAAGGGGACAGCACAACTTGCTGCAACTTTTATCGGTACTAAACACTGCTGCTATGTTTTCTTTTCCTTATACAGCATAGTTATCATGGTTGCCTATTTGATTCAAAATCCATGCAGGAACGTAAATCTCTTTTACTTTTAGATTTGTAACTCAGTGTATGATCCATAATAGCCCACACCTTACACCAATAATCTGTCTGATTAAATTATTACCCAAATGAAAAATAAATCATTTTATTAACAAGCAAAAGAAAACAATATTGAATGGTTATGAATTGTATTTCATTTTATGAAATTCATACTTTTAAAAAGACTAAAAAAAGTCAAAAAAAAACAAATTGACCTATTTTGCTTTAACCACAAAACTTACCAAATCCAAACCAGGGGGTGGTCCAGCCGGATAATGCCTCACACTTGTAAGGGTATGGTTTGGTGGTAATAAACTTGCCACTTCAGTCATTTTACCCCTAAATTTTATGTTTTTTCCAATTTACAAAAGCATCTTCTTGATAATCTCTTTCTTCAATTAATTGAAAGTGCTTTGGGTTGGTCTCACTGAAAGTAAAGAAAAAACAAATCATTAATCAAGTTAATATAAATGATTGCAAATAAATTGTGCGAACAAAAAAAAAAGATTTATTTTTTTAAAAATGACAGGTCTTATGAAAGTTTTTCTTCTTGTACTATTGCAATTATTATAATATTTATAAATATTAACCTAGATATAATTTGATCAATTAAAAATGAAAATCGACAGTTTTTTCCCAAAACTTTTCATAAACATTATCTAGAATCGCAATATTTTATTTTGAAATAAATTAAAATTTTTATTTCTAAGTACTTAAGTATCCTAACTTATTTATTTTGATTTGATTGAATTCTTGGTAAATAAGAAACCGTCTTCCTTGAAAGTAAACCATAAAAGGCAAGACGTATTAGCAAGGAGAAAAACATGTTACTTATAATTTGACCCTCTATATACATTTTTTAAACAAAACAAGCGTGAGTCATTTAATTTTTTTCTACCAAATGTGTTTTCTATTTTCTTAAACTGCTCTACAATCAAAACTTATATTTAGGTTGCATGACATATTGGTGTTTTTTTATTCGTTAGCTATCGTGGACATGGAATTTAAAACGATTTTATATCAGCCACCTTTGATATTTTGAATTTTACTCTATTGTGAAGGGGTTTTATTATGGCAGTTTTCGAATGTTATTTTGACAACAAATGCGTCAAATGTATTTTATTAAAATAAATTATGTAAAATGTGCTGCCGGCGAGAAAAATAGTAAAAAGATATTTCCTTTTTTAAATAATTTAGTTTTAGGATGACAATAAGGCTCTAATCTTCGTAAAACATCAGAGAAATGATTCTTGTTAATGTCCACTTCGCATAAAACTTGAGATGTTTAAGCCACTATTTTGACTATATTTACAATGCAAAAATTGATCGTTTTAAATTCCATGTCCACGATAGTAGGTTGCAGGACATATTTGTATTTTTTATCCGTTAGCTATGTCTGATAGTCTGGGCTCATTTCTGCAAATTTCTCGTTACACTTTGCATGAATAGGCGTGGGAAGATACCTCCATTCATTATGTAAGAAAGTGAATATCTATCAACATCTAGTGAGCTAAGGTGGCTCTCTTTGCCTCTGGACATCTATGTGCCGTGTACTAATAACACGGTAAAAACTATAAAGGTACTTTCTTTAGTTAATAAGTTACGTGTTTAACTGTTAAATATAAAGATAATGCATAGCTTCTTTTTACAATTAATTAAAATTTTATTGCTTTTTATTGTTCTTCCAAGACAAACCATAAATAAGCACATGCAGTGTTAACCCAGTGATTTAGGAATTCATCTTCCGAAAAATTATTTGTTGACTTTTTTTTTTACCATTATCTTTATATTGCCATAATATACAACATATCAAAAGTCCCCTAAGATCCCGTGCCGGCGTCATGCCATTTTAGAGGGTCAAAGGTCGAAGAGCACAGTTTTTGGTAAATAAATCTCTTCCTATTGGTCGAACAAAAAAAATGTAGGATGTAAATTGCAGATTGAACAATTACCTACAAAAAAATTCATACACACTTTTCCATCGAGCGACCGTTATCGCGTAGTAGTGTCAATTATGCATGACGTTGGTATACTTTTAACACCGGCTAAAATACAAAAACGAGGAAAATTTCTTTCAAGATTTTTCAACCAGGGTTTTAATTTAACCCCTAAGATACATAATCGGCAATAAAGGGTCTTGTAAATTATCAACTGCGTGTATACAGGCGCTCCAAAAATGAATTTGGATATGTCTGTAATTCCTCAGGTTAATAAAACAAACTAAATTTTTTACAAAAAGGTGTTAGCTCTTGTCCTTTCAATGACTTACAACCCCCTAACAAAGGCCGAAAGTATCTATTAATCTTTAAAAAAAAATAATACAAAAAAATGTGGCAAAATTGTTATTACAAAGAAAACTATGCATTTAAGGCCTTCTCAATAAATTGAATGGAATTGCATGATGTTTAACGTGATGATGTTCTCTATTGGTTCCAAAATAATGGACCCATCACTTTAAAATTCCATTTAATTTATTGAGATGGCCTTAAATACATAGTTTGCTTTGTATTAAAAATTTTGCCACATTTTTTTGTATTATTTTTTTTTAAAGATTAATAGATACTTTGGGGCTTTGTTAGGGGGTTATAAGTCATTGAAACGACTAAAGCTATTACCTTTTTGTAAAAAATTTAGTTTGTTTTATTAACTTGAGGAATTACAGACATATCCAAATTCATTTTTGGAGCGCCTGTATACACGCAGTTGATAATTTACAAGACCCTTTATTGCCGATTATGTATCTTAGGGGTTAAATTAAAACCCTGGTTGAAAAATCTTGAAAGAAATTTTCCTCGTTTTTGTATTTTAGCCGGTGTTAAAAGTATACCAACGTCATGCATAATTGACACTACTACGCGATAACGGTCGCTCGATGGAAAAGTGTGTATGAATTTTTTTGTAGGTAATTGTTCAATCTGCAATTTACATCCTACATTTTTTTTGTCCGACCAATAGGAAGAGATTTATTTACCAAAAACTGTGCTCTTCGACCTTTGACCCTCTAAAATGGCATGACGCCGGTACGGGATCTTAGGGGACTTTTGATATGTTGTATATTATGGCAATATAGAGATAATGGTAAAAAAAAAAAGTTAACAAATAATTTTTCGGCAGATTGTATTAATTTTTGTTTTATTTTCCTGGGTTATGTATTGTTAAAATTATTGACTTATTTCCACTTAACATCGTGGTAATTTTATTAGTTTAAGGTGATTTTTTTTAGAAAAAAAGTTGCTTTTGAAAGCTTATAGCAATTGAACCAAAAGCGTTAAAACCTTTTAAGTGTAAGATTTGGATTAAGCAGCTCGTTTTACATAAGCATTGATAGCATTTATTGCTGGAAAAAACTACTTTTGGCCGAGTTAGAGATAATTTAAAAACTGATAAAATTTGGACCCTTACCCCTTGCTTTAAAATAAAATTAATAAAAAAAAAATTAATTTGCCTTAGCCTGTGTTTTTAAGCTAATTAAAAGCCGTAAAATACAAATCAGCAATAAAAAAAAATTTCAGTGCTTTCGTTTTTTTGTAGAGCTTTTTAAAGTTGGCCAAGTTTCAAAAAAGCCCAGCAAAAATATTTTATGTCTCCGGTTATAATAAAACTTATTTTCTTAATTGCTCTTTTATTGTAGAGTAAGAATCTGGTTACAGATTAAAAATTAGAGCGTTTTAAAAGTACTATGGGTGTTGCGTTTGAAGTTGCATTCGAAAGCTCATAGCAATTAAACCAAAAGCGTTGATCTTCTGCTGAAGATGACAGCTTAGCTGTCGAAATACGTATTCAGATTTTTCGAAATAAATTGTGGTTTGGAGAGAATCTTTATTTTATAGTTTTAAATACACAAATTTGTTTATTTTTTTTAAACTTTTGGGACCCAATTTATCTTACCAAATTATACCATTTAGTAACGACCTTCAGTATAATAATTTTCGGACAAAAGTACCTTGTTTATATTGCTTTGTTTACAAGAAATATTATTATAATACAATGTGACAGACTAAATGATAATAAAAAGCAAAACTTAAACAATTAAGCTAATTTACATTATTATTATGCTCATTATTTACTTGAAAACACAACTCACTGGTTAAGAATTCAGAAGATGTCTAAAAATGGTAGGCTCAAGGCAATATTTATGCATTTAAAATCACAAATATTGGAATATTGCCTTTGATCGATCCATATTAATCTTATAGGTCAAGTATGACAATTAAAAATGCTGTAAAAAATTTGTTATTGTGCGTGCTTAAGTACTTTTTTTTACCCTTCTTATAACTTTGAAGTGTCATGATTTCATGGAACTTTAAAATAGCAAATAAGAAGAAAGTAAGTACAGAGTGTCAACGTTTAGTTTGCATCTTTTTTTAGAGGGTAAAAAACGAAGACATTTTAACTCTTAATTATTATTCTTGAAACCTTATTTTTTTGGTTTCTTGCCTGATCTACCGTTGACTTCTTTTTAGTATAATGTTTTCTACTGTTAACTAGTTTCTTCTTTTTTGTACTGGACATAATTTTAAATGCTTTTTAGTTTAAAATGACAAATTTTACATTATAAATGTAGGTAATTGCAAAAAAAATATTAATTATTTATAAATTGATGATTTATTGCAGATAAGCTCATTACGCTGCATTCTTAACGTTGCTTGGGAATGAGAAACATATAAAAGATTGCTGTAAGAATTAATATATTATAAAAATGTTTATTAGTAGTACAAGAGGACGTGAATGGAATTTATTATTCTTTTAAATTAGTACCTATTTCATCATTTCTTTACAATTCTAGGTACTACTGAGGTATGCACCTGATGATGTATAAAACTTGGTAAACATATCTTATACCTTTACGATTTTTAAAACATAAGTAGCTTTAAATGAGGAGATAAAACACTTACTTAAAATTAATACTTTAATTTTATCCTTTCTCTTGATTTAAGGCTATGGATTCAAATTCATAAATGGGATGATCTGTGCACTTAAAAGTTTGTAAAAGTCATCTCCTTGAACGTCAGTTATTTTCAAAATTTTAACAAAATGTGTAAAAATACGAAGCAATACATCCATTACTATGATTAAAAATATGCTAAAATAGTAATTTTGGTGTTTTTCTTTCTACATTGAAATATTTGAACGAGCACATTTCTATTAGCAAAAAACGTAAGTTGCAATTTTAATCATTACAAGCTTAAAAAACCATGTTTAATTAACGTATTGGTTTGGCATAGACCACGTAATGTATATAAACCAAAAAATGTATCCGTAGTCGAAAAAAGAAAAACAAAAATAGTTTGAAGTCAGATTTTCGACACAAAGAAATAACCGATGTAAATGAAACCATAATACGTTTGTAGCTTCATTTTTCTAGTTTTTAAAACTACATTTTGTTTTAATATACGATGGGACCCTCATGTAGATGTGCTATTTAGTAGAATTAACGTGTGCTCATCTAAGATGACTTATACGAGCTTCTCGGAGCACAGATTAGAAGATCTGTAAATTTAAATTTTTAGCCTTTTAATAAGCAATTTTACAATAAAAAAACCCAAAAAGTTTTTAATTAACCGTATTTTACTAATAACAAAACAAACATTTGTCTTTTTCCTAATTTGCGATTTTCCATTAAACATATGTTGTTTTTAGCATAATTAACGGTTACCTACCTATACGAATTTATCAACGTAATTTCCATGAATAACGGAAATGACTAATATTCTTGCTAATATTTAAAATTATACAGATTTGACTTAAGTAGTTTTGTATATCGTTTACTTATGTAAGTCATTTTAGCTTAGCGGCAGATGATCTAAACCCAAAAGAGAAAACACGATTTTTATCTCTTGAGGATATAATAAATTGAATTTAAAAAACTTTTAAATGTTTGATGAAATCATTTTTTGTGAAATTAAAATAGAAAATAAATAACTACGTATTTAATAATAAAAGTCGTTTTTTTTTGCATATCTACCTATTTCAAATTATTCCACATTTTTGTTCTGATTAAAATCAAAGTTAATCGATGCGAACTTGTAAGTTATGAGCACAGGCCTATTAAAGGTATGAATGATTACTACTTTAGATATTTTTATAACAATAGATTCTGAGAAACACCTCTTAAGAAGTAAGTATTGTTTATTGAACATGACTTTAATGTCGATGATTCAAATACAATAAGAAAACTAGGTAAAATAAAAAAAGGTGAAGTTCATTCAAGAATCAAGAAAACGTGTAGTTTGTGAGAAACTGAAAACATTTGATTTCATAGTAAATACAATGTAGACTGCAAAAATAACGATTATTCTACAGGGCAGTAAAAAATATTATAATGATTTTTGAAGTCAGATTTTCGGCACAAATAAATAACCGATTTAAATTAAACCATAATACGTTTGTAGCCCTATTTTTCTAATTTTCAAAACTACATTTAGTTTTAATATAGGATGGGGCCCTCATGTAGATGTGCTATTTAGTAGAATTCACGGGAGCTCAACGGATATGACTAATACGAGCTTCTAGGAGCACAGATATTTGAATCTGTGAATTTGATTCTCTTGCTTTAAGAGTTTTTATAAAAATTTTGTAGCCAGATTGAGCTTTTAAATTTTAAATGGAGCGTATTCGTACAAAAATTGGTTGGGTTTACCTAGGATATCTGTCATACCACCCGTCGTTCCAGATGCTAACTGACATTACTTCTCTTTTTTATACTTTTAACAAATATGACGCTAATATACCAAAAAACAACAAACTGCCAGTTTAAAACATTTAATGTACCATCTAAAAGGATTGTATAACATTTAAAGAGTGTTTTACATCTTTAATTCTTTATAATTAGGCAAAAAAGGAAATCATGACTCATTTACAAAAGGTTTTCCGTGAAAGTTTAAAATAATCCGCATTTTTTTGGATGCACGGATTTTGCATTAAAAGTACCTTTGTAAATGAGTCATTATGCCCTATTTTACGTAATTATCAAAAAATGAAGTTGTAAAACACTCCGTAAATGTTATACATGCCTTTTAGCTGGTACGTAAAATGTTTTAAATCGGTAGTTTGTTGATTTTTAGTATATTAGCACTATATTTGATAAAAAGGTAAAATTCAGAAGTAATGCATCTTGAACGACTAGTGGTATGACAAATATCCTAGGTTACCCCAACAAATTTTTGTACGAATACGTTCCATTAGTTTTATTATTATTTTGATGCCAATATTAGTTTAATTTTGTTTATTAGTAAGTAGGTAGGCAGAAAAATACTGTTCTAGTTATGGTAATTTTTATACTTTTAATATTCGAATAAATAATAAATTATTGATAACAAGGTAAGTGCTAGGTGGGTGTCATTTTTATAAATAAAGAATATTTGGTGACAAAATGCCAAAAGAATTTGCAAAAAAATGAATTTAGAAATGAGGCAGCCAATAAAATTATTAAGAGGCTTAATTTTTTTCTACAACTGTTAAAAATGTAAAAAATCTTACTTTGCAGTTTGCACTACGTTGTAAAAATAACTATTAGCGCACGCAAAAAAACCCATCAGTTATAATTTATAAAGGTTACCTTTTTTTCACTTAGTGCAATTCCAGAAAAAAAAACAATCACAACACAGTTTTTAAAAAATGACACACTTATTTCCAAACTAGTACTTCTTTTCCTTTAAAAAACACTAAAAAACTTACACTGTAACTAATTTTAAATCAATAAACAAGACAAGTGTTTTCTTTAATAGTTAATAGTTTTGCACTATAGAATGTATTTTGCCAATTCTCGTCGGGTATTACCTATAACTAATAGGTTAGATATTCAATGGTACTGCTGATTCTATGGTTCATTCTAAGCATACTTGATCACACGTTGTTGGGAGATGTATGTAGGTAGAATCAAGTAAACTGTGCCTGCGATGGAATCAGTCTGTAGACCCATAAAAGAGATAGGACACTACAACCATTTGGCCGGTAAGTTTTTTTTAAGGCTATAAATTCAAATTCATAAATGGGATGATCTGTGCACTCAAAAGTTCGTATAATTCATCTCCCTTAATGTCAGTTATTTTCAAAATTTCAACAAAATATGTAAAAATACGGAGTAATACATTAATAACTTTGATTAAAAATATTTAGGATAATGTTTGTGATACATAGAAGTGGTACTGAGTGCAAGAAATAATAAAAATATGGTAAAATAGAACTTTTGGTGTTTTTCTTTCTACATAAAAATTTTTGAACAAGCACATCTCTATTAGGGAAAAACGTAAGTTGCAATTTTAATCATTTCCAAGCTTAAAAAAATCATGGTAAATTAACGTATTATGGTTTGGCATAGATCACGTAATGTATATAAACCAAAAAATGTACCAGTAGTTGAAGTCAAATTTTCGACACAAAGAAATAACCGATTTAAATGAAACCGTAACACGTTTGTAGCCTTATTTTTGTAGTTTTCAAAACTACATTAATTTTTAATGTACGATGGCGCCCTCATGTGGATGTGCTACTTAGTAGAATTGGCGGTAGCTCAACGGAGATGATTTATACCAGTGAATAGTGCTTTTCCATTGCTCACGGATCACAGGATCATGATCCGAACTTGACCAATCATAATGACTCCGTGGCTCACGGAGTCATTATGATTTGTCCAGTTCGGATCATGATTCAATGGATCCCTGTGATCCGTGAGCAATGGAAAACCCCTAATACCAACTTATATTACTCAATGCTTCTAGGAGCACAGATTAAAACTTAGATGATCCGTGAATTTAAAACCCTAGTCTTAATGACACAATAAACCATATTAGTGCATCAAAACAATGCGGAATAAATAAAATAAAAAATATCTTTATTGACTCAAACTCAAAAGGAAACAATGCGGATTATTTTAAACATTCACGAAAAACCTCCTGTAAATGAGTCATAATTTTCTTTTTTACCTAATTATAAAGAATTAAGGATGTAAATCACTCTCTAAATGTTATGCAAACCTTTTAGATGGTACATTGAATGTTTTAAGCCGGCAGTTTGTTGTTCTTGGTATATTAGTGTTATACTTGATAAAAATATAAAAAAGAGAAGTAATGTCAGTTACCATCTAAAACGACGGATGGTATGACAGATCTCCTAGGTTACCCCAACCAATTTTTGTATGAATACGCTCCATTACCTTTTGACACATACGTAGTTGTCAAAACATCAAAACCATGAAAACTAGAATGCGATTTTGTCTTTGTTGGCTTTATATTTCGTCATCACTAATATGGCGTATTGATATTGTGAATATTGTCTGTTCTCTTTTATGTTTGAGAGATTGTATACTCGCAGTTTGAAGTATGAGATCATTTCTGTGTTGTAGTTATCTCAGCCAACCTTGATGTGTACCCATATTTGTATGGCATCACGGCCTACCTCGATCAAGGTACCACCATCCTTATCCTTAAATAAGCTTAATGTGTGATAAAAATCATAATAGGTCTGGACCACAGGGCCAAGAAAAAAAACTGTTAAAATAAACCAAAAATGAAAAAAAAAAAATGACAAAATAAATAGTTTTTGCATTGAAAGAACATTTTGATTTGAGATCACCAGATAAACTAAGGGTTAAAGGTCTCTTTTTGTACAATTAATCTTATTAGTGTTTTTTGAAGATTTGTTGGAATTCAAATTCACAGATCTTTGAATCTGTGCTCCTAGAACCTCGTATAAGGCATCTCAATTGAGCTCCCGCAAATTCTACAAAGTAGCACATCTACATAAGGGCCCCATCCTATATTCTAACTAAATGTAGTTTTGAAAACTAAAAAAATAGGGCTACAAACGTATTATGGTTTCATTTAAATCGCTTATTTCTTTGTGTCGAAAATCTCACTTCAAAAATCATTAGGTATATATATATATTTTTGTTTTTTTTTTTCTCGACTACGGATACATTTTTTGGTTTATACATTATATGGTCTATCCCAAACCAAATAGACACGTTAATTTACCATGTTTGCTTGTAAATGATTAAAATTGCAACTTACGTTTTTCCCTAACATAAATGTGCTGGTTCAAAGATTTCAATGTAGAAAGAAAAGCACCACAAAAACTATTTTACCATATTTTTATTATTTCTTGCACTCAGTACCACTTCTATGTATCACAAACATTACCCTAAATATTTTTAATCATAGTTATTGATGTATTACTCCGTATTTTTACATATTTTGTTGAAATATCGAAAATAACTGACATTCAGGGAGATGACTTTTTACGAACATTTAAGTGCACAGAACATCCCATTTATGAATTTGAAACAGCCTTAAATAAAAGAATATTTTTCAATTAAACGAAGAATATGAAAAATTTTTTACGGGGGTATTTTTATAATTTTATTTTTTATGACCTGTGTTTTACTCACTGTGCAAAACTTAAGCTTCATTCACAATGAAAATTAGCTTGCATGCGGTAAGAATTAAGGTAGCTTGTAAGAGCTTGAAATATGTATTTGGGATATACCATTCACAATGAATTAGCTTGTAAGAGCTCATGCAAGCTAATTCATTGTAAATGGTATATCCCAAATACATATTTCAAGCTCTTGCAAGCTACCTTAATTCTTACCGCATGCAAGCTAATTTTCATTGTGAATCCCACTTTATAATCGCCCCTTTAATGACAAAATTTTCTAAATATTGCTAAATGTTAAAAATACTTAAAGTAAAGTTAACGAGTGTTGTTAATAAATCCTTTTACGAGTAGGATTTCCTAAAAATTGTATAATCAAATATTGTTTTAAGTTTTATGTTAATTGTTTAAATAAATATTTTACAAGATTTTAAGTAGGTAGGTATTTATTTTGAAACATTCACAAACTTATACCTTCTTTTATTTTTAAAGCATTGGGTTTTTGTTCGTAGATGTTATTGCCAAAACATTTTGATTAATCTTTGTTTATAATTAATGATTTATTTGCTAATTTAAATCCCCATAAATTATCAATAATTATATGGGCAATTTCATTTAAATTTTCATAAAGAAAAAAAAAACATTTAATGACAAGAAACAATCACATTTATTTTAAACTAAAAGTTCTAGTCCCATTTTAGATGATCGATATCTCTTTCTCTTATCATGCCATTTTTGTAATACATAGAAACTAACATAATAAAATTGACAACATAAATGGAGATGCAGACAATACAAATGGTTTGAATTTTAAAAATAAGTAAATATGCAAAATACACATTTAATAGATTTGATAAGATTATTAATCCATAGACGAATGTGGTCAACCATACAGAACTTGAATGAGCTGCAAAAAAATACGAATTACTACATAGTAAGTACTATCCATTAACAGTTTAAAAAAACATAGTCACCAATGAAAACTAGAATTTTTTTTTGAAAAGTTGAATTTTCTTAAATTTACTGTCAATAAAAATTGAAAAATGCCAAAAATAATATGACAGTTACCTAAAACAGGCGTAAAAATTGGAAAAACGAAACAATTTTTGCTTGAGATGTGAGAATTTATAACGAAAATTGTAGAAGTTTTTGCAAAAGTGCTAATTTATCCTATGATACCTAAAGGAACTTCTTAACAGTGAGTATTTACATAAATTATTCCTATTTTGTGTAAACTTATAAATGATTAAATGGTAAGTGCATTATAAAGTAATTTAATAAAAGAATAAATACTTCTGCATATATTGAAACCAATATTTCTGATTCAGTTGCCCTGAACATGTTTTTAAATGCATTTTTAAATTTTTTTGACTTTTCTTACATAACCATCAAATACAAGTAAAATTAATGACACTATACAGGATAAAAACTATCACCCTATGGCTCGCCCGGTCTGTTTTTTTTAAATCGTGAATAGATAGTAAGTAGTTTTTAAAAGTTAATACGAAGTGATTTTCTAAGAATTTTTTAATAAAATCCTTTTTGGTAAAAGTTAAAAAATATTATTTTGGGAAATAGTGATTTGCAAAAAATACATCTTTGATAAATCCATTCTAAACATTATAAAGTATTTTTGGTAAAAGTTTAAAAGCATTGATGTTTTCAAAAAGTAAAAATTTCGATTTTTTAAAAAGGGGCTTTTTGGTGAATTAAAAAAATATTATTTAGGCAAAATATTAATTTGCATGTTTTTTTTTTATAAATATTGGTACCAACTTACCTAAAATTAGCATGAAACTGTAGAAAAAGCATCCATATAAACTATTGGAAATATAAAAGATTGAATCCGTTGGAAAAATTCCACATCCTTTTCCATACCTAAAACAAAAAAAATATTTTTGAGTTATAGTTTTTTTGCAATCGTTTTTTCAAACAAAATAAAAAGTTTTATTTTTTTTTTTTTATTATTAAAAATGGCGAAGGCCTTTGTGGCCCATTACGCCATGATAGAGTTTGGCTCTATCTTCGGTGTTTACAGGGGGAAACTACAGTGGGTGATGTAGTCGGCCACCTCTTTTAAGAGTAAGTTCTGTCCAGATGCGGTAAGAAGTAGGGACTCTACATTGATCGGCAATTCAATCTGATGATTTTGGATTAAATTAGTGTAAAACACATTTCTATTGTTGCTATGTTGTTGACATTCAAAAAATAAGTGATCCAAGCACGCAATGGACGTATCATTACAAGAACAAGTGTTAACATTGATTATTCCAACCCTATGAAGATGTGCTCCATATGCCCCGTGACCAAAAATCACTCTCAACAGCCGCACGCTTGTTTTTCTACTTATGTCCTCGAGTCTAGCGTGAAAAGGATTGTTGTTAATCGATGGGTTAAGTTTAAAATATCTGGAAGGTTTGGGTCGGTTATCACTTTCCCACTGCGCCTGCCACATCATTCGAAATTTTTGCTTAAGTTGTGTAATTATGTCAAAGTAGTTGTTTTTTAAAATCGTGTCTTCAGCTTCGCCTTTGGCTGCTAGTTTAGCTAACCTGTCCGCCTCTTCGTTTCCCACAAATCCACTGTGCGATACGACCCATACAAATTTGACACTTGATTTTTTAGTTTTAATATATTTCCAATTAAGTTCAATTATTTCCAATATTGACTTTTTGTTCTTGTTGGTTATACGCGATGATATGCTTTTTAAGACCGATTGTGAATCTGAAACTATTATTATATTTTCGTGGCAGTTTTCTAAGGCCCAAATAAGCGCATGTTTAATAGCCATTGCTTCTGCAGTGAAGATAGTTGCTTCGTCAGGTAGCTCAATATTGAACCTTTTGTTGTATTTTGGGACAAAAAAAGCGCATCCAGCTTTTTCGTTAGTTTTTGAGCCGTCTGTGTATATTACGCATTTACAACTTCCGATAGCCGCTTTAAAGATGTTTTATGAATTTAAGTTTTATGAATTTAAAAGTGTTTTGTCTGTAATACATTTTTTTTTGCCCATCCCTAACTTACAAAAAATAATGTATCTAGTAATCAAATATCTTTGAATCTAGTAGTGTAAAAAATACAAAAACATTTAGATGCACTTACGGAGATTTATAAGTTTTGGAACAGGAAATTCTGTCATTAATATCGCACACAGGCTGATAGCTTGAGTCCTGTTCAAATTTTTTTTCAGCTCTAAATTGATATATGGATAAACATAACCCCAAAATAGAGGTGCAGGTTAAAATACCATTTAAAGTAGATATTAAAACCATTTTGGTCGGATTCTAATTTTATTGTAATTGGGATGACACTGACGTGATGATAAATATTGTTGATGTCATTACAAAATCATCTTAGATGATAACAATAATGATAGGCAGGATCGAAAATATTAAAATAAAAATTTATATAAAAAGAATACTGAGCATGCGCATTTGGCAAACCATTGAATTTAAACTTATTTGTTGTGATAAAAATCTTACTTTAAATTTTAAATTGCCAAAATTATGTATTTAAACGCTTATTGATGGACCTTTAGACTATTTTAACTTGTGCTTTGTTTATTTATGTTGCTAAGCACAATTTTTAATTAAAATTAACTTTTATAAATCCACTGAGTAATGACCAGAAAGTGCTCTTTTTTGTTGATTTTGGGCAACCAACATTACATAACCACAGTTTCTATGCTTCGTCACAATCCTTTTTAAAAAGCAAGACTATTTGAACATTTTTAAAGCATCGTGTATTTTCATTTTCCGTTAAAACATCTATGTATTATAAAGTCAATGGTTTTAATCAAGATTTTATTTCATTTATTGTGCAAGTGTCTCCATCTGTTAAGGATAACCCAAACTACGTACGCTTGTATATTGATTTCTGTAACATAGCTTTTAAAAATATTTGTTGAACTTTTTTATTCAGTTTAAAACTTTTCAGATTGCATATAAATTAAAAAGTTATTAAAAGGGGCATTAAGGCAAAATTTGAACAGCAAAATTTGCTATTTTTAAATGTATTGTAAAAATTTCCACTTTAATACAAGCTTTGTAAAAATTGTTTATTTTATCATTTCCAAAAAAAATGGGTTTTGAATGAGGCCCCTTTAAAAAATAGGTTATCATAATAAAGTTGTATACACAAAAAGAATCCAAATAAATTTGTAAACACTAATTACTCGATAATTAGTCACATATGTTTAATGAGATTATTATAATCTGATAATTTTACGAGGTACCCATATAATTTAGTAAATACTGAAAAAAATTAATACGCAGTGATTTTTATTAGAAATAAGCACTAAAATTCTCAAATTTGCCAAATAGTTTAAAGAACTATTTCAAGATTAAGTCAAAAAATTTGAAATTAATAAAATGGATAAAAATAAAAAGTGCAACCTAAGGTTAGTATGATTTTTGTAACGCTTTTTAAAGGTTTACAAAATAAAAAAAATAAATGACCATATTTCCTATAAGGTTTGGTTTTTTTCACCTCCATAAAGTTACCTGTAAGATTAACAAAAATATGAATCTTTTTACCTTCAGTTATGTTTGAGAGCAAACAAAATTAAATTTTACCTTATTGGCAAATACAATTTATCTGTTAGGTTAGACAGTTCTACTAAAAATAAAAATATTAATGCTAAAATCATCTTAGATAAAAAAAAAAAACTTTCTTTTATAGCCTATCGGCAAAATGGAGATGCATAATTTTCGGTTTCATAATTTTGATCATAGCAGCTCTGGAAATTGGTTTCCGATGGTGGCCTTCTGTAAAAGAAGAAGACACG
Organism: Cartodere bifasciata; assembly: GCA_963920755.1. Lineage (NCBI taxonomy): Eukaryota > Metazoa > Arthropoda > Insecta > Coleoptera > Latridiidae > Cartodere > Cartodere bifasciata. The sequence continues at coordinate 938,382 of OY987198.1, forward strand.
AACTCTATTTCTTTAAATTTAACTGAATCTTGTATGATAAATTATCCCAAAAATATTAATAACAGTGGTAAAAATCATAGCGGCAATAATAACACTTCTTTGATAAATCTAAGGGCATCTAATGGAAACGTCAGAGAAGAAAATTGCTTTTGTGAAGATACTGAGGCTAATGTTTCTTTTAATGAAGCCTTAAGAGGAATAAATGATCTCATTACAAAATGTGTAAGTTAAAAACAAAACAGTTGTCAATAAATAAGCGCACTACCAGTATGGTACGTTGTTGGGGCATGTCTAGGGATCGCCAGAAATTTGTTAAGAAAAATCCATCTTATATACCCTTGAAGATATGAGGTGCCAAAGTGCAAAATTTCAAACGCTCATTCCTTGAAGATAACAGCACATATTAACGAAAGAAATGGTTTATTACAAAGCTACAGTCTATCTTAAACCATTCCACCATTTGTTTATCTTTCAAATGGTCGAATTCCATTTTTATAATCAATTTTATTTTACAAAATTTTTATGAATTGAAACTGACCACAATGTCAATAACATCTAATACAAAAGTATGATCAAGACTCATAGATGGAATTTTTAGATGTATTTTCCTATATAAGCTGTGTTGCCGAATTTATGCAGCTTTGTTCGCATTTTTCTCAATGAATACACGTAACAGATTGATTTTTTTTGATGTCGCAAAGCATAGAAACTATGGTCTTGTAATATTATTTGCCTATAATCAACAAAAAACAGCACTTTCTGGTCATTGCTCGTGAGTTTATAAGAGTTAATTTTAATTTAAAATTGTGCTTACCGGCAACATAAATAAACAAAGCACAAGTTGACATATTCTAAAGGTCTATCAATAAGCAAAATCAGAATTTTGGCAATTAGGAAGCACTATGTTTTTGCATATTAAATTGCCAAAATTCTGTATTTAGACGCTTATTGATGGACTTTTAGAATATTTCAACTTGTGCTTTGATTATTTATGTTGCTGGTGAGCACAATTTTGAATTAAAATTAACTCCTTTAAACCCACTGAAGAATGACCAAAAAGTACTGTTTTTTGTTGATTTTAGGCAACCAACATTACATGACCACAGTTTCTATGCTTCGCGGCATTCCCCTTTAACAATTTTCAAGAAATCCCCAGGCATGCCCCAACAGCGTACCATCGCGTTTAAGCACCAATTTTTGGACACCTTGTAGAAATGAACTTAGATGGTTACGTTAAGTTTATGTTAATTTAACTGGCGCCAAGTTAATTTAAGAATTTTTAAATGGGCGATAATAATACTAAAGTGGGATTCACAATGAAAATTAGCTTGCATCTTGTAAGAATTAAGGTAGCTTGCAAGAGCTTGAAATATGTATTTGGGATATACCATTCACAATGAATTAGCTTGCATGAGCTCTTACAAGCTAATTCATTGTGAATGATATATCCCAAATACATATTTCATGCTCTTACAAGCTACCTTAATTCTTACCGCATGCAAGCTAATTTTCATTGTGAAAGAAGCTTTATTGTTTTAGCCATCTTGCACTAACATGGAACTAACTTTGGACAACATAAAAATCCCTTTTCGCATTTTGACCCACAACTGGTTGTCATCTCTAGCTCTACCAATACGCATCACTAAACTAACTCTTTTAAACTTTGAGCAACGAGTTTTTATAACTCTACCATCAGTCTTTGAAGGACATCCATTTGAGGACCTAAAATCCTTAACTTTAGACCCCTGGAACATTAGAGGTTTTGACAAAACTTACTTTTTAAAGATGGATATTCTTAGACTGGCTATAACTTGTCGTAACTTTGTTAAATATGCTTTTGAAGACGCATTTGATGATCTTTTAAAAAGTGTTCAAGCGCTTACATTGAAAAGATGTTTAAATGACGTTTCCTTGCTATTGAACATTACAGGAAAAGGTGATACCCCAAAGGGAACGTGGTTGAATTTGATTTACCTCGATGTAAGCGAAAGTGACCTGAAATTTTTGCCAGATGAATCATTTACCAGAATGCCACTTCTGGAAACTTTAGTTCTTGATTCATGCAAGATTAAAATTTTGTCTGATCAAACCTTTTCCCAACTAAGGTTAAAAAAGTTGTCCTTAGTAGCCAACGATTTGCAAACACTCCCAAACAACATTTTTGACTTCTTTAAAACAAACGGTTGGTATAATTGTTTATTTATCATGTTCGGGTAGAAATTAGGCTTTTTTTGGACACCAGTTAAGTGTTTTAACCAAATCAGCAAACAGTTTTTTCCCAAGTGCTTTCGTTTTTTTGCAAGAGCCTTTCTAAGTTGGTCAAGTTTTAGAAATTTGCTAAAATTCTTGGCAACAAGCATTTTTTTTGAAAAAATAAATTTGTCTGAAACTTTGTTTTTACACTTATTTAGAAGCCACTGAAAAAATGTCAGCAATTAGACTTTTTCCAAGTACTTTTTTTTCTTTGGTAGAGCTTTTTAATGGTGACCAAGTTATGAAAATTTCTAAAAATTCTAAAATGTTTGGCAAAAAATGTTTTGTTCTTTCATTTTTATTAAACTTGCTTTGCAGATTGCTTTTTTTGCTGTAGAATACAAATCTGCATTATGTTTTTTTGTTAAAGTGAAATGTCGTGTAGCATAGAAACTGTAGTTATGTAATGTTGGTTGCCTTAAATCAACAAAAAAACATCACTTTCTGGTCATTGCTTAGTGAATTTATAAGAGTTAATTTTAATAAAAAATTGTGCTTACCAGCAACATAAATAAACAAAGCACAAGTTGACATGTTCTAAAGGCCCATCAATAAGCGTTTAGATACAGAATTTTAGCAATTTAGAAGCACTATTTTTTGCATTTTAAATTAGCAAAATTCTGAATTTAAACGCTCATTAATAGACCTTTAGAATATGTCAACTTGTGCTTTATTTATGTTGCTGGTAAGCACAATTTTTAATTAAAATTAACTCGTATAAACCCACTGAGCAATGACCAGAAAGTGCTGTTTTTTTTGTTGATTTTAGACAACCAACGTTACATAACCACAGTTACTATGCTTCGCAACATTCTCCATTAAAAAAAATCTTATGCCTACAAAAAATTGCGCCCAATTTTTGCCCGAACACATCAATTAAAAACAAAGATTTTAATTCTGTTAATAAAATTATTACAGGTCTACTTTTCGTGTACAAAAACACATTTAACTGTAGTTCAGATTTCGAATGGTTCCAAGAATATTACAACGATCATAACTCACCGATTGCTAAAGAAGAAGACATATTTTGCAGTGACGGAACTTCTATAAAAGATTATAATTTCCTAAAGGGTTACATTGACACTTTTCTAGATACCAAGTGTTACATACCACCAAGTATTCAGCCTTCTACTAAAGAACAAATTGGGAAAAATTTGGCGTTTAAAGTGGAGCAAATAGAAAGCTCCGCGGAGTACGAAGTGGTACTCAAAGAAACAAATTGGGACCAACAATTAGTGGTAATGTCGTTGGACAAAAAAGTACACGAGTGTTGTTACAATCTTTCCAAAACGTTCTTGCTCAACAATTTTACGCGAGGTGGGGTGTATTTTATATGTTTACTTGAGAACAACATGAGCTACTTGAACTATTGCCAAACCATTGAGGTGCCTTTGAGTTATCAGCAAAGAACGTGGCTGACGAATAGAGTCAAAATTCCACTTGTCTCAGTTGTAACAACTTCTTTCTTTGTTTTGGCTGTTATTTCTTGCACTACCACGTTCTTTATTGTGAAAAAACATCCCAAACTTCTCAAAGGGAATAAGGACTTGATAGTCCTTGAAAGGAGACGTGATACCTCATCTACCACTGTCACAAATACCTCTTTATGTGAGGCTCCTATTCCAGAAATTAGACCACTGGACAACTGTTACATTCAGCCATGTTCTTCGTACAATTTTAATGATGGGTACTTGAAACCTTTGTCAGAAAACGCATTGTATACTCAGGTTTGTTCAGGGGATAGACCTAAAGAAGAGAAGTATACGAAAATAAAAACTATAGATGAGTTTTTGTCAGCTAAGGATACAGCAGTAGATGAGAGAGATGTGCTTTATTTTAGAAAGGAGTATCTTTATGAAAGTTTGAATATTCCTCCACCTTTACCGCCTAATCATCCGGTTTTGAGTGGTTTTAAAAAGCATTCTTATGCCTAATTGAAATGTGGTTTTATTTTTTATGAGGAATTATTTCGTAGTTTTGACATTTTTAGATAAAAGTCTGTAGATTGTGTTTTTAATTTTTTATTTTTGTAGTTTTACCAATTCTTTGTACATAAACTTGCTAATAAAAATTACTATTCCAATTACCCTAAACTGATCTATTCTTTTACTAAATTTTTAGAGGCATACCACACAGATCACGGAACATAGGATCTCTGATGGGCCCAATTAAGAGGCCTAAGTACTTATCGACCCTGTGTCGACCTCCTTTTTAATCCAGATCCAGATGGATCTCTGAGACCTACCATAAATAACTTTAGGGTGTTCTAAAGAAGCCCTCTTATTTGCGTACATCCAATGTGCGTACATTCCAAAATACTGTCCAATTCGCGTACATAGTCATTAAGTAAGAGTTAATCCGTTTACCTGCAGTAAGAAAAGGATTATCATTTAATTTGAGATGTTTATGTGCAGAAGTCAGTAATATATGTCAGTAATATATTTTATGCTTTTATTTAGTATAAAGATCAAATAATTTTAAACTACAACTACTTTCTGATAATGTCTTGATACATTTTTTACATAACAACACCGAGAACAACACTTAGTAGTATGTCCTTCAGTGTAATGCACACAATTTTGGACGCACTGCTAGGCACCGACATAGCTAGAGTTTATATTTTCATTTTAGCAGCAAAACTTAACCTAGCCTACCTAACCTAAAATCCCCCAGTGGAAAAATGTCCCCCAGTGCTTTCATAAAAGTCAGTCTAAAACCCTGAAATTAAAAAAAAATATGCATATACTTTACCCAGGTAAAAAAACTCACTACCTCTATCCTTTCCGTTTTTGACCATTTAGGTACGCAAATTGAGTATGTACGCAAATTGGGTGTACGCAAATAAGAGGACACGGTTCTAAAAAGAAGTTTCCAAATAATTTGCATGAAAAAGTTGTCTTTTATGTTTTACACAAACAGTTAAATTTAAAAAACATTATTTTCTGTTGGACAACACAATTTTTCAGGGAGACACTAAAGTAGACTGTCTTTAATTACTTAGTGACCCAGAATTTTGAGTCTGTATGGCATACATTTTATAAATCACATATAAATCGCAAAGGATGATCAATCATAGATTTACACAAAAAAATTTGATGCTTCTAGCAGTTTCATGTAAGGAATATGGCAAAAAGAGGTATACGTTTCCTTGCAGGTCGCGAGGTTAACTAAAAAGTGTACTGTGGCGAAACCACTTGTCGTATCTTAACAAAACTTTCGGTATAGTCCTAATAAACTTGAAGGTTTTATTTGGGTGACGTTGGTGGCGCCCCTTATTTGTCTATATGCAAAATAAGTAAGCAAATAGTTTATGTACATGACTCCAAGTTTAATTCTCGACGTCATCCTTCAAAACCGGATGGTTCGGTGGTAAAGGTGGCGGCGCAAAAACAGACTCATAAAAATGCTGTCTGGGCACCTCGCTAATTGCCTCAAATCCCACAGAACATCTTCTAGTATCACGATTTCTTTTGGTCTCACAATTAGGTGTCATATAGCCACTACCCGAAGTAGGGGGGTTTGTAATAGTGTTGTACGGGTGCAAACTACAAAAGCATTGAAGGTTTTCCATATCACGAAGTCTTGGTGGCTTATTGTTGCTTAGGGGGGCTCTAGGGGGCGCCTTGGGGGGCTCAAATCTATGCGGTTCTATCACCAGAAAGTTTTTGCTTCGCTTTAATAGTTTAGGGTATCGCCAAATGCAAAAATACGTTCCTAAGACAGCTAGGAAGATGCTTAAACAAGCGATGCCGCTAAGCAACGCTATAGCTTTTATTTTGTCACAGTTTTTGATCCAAGCTCTCTCTGCCAAAACAGGTGGTACGTCAAATTCATGGCAATACTTGATTTGACTGGTGTTTTCTTGAACTAAACATGCGTTATAAGATGCCATTCGGTTAAAGGAAAGCAAAAAGTTTTGCGTGAGGTTTTTGTGACATTGGGGAATAGCAGTGTGTTGGAAAATCGCTAAGAAAACTTGTTCAGGATTACGTATTTGGATTAGATAGTCTTGGAATTGTGTAGTTTCAGAGCCATACTTTGATATGTTGAAATCTTGAATAGAGGACGACCTTGGTATTTTATTGGGGACTTTATGAGTAGTGTTGCATTCATTTTTGTCACTGACCAAACCTATGATCTGAGATTCCAAGTTCTTTCTGTCAGGGAGATTAATTGTTGATGCTTTTTCTGTTGGAGTTACAGTTATGGATGGAGTTACAGTTATTGTTGGAGTTACAGTTATTGTTGGAGTTACAGTTATTGTTGGAGTTACAGTTATTGTTGGAGTTACAGTTAATGTTGGAGTTACAGTTATTTTTGGAGTTACAGTTAATTTTGGAGTTACAGTTACTGTTGTAGCAACAGTTGAAGTAGTGGATCCAATTGCCTTAGTAGAACAAGGTTTCAAAATGCAATTTGATTCTTCTTTAATTCCAATGTCACAAAACGGTGTGTCTGGAGGAAATTCTTTTGAATTACAAAACTGAGTCTCGGTCAAAGATCCACCACCCAAACATTTGAGCTGATTTTTTGGATCCAAAACACGAGTACACTTTGTGTATAAACACTGGAACCATACAAAATCGCAAGTACAGTCAAATTTATTCCCAGAAAGAAAAGTCCGAACAAGAGTGTTGTAAAAAATTTCAATTGGTAACTTGTTTAGTTGATTATGGCTCAAATCCAAAAGTTGCAGATTCTTCAACCCATGAAATGCTTTAGGGTCTATTTGATTTATCTTGCAGTGTGATAAATAAATTGCCTCTAAGTTAACGCCTCGTGAAAACGCATATGAAGGTATTTGCGTTAATATATTTGATCTTAAATCAGCAGTCGTTAAGTTTATAAAATTTACTGTCTCTAAAGTTTTTGGATATTTCTCTGAGTTCCTAAAAATCTCCCCTGTGAACCCAATCAAGTCCAGTAAATCAAAATAGTCATCAATGCAGTTGAAAAGAACAATGCTTTGCAAATAATTAAACGCCTCCAAAAATTCCTCATCGATTTGGAAAAGAGCCTCTTTACAAGCAATGTTTAACTCGGTTATTGTTATTCCCTCAAAATCGCTTTTGGTTAAGTCTAAGTTGTCATAAGTTGGTAGTTCAAGTTTCTTTAATTTTACGAATGGTTCACCAGAAAATGCACTTTGCGTAGTTTTAAAATTGTTGCCTTGTTGGTAAAATTTTAGAGTGGTTACATTTGCTTTTAGTCCAAATAACCATCCCGTTGAAATGTGGTCGAATTCTATGTTTTGCAAGATGAGGTTTATGTTGTCAATCTACAAAAAAAAGTCCCAAATAATTTTGTGTCTTTCAAAAAATATATAACAGCCAGATTTTTTATATCTTAGAACATCTATTCAGGAAGCTAAATTCACAAAATGCACATCAATAAGAGTTTAGGGTTGGCGTGGTAGCCCCCCAAAAAGCCTTCTTAATTTGCAACATTAGATCACGATGGGTTTGCACCAAATATTACAAATAGATGCTAAGATTTTATAAAGATTTCTGAAAAAATGATACCTCTAAAAAATTTCTTTTTCTCCTAAATGGCTCCCAAAAAGTAATATTTAATCATGTTGGATTAACACCAAACTTTGTAAACAGATGCATAATAAGCTTCTAGACAACTTAAAATTTTTTTATAAAGAAATTCCTTTATTCCACTTTAAAGAGGACATCTTTTCAAAAAAAGTATATATTTTATTAGACCTTATTTTGCACCTATTTGCAAAGTTTGGCGTAAATCCAACATGATTGAACATTACTCTTCGGGGCCATCATAAGGGGAAAAGGATTTTTTTTTAGAGAAACCATTTTTCCAGATTTTTTTTAAATCCTATTTAGCACCTATTTTTTAAATTTGGTGCAGTTCCATCGTAATCTAATGTTGCAAATTAAAGGAGACTATCGCGACCCTAAACCCTTAAATTAGTGAACATTTTGTTAGATGTGAATATAAAAAATCTGGCTCAAATATTTTTTTTCCATGTGGCAATTATTAAATCTGACTATAAAGTGTATTGAATTTTTTTTCAAGGGAAACGATTTTTTTTCATCTAAGAAACTTTTAAATTGTTTTTTTTTATGTCCTTAGCTTTTGTAGCATTACAAATTTTTTCAATTACCTTTGATTCTTTAATAATTTCATTAATTTGCTCTACCAAAAATTCAGATTTTAAATTTTTGCATGTAATATCCAGACTATTATTTAAAAAACAACTGGTTCCAATATTATGGGCAAAATTAGCAGGGGTTTTTGGTTCCATTCTTTTCAAAGTTGTCTTGTTTTCAAATGCTTGTTGGTCATACTCTATGTTTTTGAATATTTGGGAAAACACAGCGAATAAAAAAAATACAAAGAAAAATACGAGACCCACTATGGAAGAAACGTGACGGTTGTTTTTTTCCCACCATGTAGATTCTGATTTGCTAAAAAAAACTCATTAACAATTTTTCAGCTAAATAAATAGAAAAAAAAAATTAAAATCAAATTAATATTTTTTTGGATTTAAATGATGGAAAAAAAACTTACCTTTTTAACTTTGATTTAAAAATAGGTTGAACCATATTTCAATTTTTTCTATTTGTCTCAGAACATTTTGTTTAGCGATTATTTTTTATTACCTACAAGAATAAACAAATTCTTGCTAAAGTGTTTGACACCAAAACATCAGAAATCATACTGAAATTGTGTTGCAAAAAATTCTTTGTACGATAAAATTAATAAAAACAATAATACTTTTGTATGGGTACCTAGGTATACCTAATAAGCTACATTCAATAATTAAATTATTTTTAGGAAATGTTGTCATTTTTCCTGAAAGTTATTTAGATTGGCTTAACTCTTTGGCAAACAAAAATAGATACCATATCAATCATTTTGATAAAAAATCGTGGGAGTATACAAATACAGGATGTATTAGAATTGGTGCACCACCTGTATGGTACGTTGTTGGGGCATGCCTAGGAATCCTTAAAATATTGTTAAAAAAAAAAACATCTTTTTTATCTCTGAGGAAAATACGGTTAAAATTCGATAAATTTGGCAAATTTTGTTAACGAAAAATATCTCGAAGCATAGAAACTGTGGTAGGTTGCCTAAAAATCCTATAAAATCAACAAAAAAACAGCACTTTCTGGTCATTGCTAAGTGGGTATACAAGAGTTAATTTTAATTAAAAAATTGTGCTTACCAGCATAAATAAACAAAGCACAAGTTGACATATTCTAAAGGTCCATAATAAGCGTTTAAATACAGAGTTTTGACAATTTAAACTGCAAAAAAAATAGTGCTTCTAAATTGCCAAATTCTGTATTTAATCGCATATTGATGGACCTTTAGAATATGTCAATTTGCGCTTTGTTTGTTTATGTTGATGGTAAGCACAATTTTTAAAATTAACTTTTATAAACTCGCTGACAATGACCAGAAAGTGCTGTTTTTTGTCGATTTTAGGCAACCAACATTACATGACCACAGTTTTTAATTTCTATGCTTCGCGACATTCTTCGTTAAAAATGAGGTAAATTAAAACAAAATAGCGGGGGGCAAATTAGATGGGAAAATTGTGTACACTAATTCCTAACAAATTCTCAACAAATTCTTAACAAATTCTAAACAAATTCTCAACAAATTCTTAACAAATTCTTAACAAATTCTACGAATTCTTAACAAATCCTTTACAAATTCTCAGCATATTCTTAACAAATTCTAAACAAATTCTCAACAAATTCTACAAATTCTTAACAAATTCTTAAAAAAATGTTCACTAATTCTTTCATTGAATTGCCCTCGTAAATAGCTTTGTCTGAAACGGCGTTTTTATAGTAATTAAACGCTGTAGAAAACAAATCAGCAATTGGATTTTTTCGTACTTCTGTTGAGTTTAAAAAGCTCTAACAAAAAATCCTCGAAAAAATCGGTCAAATTTTGTTAAAAATATTTTTTTTTCAAGCATTTTTCAAGTATTTCTTACTAAAACTTGTTTTGTAGATTGTCTTTTCGCCTTTTAAAGAAAAGCTTAATTGTATGTAATTAAACAAATAGCGGACACGGACACAATTATTTACTTACCTAAGTATTTATTATTTTATTTTTATAAAAAAATTAGTAACATTAGGCATAAACTAGAACTAATAAAAATATAATAAAAGAATATAAAGTAATATAATGTGTTTGGCTACTGAATACTGAGGGTTACCTAATATTTTGTGACAGCGGGGGTTAAATCTACCCCTTAGGTAGGTATGTACCGTACCCTCTTTTTCTATGTGTTTCAAATGGTCTACAATAGTTCTATTGTTATTTTTCAAAGTTAGAAAAACAGTGCCGTACAAAAACTTTTATCAGAATTTATAGTCATAAAATACCAAGAATTAAGCTTTCTATATTTCTGACCGCTAACGTATTATTAAGGCTAGTGATTCAAATTCACAGATTCAGATCTGTGCTACTAGAATAAGTATAAGTCATATCCGTTGAGCTCCCGTCAATTCTATTAAATAGCACATCTACATGAGGGCCCAATCGTATATTAAAACTAAATGTAGTTTTGAAAACTGGAGAAATTGGGCTACAAACGTATTATGGTTTTATTTAAATCGGTTATTTCTTTGTGCCGAAAATCTGACTTTAAAAATTATTATACTATGTTTTTTTTTTTTTGTCGACTACGGTTACATTTTTTGGTTTATATACATTACTTGGTCTATGCCAAACCATAATACGTTAATTTACCATGGCTTATTATACTCTTCGCAAGACTTGGTCCGAAGAGTATATTGCAATCGATACGAAAATCCTAAAATCGTCAATTTTCATCGTAGAGCAAAAATTCTTGCAGATTCGTGCGTTTCATGACTTTTTAAGATTTTGATTTTTTGTCCGTCCGTCGGTCGGTCGGTGTGTATGTATGTCACGTTTCTTGTAAACACGCTATCTTAAGAACCAAAATTCCAATCCAATTCAAATTTTAAGGAAAAATCGATCCCTATAAGAGGAAGATCCCTATTGTTTTTGATAAGAATCCGAATACTACAAAGCCCCCTTTTTAGCCCCCCAAATGAAAAAAAAATCGTAGCTCGACTATTATTAAATTTACAAAAAAAATTATTCGACATAAAACATAGGAAATGTAATGTTTTACAAAAAAGTATTCTTTAGTTTTTTTTGTCCGACCCCCCAATTACCCCCCAACACAAAAAAACCTCCTATCTCGGTTATTATTCAATTAACAAAAAAAATCTGTTTTACAAAATTAATGGAAATTTAATTTTCTATTAAAAATGTTTTCATTTTTTTTAACCTTACTGGTTAAGGTTAAAAAAACAAAAAATAAACCATTTCAGTAGCAAAAATTTTCTAAGTCCGAATCGCGTCAAGCGGCAGTCAAGAAGGCCATGCCAAAAAATGTTTTCAAACAAAGAAACAAAAGCAGCTGTCAGAACAAATAACCTCAAATATGTTGAACGTCAGAACTGACGTTTATACTCTTCGTTAACGAAATTCTTCGTGTTTTCTGTCAATAGTTTGATCTCTTCGCAGATAAATTAAAAAAAAATGTTTTACTAAAAAAAACTATTACCCTATAATAAGTTTCTTGCGAAGAGTATTCTATAGAATGTGTAGCCCTTATATAAAATATTGATTTAGCTTTGATTTAAAAAATCTAAAATTCTTCTTTAACCAAATACGAATTCTATTCAAGCGACTCATTTGCAAAGAGTAACTTCTACGCGTTTCGACTTCTACCCATTCTAGTTTAAGCTTGTAAATGATTAAAATTGCAATTTACATTTTTCCCTAATATAGATGTGCTTGTTCAAAGATTTTAATGTAGAAAGAAAACACCAAAAGTACTATTTTACCATATTTTTATTATTTCTTGCACTCAGTATAACTTCAATGTATCACAAACATTATCCTAAATATTTGTAATCATAGTTATTGATGTATTACTTTGTATTTTTACATATTTTGTTGAAATTTTGAAAATAACTGACATGACATAAGGGGAGATGACTTTCACGGACTTTTGAGTGCACCGAACAGAACATCCCATTTATGAATTTAAAACCCAAGTCTTTAGTTCTGTTTTTGCAAAAAGCCCAACTTCGTGCTACGCCCATGCTTTTCCCTAGCACGCTTTAGAGCTTTTACCACCGTTATGTTGGCACTACGCTAGTTCCGCAAGTCTCCGCTTGAGCGCGCTGGTGTTCCGCGACATTTTACATCGTATCGACTGATCCATTTCATGTTGTAAATAATGCTATTTTTTCGAATTTCTTTCGTCATATGTGTGAAAAATGTATGATGCTCGGTGCCCCAGTGTATAAACTCGCGAAAGGTGCGTAAAAAGTGTCCGAAATGAGTGCTAAATCGCGGAAAAACCGAGGTAAATAGACCGAACCAAAGTGAGTGCCCTTTCAACAATGATGTTTAGTGAGTGCAATACAACATGGATCTGGAAATAAAGCAAAGAAACCGAAGAAGAAAAAGGGCCCAGCGTATGCAACAACAAAAAGATACCGTAGGAAAACCAGTTGTTCGAAATTCGCTCACAAAAGATGGCGAAACGGAGAGCGCCGACGAAGTCGAGATTCGCCAAAAGCCTCTACGGCCCCCCAACCGGCGAAAGAAGTCCAAGGAGGCCCTCGTTGAAGAGGATATCATCGACGGCTTCTCCGTTTTGGGTTTTCGGACGTACGAGGACCTCGAAGTAAGTCTTTTAGTCATTCCTTTGTCTTTAGAAGTACATAAATCTAAACTATTGCAATCGCCAGCAAATTCTTACATGTTGGCTTGTGCTACAAGTTAATAGCACCATTAAAGCACAAAAAAGCTGTCACATAGTTATTCTTGCAGAAATCAGCTTAAAAAACCGCGCGTTTATAATGCTTTTTTAAATAGACGCGTAATTTAGGCCTAGGCTAACTTGATTAAAATGCAAATTGTAGTTTGTTTATTTTTACGTTGCGTTTTTGTGACGTAAAGTCATAGAGCTCTTGATTTGTTTTCACAACACTCATAACGTAAAATACGGCATATTTTCTTGTTATTATTGTGCAAAAATAACAGTTTTGAAGTGATAAACGAGCGTAAAAAAATGTTTTATGTTCCAAAGTGTGAAATTGACAGAAAATTTACAACCGCGGCAGATTTGGAGTAGTTTTTTAACGAATTAAAATTCAATTTTATTTTTTATTAGACGAGCTATTTTCGAGGTTATTTTATTTGTTTTATTGCAATATTTATTTGTAACATCAAACTAGTCTTTAAAATAATTGCAATTTTGCAAAATTTAATGTTATTTTGACCTAGTTTATTTAATGTTTATAGAAACAGCTGTTTAAAACAAAACATTTTAAACATTCAATAGAAAGCTCGATAGAAAGGTTATTTTTTTAAATAACTTGTTAAGGCTAGAGATACAAATTCACAGATTCGAAGATTTGTGCTCCTAGAAGCTCGTATCTCCGTTGAGCTTCCGTCAATTCTACTAAATAGCACATCTTCATGAGGGCCCCATTGTATATTAAAACTAAATGTAGTTTTGAAAACTAGAAAAATAAAGCTACAAACGTATTATGGTTGCATTTAAATCGCTTATTTCTTTGTGTCGAAAATCTGACTTCAAAAATCATTATACTATTTTTGTTTTTTTTTTCGACTACGGATACATTTTTTGGTTAATACACATTACGTGGTCTATGCCAAACCATAATACGTTAATTTACAATGGTTTTTTAAGCTTTTCAATGATTAAAATTGCAACTTACGTTTTTCTCTAATGTAGATGTGCTCGTTCAAAGATTTAAATGTAGAAAGAAAAACACCAGAAGTAGTCTACTCGCCGTATAGAAGGAGTTCAACTTTTTTTTGGACCCACTGGCACACCAAGCCTAATCGAAAGACCTTTTTTTTTACTACCGAAAAAACTTGGTGTCCCAAGCCAAATCATGGGCCTAACTGCGGTAGCCCCTTTTAAAGATGATATTTTAGTGACATTTTCACATTTAATTTTGGGCAAATACAGGCATAAGGTGAACTCTGTGTAAATCGAGACTGTTAGGAGTACTTCTATCTTTTAAATAATATTTTTACCTTCCAAATTGGCCCAATGGGGCTCACAAAATTATCAATTGAAATTAATTGTCAAAACTGACGTCTTCCAATTTTGGGGCGAAAAAAAGGCATTTTACAGAGAAAAATACTGATTGTTTTTGACAGTATTTAAAGAAGCATCTAAATACCTTTCCAAAAATAGCACAAAAACTTTCTACCACCCAATATTAGTTATAAATCTGCAAAATATAAACAATAAACAGATAGTTACGCTTGAGTTATGCTTACGTTTTTTAGTACGGACGACTTTTTTCGTGTTTTTTTTAACACGAACACTTATTGTAAGCTAAAATCTTGGGATTAACATTTGTTTTTATCTTTTTTCACTGTAATTAAAGATAGATCTTCACATTTGCTCTATAATTCATTGAATGGTAAAAATAAGGAGCTGTCCCATTTTTATATTATGTATCCCTTTAGTTGGTTGGTTCATATTAAATACTGTTAAAAGAATTCACTATTTTCCACTGAAAACAGCTTTTTTTTTGCCGCAGAACTGGAAGACGACAGTTTTTGACAATTAATTGTATTTAAATGTGAAAATGTCACTAAAATATCATCTTTAAAAGGGGCTACCGCAGTTAGGCCCATGATTTGGCTTGGGACACCAAGTTTTTTCGGTAGTAAAAAAAAACCTCTTTCGATTAAGCTTGGTGTGCCAGTGGGTCCAAAAAAAAGTTGAACTTCTTCTATACGGCGAGTAGACTAAAGTACTATTTTACCATATTTTTATTATTTTTTGCACTCAGTACCACTACTATGTATCACAAACATTACCCTAAATATTTTTTATAAATGTTATTGATGTATTACTCCGTATTTTTACATATTTTGTTGAAATTTCGAAAATAACTGACATTCAGGGAGATGACTTTTACGAACTTTTGAGTGCACAGAACATCCCATTTATGAATTTGAAACGCAAGTTTTAATATAGGATGGGGCCCTCATGTACATGTGCTATTTAGTAGAATTGACGGAAGCTCAACGGAGATGACTTATACGAGATTCTAGGAGCACAGATTTTTGAATCTGTGAACTTGAATCCCAAGCCTTAAGTTTTATTTTGCATGCAAAATAAATAATAATCAACACTGTTTAATTTTTCCACGAAATGTTACCTTTTTTACGAAAGCTTTTTTCACCGTATTTTTCATGGTATTTCTCCAAAACTTTTTTATGTACCCATTTAAAATAGTATATTAAAACATTGAGTTTTATAAGGAACGTTTTTTAGCACGCGTCCAGGTTTGGAAAAAGAGCCGCGCAGCGGCGAGTTTTCCAATGGACAAGTGATAAAAAACGCCTTATAAAACGAGTTTTTTATACTATTTTTTATATTTGCTTCATTTAATTCATTAAAAAGCATTTTTAATTTGAATTAAAAATTCAACATGAAACTTGGTTTTTATGACCAACCTTATAGCATAACATTGACATTTTGAAGTAAAAAATAAATTTAAGTTAGACATATTGAATAATGGCATTTGTAAACTTTACTCATCCAATACAGAATGAATAGGCGTTTTTGAGAAAATGTAACCATTGATATCGTTTCCCCAATTCTTCTAGTTATTCCCTCTACAAAAAAACTATGTCCCCCGATTGAATATAATAGTAAAATTTGTAAATAAAAAGTACCTTGCAAGAAAAGAATTTAACTTTTTGCAACAGGAATACCAACCAATAAAATAAAATTTTGGGTTTAATAATGAAGCAATTCAGAAACTTTAAAAAACCAAATTTCGGGTTTCATAATGTTCATATTATAGAACGCAAATATAAAAACATATTTTTAAAAATTATGCTCATATATTTACTTTTTCCCATAATAAATATTAATGTACAAATAGTGACTGTAATTTTAATAATTAAATTAGAGTAGGTACTGTTTACAATGTAAATATTTATTTTAGTTATTTTCATTTATTAATGCACAATAATGACTTTATTTGCTGATTTAACAAATTAAGTGTCAAGGCGCATTTTGTTATTTAATTTTTTGTATAATATTAAGGCTAGAGATTTAAATTCACAGTTTTGAAGATCTGTGCTCCTAGAAGCTCGTATAAGTCATCTCCGTTGAGCTCCTGTCAATTATACTAAATGTCACATCTACATGAGGGCACCATCGTATATTAAAATTAAATCTAGTTTTAGAAACTACAAAAATAGGGCTTTAAACGTATTATGGTTTCATTTAAATGAGTTATTTCTTAGTGTCGAAAATCTGACATCAAAAATCATTATACTATTTTTGTCTTTTTTTTCGACTACGGATACATTTTTTGGTTTACATACATTACGTGGTCTATGCCAAACCACAATACGTAAATCTACCATGGTTTTTTAAGCTTGTAAATAATTAAAATTGCAACTTACGTTTTTCCCTAGTATAGATGTGCTCGTTCAAAGATTTCAATCTAGAAAGAAAAACACCAAAAGTACTATTTTACCATATTTTTATTATTTCTTGCACTCAGTACCACTTCAATGTATTACAAACATTTTCCTAAATATTTTTAATCATAGTTATTGATGTATTACTTCGTATTTTTACATATTTTGTTCAAATTTCGAAAATAACTGACATTCAGGGAGATTACTTTTACGAACTTTCGAGTGCACAGATCATCCCATATATGAATTTGAATCTATAGCCTTAAAGTTAATTTTTTATAATTTAATTTTGGGCGATATACTTTTCGCCCTTTGTTCATGCGAAAAGTATGTTAAAAGCTGTTAATTAATTGAGCTAGAGATTGAGTTAAAGGCAAAATAGTGTTCATTTCACGTTAATTTAATAAATTTGCGAGTAAATTTGCCTGCAAAGATTCATTAAATAGGAAGAAGGTCGATAAAGGGAATTAGAATCTGTTGCCCGTTTTCAAAATAGCTCGGAAAATAGTCAGTCTGATGGAAATTACTAAAATTGCAACTTGCTACTGATGGAAATAGGGGAGAATACCAAGTGGCCGCATCTACCTGAAAAGACTACTAGGTGGCCGCGCCTAATTGCAGGGTGCATGGTCGAAGTGGCCGCGCGATATTTCTGGTTTGGTCGTAGTGGCCGCGAGTAATTATCTTCCTTTTACCTAGATTTATTTTTCTGCATCCGATGTTTTATTGAGTTATGATATTAGAAAATTATAAAACAGAGAATTCTTTGAATAATATACAGACTTTTATTATCATTAAAACAAGCCAGCAACGTTAAGTACTCAATGCATGTGTTTTTAAGTTTTATTGTTACCGACCGACTTTTTTAAAAGCACTGGAGAACAGATGCACTGGGGGACACTAGGTTAGGTAGGTTAGGGTAAGTTTTGCTGCTAAAAAGAATATTTAAACAAATGTGCTTGTCACCAAACTGCAATGTAAATAATTTTTTTAATAAAATATTGATAGTTATCGTTGTTATTTTATAACAATAAAAGTCGTTTGGTGTTTCTACTCATCTATAAATTCTATAAAACTTCTGAGACAGCTCCTTTTCTACCTGCTAAACATGGAAGCAGGTAGAAAAGGCACCGCGGCCACTTCCACCATGACCCATGCAGTAGAGTGCGGCCACCTCCACCAAATCACCCCTCATTAAATTTTATAGCGCGGCCACCTCGTATATGCCCGGAAATAGAATAACTTCCAATTAACAATGTAGGTAATGGATTAGTCTACCAAAAACTCTAATCATGCTGGATTCTTTTTTATATCGAGTTAGCAAATAAAAACGGCCCATAAGTAGGCCATGGGGATTGTCAAAATATTGTTAATTGACAGATTTTTCATTGTTCATAGCCTACTTAGGGGGCGTTTTTATTTGCTCACCCGATATTTATTTATTTTTGCATTTCACAGGGTGCATTATAAATTTGTCACAATGGAGCGTATTCGTACAAAAATTGGTTGGGGTAACCTAGGAGATTGTCATACCACCCGTCGTTTCAAATGCTAACTGACATTACTTTTAAATTTTATACCTTTATCAAATAAAACGCTAATGTAGCAAAAAACAACAAACTGCCGGTTTAAAACATTCTACGTACCAGCTAAAAGGTTCGTATAACATTTACAGAGTGTTTTACAACTTCAATTCTTCATAATAAGGTAAAAAGGGCATAATGACTCATTTACAAAGGTACTTTTAGTGCAAAATCCGTGCACCAAAAAAAATGCGTATTATTTTAACATTCACGGAAATCCTTTTGTAAATAAGTCATAATTTCCTTTTTTACCTAATTATAAAGAATTAAAGATGTAAAACAATCTCCAAATGTTATACAAACCTTTTAGATGGTACATTAAATGTTTTAAACCGGAATTTGTTGTTTTTGGTACATTAGCGTTATATTTGATAAAAGTATGAAATAGAGAAGTAATGTCAGTTAACATCTTGGACGGCGGGTGGTATGACAGATCTCCTAGGTTACCCCAACCAATTTTTGTACGAATACGCTCCATTTGTAGAATATCACCCTGAATTTTTGTACAATATTTTTCTTACATCTTGTTTTAAAATTGTAGCTTTTGGGTCTTAATTTAATAAATTATTTGTTTCAACTTTATTTACGAGAGGTATAATAAGCTAAATGGTGAATTTTAATTATTTTGTTCTCTAATCGTAAATTATAAATTAGGTATTTTCAGTTGAGTGAACAAAGAGAAAAAGCAATAACAAAGCTAAAGAGAAGTGCGTTAACTTCAATTTATGGAATTTACATTACACCACGTTATAAATAAGTCAAATAACAAAATAAATTATTAAACTCTTCTCATACAAAAGCAAACCTAAAATTTAGCTTTTTGCGGGAAAACTTGTGTTGTGTTTCATTTTTAATCCACTCTTGTTTATAAAGGCCGATTTATAAAACGTTACTTTCGCTTTACTTCGGCGTAACTTTACAGAAAATTAAATAAAATACATGGGAATGTATTAGCAAATTTATACTTCATTTTAGCGCTACTTTGCTGATTCATTTAGCTGTAAGTAGTACTGTCAGA
The DNA here is from genome assembly GCA_963920755.1 of Cartodere bifasciata. NCBI lineage: Eukaryota > Metazoa > Arthropoda > Insecta > Coleoptera > Latridiidae > Cartodere > Cartodere bifasciata. The sequence continues at coordinate 957,762 of OY987198.1, forward strand.
AGCCGAGCTTGGCCGATCATGCGCAAAATTTGCAAAAATGAGATATTCACCCTTATTGTCAAGGGTGGTGATTATGGAATATCGCTTCGTACGAAACCTGCTGGTCTTCTTATGTAGGTTTCGTACGAAGCGATATTCCGTAATTACCGCCCAGATGTAAATAGTCAGAAGTCGCGAGTTCAGACACATGCGCAAACCTGTTCCCAATTTCACGTAACTTTACAATCTATAAATTAAGCAAATTTGTTAAGTTACGCGAAAGTGAAGTAACACCGAAGTAAAGTGAAAGTAACGTTCTAAAAATCGCCCTTAAAGTTTAGCTGTTTGCGGCAAAACTTTTTCTGTTTAATTTTTTTGCTATTAAACTATTTTTTTTTTATATTACTGCGAAAAGCATCTTATAATATGTGCATACATTTTACAAAAATTACCCCCTTAAAATGGACAAATCTTTCCCGTTTATAAAGTATAAAATGACCTAAATAAGAATTCCTTCTTTTAAAAAGAATCTTATGAATCCTAAACATCATTAATCGTGTCATTAATTAATGTAATTATAACTACATAACCCATAATATAAGTATAATAATAGCCTATATGATAACTAAATCACAAAAACAATTAGCATAAAAGATATTCGATTGGTTAACCAAGTGGTTAATATTCTAATTAAAATGTAAAAGCATTGTGTCATAACAACAGAAAGCCGATTGTAATGTGCTTGATTAATTACTTTAAAATGTTTATTATCGTTCATTATTGGAGTCATTAAAATTTAATGGGAACCTGAAAATATTTATAATAGCCGAGGGTTACCTTTATATGGCCCATTTTCATCGACAATTTTAAGCTAATCAACGATTAAATCAAAATGCTACCTTTGCGACACTAAATACTGTCTAAAATTATGAAAATATCCAAAAACAACTCATGGTTTTAGCTTCAACCGCGCGTTTTTTAGCAGGTTTGTTGGCATCGGTAAAAAACTAACACTAGCAACATTTGTAATGGCTTTAATTTTCAAAAAATGTAGACATATACTTAATTTTTAACTGCAACTTTTATTAGAATTTATTTTTGTTAATAAAAGACACCAAATTTTTTGACAACTGAAACAAATACAAAAAATGTCATCTGTCAGCTTGTTGCAACTTCGCCCTGTTGATAAAATGGTATTACTCACGGCTTGCAAGACAATGGCTAAAGACTAAAGGCCGATTTATACAACGTAACTTTCACTTTACTTCCGCTTTACTTCGGCGTAACTTAATCAAAAATTAAATAAAATACATGGGAATGTATTGGCAAATTTATACTTCACTTTAGCGCTACTTTGCTGATTCATTTAGCTTTAAGTTGTATAAAGTCGTACTAACTCGATACCCGAGCTTGGCTATCATGCGCAAAATTTGCAAAAATGGGATATTCACCCTTATTGTCAAGTAGTGATTACGGAATATCGCTTCGTACGATACCTGTTAGATCTACTTATGAAGGTTTTGTACGAAGCGATCTTCCGTAATTACTGCCCCGGTGTAAATTGTCCGAAGTCGCGAGTTCAGACACATGCGCTTTACTGATCCCAATTTCACGTAACTTTGCAATCTGTAAATTAGGTAAATTTGTAAAGTTAAGTGGAAGTGAAGTTACGCCGAAGTAAAGTAAAAGTTACGTTGTATAAATCGGCCTTAAGTTAATAAACGATTAAATCAAAACTCTACCTCTGCTACACTAAATACTGTCCAAAATTATGAATATATCCAAAAACAACTCCCGGTTTTAGCTTCAACTGCGCGTTTTTTAGTAGACTTATTGACATCGGTAAAAAACTAGCAAGATTTTAGGAAATGTTAACATTATCTTTACTTTTCACTGTTACTTTAATTAGAATTCATTCATATTATTAAAGGACATCAAATTAAGAAATGTAATCTGTTATATTCTGCGAGCAACGCTAACTTCGGCCTGTGGGTAAAGAGCTTGTTGTAACTTCACTCCGTGTGTAAAGTGGTATAACTCACGGCTTGCAAGACAATGGCTAAAGACTAAAGGATTGTTTTAGGTCTAATCAAGTCGCGCAATAAGTGTCATTTTAAAGGTGGAAGTAGAAAAAACATGCTCTATTCTTAAATCTTCTCTTAAGCTTATCTACTAAGTTCAACATTTAAAGGACACCCTGTACAATGTCCAGTGCAAACGGTGGCACTTAATATCGTCGGGTGATGACCTCTAGGGCTACCAATGAACGGATATGCACCGATGCGATGCCAAGATACATATAATCCACCTTGTAAGACTAGTGACCTTGTACAGTGTATGTCGGTAGGTACCACCTTATAAATCAGCTGATCTGATGAGCGGGCATATACGAGGTGGCCGCGCTATAAAATTTAACGAGGGTTGATTTGGTGGAGGTGGCCGCATTTTACTGCATGGGTCATGGTGGAAGTGGCCGCGGCACCTTTTCTACCTGGTTCCATGTTTAGCAGGTAGAAAAGGAGCTGTCTCAGAAGTTTTGTGAATGGATGAGTATAAACACCAAACGAATTTTATTTTTATAAAATAACAACGGTAACTATCAATATTTTATTGAAAAAATGATTTACATTGCAGTTTGCTGACATAAGCACATTTGTTTAAATATTCTTTTTAGCAGCAAAACTTACCCTAACCTACCTAACCTAGTGTCCCCCAGTGGATGTGTCCTCCAGTGCTTTTAAAAAAGTCTGTCGGTAACAATAAAACTTAAAAAAACATGCATTGAGTACTTTCAACGTTGCTGGCTTGTTTTAATGATAATAAAACTGTATATTATCCAAAGGATTCTCTTTTTTATAATTTTCTAATATCATAACTCAATAAAACATCGGATACACAAAAATAAATCTGGGTAAAAGGAAGTTAATTAGTGGCGGCCAGTACGACCAAACCAGAAATATCGCGCGGCCACTTCGACCATGCACCCTGCAATTAGGCGCGGCCACCAAGTAGTCTTTTCAGGTAGATGCGGCCAGTTGGTATTCTCCCTGATGAGCAACCAGAGTACCAGATACACATGATCATATCTTATAACACTACAGTCTTATTACTGAGTCCACGTTAAAAATTGGCATTAACTTTTAAGGATTTTGAACAAGAGAAAAATTTATTTTTATGTGTCGACGTTTCGAAAATTTTACTGTTTTCTTTATCAGGACTGTATAAATTCTATGAAAAAAAGATGTGCAGACTGTCTCCGAAATTAGCGCATCTTTTAAGAGGGTAAATAGAGGACGAACAAATAGACAGATACACTAGACATGTCCTAGGCTAGGGGGCACCGCCGCCGTTTGAAAACTACACCCCTTTAAGTCTACTTCACTACAAATACTTGATCCTAAATATCTTACAAATGGTTTTCGAAACATAATAAAATTAATGGAATTATTAACGGCAATAAAAAATTCCTTTCAAACTTGTTTTGATATTTGAAGCCCCCCTAAAAATGGAGTTACCACCGGTAGAGTGCATAAAGATTGTCGTAACCTTTTTGTTCCTAACAATTTTGTAATTTTACTTATTGTTGCTGGTAGAAAGGTTCAATAAGAAACCTTCTTATCACCTGAAACTTCTGCCTTAATTGTACCAATTTGGAATAATAATCAATTAAAAATGTTGTTATTGTACTTTCTATTTGATACTAATTTGTTCTTTTGTTACAGCTCGTACTAAAGATATCAACAAAAGAAAACATAAAACGTTTATCAGAAATCGAGAGGCCAAAATTAGAACCTAAGTCGCACATAATTACTCATCATATTTCGGCCCATAATAACCATGTAAGTATGCTTTTTAAAGGTCTAATTAACGAGAAATGTCGTGAAGCATAGAAACTGTGGTTATGTTATGTTGGTTGCCTAAAATCAACAAAAAACAGCAATTTCTGGTCATTGCTCAGTGGTTTTATTAGAGTTAATATTGATTAAGAATTGTTGACATATTCTAAAGGTCCATCAATAAACGTTTAAATACGGAATTTTGGTAATTTAAAATACCAAAAATGGTGCTTCTAAACTGCCAAAATTCTGTATTTAAACGCTTATTGATAGACCTTTAGAATATGTCAACTTGTGCTTTGTTTATTTATGTTGCTGGTAAGCACAATTCTTAATTAAAATTAACTCTTATAATCCCACTAATCAATGACCAGAAAGTGCTGTTTTTTATTGATTTTAGGCTACAAAAATTACATAACCACAGTTTCTATGCTTTGAGACATTCCCCTTTAAGGCAAGACTTGTAAGTTTAATTCTTACGAAAACCTTGTTTCTGGAAGCGAAAAGTTTTTGGCTGATATCTAATTCCTTTTTAACACTGAAACATTTTTTCCCAATTTTTAATCAAAAGGAACAATAGCCTAGTTTTCCAATTCCCTACGTTTTGTCGTTGTCCTGTTTTATTTCGTGCAAAAAGTTACAGACAATGACAAAAAAGAATTTGATAAAAAAATAAAGCAGATAACATAGTTAGAATGCACGGCACATTTGCAGGTTTATTTATAGGCCTTTAGGGACATTATATCGATGTTCTTTCTGTGCGGTTATTTGTCGGTTATGCGTTACCATTTATCACTTTCTATTCAAGGAAAGGGGGCCTTTAATGCTCCCCATATTTCAACATGATTCTTGTACGAGGTATGATTGAAACATTATCAAGATTTTAGCTATCATCAGAATATTGCTCACAAAATATACTGGATTTCCCCGAAACGAGTGTATCTTTTAAGACTTGAGGACGAATAAATAGACAGATACACGGGACATGTCCTAGGCTAGGGGGCACCGCCCGCGCCGTTTAAAAACTACACCCCTTTAAGTCGACTTCACTTAAAATATTTGATCGCTAATGTCTTACAAATGGTTGTTGAAACATCATAAAATTGATGGAAGCATTAACGGCAATTAAAACATTCCTTTCAAACGTGTTTTGACATTTGTAGCCCCCCTAGAAATGGAGTTACCGCCGGTAGAGTGCATAAAGATTGTCGTAACTTTTTTGTTTCTAACAATTTTGTAATTTTATTGTTGCTGGTAGATGGATTCAATAAGAAACTTTCTTATCACCTGAAACTTTTCGCTTAGCTGTACCGATTTGAAATAATTAATTAGAAATGTGTTTTCTTGTATTCGCTATCTTGCACATTTATTAAAATTATAAATATTTAACTAGAATGGGTAGAAATCGAAACGCGTAAAAGTTACTCTTCGCAAATGAGTAGCTCGAGTAGAATTCGGATTCGGTAAAAGTGTAATTTTATATTTTTTAAATCAAAGCTAAATCAACATTTTATATAATTGCTACACATTCTATACTATACTCTTCGCAAAAAAAACTATTATGGGATAATAGTTCTTTTTTTTTAATGAAACTTTTTTTTTTATTCTGCGAAGAGTTCAAACTATTAACAGAAAACACGAAAAATTTCGTTAACGAAGAAGATAAACGTCAGTTCTGACGTTTAACATATTTGAGGTTATTTGTTCTGACAGCTGCTTTTGTTTCTTAGTTTAAAATATTTTTGGCATGGCCTACTTGAATGACGCGTGACACTATTCGGACTTAGAAGTTTTTTGCTACTGAATAGTTTATTTTATTGTTTTTTTAACCTTACTAGTTAACTTAACAAATAATGAATCAACATTTTTAATAGAAAATTAAATTTTCTTTAATTTTGTAAAAAATATTTTTTCTGTAGATTGAATAATAACGTAGATAGAGGGTTTTTTTGAACTAAGGGGTAATTGGGGGGTCGGACAAAAAAAATTTAAGAATACTTTTTTGTAAAGAATTAAATTTCCTACGTTTTATGTCGAATAATTTTTTTTGTAAACTTAATAATAGTTGAGTTACGATTTTTTTTTCATTTGGGGGGCACAAAAGGGGGCTTTGTAGTTTTTAGATTCTTGCCAAAAACAATAGGGTTCTTCCTCTCATAGAGGTGGATTTTTCCTGAAAAATTGAGTTTGATATCGCTTTTGGTTTTTGAGATAGCGTGACCACAAGAAACCGACAGACAGACAGACAGACAGACAGACAGACAGACAGACAGACAGACAGACAGACAGACAGACAGACAGACAGACAGACAGACAGACAGACAGACAGACAGACAGACAGACAGACAGACAGACAGACAGACAGACAGACAGACAGACAGACAGACAGACAGACAGACAGACAGACAGACAGACAGACAGACAGACAGACAGACAGACAGACAGACAGACAGACAGACAGACAGACAGACAGACAGACAGACAGACAGACAGACAGACAGACAGACAGACAGACAGACAGACAGACAGACAGACAGACAGACAGACAGACAGACAGACAGACAGACAGACAGACAGACAGACAGACAGACAGACAGACAGACAGACAGACAGACCGACAGACGGACGGACAAAAAATGAAAATCTTAAAAAGTCATGAAACGCACGAATCTGCAAAAATTTTTGCTCTACGACGAAAATTGACGATTTTAGGATTTTCTGATCGATTGCAATATACTCTTCGGACCTAGTCTTGCGAAGAGTATAACAATTTGGGAGTACCACAAGGCACTACATTGGGCCCAAAGCGTTTCTTTAAATTGCTGTTTTAAAAGAACTTTCGCCATGTACCGTACGATGTTTATTAGATAAATATCTCTGCTATCTTTTTTGTATAATAACTTGTATTTTATTTGTTAAACAGGGTTTGACACTGTCCCATCAAGATCCAGCAACAAGTGATGACAGTGGTCGAGCATCTGAAAGACTGACCGGTTCTTCTGTTCCACCGAGAGATGCTGACAGCTCACGGGATCGCCTTAGTGATGTAAGTATTCTTAAAATATATCCCTTCAAGGGGTAAACCCAAAAGAAAGTCATAGGTTAGGAGTCATCACTAGAGAGTCTCTAGAATATCTCGGAACTCCTAGAAAGATTCGGAAAATTCTTAGCCCAATTATTCTAATTAAAATTTGTAGGTTCCTTAGAAAAAAATCCCAACCAAGATCTGCTTATGCAGGATTGTAGACACTACCCCCAGGAATATAAAAGTGAAAAATTCCCGTGACGTTTAGCCCCCATCTTGCATAGAAGTGAGGAGTTAGTTTTTTGTTAATACCACAACTATTCGGCACTTTTGAAAAAAGTTTTAAACATTTTTAGGAACATTATTATACTCTTCGCAAGACTAAGTCCGAAGAGTATATTGCAATCGATCAGAAAATCCTAAAATCGTCAATTTTCATCCTAGAGCAAAAATTCTTGCAGATTCGTGCGTTTCATGACTTTTTAAGATTTTCATTTTTTGTCCGTCCGTCTGTCTGTCTGTCACGTTTCTTGTGGTCACGCTATCTCAAAAACCAAAAGCGATATCAAACTCAAATTTTGAGGAAAAATCGATCCCTATAAGAGGAAGAACCCTATTGTTTTTGGCAAGAATCTGATTACTAAAAAACCCCCTTTTAAGCCCCCTAAATGAAAAAAAAATTTTAGCTCGACTATTTTTAAATTTACAAAAAAAATTATTCGACATAAAACATAGACAATTTAATTCTTCACAAAAAAGTATTCGTTTGTTTTTTTGTCGGACCTCCCAATTACCCCCCAGCATAAAAAAAACCTCCTATCTCCGTTATTATTCAATTTACAAAAAAATTATTCTTTACAAAATTAATGAAAATTTAATTTTCTTTTAAAAATGTTTGTTCGTTTTTTTAAATGTAGACAGTGAGGTTCAAAAAACAAAAAAATAATAATTTTGGTAGCAAAAAAACTTCTAAGTCCGAATCGCGTCACGATTCGGTCAAGAAGGCCATGCCAAAAATATTTCAACCATGAAACAAAAGCAGCTGTCAAAACAAATAACCCCAAATATGTTAAACGTCAGAACTGACATTTATCCTCTTCGTTAACGAAATTCTTCGTGTTTTCTGTTAATAGTGTGCACTCTTCGCAGATATAAATAAAAAAAATTGTTTTATTTTAAAAACTATTATCTTAGAATTGTTTTTGCGAAGAGTATTCCATAGAATGTGTAGCGATTATATAACAAATTGATTTAGCGTTGATTTAAAAAATATAAAATCGCATTTTCACCGAATCCGAGTTCTACTCAAGCTACTCATTTGCGAAGAGTAACTTCTACGCGTTTCGACTTCTACCCATTCCGACTTCTACCCATTCTTGTTTTAATAAGAATTTAATCATTTTTAAAAAAATTATAAATTACCAAAATGAACGATTTAATAGCACTTTGAAAATGTGCTAATTTAGTCCTACAGAGAACGCTGCAATTTATGCATCAGGACTTTATGACTAAGATAGACGATTATGATGGAATAAGGTGATTTTCAAAGAGCTATAGAATAGTTAATATTGGTAATTTATTAGTTTTTTAAAAAGGATTGTATTCTTATTAAAATAATGTTCCTAAAAATTTTTACAACTTTTTTCAAAACTACCAAATAGTTTAGGTATTAACAAAAAACTAACTCCTCACTTCTATGCAAGATGGGGGCTAAACGTCACGGAAATTTTGTGGGAATTTTTCACTTTTATGTTCCTGGGGGTAGTGCCTACTAACCTGCATAAGCAGATCTTGGTTGGGATTTTTTTCTAAGGAACCTACAAATTTTAATTAGAATAATTGGGCTAGGAATACAAAAAATGTTTTTGACAATCTTTTTTCTTCTTTTAGGCGAGCAGTCGATGCAGTTCCGGAAAAGGATATATCGTAAGTACAAATTGTGTCTTTTTATTGATTTTATTTATGGTAAAACTCATTTCAAATCACCAAATTATAAGAAATAATGTTATGAAAAGTTTGTTGTTGCATTTACAATTTTTAACAAGCTTTTTTCCAAACGTTCACAGCCTTTAAAGAACATTTTTCCAATTTCCCTGTCGTAAAAGACTATTTTCCAACATAGTACATACCTATTTGCGAAATAAGAGAAAATAAAAACAATTTAGATTTAGAAAAACTTTTAACATATCAAACAGACGCAAACGGCAATAAAGTTGTTCACGACGAAATGCATTCAAATATTCCGTCTAGTGGCGATGTTTTTTAGACTTTTATTATACTCCTCGCAGACAAAGTCGAAAACGAGGAGTATATTGTGATTGTTTTGAAAATTCTAAAATCGTCAAAAATCGTCGTAGAGCAAAAATTCTTGCAGATTCGTGCGTTTCATCGAATTTTGAACAACTTTCAAAAAATCCGTCCGTCCGTCTGTCTGTCCGTCCGTCCGTCCGTCCGTCTGTCACGTTTTTTGTAGACACTCTAACTTGAGAACCAAAGTTCCCATCAAGTTCAAATTTTCAGGAAAAATCGTTCTCATTAAAATCTAGATCCCTATTGTTTTTGAAAGAAATCGAAAAATAATAAGGGGGGCTGCGGCACCCCCCAAGTGAGGAAAAATTCATATTTCAGTTATTATCAAATTTACAGAATTTTTTTTCTGGTAACTTTAAAGCCCTTTTAATTCTCTACTAAAAGTATATTTAAGTATTTTTTGGCCGGCCCCACGTAAGCCCCCCAATTTAAAAAATAGCCGTATCTTCGTAATTTTTTAATTTACAAAAAAAACTTAAGTCATAAAAATCAAAGAAAATTAAATTCTGTATTAAAATATATTTTTTGTTTTTTTTTTGTGAAGTTTTTAAGACAAAAAAGGTCAAAAAAATAGATATTAAATGATAAAAAAGCTCTAAGTCACATAAGTCTAGGTTCGGTCAAGGTGGCTTTGCAAAAAAATAAATAAAACAAGTGCATCTTTCTAAAGCCAAATTAAATTCTAAACGTCAGTGACAGAATTACTACGCATTTATGCTTTTCGCTAATAAATCATTTTTTTTATAGAAAAGTTAATAGTATAACCTTTTCGCAGATTTTTTTTTGTAATTTTAAAAAATTATTGTTCATTTTAATGTTATTGTTTTCTGATTACTGCGAGGAGTATCCTATTAAATGTCGGCATTTTATAAAAAAACTCTAACAGGCTCACTAATCTAACCTATTCACTGACCTAACCCATCACTAGTTTATTTTATACTCTTTACATTCAAAAACCGAACATCGTACAAAAATTTTATTATTGGATTCTGGTTTTATTGTTTTAATAATTAACTGTAACTGTGTTTTAAGATTAATTAGAAGCAGTACAAACCAAATCTGCAATCGGTTTTTTCCCATGTGCTTTTGTTTTTTTGCAAGAGCTTTTCAAAGTTTACCAAATTATAAAAACCAAAAATGCTTAAAAAAAATTTTTTGTCTCTGATTTAGATAAAACCTATTTTGTAGATAGCTTTTAGGATATAGAATACAAATCTGCATTTAGATTTTTTTTAAATAAAATATTCTGGAAGTTAGAGCACTTTGAAAAAAAAGGGGTGTCGCGTTCAGAGTTGCCTTCAACAGCTCGTAGCAATAAAACCGCCAGCGTTGGAACTATTACAGTGTCAGATTCGGATTCAGCAGCCTAGTTTGCATACGCACAGATGGCATTCATTTCTTGCAAACATCATTTGTGGCCGTGACAATTAAAAAACTGAGAAAATTTGGACCCTTACCCCTTAGTTAAAAATGCGGTAAATTTTGAAAAAATAAATTTGCCTGTAACTGTGTTTTAAGATTAATTAGAAGCAGTACAAACCAAATCTGCAATCGGTTATTTTCCAAGTGCTTTTGTTTTTTTGCTAGAGCTTTTCAAAGTTTACCAAATTATGAAAATTTCCAAAAATGCTTAAAAAAAAAAAATTTTTGTCTCTGATTTATATGAAACTTATTTTGTAGATAGCTTTTAGGATATAGAATCCAAATCTGCATTTAGATTTTTTCTAAATAAAATATTCTGGAAGTTAGCGCACTTTGAAAAAAATGGGGTGTCGCGTTCAGAGTTGCCTTTAACAGCTCGTAGCAATAAAACGGCCAGCGTTGGAACTATTACAGTGTCAGATTCGGATTCAGCAGCCTAGTTTGCATACGCACAGATGGCATTTATTGCTTGCAAACATCATTTGTGGCCGTGACAATTAAAAAACTGAGAAAATTTGGACCCTTACCCCTTAGTTAAAAATGCGGTAAATTTTGACAAAATAAATTTGCCTGTAACTGTGTTTTAAGATTAATTAGAAGCAGTACAAACCAAATCTGCAATCGGTTTTTTTCCAAGTGCTTTTGTTTTTTTGCTAGAGCTTTTCAAAGTTTACCAAATTATGAAAATTTCCAAAAATGTTTAAAAAAAAAATTTTTCTTTCTCTGATTTATATGAAACTTATTTTGTAGATAGCTTTTAGGATATAGAATACAAATCTGCATTTAGATTTTTTCTAAATAAAATATTCTGGAAATTAGAGCACTTTGAAAAAAATGGGGTGTCGCGTTCAGAGTTGCCTTTAACAGCTCGTAGCAATAAAACCGCCAGCGTTGGAACTATTACAGTGTCAGATTCGGATTCAGCAGCCTAGTTTGCATACGCACAGATGGCATTTATTGCTTGCAAACATCATTTGTGGCCGTGACAATTAAAAAACTGCGAAAATTTGGACCCTTACCCCTTAGTTAAAAATGCGGTAAATTTTGAAAAAATAAATTTGCCTGTAACTGTGTTTTAAAATTAATTAGAAGCAGTACAAACCAAATCTGCAATCGGTTTTTTTCCAAGTGCTTTTGTTTTTTTGCTAGCGCTATTCAAAGTTTACCAAATTATGAAAATTTCCAAAAATGCTTAAAAAAAAATTTTTTTGTCTCTGATTTAGATAAAACCTATTTTGTAGATAGCTTTTAGGATATAGAATACAAATCTGCATTTAGATTTTTTCTAAATAAAATATTCTGGAAGTTAGGGCACTCTGAAAAAAATGGGGTGTCGCGTTCAGAGTTGCCTTTAACAGCTCGTAGCAATAAAACGGCCAGCGTTGGAACTATTACAGTGTCAGATTCGGATTCAGCAGCCTAGTTTGCATACGCACAGATGGCATTTATTGCTTGCAAACATCATTTGTGGCCGTGACAATTAAAAAACTGAGAAAATTTGGACCCTTACCCCTTAGTTAAAAATGCGGTAAATTTTGAAAAAATAAATTTGCCTGTAACTGTGTTTTAAGATTAATTAGAAGCAGTACAAACCAAATCTGCAATCGGTTTTTTTCCAAGTGCTTTTGTTTTTTTGATAGAGCTTTTCAAAGTTTACCAAATTATGAAAATTTCCAAAAATGCTTAAAAAAAAAAAAATTTGTCTCTGATTTAGATAAAACTTATTTTGTAGATAGCTTTTAGGATATAGAATACAAATCTGCATTTAGATTTTTTCTAAATAAAATATTCTGGAAGTTAGAGCACTTTGAAAAAAATGGGGTGTCGCGTTCAGAGTTGCCTTTAACAGCTCGTAGCAATAAAACGGCCAGCGTTGGAACTATTACAGTGTCAGATTCGGTTTCAGCAGCCTAGTTTGCATACGCACAGATGGCATTTATTGCTTGCAAACATCATTTGTGGCCGTGACAATTAAAAAACTGAGAAAATTTGGACCCTTACCCCTTAGTTAAAAATGCGGTAAATTTTGAAAAAATAAATTTGCCTGTAACTGTGTTTTAAGATTAATTAGAAGCAGTACAAACCAAATCTGCAATCGGTTTTTTTGCTAGAGCTTTTTAAAGTTTACCAAATTATGAAAATTTCCAAAAATGCTTAAAAAAAAAAAAATTTGTCTCTGATTTAGATAAAACTTATTTTGTAGATAGCTTTTAGGATATAGAATACAAATCTGCATTTAGATTTTTTCTAAATAAAATATTCTAAAAGTTAGAGCACTTTGAAAAAAATGGGGTGTCGCGTTCAGAGTTGCCTTTAACAGCTCGTAGCAATAAAACGGCCAGCGTTGGAACTATTACAGTGTCAGATTCGGATTCAGCAGCCTAGTTTGCATACGCACAGATGGCATATATTGCTTGCAAACATCATTTGTGACCGTGACAATTAAAAAACTGAGAAAATTTGGACCCTTGCCCCTTAGTTAAAAATGCAGTAAATTTTGAAAAAATAAATTTGCCTGTAACTGTGTTTTAAGATTAATTAGAAGCAGTACAAACCAAATCTGCAATCGGTTTTTTTCCAAGTGCTTTAGTTTTTTTGCTAGAGCTTTTCAAAGTTTACCAAATTATGAAAATTTCCAAAAATGCTTAAAAAAAATTTTTTTGTCTCTGATTTAGATAAAACTTATTTTGTAGATAGCTTTTAGGATATAGAATACACACCTGCATTTAGATTTTTTCTAAATAAAATATTCTGGAAGTTAGAGCACTTTGAAAAAAATGGGGTGTCGCGTTCAGAGTTGCCTTTAACAGCTTGTAGCAATAAAACGGCCAGCGTTGGAACTATTACAGTGTCAGATTCGGATTCAGCAGCCTAGTTTGCATACGCACAGATGGCATTTATTGCTTGCAAACATCATTTGTGGCCGTGACAATTAAAAAACTGAGAAAATTTGGGCCCTTACCCCTTAGTTAAAAATGCGGTAAATTTTGAAAAAATAAATTTGCCTCTAACTGTGTTTTAAGATTAATTAGAAGCAGTACAAACCAAATCTGCAATCGGTTTTTTTCCAAGTGCTTTTGTTTTTTTGCTAGAGCTTTTCAATGTTTACCAAATTATGAAAATTTCCAAAAATGCTTAAAAAAAAAAAATTGTCTCTGATTTAGATAAAACTTATTTCGTAGATAGCTTTTAGGATATAGAATACAAATTTGCATTTAGATTTTTTCTAAATAAAATATTCTGAAAGTTAGAGCACTTTGAAAAAAATGGTGTGTCGCGTTCAGAGTTGCCTTTAACAGCTCGTAGCAATAAAACGGCCAGCGTTGGAACTATTACAGTGTCAGATTCGGATTCAGCAGCCCAGTTTGCATACGCACAGATGGCATTTATTGCTTGCAAACATCATTTGTGGCCGTGACAATTAAAAAACTGAGAAAATTTGGACCCTTACCCCTTGGTTAAAAATGCGGTAAATTTTGAAAAAATAAATTTGCCTGTAACTGTGTTTTAAGATTAATTAGAAGCAGTACAAACCAAATCTGCAATCGGTTTTTTTTTCAAGTGCATTTGTTTTTTTGCTAGAGCTTTTCAAAGTTTACCAAATTATGAAAATTTTCAAAAATGCTTAAAAAAAAAAATTTGTCTCTGATTAAGATAAAACTTATTTTGTAGATAGCTTTTAGGATATAGAATACAAATCTGAATTTAGATTTTTTCTAAATAAAATATTCTGGAAGTAAGAGGATATTGAATACAAATCTGCATTTGGATTTTTTCTAAAAAATATATTCTGGAAGTTAGAGCACTTTGAAAAAAATGGGGTGGCGCGTTCAGAGTTGCCTTTAACAGCTCGTAGCAATAAAACGGCCAGCGTTGGAACTATTACAGTGTCAGATTCGGATTCAGGGTAACCGATCATCAATTAGAGATAATCAAGTTTTTCTTGCGAAAGGTTAGTTTATAATTATTTAAAAAGATTCTTCTGCGAATAGAACTATCTTATTTGTCGGATTTTGAAAGAAGGTCTATTTTGCAAGGCATGGAGCGCAATGCAACATTTGAAAAGAAGAGTTAAAAAGAAAAGTAATAGTTTAAGAAAACATTTTACATTGCGTTTGTAACTCATGTCTTATTTTGTGTTTTATTATTCGGTTTTCTTTATAAACCCTATTCAATAAAATAAATACGCAAATGCATATTTTTTTTAGAATTTTTCAAATAAATATGTATACATAAAAGTTGGAATTCTTTTTAAAATAAATGTGTTTTAGTTTTTGTTGCGTTGATTTACATTTTTCAAAACTTTTTACAAGTTTGAAGGACACAAAAAAGGCATGCATTGTGGAAAAATCGTTTACCTTAACTTATAGCTAAATCATAATCTGCAATCAGACTTTTTTCGTGCTTTCGTTTTTTTTTTATAGAGCTTTTCAAAGTTGGTCAAATTTTGAAAATTTTCAAAAATGCTTACCAAAAATATTTTTGTCTCCGATAATTATGAAACTTATTTTGTAGATTGCATTTTTAATGTAGAATACGAATCTGCATTTTGATTTTTTGTGCAATTAAATTTTTGGCTAATTAGAGCACTTTGAAAAAAATCAGGTTGCGCGTATGAAGTTGCGTTTGAAAGCTCGTAGCAACAAAACCAAAAGCGCTGGAACTATTTACGTACCAGATTCGGATTCAGCAGATCGTTTTACATCAGCATTGATGGCACTAATTGGTGGCAAAAATTATTTGTGGCCATGCCAATTAAAAAACTGCAAATATTTGGACCCTTACCCCTTTGTTAAAAATGAAGTAAATTTTGGAAAAAGTGATTTGCCTAAAACTGTGTTTTAACACTCATTAGAAGACGTAGACAACAAATCAGCAATTGGATTTTTTCCAAGTGCTTTCGTTTTTTAGCTAGAGCTTTTCAAAGTTTGCCAAATTTAAAAAAAATTTAAAAATGCTTGACAAAAATTTTTTTTGTCTCCAATATTAATGGAACCTATTTTGTGGATTGCTTTTTAATGTAGAATACGAATCTGCATATTGATTTTTTGTGAAATTAAATTTTTGGCCGATTAGTGCACTTTAAAAAAATTTGGGTTGCGTGTTTGAAGTTGCGTTTGAAAGCTCATAGCAACAAAACTAAAGGCGCTGGGACTATTTAAGTGCCAAATTCGGATTCAGCAGATTGTTTTACATAAGCATTAATGACACTTATTGGTGGCAAAAATTATTTGTGACCATGCTAATTAAAAAACTGCAAATATTTGGACCCTTACCCCTTAGTTAAAAATGAGGTAAATTTAAAAAAAATAGATTTGCCTTAAACTGTGTTTTTAGACTCATTAGAAGCGGTAGAAAACAAATTAGCAATTGGATTTTTTCCAAGTGTTTTCGATTTTTTGCTAGAGCTTTTCAAAGTTGGTCAAATTTGGAAAATTTTCAAAAATGCTCAACCAAAAATATTTTTGTCTTCGATATTAATGAAACTTATTTTGCGGATTGCTTTTTTGATTTAGAATACGATTCTGCATTTCGATTTTTTGTGAAATTAAATTTTTGGCCAATTCGAGCACTTTGAAAAAATTCGGGTTACGCGTTTGAATTTGCGTTTGAAAGCTTATAGCTGCAAAACTAAAAGCGCTGTGACCATTTTAGTGCCAGATTCGGATTCAGCAGATCTTTTTACATAAGCAATGATGGCATTTATTGGTGGTAAAAATCATTCGTGGCCATGGTAATTAAAAAACTGCAAATATTTGGACCCTTACCCCTTAGTTAAAAATGAGATAAATTTTGGAAAAATAGATTTGCCACAAACTGTGTTTTAACACTCATTAGAAGCCGTAGACAACAAATCAGCAATTGGATTTTTTCCAAGTGCTTTCGTTTTTTAGCTAGAGCTTTTCAAAATTGACCAAATTTTAAAAATTTCCAAAAATGTTTAGCAATAAATTTTTTTGCTTCTGATATTAATAAAACTTATTTTGTGGATTGCTTTTTTGATGTAGAATACAAATCTGCATTTTGATTTTTTGTGAAATTAAATTTTTTGCTAATTAGAGCACTTCGAAAAAATTCGGGTTGCGCGTTTGAAGTTGCGTTTGAAAGCTCATAGCTGCAAAACTAAAAGCGCTGGGACTATTTAAGTACCAGATTCGGATTAAGCAGATCGTTTTACATAAGCATTGATGGCACTAATTGGTGGCAAAAATTATTTGTGGCTGTGACAAATAAAAAACTGCAAATATTTGGACCCTTACCCCTTAGTTAAAAATGAGGTAAATTTTGAAAATATAGATTTGCCTTAAACTGTGTTTTTACACTCATTGGAAGCGGTAGAAAACAAATTAGCAATTGGATTTTTTCCAAGTGCTTTCGTTTTTTTGCTAGAGCTTTTCAAAGTTGACCAAATTTTCAAAATTTTCAAAAATGCTTAGCAAAACAATTATTTGTCTCCGATATTAATAAAACTTATTTTGTGGATTGCTTTTTTGTTGTAGAATACAAGTCTGCGTTTTGATTTTTTGTAAAATAAAATTTTTGGTTACTTAGAGCACTTTGAAAAAAATCAGGTTGCGCGTTTGAAGTTGCGTTTGAAAGCTCATAACAACAAAACTAAAGGCGCTGGGACTATTTAAGTGCCAAATTCGGATTCAGCAGATTGTTTTACATAAGCATTGATGGCACTAATTGGTGGCAAAAATTATTTGTGGCTGTGACAAATAAAAAACTGCAAATATTTGGACCCTTACCCCTTAGTTAAAAATGAGGTAAATTTTGAAAAAATAGATTTGCCTTAAACTGTATTTTTACACTCATTAGAAGCGGTAGAAAACAAATTAGCAATTGGATTTTTTCCAAGTGCTTTCGTTTTTTTGCTAGAACTTTTCAAAGTTGGCCAAATTTTGAAAATTTTCAAAAATGCCTAACCAAAAATATTTTTGGCTTTGATATTAATGAAATTTATTTTGTAGATTGCTTTTTTGTTGTAGAACACGAATCTGTATTTTAACTTTATTTAACCAAAAAATGTTTGCCAATAAAAGCACAAAATCGACTTGCGCATTTGGAGGTATCAAATTTTTATTTTTTCTAGTTTTGTAAATTGAATTTAACTAAATATTTTTCTTTTATTTACAGTGTGATAGTGAAGGAGAAGATGACAAGGTAAGTTTTTTAAAAACATTTTTTAGATTTTTTTCTTAGCTAAAAAAAATATATTTTTTTTATTAGGGGGAAAGGGGGCACATTTGAATCATTTGTTCAAATGTACCCTACTCTTTTTAAATGTTGTAAATTGACCTATATAAATTACCAAAATAGATTTATAAGATGCCAGTTTGGTAAAAGGTATACACATAAATCGAAAAATATTCGTCACGTTGCACAAAGTTGACAATAGATCTTTTATTCGCAAGAAAGATGGTACGCTAACTTGCAAATATTCATGACGTGATATTATTTGCAATAAAACTCGAGTAAAAACGTCTGGCAAGTCCGGTTTTTATAACATTGGTCGAAATAAGGGATTTAGATCATAAATGTTTTATGTGGAGTATTTCCGGATCCCAAGGGTACAAAACCGGAAATAAACAAAAACTGCCTGTATGCCTTTAGGAAATTCTTTTTCGGTTAGGGGTATTAATTTTTAAGGACGTTTGTTATTTTTTCAAAAGACTTTATAATGAGGATATTGATTTATTATGTTTCGGTTTGATGTCTTTTTTGATTCGCATTAGTTTTTAGTGTTTTGTTTAGAAGAAATGTTGCATATTAGATACAAGGTGACTGTGGGATTTTTATTTTATGTTTAAGGCTATAAATTCAAATTCATAAATGGGATGTTCTGTGCACTCAAAAGTTCGTAAAAGTCATCTCCCTGAATGTCAGTTATTTTCGAAATTTTAACAAAATATGTAAAAATAAGGAATAATACATCAATAACTATGATTAAAAATATTAAGGATAGTTTGTGATACATAGAAGTGGTACTGAGTGCAAGAAATAAAAAAAGTATGGTAAAATAGTACTTTTGGTGTTTTTCTTTCTACATTGAAATCTTTGAACAAGCACATTTATATTACGGAAAAACGTGAATTGCAATTTTAATCATTTACAAGCTTAAAAAAAACATGGTAAATTAAACAATTATGGTTTGGCATAGACCACGTAATGTATATAAACCAAAAAATGTATCCGTAGTCGAAAAAATAGTATTATGATTTTTGAAGTCAGATTATCAACACAAAGAAATAACCGATTTGAATGAAACCATAAAACGTTTGTAGCCCTATTTTTGTAGTTTTTAAAACTACATTTAGTTTTAATATACTATGGGGCCCTCATGTAGATGTGCTATTTAGTAGAATTGGCGGGAGCTCATGACTTATACGAGCTTCTAGGAGCACAGATTAGATGATCTGTGAATTTGAAACTCTAGTCTTAAAACTGTTTTTATGAAAAAAATATTTTAAAGAGTTTTGTAGAATATAACGCAGTTTCGTTTTATCTTAAATTCTTTGCAAAAGAGTCTCACACAAGGATATTATCCTTGGAATCCTTGAAGAGTCCTTAGTGCCCTAGTCGCGTCGTTAAACTAAATTCTGAACCACGTTTCCTTTCCAATAAAATTTATCGGTATTACGTGAATATCGAGTGTCGGAATCGAATGACTGCTTGCTACAACATTTAATGTGCACTGCTTTTTCAAATGGAGGTTACACTCTTTGCAAAAAAAACTTAAAATTTAAAATTTGCTTCAAACATTGTATTAGAAACAAATACACACGGTCAAGTGCTACGTCACAGATCCACATTAAAAAACTGTCTGTGAATTAGAATTTTGATTCTGTCAGATTTAGCCACTTTTTTAGAACAATACTTTGTGAAAATAAAAGCCTTTCTTAGGGAACCCTTGGTATAAAAATGTGCTATAATGTCTTAAATTCGATATTTCAAGTTTAGTTCATTGTAAAACTCTATAATATACAGTTTATGTGTTAATGTTGTGCACCCTCCAAGACGTGAATTTTAAACGCAAATTTCTTGAGATAGTAACCATATCAAGAGGTCTGGTAAGTACCCTTGTGAAATTAATATTTTTTACTATTACCTTAAGCAAACCATACCGCTTGATATGGTTGCTTTCCCAAACAATTCGCGTTTAATGCTGACATCTTGGTGGGTGATCATCATCATCAGATTAATGAGATTTTTTAATTCTTGCAGTAGATTCTCGGGTAATTTTAAATTAAAATATCGTAAGTAAGATATTAAGGAACATTTTTACACCAATGGAACCTAAAAAACTCTCAGATTTTTCTTTAAATAATGTTTTAAAAAGACCAATGTTGGAAACACAGAATAAGAAAAAAATCACCATTTTCTTTGGTCCGTAATGTTGGTTGCCTAAAAAAGTTTTACAGATGATATTTTAATGCATTTCTGTGAACTGTGACGTAGGGATTGACGGTGTCTATTGTTTTGAATTTTATTTTTGCTACAAAATTTGTGTATAAAACAAACTGAGAAATTTCAAATCTGATTTTTCGCTGGGGGTTTAAACTTTGCTTAATTTTACACCCCTCTTATAATCGTTCGTTTAAAAAATGCTTATACTTGTTAAAAATACTTAAACTTCGCAATAATTAATAATTTTCCAAATGTTCTTTACATTTTTTTTAAAGTTTAAAATGCCAAAATTGCCTTTACTAAAATAGGGTAGTTTTTGCTTGGCTAAACATTTTATTTAAGGCGCAGTGTTGGCAAAATTTTCAGTAGGTATCTTTTGTATTTCGATGTGTTTAAAAGTACTTTTGTATTCCATCCACGTAATGTCGAGAAAGGCGGCGCCCTTAAACGATTTTCCAAGTAAATTTCTTTTAACTTTGTATGGGGTGCCATATTTTTTTTTAATAGATTTTATACAAAGATGTCGTTTACAAAAAAAGGTCCTTTATATAAATTTTACGTTATGGGTGTGTATTGGAACAAAAAACTTTTAAATGTACGAGGGTTGTCTTTTATATGTTGCATATAGGCAAATAGGGGGCGCCACCAACGTCACCACAAGTGCCAAACAAACCCTTCAAGTTCATTAGAACTATACCGAAAGGTTTGTTAGGATACGACAAGTATTTTAGCCACAATCATTTTTTTAAGTTGGAGAGTTTTTAAAAAAATGGAATTGTGGCGAGAACATTTTTGACTACTTTCAAAGAAATTATCTCAACAACAATGTCTTGCCGAGTTGATTTTTAGTTTTGGCGACGATGCACCACATCAATAGACTATTTTCTGCTGATTCTTGAAATTCAAACATGGACCCACCAGTCTTAGCGCCCATCCTAAGACAGCTCTACCAAAAACAGGCGGAGTGTCCCGGAAATACATGGATGCTTTGCGCCAGTTAAAACCCGCGGAAAATGCACAAGTGACCCACTGCAAGATTAAAACATTCTAAGGCAATTAAATGACTCAAATTCGAAGAATTTTACTTAAAGAGTTAAATGTAAAAAAAAAATATTTTTAGTTAGTTAGCACAATTTATTAGGGAGGCACAAAAGTAGACTGGCTTTAATAAGTGACCCAGAATTTTGAGTCGTTCGGCAGTGGAATTTCATAAATGGCATACTAAACCGCGAAAAATGACCAATCATGAAATTACATAAACAAATTTGAAAATAAGCGACAATAAGCTTGCAGGAGGTTACTTGTAAAGAATAAGCCAAAAGAGGTATACGTTTCCTTGCAGCTCGCGAGGTTAACTAAAAAATGTACTGTGGCGAAACCACTTGTCGTATCTTAACAAAACTTTCGGTATAGTTGTAATAAACTTGAAGGGTTTGTTTGGCACTTTTGGTGCCGTTGGTGGCGCTCCCTATTTGTCTATATGCACAATGTAAAAGACAACCTAATGGGTTTGCTTCGCAACTCTTCAATGTATTAAAAAAGAGGTGGGAAAAAATTAAATATCTTTATTGAGCACATGTTTAAAAATCTGCCCCTTCTCATTTACAAAAAAGGTTGAGTGACCTTTGTACCAGGGTTCTGCCATATTGTAAACATCTCTTATTCTCCATAACTTAAATTTGGTCAAAGAAGTCAAAAGGGACATATTTCCAATACCTTTGATCTCCCATTTTAAATTAACGCTGGCGTTTTCGGTATCAATTTTGGTATCTTTGACTTCAAGTTTAACGTAAATGTACTTAAGATGGCCGACATTTTTTAGCAAGGATACTTGGAGAACGTACCAGAACAAACCACAATAGACTTTTCCTTTTCCTTTCATATTATTTACAAATATCAAATCAGGATGATAAAAGCTATAGTCCATGGTTTGGGTAAACAAATTTGGCAAATTTTGAACCAAATTATTGCTAACGTGTTCTAGTTTTTGTAAAGTTGGTTTCGGGGGTTCTTCAGCAACATTTTGGGTATCAGTTTGGGGCAATTGTTTGGTGGAAAACGGCTTAAAATTTGTCTTAGGTGAAAATTGTTTAATTCCAAAAATCTTCTTAAATTGAACGTTTGAAACATTTTTGAAGAATGTCAACCTTTGCATTTTTTTCTTGATAGTTATGACATTTTGAAGAGCATACGTCATTTTTTTAAAAAGAAGTTTTCAAGAGGAATGTCTTCTTGAGGCATAAAAACTGTGGTTATGTAATTTTGGTTGCCTAAATTTCAGGAAAAACGACTCTTCTTTGTTCATGGACTAACATGGAATATAAGAAACATTTAGGATTTAAAAATAAACTTACTCGCAAGAAAAAAGATTAATGACCAATATGAGTGCTTTAAAATATATCACAATGCACTTACATACCAAATTTAGTAAATTTAAACCACTTTATTTTGCCATTTGTAGCTCTTTTTTAGTAATTTTATTCAACACTTTTTGGATTGATTTACAAACCCAAAATCGGACATATTGTTCTTCATTTTACGTAGAATAATTATTTACTGCATGATAGATGTTTTTAATTCGAATAAACTCTGAGTCCATGAACAAAATTTGTAATGATGTGGCCGGACGGCATTAGAAATGGCCTGCTTTTACAGTTTTTATGCTTTGCGACATTCCCCTTTAGAACCAAAAATGTACTCTACTATTTAAGGTGTTTTTAAAAAGTAAGCATTACTTAAACAAAAAATTGCAAGAGGGATTTAAAATTTAAAAGTTCAAAACCGCAAAAAGTCAATTTTATAAAATAAATTAATAATGTAAACAATCTAGTAAAACTTTCATTAGTTTTAAATTATATTTTAATTGCTAATTTTTGTTAAATTGTACGGTTATTGGAAAATATGGTTACCCATTTTTGTTTAATTAAAGGTTGCAAACTTTTTTTTTGTTAACCATAAGCATCTGTAGACAAGGTAAGGTAAAAGGTATTTGAACATTTTAAAATATTTATTAAGCCGCTTTAAATGCAAATGGAAATAAAAGCCTTGGAAGTTTTCTATCAAGCTTGCTTTTGCTCTCATTTCACATCTAGGCAGTTTGTCAAAGACCAAATATAACAGATTACAAGCTTATAGTTAGCGCCACGCCAATGATGAGAGAATTAAATAGATGGAGCATCATTTAAGTACGTAGGCACAATATTTGGGTATATGATAAACACTTGCAAGTAAGGGGAAGATGTTGATGTTGCCCCCTCTCCACGCTAACTTGTGTATACGTTTTACATTCCAATAACGTATTATTTCCAAGGGATACATTTGTTTTAAAAATCGTCTTTAATTTTAAAGCAAAATTCGTAATTTAGGTAACCAACATTACGGACCAAATAAATTGTCATTTTTTCTTATTCTGGTTTGCAACATTGGTCTTTTTAAAACATGATTTAAAGAAAAATAAAAGAGTTTTTGACGTCCCATTGGTGTAAAAATATTCCTTAATATCTTATTTACGATATTCCAATTAAAAATTACCCTCAAATCTACCGCAAGAATGAAAAAATATATTATTAATCTGATGATGATGATCACCCACCAAGATGTCAGCTTTAAACGCGAATTGCTTGAGAAAGCAACCATATCAAGGGGTATGATTTGTTCTAGGTAATAGTAAAAAATGTTAATTTTACAATGGTACTTACAAGACCTCTTGATATGGTTACTTTCTCAAGAATTTGCGTTTAAAATTCACATCTTGGAGGGTGCACAACATTAACACATAAACTGTAGAGTTTAACAATGAACTAAACTTGAAATATCGAATGTAAGACATTATAGCACATTTTTATACCATGGGTTCCATAAGAAAGCTTTTTATTTTCACAAAATATTGTTCTAATAAAGTGGCTAAATCTGACAGAATCAAAATTCTACTTCACAGACAGTTTTTTAATGTGGATCTGTGATCTGTGACGTAGGAATTGACAGTGTGTATGTAGGTTCGAAATTCTAGAATGTTTAGTCTATGACATAGGTATATCAGAGTACTAAGCAGCTCAAAGCGTAATCACTAAAAAAGTTAAAAGCAAAAAGCCGCTTTTTCCGTTTCAATTAACTTTTCATTATTTTTCTGTTTGCATATTCATTTGAGCTAGGTTCTTTTCAAATGGGTGTCAAACTGTGACTGAACTCTACTTTGCTTTGGTTTAGCTTGTTTGGTTGGTTGGTCTTTGTTTTTAAAAACATTTTTCAGTAGCTAAACAACTTTTCGATTTAAAAATATTTAACATTTTTTGAATGTTTTGTTAAATCTGTAATTTAATTTGGTTTATTTTATGATCCATTCTAGTTATGTGTATCTTTAACAATTTAACTGTCGGCAACCGTCGGTCGGTTGTTTGGTTATAACAAAAGCAAAGAGACCAACAGATACAAGTAACGTGTGCCTGCCACACCACCAGAACAAGATTGTTGTAAATTTGAGAGGGGTCGACCGCCCGCTTTAAAATCATGATACTGCTACTACGAGTGCATTCAAAGATATTACAATGCTAGATACAGGCAACTTAACTCATGTCCTGCTATGCAGGCACTATGAGTAGGTCAGCTTAGTGATAATAGGTGGCTAAAGCCGCCAGTGTCCAAGGTAAACAACTGCCTTTGTGTGAGTCACTTCTGCTTCGGCAGATGGCGGTAACATCTCAAGTCCTTCTTTCGATATTTGTTGAAATACACAAGTATCTTAGTTTCTTAAAGTTATTCATCGACTATCCCTGATACGTGATTCTGATGAGCCCCAATAGGGCGAAACAGCTGTTAATCACTTCAGGTTTGGTCGGTGTATAACTTTAAGAAATAATGAAGGACTTCTTTTATAACAGTTTGATGTTGGCTGAAGAATAACGTATCTTATAGTGTTATATCTTTGAATAGCAACCGGCATATTCACAAACTTGTTAAGCTGTTAAACTTATGCCGTTTTGGCAGCTGACTGCATTAGTCTACTGCTTGATGGCTGTTTTATTTGCATGTGATCACACGACCTATAATCTTCTTTAACTGTTTTTTTACTACGGATTTTTAAAAGGAAAGATGTCTTTTTTGCATTTATATTCTTTAAATAAGGCGTTAAACTTAATGAAGAAGAGCACCAAAAAAAATAAGATTTGTTGTGAAAAAGTTTTAACGTGTTGTAGCTTTGAAGAAATATCTCAACCAAATCTGAAATTGTAAGTTTATGTAAATTCTAACAAATGCTTTATTGACAACTTATGTCTTTTCCACTTTCTACTTTAAAAATGCAAAATCTAAAAAGATATTGGTATCAAGAGATTGCTTTTTGTCTTTTTATTGTACGAATGGAGCAAAGCAACAAAAACAAAACAACAGACAAGATATTGCATTCTGTTTGCACTTTATTTCCAAACCAACACAAAAACGAATTTACAACAACGTTTTTAAACCCATAAAATAACAAAAACAAGTTGGTTTCGCTCTAAATTTTCATAAATGAATAATGTAAAACGAATAAACTCCACTTTGTCGTTTTTAATCTCATGAATGAGCAATTCAATCAAGTTGGCGTGGCTTATAATAAACATTAACAAAAGAGGATCACTAACAAGAAAATAAAAGGTAGCAGCGTTCCGATAAAAAGTAAAAAACACTCTACAAATTGCATCTTCAGTTTATAAAGAGTGTCCCAAAAATATGTGGTTAAAGATATCTGAATACACAACTCCTACGTCACAGATCCACATCAAAAAACTGTCTATGAAGTATAATTTTGATTCTGTCAGATTTAGCCACTTTTTTAGAAAAATATTTTGTAAACATAAAAGGCTTTCTTAGGAAACCCTTGGTGTTAAAACGTGCTATAATGTCTTAAATTCGATATTTCAAATTTAGTTCATTGTAAAACTCTATAATATATAGTTTATGTGGTAATGTTGTGCACCCTCCAAGATGTAAATTGTAAACGCAAATTGCTTGAGAAAGCAACCATATCAAGAGGTCTTGTAAGTACCATTGTAAAATTCGCAATTCGCGTTTAAAGCTGACATATTGGTGGGTGATCATCATCATCAAATTAATAAGGGATTTTTTAATTCTTGCGGTAGATTCTCGGGTAATTTTAAATTGAAATATCGTAAATAAGATATAAAGGAACATTTTTACACCATTGGGACCTAAAAACCTTTCTGATTTTTGTTTAAATAATGTTTTAAAAAGACCAATTTTGGAAACACAGAATAAGAAAAAAAATACCATTTTCTTTAGTCCGTAATCTTGGTTGTCTAAAAAAATTTCACAGATAGTATTTTAATGCAATTCTGTGAACTGTGACGTAAGGCTTAACCGTGTCTATTACATGATAATTTTTAAAGGGGAATGTCGTGAAGCATAGAAACTGGTTATGTAATGTTGGTTGCCTAATATCAACAAAAAACACCAATTTCTGATCATTGCTCAGTGGGTTTATAAGAGTTAATTTTAATTAAAAATTGTGTTTACCAGCAACATAAATAAACAAAGCACAAGTTGACATATTCTAAAGAACTACCAATAAGCTTTTAAATTTAGAATTTTGGCAATTTAAAAGCACTAATTTTTGCATATTAAATGGCCAACATTCTGTATTTAAACGCTTATTAATGGACCTTTAGAATATGTCAACTTGTGCTTTGTTTATTTATGTTGCTGGTAAGCACAATTTTTATTTAAAATTAACTCTTATAAACCCACTGAGCAATGACCAGAAAGTGGTGTTTTTTGTTGATTTTAGGCAACCAACATTACATAATTTTGCAGAAATCGTCTTTCTCTATTGCATTAAAGGACTTTTAATTAGGCGAGAATAATGTGTCCAATAAAACAAGGCATTTAGGACACATAAACCCCTAATACCAAGTTAAACCATCGTTAAAAGCATTCTTCATTTTGAGGATAGCATACTCACTACAGATAGTATCACGTTTGTTGATAACGGTCTTATTTTATGAGCCTTAAAATTGGGATGATCTATCCAACGTTGTATCAAATGAATCATCTAATTCCCTAATTTGATGTGTCTACACGTATCATATTTGATTCAGTAAGAAAGGGGTGAATTTATTCATCCTAAAAAAGTGGCACCAAAATTCTTGTTCTATTCACTTCCTCTTATGCAAATTTGTGTACAACGTAGGCCCCCGTTATTATTAAGGCTATTTAATAAATATGATGTTCTGTGCACTCAAAAGTTCGTAAAAGTCATCTCCCTGAATGTTAGTTATTTTCGAAATTTCAACAAAATATGTAATAATACGAAGTAATACATCAATACCTATGATTAAAAATATTTAGGATAATGTTGTTTACATAGAAGTGGTACTATACTGAATGCAAGAAATAGTAAAAATATGGTAAAATAGTACTTTTGGTGTTTTTCTTTCTGCGTTGAAATCTTTGAACAAGCACATCTCTATTAGGGAAAAACGTAAGTTGCAATTTTAACCATTTTCAAGCATAAAAAACCATGTAAATTAACGTATTATGGTTTGGCAGACCACGTAATGTAAATAAACCAAAAAATGTGTCCCTAGACGAAAAAAAAAATCAAAAATATTATAATGATTTTTGAAGTTAGATTTTCGACACAAAGAAATAACTAATTTAAATAAAACCATAATGCGTTTGTAGTCCTATTTTTGTAGTTTTCAAAACTACATTTAGTTTTAATATACGATGGGGCCCTCATGTAGATGTGCTATTTGGTAGAATTGACGGGAGCTTAACGGAGATGACTTATACCAGCTTCTAGGAGCTCAAATTAGAAGATCTATGAATTTGAAAGCCTAGTCTTAATGTTTGGTCGTGTGAGCCTAACCTTTTACCACACAAATAAAACTAAAAACTGAATTTAAATTATGAAACCTATTAATTATAAAATAACTTCAGGTTCGGAGTGTAAAAAATCAATAAATGAAATTGTGGTTATTACGAGAATTACCAACTTGTTAGTTGTTAATGATAATCATTTTAAAATGCAAATTCAAATCACCGAGCGCTAAGCGTGATAGAAAATGAGTTATAGCTGTTTGCTAATTTTCATTTAAATATGCTTGTTCGTCATACAGAAAATTATTGTGAGTTTGACATTTATTTAAATAATTTGTATACAAAAATGACTAGTAATTGCTTCATTATTCATTACACATTAATTATTTTATAAATCATTTTAATTAATAATTTAATATTAGAATTTTGCCAATTCATAAAAATTAGAGTCCTTATAAGAGAATGAGATACTTTGGGTAATGCGCTGCAGGCTACTATAGTTTAACAAATATATTAACATCATGAATAGTTACCTACAGTTCCTACTTACCACCAGGTCAACTGGATTCATTCGTTTAAACTCGGAAAGAGGTTTGACTTCAACCGTGAAAAACCTAATTTCGTAAGCTGACAGCACTTTTATATGCAAATATTCACAAAATTTAGACTGCAAATGTTTTTGCTAATTCATGTCGGATTTTTAAAAATTTGGTGTCATTAGAAAGATAATTTATTGTCTAATACCTTTTGGTTTTAAAAATAAGTTTTTAAGGGCTTAATTTGTAAAAAAAATTGTTGATTTTAGCATATTTTACCCTTCTTTACACTGTTATTTTTGCTAAACTAGAAATACAAAATAAAATGTGCCAAACACGAGTTATTTTAAAAGGAGCTAAGGTAATATTGTCAAAATTTTAAAACAATTGCTTTAATAATAACGCTTAAAAGTGGGGCCTAAGTTGTCTACAAGTTTGCATAAGAGAAAATGGGTAATCTAATCGGGTTCTTAAAATGTAGGTGCAAAAAATGGGCTACAACAAATAATCAGAAAAAAAACCCATCTTTTAAAAGGTCTAAAAGCAAATCAAGTCACGTATCGCATAAAGACAAGTAATCAAATGTAAATACAACAAATTGGCGTAACAGGCTTTAAAACTAAAGTAAAGAGATTGTCGGTGGATACTGCCACTTTTTGCAATACCGCAGCAGCTACCGACGGTAAAATGGATTGATCACAGATCACTAGCGTGACGATCAGCAAAAAATATCAGTGATCAGTAGTCGATTTGGCGTGAAGAACACTTTACTTACAAGCCGCAACATAAAACATGAAATAACACTGGGTTACTTCCAATGATACGAGAATTAAATAGATGTAGCATCATTTAAATACGTATGCACAATATTTGGGTATCTGATAAACACTTGCAAGTAAGGGGAAGATGTTGATGTTGCCCCCTCTCCACGACTTGTGTATACGTTTAACAATACAATACCGTATCATTTCCAAGGGATAGATTTATTTTTAAAATAGTCTTCAATTTTAACGCAAAACTCGTGATTAAGGTAAATAAATTACAAATTCAAGCGTTATTTTTTAAGGCAAAATTTGGCACACCTTCTAAAACAAGTAGCATTCTATTTTTCACTTCTGTGTACAAAAAACCAACATGTATTGTCGCAACTATTCGCCACCGCCAATGGAGTTTTCTAACCTCACATTTGTAAATTTGTATGCGAGTTTTTTGTGAACAAACCAAATTTTTAAGAAAAAGTAAGATATTAGAGTACATAAAATGGTAAATTGTGTTTTACAATGCAATATTATAAATAAGACAAAATTAAAGAAATTTAGCAGTTGGTGTTATGATTCTTGTCAGCCTATCAGAGATAAGGTAAATATAAACACTTCTCTTAACCCCCCAAAAGATTGGTTTATCAGTTTACCAAATAATTTTGGGGTATATTAAATCTATTTAATTCTCTCATTCGTTGCATTAGTGAGTGGGTCAAAAATCACTTTTTGCAAATTGGTTGACATTTTTAGAAAAATGCAATTGAATAATGGAATTAAAAAAAAATGAATAATGGATATAACATTTTGCTTGAAATTCACATGGGCGAATTTACCTTCAATAATTTTTATAAAAATAAAATCGACCGTCCCGCTCAATGACGAAGCGAGCGTCCGTGAGCGCAGTAATCTAGTCCGAAAAAATAATAATAATAATAATCAAAGTGCTATGCACTATCTAATAGTGTAATATCTTTAGGCATGATCCCTTTTTTACTAAAGTTAAATCATCTGCAAACAAATACGCACTAGATAAGACAACATGTGACCGAGAATGTAATGAGATGAGAGTGAACATTAACTACCCTTTTAAACCATGATTGCTAATTTGAGGGGGTGACAAACCAAATAAGTAAGGGTTGTATTCTAGAACGTGTGTCAACAATGTTCGGCACCATTACTAAAACTAAAAGGGGTGAATGTAATTCTGGATGCTATTTAAATTGTGAACCTCACTAACACCCACTTTTAGAATCAATTGTCATTTTTGATTTTTTTCTTACTTTAAAAAAAATTTCTGCATATTACTTTTTTGTCCCTAATCCTAATGGAACTGTAGTCCTTTACAGGTTTTGAGGCATAATAATTCTTTATAAGACCTTATCTTTGTCTAGATATTTTTCTTTAATCAGCAGGTGTTAGTTCTACGAAAAAAATCCTGATTTAATAAGTTAACGTCTTTAGCAAATGTTGTAAATTGCAATGAACTTAGAAATTCTTTTGGTTGTTAAACAATCAGTAGTTTTAGGAACAGCAGGACACAAAGTTTGCGATCTTATATTATATTTGTGAAACACCAGCGCTTATCGCGGCGTTTTTACAAAGCTTTGAATTTTGCAGAAGTTGTATGCAGGTTGGGTTAGACATGATAAATAAAATATTATGTATCATACACTTTGTTTGAGGAACAGTTCTTAAGACTAGCGTTTCAATTTCACAGATCTTATAATGTGCTCCTAGAAGCTTGGATAAGTTTAAGTCATCTCCGTTGAGCTCCCGTCAATTCTACTAAATAGCACATCTACATGAGGGCCCCATCGTATATTAAAACTAAATGTACTTTTGAAAACTAGAAAAAGAGGGCTACAAACGTTTTATGGTTTCATTTAAATCGGTTATTTCTTTGTGTCGAAAATCTAGCTTTAAAAATCATTGTAATATTTTTGATTTTTTTTTCGACTACGGATACATTTTTTGGTTTATATACATTACGTGGTCTATGCCAAACCATAATACGTTAATTTACCATGGTTTTTTAAGCTTGTAAATGATTATAATTGCAACTTACGTTTTTTCCTAATATAGATGTGCTTGTTCAAAGATTTCAATGTAGAAAGAACCAAAAGTACTATTTTACCATATTTTTATTATTTCTTGCACTCAGTACCACTTCTATGTATCACAAACATTATCCTAAATATTTGTTATCATAGTTATTGATGTATTACTCCGTATTTTTACATATTTTGTTGAAATTTCGAAAATGACTGACATTCAGGGAGATGACTTTTACGAACTTTTGAGTGCACAGAACATCCCAATTATGAATTTAAATCTATAGCCTTAATGACCATACAGGTGCTGCGCCAATTTAGGGACCTCCTGTATTCTGTAGGCACTCCATACTCCTGCAGCCTTATTCTAGAAACGCTGAGAATATTTTCGTGCACGAAAATATATGTCTATCTCTTTCTCTCTCATATATAATCGTATCTTCTGTCTCACACAAATCTCACTTCTCGCACAGGAGACTTTAAAAAACAAGAAATAAGTAGAAGTCGAAACGCGTAGTAGTTACTCTTCACAGATAAGTAGCTCGAGTAGAATTCGGAATCGGTAGAAGTGAAATTTAAATTTTATTAATCAAAGCTAAATCAATTTTTTATATAATTGCTACACATTCTATGGTATACTCTTCGCAAGAAAACTATTACAGGATAATTAATAGTCTCTTATAAAAAAAAATTATGTAAAAAAAATCTGCGAAGAGTGCAAACTATTAACAGAAAACACGAAGAATTTAGTTAACGAAGAGGATAAACGTCAGTTCTGACGTTTAAGATATTTGAGATTATTTGTTCTGACAGCTGGCTTTGTTTCTTTGTTGAAATATTTTTGGCATGGCCTTCTTGACCGACGCGGGGCGCTATTTGGACTTTGAAATTTTTTGCTACTGAAATCTTTTAGTTTTTGTTTTTTTAACCTTACTGGCTAACTTTACAAAAAACGAACCAACCTTTTTAATAAAAAATTAAATTTTCATTAATTCTGTGAAAAAGATTTTTTTTGTTAATTGAATAATAACGGAGATAGGAGGTTTTTTTTGTGGTGGGAGAAAAGAATTACATTTCCTATGTTTTATGTCGAATAACTTTTTTTGTAAATTTAATAATAATCAAGTTACGATTTTTTTTTCACTTGGGGGGCCAAAAAGGGGGCTTTATAGTACTCGGATTCTTGTCAAAAGCAATGGGGTTCTTCCTCTCACGGGGATTGATTTTTCCTTAAAATTTGAATAGGATTGGAAGTTTGGTTCTTAAGATAGCGTGTTTACAAGAAAGGTGATCCCACAGACCGACTGACCGACCGACGCACGGACGGACAAAAAATGAAAATCTTAAAAAGTCATGAAACGCACGAATCTGCAAAATTTTGCTCTACGACGAAAATTGACGATTTTAGGATTTTCTGATCGATTGCAATATACTCTTGTGAAGAGTATAATAACGATCCTGCAGCGTGAATGGAGTATAGGGTGTATAGACAGATACCTACGCTAAAAAGAGAGTTGTGCACACTGCCGCGCCACGCTCACGTCGTCGCGTTTCCTTTTCTTTCCACAGCCGCCGCTGCCGTTTTATTTTCTCTAGTAAGTCATAGCCCACTATGTGCGAACGCAACTCGGTAGCTGCTGCAACGTCGCACGATTCTACCGACGCTGATTTGATTTTACTTCCATTTATTCAGACTGAGCCACAGTCACCAGTTGGAGGCACACTTTCGCGCGAGGTTGGTGCATTCTTTACAAGTTACAGCGAGAAATAATACTACAAACTTTAGTTGAAAATAAGGTTCAGTTAGAACAAGTGTGCTGTGGATCGTTTTTGTGACTTTAAGGATCATAGTAGCGTTGGAATATAGTTTGTTATCCTGTGAAAAGGATTTTAAACTTGTGTTTGATAGTACAGCAGTAATTGCGAGAAATAAAAGTACCTTTAGAAGTAGAAAATAAGTTACAATTAGTACGAGTGTGCTTTGGACTTTTTAGTGATTTGTTTTTGTGACATTAAGGATCATATTTGCTTTGGAAATTGGTCTTATATCCTGTGAAAAGGATCGTCAATCTGTTTTTGATACTACATCAGTAGTAGTGGTGTTTAAATGCGAAAATTGGGTCTAAATTCGTTCCTCTGTGTGCATTGACACATTTTGTCATTTCTCGCGCGCGTCAAGTCCTGTTTTGTTATCCTGCAACCAGAAAAAGGTCCTGTTTCTAAATCCTGCCTTCTTCGACACTTGTTCTAAAACCCTTGCTTATTTTTATACCCTAACTAAGTATTTAAACTTCTTAAGAAGTATTTAAACTTAACTTAAGTTGTGTCTACTTTGAAAAGCCATAAGTGTTAATTTTTGGTTCTGGATTGCGTAAAAATGTGCATTTCGTCCTTAAAGAAGGATAACTGAGGTGTTTTAAACCCTGCTTCAATATCGTGGACATTTTAAAATCCTACAGAAGTGAACTTAGCTCGCAAATTATTGTTCTAATAGCTGTGACATTTTTTTGTGATTTGTTTTCGTGTAATTTGGATCAAGGTCGCTTTGGACTGTTTTGTTATCCTGTGGCAAGGAAAATTCCTGTTTTTTTTTGATCCTGCAACTAAAAAAGTGGACTGTTTTTTAATTGTGCGAAAAATGTTTCTTGGATTGTTTGAATTGTGATTTTTGGATTAATAAAAATTGAAGTAGTTTTGGATTTTCAACAGGATCAATTGTGTTGAAGTGTCCTTATTTAAATCCTGCGATTTTAACCACAAAAAACAAGTATAATTTTTGCTTAAACAAGACTTTTTTGGGTTTCATAAACATCGTTAATTTCTTCAAAGTTATTAAAACATTTTTAAACAGTGTTAACTTTTAAATAAATGTGCTAACATCTTAAATTAACAGTGCTATCAATATTTTTGGGAATTAGACCTGACGGATTATTGGGTTTTAAACAAGGTTATTATTACTATTTATTATATCAGTATTAGAACCATGATTTTGCTCAAAATACAATATTTTAAAAATATTAAATACATATTTTGAGAGGTGAGCTGTTATCTTCATCAGAAGAAATAGTAAAATTTTGTATTTAGTGTTTTAAAAGGAAATATCGCAAAGCATAGAAACTGTGGTTATATAATGTTGGTTGCCTAAAATCCACATAAAACAGCACTTTCTGGTCATTGCTCAATGGTTTTATAAGAGTTAATTTTAATTAAAAATTGTGCTTCCCAGCAACATAAATAAACAAAGCACAAGTTGACATATTCTAAAGGTCCATCAATAAGTGTTGAAATACAGAATTGTGGCAATTTAAAATGCAAAAAAATAGTGATTCTGAATTGCCAAAATTCTGTGTTTAAACGCTTATTGACGAACTTTTAGAATATTTTAACTTGTGCTTTGTTTATTTATGTTGCTGGTAAGCACAATTTTAAATTAAAATTAACTCTTATAAACTCACCGAGCAATGACCAGAAGGTGCTGTTTTTGTTGATTTTAGGCAACCAACATTACATAACCACAGTTTCGATGCTTTGTGACATTCTACGTTAAATATATTAGTTGTGTTGTTATGTTGCAAAATGTTGAAGTTAAAGAAAGCTGTATGTATGTTTTACTAAATATCTATCGTCACAATAAATTGTAGTGATTATGACAAAAAATTTAAACAATCTTATTCAGGTTGTATAAATAAATTGGCGCAATTTGACACTCATAGTTATTTCCATTGAATTCTTTTGTATATATGGGAACTGGAAAATGCAAAAAATTAGACCCGATGCTCTAGTAGTTATAAATCTTTGTCGTACTATTACAAGGGATATAAAAGCTAGTAATTGTAATAATAATATGCAAGAAAAAGTGTATAATTTGTGTAATAGGTAGCAATTTAAAAATAAAATACATCGCCGTACATTTAATAACGACTATTATATTAATTTGCTTTTTTATCTCGGCTACTATCGATCATTTTCAGGTCGTTATTGTAGCTTAGATAAAGTCCGCGTGTAATTTCATGTAGCATGCAGGTAATTACGATAAATGCTATATTAAAGTAATTAATTATTGGTTTCCAGCTAAATTGACAGCAATAATGAAATCTGTTATTAACAGTGTTGCCTGTTACCTGCTTTTACAAATACCGTTCATTGAAAAAAACTACTTACATTTTAACAAGCGATGTAATAACTTAATTAAAAAATATTCTAAAAAGTACTATCGTGGACATGGAATTTAAAACGATCAATTTTTGCATTGTAAATATGGTCAAAATAGTGGCTTAAACATCTCAAGTTTTATGCGAAGTGGACATTAACAAGAATTATTTCTCAGATGTTTTACGAAGATTAGTGCCTTATTGTTATCCTAAATCAGAATTATTTAAAAAAGAAAATATCTTCTTACTATTTTTCCAGCCGGCAGCACATTTGACATATTTTATTTTAATAAAATACATTTGACGCATTTGTTGTCAAAATAACATTCGAAAACTGACATAAAAAAACCCAATTTACAATAGAGTAAAATTCAAAAAATCAAAGGTGGCTGATAAAATATCGTATTAAATTCCATGTCCACTCTTTGCTGAATAAAACTACTATCCATTCACAATTAAAAAAAAACAGATCAAGCGAGCCATAGGGTGACAGATTTTACCCTGTATATTGTCATTAATGTCACTTGTGTTTGCTGGTTATGTAAGAAAAGTCAATAAAATTTAAAAATGCATTTAAAAACATGTTCACGGCATCTGAATCAAAAACAATGGTCTCAACGTATACAGAAGTATTTATTTTTTTACTAAATTGCTTCTTAATGCATTAATCATTAAACCATTTAAAAGTTTACACAAAATAGGAATGATTTATGTACGTACTCACTGTTAAGAAGCCCTTTTTGGTATCATAGGATAAATTAGCACTTTTACAAAAATTTCTACAATTTACTTTATAAATTCTTACATCTCAAGCAAAAATTGCTTCGTTTTTTCAATTTTTACGCCTGTTTTATGTAACTGTCATATTATTTTTAGCAATTTTCAATTTTTAATGACAGTAGATTTGAAATGTAATGCCAACTTTGTGGAAAATTCAACTTTTCGAAGAAAAAGGTTCTAGTTTTCATAGGTGACACGGTTTTTTTTAAACTGTGCATGGATAGTACCTCAAAAAAAAAGCTAAGTGTGCTAAGCACGTTGCAAAAAAAAAAATGTTATGCTGCCTAACTTTAGACCCAAATTAACCATTTTATGAAAATTTTATTTCATTTTTCACAGTTAAATTATTTATTTTGCATCTTAAAATTGTCAAAGAAATTGGGCCATAGAAGGGCTTTACAAAGTGCAAAATGTAAAGACTGTTGAATCTAGTAACTCAATATCTTTCTATTATAAAAACAACATGTTTTAAAACATTTTGATGCGGCGCACAACATAATTTTCATTTCTTTTGTGTTAAACATCTTTTTATTATGTTTGAAATAATATATTGAGGCACCGAAGCGTTAAAATAATTAGGTGTTGTACTACATTATAATTTATAAATATGTATTTTTGATTACACAGGAAGAAACGCGCTATAAGATTATCTTTTATTATACTTTTTGCAAAAACAAAACATTAAATAATTATTTCCAAGTTAGAAAAAGCTTCATAAAATATCACAAACTATTTCCAATGGACAAGTGCTAAAAAACGCCGGATAAAACGACTTTTTTATACTATTTTTTTATTGGCTTCATTTAATTTATAAGCATTTTTAATTTAAATTAAAAACCTAACTTAAAATTTTATTTTTATAGGTTGACTATTGACATGGACATTTTGAAGTAAAAAGTAAATTTAGGTCAGACATATTGAATGACATTTGTAAACTTTACGTACTTAATACTGAATGAATAGGCATTTTTGAGAAAATGTAACCGTTGATATCGTTTCTCCAATTCTTCTAGTTATTTTCTCTACAAAAAAACTATGTCCCCCGATAGTTTATAATAGTAAAATTTGTAAATAAAAAGTACCTTGCAAGGGAAGAATTT
The DNA here is from genome assembly GCA_963920755.1 of Cartodere bifasciata. NCBI lineage: Eukaryota > Metazoa > Arthropoda > Insecta > Coleoptera > Latridiidae > Cartodere > Cartodere bifasciata. Next base: position 994,939 of record OY987198.1, read on the forward strand.
ATCTTTTTGCATCTGGAAAACCAACCTAATAAAATAAAATTTCTGGTTCAATAATGAAGCAATTCAGCAACTTTAAAAAACCAAATTTTTGGTTTCATAATGTGCTTATTATAGAACGCAAATATAAAAAATAGAATGCTTATATTTTCGCAGACACCCTGTATAAGAAAGGCAATTATTCTCAAATTAACAATATAAAGAGAAAATTAACATTTCCTTTTAACGGTATTGTAATGAATAAAATAAAAAGCTTTTAATGGTTATTACTTTTGATTTTTTAACGTTAAAAAAATGTCTACAAAATTTTTTGTAATTTTACGGTTAATTAAATGTTTTATGGACGACAATAATGCCACATTGTGTTTTTAAGAATAAGGCACTTAAACTAAAGAATACTATTAAATTTACCTGCTATTTTGCGAAAACACGTTTAACTTATGGGTGGTCTTTTTTTTTTTGTTAGCGGTAATTTTTTCATAAACACGTATTTTATTAAAATGCTAAGTACTTTCTTTGGAATTTATACAAGGTGTTACATACGAATTAGCTGGGTGTCCGATGACTCCGCTTTTGCTTATTTTTTAGCTCAAATACACACGTCAAGTCCTACGTTACAGATCACAGATTCACATTAAAAAACTGTCTGTGAAGTAGAATTTTGATTCTGTCAGATTTAGTCACTTTTTTGGAACAATATTTAGTGAAACTAAAAGGCTTTCTTTGGGAACCCTTGGTATAAAAATGTGCTATAATGTCTTAAATGCGATATTTCAAGTTTAGCTCATTGCAAAACTCTTTAACATACAGTTTATGTGTTAATGTTGAGCACCCTCCAAGATGTGAATTTTAAAGGCAAATTGCTTGAGAAAGCAACCATATCAAGAGGACTGGTAAGAACCATTGTAAAATTAACATTTTTTTCTATTACCTAGAACAAACCATACCCCTTGATATGGTTGCTTTCTCAAGCAATTCACGTTTAAAGCTGACATCTTGGTGGGTGATCATCATCATCAGATTATTAATGGATTTTTTAATTCTTGCGGTAGATTCTCGAGTAATTTTAAATTAAAATATCGTAAATAAGATATAAAGAAACATTTTTACACCAATGGCACCTAAAAAACTCTCTGATTTTTCTTTAAATAATGTTTTAAAAAGACTAATGTTGGAAACACAGAATAAGAAAAAAAAATGATTATTTTCTTTGGTCCGTAATGTTGGTTGCTTAAAAAAATTTCACAGATAGTATTTTAATGTGCTTCTGTGAACTGTGACGTAGGACATGACCGAGTCTATTATTAACATAAAAATCAATTAAAATGATAGGTACTGTCATTTTCTGGAAAACCAGTGAAGTAATTAAAATTTTGTTTTTACCAGTCGCAAGTAAAATGTCTTAAACTTAAATGATAGTAAAATCTACAAAAAAAACACCCTGCATTTATTGTAAGGTAAAAAATTACCTACTTGTCCTATACAAAAAAAAATGTGATACTCTTTATGAAGTTAATATGTACAAATAATAATAAATTGAAAAATACTGATAATAAATACATAAAGTAACAATGTATTCTACTGGCAGGCAGTCAGTATAAATAATCGGGTCGATATAATGTCGGTAATAAAACAATCTGTAATAACACGCTAAATAATGATCGGCTGTAAAATGGCTTATCATAAAATGCAGACTTATAAACTGTAATAAAGTTAATGATATACTATTAAGAATGCATTCATGAGGGAAAATTACTACCTAGTTCCTTTGTTTAGTTTGTTTGAATAGGTACCGAACTCGTCTAAACTAAAAGGGGATTTTCTTTACAAGTGGGATGCTCCTTAAGTGAGATAACTTTTGTTCTTGTTATTTGATTTTTTTTTCTTAAACCTAGAAACGTTTAAGTAGGTCAAGATAAGTTAAAAAACATACAAAAAATTATACAAACGCCAGATTTTTTATGTGTGTTCGAACACTTACGACGATTGTCTTTTATATTTTGCATATAGACAAATAGGGGGCACCACCAACGGCACCACATGTGCCAAACAAACCCTTCAAGTTTATTAGGACTATACCGAAAGTTTTGTTAGGATACGACAAGTATTGTACTACTACTTTTGTGCCTCCCTAAAAAATTAGGCTGTCTAACAGAACATATTTTTTTTCACATTCAACTGTTTATGTAAAATTCTTCAAATTGGAGTCATTTAATTGCCTTAGAATGTCTTAATCTTGCGGTGTATCACTTGTGCATTTTCGGGTTTTGACAGGCGCAAAGCATTCATGTATTTCCGGCACACTCCTGTTTTTGGTAGAGCTGTCTTAGGATGGGCGCTAAGACTGGTGAGTCCATGTTTAAATTCCAAGAATCAGCAGAAAATAGTTAATTGATGTGATGCATCGTCGCCAAAAGTAAAATCAACTCAGCAAGGCATTGTTGTTGAGATAATTTTCTTTGAAAGTAGTCAAAAGTGTCTGCATAAAAAGTTAACTTTACAAAGTAATATAAAATGAACTAAAATTATGCTTTTAATTCAGCAAAATAATAGGAAATAAAGTTCCTACCTATTCATTTTAAATTCATTAGAACTATTATGTATTATTATCCAAATGTCTACTTACATTATTTCTCGTATATTTTCAAACCATTAAATTACCTCTAATTTACATTTTAAAATTAAATTATTTACTAAAATAATTACATCCATTACGAATACTAATTTTTGTTTTTAAATATAAACTCATTACTTATTATTTCAACAATAAAAATTAATATTATATAATTTATTTGTCTCGGTAGTGCATATTACATTCCTGCAAAGTAACTTTAAGTGATTTTTTACAACCAAAATTTCTCTAAAAGAAGATAATTTTTCTTTTAAATATCAATTAAAGTACCTACATATCTTTACATTTTTTTTAATCAAATATATTTCTTTTTAATGTTTTTTTGTGCAACAACATTAAAAAACAGAATTGAATAATAATAATTTAAATTGTGTTCCTTTTAGTTACGCCCCGGTTTTTTTTATGTATTTGTTACGATATATTTTACGATCTTTTGTTTCTACATTAATATTATGTTTAATACCAACTAATGTCGAATTTAATGATTCATTTCTTGGATTTATGTAAGTGTTAACGATTCTAACATGTTGGCAAAACATTCACATTTCATGTTGTAGAATTATATTATTTATATTCTGTAATATTTCATGCTACATACACATTAGACCAACTTCTAGAGTTTGAGAAAGAAATTTACGCACACATTTCAAAGTCCTGTATGAAGCAAGAGTTAAGGGCGATTTATAGAACGTTACTTTCACTTTACTTCGGCGTAACTTCACTTCCGCTTAACTTAACAAATTTGCTTAACTTATAGATTGTAAAGTTACGTGAAATTGGGAACAGTTATGCGCATGTGTCTAAACTCGCGACTTCTGACTATTTACACCTGGGCGGTAATTACGGAATATCGCTTCGTACGAAACCTACATAAGAAGACCAGCAGGTTTCGTACGAAGCGATATTCCGTAATCACCACCCTTGACAATAAGGGTGAATATCTCATTTTTGCAAATTTTGCGCATGATCGGCCAAGCTCGGCTTTTGACAGTACTACTTACAGCTAAATGAATCAGCAAAGTAGCGCTAAAGTGAAGTATAAATTTGCTAATACATTCCCATGTATCCTATTTAATTTTCTGTAAAGTTACGCCGAAGTAAAGCGGAAGTAAAGTAAAAGTAACGTTCTATAAATCGGTCTTTAAAGTTCTTTTGGGTATGTGGATTGGTGTAATGTGGATGCGTCCATGTTAAAATAGAGTTTATGATGTTTGATCATGTGCCAAAGAAAAGCGGCGTTAGGCGACGGTTTAGAAATAACATCAGTGCTATTGAAATTAATTTTCTTTACTTGTTTTATGAGAAAACAGATAAAAATTATTACGTCGCTCGGCTAAACCCATAGAAATAGAATAACTAGAAATGAATTGCTTATAATCATAACATTACCAGTGTGTGGGTCCAAGATCTAAAAGGCTAGCATATGTAGGTTCCATTGAAAACGTTTGTTTATTTACGTCCAGTTACTCATTAGTCCATATAACTTACATTGGGTAAACAAAAAGATCTTGGCCCCAAACAATGAATTCTTATACCGTCTCTATTGTAAATAAATATATAATCTCTTTAGTTAAACCATCGTCTATTTTATGTGTGGCATCAACTGTTAAATGAGTTTTATTTTATATGTTTCCACTTTACTATTTAGTTTATTTATACTTAAATAAATTGTTTAAATATTTAGTTTTTTGAATTAACTAATTAAACAAATTTTATACATTGAAAAGTTTTTAGATTGTTTTGTTCATTCATTCGTCATCTATGCAACATGCCCCTTGTGTATTAACAGCAAGTGTGGTACCTACAGCTCGAAATTAGTATATTATTAACAAATTAATAAAAAATTAGATCTTATACAGGGTGTTCAAAAAATGGCGCATAAACGCGATGGTATGCTGTTGGGGCATTCTCAGGGATTCCTAGAAAATTGTCAAAAAAAATGCATATGTTATATCCATCGAGATAAATGCGAACAAAGTTGCATAAATTCGGCAACACAGTCTAAGAAAATACATCTAAAAATCCCATCTATGAGTCTTGATTATACACTTTTGCATTAGATTTGATTGACGTTGTTGTCAGCTTCATTCCATGAAAATTTTGTAAAATTAAATTGATTATAAAAATGTAATTCGACCATTTAAAAAATAAACAAATGGTGGAATGGTTTAAGACTGTAGCTTTGTATTAAATCATTTTTTTCGTTAATGTGTGCAGTTATATTCAAGATATAAGTTTCGCACTTTGGGGCAACATATCTCCGAGAGTATATGAGATGAGAAGTTTTTTTTTAACAATTTTCTGGAGCTCCCTAGGCATGCCCCAACAACGTACCATCGCGTTTATGGGCCATTTTTCTTCACTTGTCGGCAAATAGTATAATAATAATTTGAAATGAAAGTACAAAGAGAGCTGTGTTTACAAATATTATTCTCGATTATGTTTTGTTTCCGTACAACTGTAACAATACCTGGCATGGCTTGCTGCCTACACTTAAAGCCATTCTTGTTCTGTTGTTTCTTTATGAAGCTAAACCAAAGAGGTCACAATATCTAGAGAGAAAATTAAAAAAAATTAAATGTAAGATATTTAAAAAAAATTTGGATATCAATATTTTGAGACGTTCAAAGTTAGATTATTCTTTTTTACTACGAAAGTTTGCCAAAATTTCTAAATGTTAACTTATTTCCTTCTTTTTTATTGAACCTCTTTGATTTTAAAGCAAAGCATGGCCAACGCGTTTTGTTCGCTGATATAATAAAATCCTATTTATTTCATGAGTTGCTTTGATGCCAGCTACTTAACTCATTGTTATTGTGTTTCTATAGCAGCATTACATTGTTTTTTTGCAACGTGTTTAGCACACTTAGCTTTTTTTTTGAGGTACACTCGATTACACATAAAAGAGGTACACTGTCAAAGTTTGTTTGAATAAATTTGGCATTAATTTCTTAATTTCTGGTTATTTCTCCACTGTATTCATAAAATATGGCAAAGCAACGAAACAACCATCCAAAAAATAATTAAATTATGGTCAAATTAGCCCAAATTTACCTAAACAAATTTTGACAGTGTACCTCTTTTATGTGAAATCGACTGTACGTGGTGTTACTAACGCAGGTCGGGAAAAGCAAAGCAAAAAATAGCACTTTTTTTTATCGAAATGCTGAAATGAAACTTATTTTTTGGGACAGAGTTGTCTTTAATTCCTAAAGGCAGATTAAAACTTTGATTTATAGTTAAACTAACTCCTATTAACATTATGCTTTAATGCATTTATAGATTGCTTAATTTCACTAATTCAAAGCAGTAAACGCCATCTATCGGTAAGTCTTAGAATCGTATTATTTCACTGGTTTTACTTTCATTCTACAGTTTGCTGTCAAATTTTAAAAATTTGGTCTAGTAGCCGATAGATGTCTCTAGTAAAGAACGATCACAGATGCCTACTTTACCCAAAATTTGGTAAATTAACAAATATAACCTATAAGTGAACGTTAAGTGACGTTAATTTGATTTATAAAAAAAATTTCAAGTTTCGTATTATTCATTTAATTTTGTGTTAATTCGCGATACGTTAATTCTAAGTGGCGTTAAGTTATTTTAACTATAAACAAATCTTTAATGAACTAATTTGATCATGCTTAATTTTAAGCGTTAATTTAAGTTGCGTTAAGCCAATTTAAGATAAGATCTATACAGTTTTCTTTAACAACAACAAGAACAAAAAATATTTTTGTTAACAACAATAATAATAATTTTCAGATAGCGAAGTGCCTTTTTTACTCAATAAATATTGAACAAAAAACATCTTTATTGACAATGAAAATATTTATTAATCTAATTAAAAACAATTCACAACCAAAATCCCCAAAATAAACAATATAAGTGTTTAAAAATACAGTTTAACAAAAAGGTTCAAAATCGCTATAATAGTGCGTTCTGATGAAAAAACTGAAGATGATGTTATCAGTGACGAAACGTCGGAGACTTTTAAGGAGAAAGAGGGGCACCAGGATACGGTGGAGACCCCCCTGAGCTCCCCCATCGATAGTGGAGTCGAAAGTGAAGTAAACCAGGTATATTTAAAACATTATTTCCTTTTTTTTTATAATCTTATTTTACATCGGTCTGTTTCTGCAACTATGGCTTAATACCGATGCTCTGAGTGAGACTACCCCCAACCGAGAAATTTTGTCGTATCCCTTCCTTTTCCAAAGATAGGTAGAGCTCTTTTACGTGCACCGGTGCACATGTGCACACGGGACCGCATCTTTTCGTCTTTCGAGCGAAGGCATCACTAGAAACATTTATCCCACCAGTAAATGTTACCAGCAGACTTTTTTCATTTTTGGATTATTCCCGGGTTTGAATCCGGGTCACTTTAGTGAGAGCCAGTGATGTTTGTCCCAAGACCGTGCCTGCTGGCTTAAAACATTATAAAACTTTGCTTAACGGGGAATGTCGTGAAGCATGGAAACTGTGGTTATGTAATGTTGGTTGCCTAAAATCAACAAAAAACACCACTTTCTGGTCATTGCTCAGTGAGTTTATAAGACTTTATATTAATTAAAAATTGTTCTTATCAGCAACATAAATAAACAAAGCACAAGTTGACATATCCTAAAGGTTCATCAATAAGCGTTTAAATGCTGAATTTTGGCAATTTAGAATGCAAAAAATAGTGCTTCTAAATTGCCAAAATTCTGTATTTATACGCTTATTAATGAACCTTTAGAATATGTCAACTTGTGTTTTGTTTATTTATGTTGCTGGTAAGCACAATTTTTAATTAAAATTAACTCTTATAAACCCACTGAGCAATGACTAGTAAGTGCTGTTTTTTGTTGATTTTAGACAACCAACATTACATAACCACAGCTTCTATGCATCGCGACATCCCCCTTTAAAACTTTATGTTCTAAACATAGAATTAAAAAAAGCTTTTCTTTGGTTCTTAATGTTAATTGCATATAAAAAATTTACAAACAGTATTTTAAAAAAGAGCCAAATCGGTCTTAATGAAAAAGTGGGGTTTTTTCATTTTCATGTTTTTTTTGCTATTCTTAATAAATTGTACACGTACTACCTACTTTTTTTTAATTAAAATACAGGAATTAGGGGGCAAACCCAATTTATCGTAATTAATTAAATATAACACAAATTACAAAATAGCATTAACAAAAAAATGTTTTAGAAAAACATATTTGCTTGTTAATATAGCAAAAAAAAACCTCTATAATTATGTAATATAATTAAAATAATTGCAGTATTTTCAGAGTTATTAGTAGTTAAAAACTAATTGATTTTTTCTAATAATTATTTTTAATAAATTGTACTTAAAAAAAAATAAACATTTTTTTTTAATAGTTATCGATAGAGTGCTTACACTATTCCAATAAAATATAAAAATACCCTAGTTCAAAGAAGTCTCGTTAAGAACAAAAATAAATCTGTTTTTTTATAGTTGTTATTTTTCCGAAAAAAGATGACAAATTAAGAGTTTACGTATTCTTGCTAATTTTTCATTTACGTGTGCATTTTTTTAATTATTGCTTTCAAACATGTATTTAATTAAAAACAAATTAAATCCCTTTTTCTCAGTTTGTTGTAAACATTTTTTTTTTGCTGCGGTGTAAGTAACTAATTTAAATTTGCTTTTTATGCAGTTTCAATGTAAGTTTTTGTTTGATGGAAAATATCTGTTTGTGCTTCCGAATTTTTGTTTTTTTTTGTTACAAAACAAAGTACAAAATATCATTTTATTTTAAAAGAAGCTTTGTACATTTTAGTTCAGTATAACAATTTTTTTTTTGATTGGCGACATTGACATTTTGAAGTAAAAAGTAAATTTAGGTCAGACATTAAATAATGACATTTGTAAACTTTACTAACTTAATACTGAATGAATAGGCGTTGTTGAGAAAATGTAGCCGTTGATACTGTTTCTTCAATTCTTCTAGTTATTTCCTCTACAAAAAAACTATGTCCCCCGATAATTTGTAATGGTAAAATTTGTAAATAAAAAGTACCTTGCAAGGGAAGAATTCATATTTTTGCATATGGAAATCCAACCTAATGAAATAACATTTTGGGTTTAATAATGAAGCAATTCAGCAACCTTAAAAAAATTAAGTTTTTGGTTCATAATGAGCTTTTTATAAAACGCAAATATCGAGGTAAATATACTAAAAAAACATAAAGATTCAATTTTAAACTACCCCATTTAATTTGGAATGAAATTCAATATTTTGCATAGAGTTTTTCAGGAACGAATATGTTTAAATTTGAAATAATGTAAAACGGGCGAAGACAACGCCTCTCATCTCCTTGTAAGGGGAGATTTCACCCCCGGTGGTTGTAAGGGTGTTTTTTCTTGGTTTAGTTTAGATTCTTGTCGACAATTTTATTGAATAAAAATTGAGACAATATTTTTCTTGCAACGTCTCAAATCTCAAAGATAAATCGTTAAATTAATGTATATTTTTTTTGACATAAGAAAACTGAAAATGTTTCTAATTGGTAAGGGGGTTTTGGAATAATTTTTGGAGATACTAAGACAACATTGCTGCTTATGGGATCTTAAGAAAAGCAGATTCTTTGATTTTTGTTATTAAAAGTCAGGTTCGTTAAAAAAATTGACTTTTTCTTAAAACGTCAAAAAATCATCACTTTAATGACGTTTATGGCGAACATAAAGTAGCACTTTTCTAAACTGTATCATAGAGTTTTTATTTTTACTGCCGGCGACAGTAAAAGTAACTTTTGCTGACGCTACCAATTTTTTTTTCTTAAAACGTCAAATAAACATCACTTTAATGACGTTTATTTTAAAATAAATAAAACTCCACCAAAATAAGTAAATTAAATTTATTATAAAACCATTGTATTTAGAAGTTTTAAGAAAAAGTATCGTTAACTATACAGAGTTAAAGTGGCTTTGTGTGCCTCGGCAGAATTGTCTGTCTCGCTTCGCTCACCAGACAATCTTTCTGCCTCGTCACACAAAGCATCACTTTAACTCTTAGTACTAAAATCTATTATTGGACTTTTAGAAAGGCAGATTCTGTGCTATTTTTATACTCTTCGCAAAAGAGTATATTGCGATTACTCGGACCTTCTCTAAAATCGTTAATATTCATCCTAGAGCAAACATTTTTGCAGATTCGTTCGTTTCATGACTTTTTAAGACTTTTATTTTTTGTCCGTCTGTCTGTAACGAAATTTGTGACCACCATAACTCAAGAACGGTTTATCGGATCGACTTGAGATTTAACACAAAAATCAACCCCATTTAGAGGAAGAGCCCCCATGTTTGGAAAAAATCAAGTAATAAATAGAAGGTTAGAAACACCCCCAAAGTAGAAAAAAATTCATATTTTCGTTAATAACAACTACGAAAAAAAATATTCTTAATAAAATTAAAGATTGTACTTTTCCCTGTAAAAAAGCATTTGGTAATTTTTTTATATCCCCACCCGTTTACAAAAAAAATAAGTTTTACGTTGTTTTCAATATAAAAAATGCACCTTTTTAATCATCTACTGCGAAGAGTATAATTTAGAATGTGTAACAATTATCTAAAAATAAAAAAAATAGTCATAATATAAAAAAAGACCTATCTGCAAAGTTTAACTTATTAAATGATCTATCCCACTCACTGATCTAACCCGCTCTTGTCTATAAAAAGTGTAACTCTAAGAAAATAAAACTATTTCGTTTTTTTTTCAGATTTTAGTGCTTAAATGTTTGTGATAAAATATTCAGTAGCAAAGAGACTAAAGGTGTGTTAATATTGGTGTACAAAGAGGTACATCAGGTTGTTTTAGGTTGAATTTTAGGTGCATCTTGTTCGCTTTATCGATTGCGGCGCGTTTTTAATTGCGCTGCGCGAAAACATCATCCCATCATCCTTTTCCTACTTTACTTTAACATTACTATACTTCATTTGGTGGCAGGTATGGGCTAAAATAGTAGTTTTTCTACTTCCACCTTTAAAATGATGCTTATCGCACGACTTGATTAAACCTAAAACAATCCTTTAGCTAAGTCTTGCAAGCCGTGGGTAATACCACTTTACCCACAGGGTAAAGTTGTAACAAGCTCTTTACCCACGCGCTGAAGTTAGCGTTGCTCGCAGAAAATGACAGATGACATTTTTTGTATTTATTTTAGTTGTCAAAAATGTATAATTAGGTGTCTTTTATTAATAAAAATGAATTATAATTAAAGTTACAGTGAACAATTAACTATATGTTTAAATTTCTCAAAAATTAAAGCCATTGCAAATGTTGTTTGTGTTAGTCTTTACGAATGTCAACAAGTCTGCTAAAAATCACGCGGTTGAAGCTAAAACCGTGAAATGCTTTTGGATATTTTTATAATTTAAGACAGTTTTTAATGTAGCAGAGGTAGGATGTGGATTTAACATAACCGTTTATTGCATATTACAACAAGTATCTTTATTTCTACTTCTAAAATGTTTTTTCTAACCTAACTTTTCTTCAAGTCGAAATTTTTTTCTTTTAAAAAGTTCGATATTGTTTGATTTTGGGTTCGTAGAAAAAGTATAGTTCGTAACACGTTTTATAAATGACTTTATTCACTCGTTTATAAAACCCTAGCTTACGCTCGTGTTTTAACAGACTCGTGAGTAAAGACTCGTCTATGAAACTTGATACGAAAATTACTATTTTCTACTTTCACCTTTAAAATGACACTTATCGCACGACTTGATTAAACCTAAAACAATCCTTTAGTCTTTAGCCATTGTCTTGCAAGCCGTGAGTAAAACCAATTTATCCACAGGGTGAAGTTGCAACAAGCTCTTTACCCACGGGTCGAAGTTAGTTTAGAAACATTAAAACAAACTAACTTAAGAAAAATAAAAACTCTCATATCTCAGATAATTTTAGAAACATGTCGGTAGTTAATAGGAAACAAGTTATTAAAACATTCGCTCGATCACCCAAATCACGATAAGATGGAAGAGATAATCGCGTAGTAAGTAATTAAAACGTTATTAAATGTAATGGTATTTAAACATTAAGCGATTCATTAGATTGTAAAGATAATTGATCAGAGAGTAAGTCTAAGTTAAGGGTAGTGATAGGGGTGGCAGAGGGATAAATGAAACGATGGAAGGAAGGGTTGTTTTAGTAAGTAATTGCCAGCAAACGTGATGTTCCATCAGCCTATGTAACAACCTTGCTAATTACACCCTGAGGCAACCAGTTAAACATAGACCACATATTCCAGAGCCACAACAAATTTTGGGAGAATACCAACTGGCCGCATCTATCTTAAAAGACTACTAGGTGGCCGCGCCTAATTGCAGGGTGCATGGTCGAAGTGGCCGCGCGATATTTCTGGTTTGGTCGTACTGGCCGCGACTCATTAACTTCCTTTTACCTAGATTTATTTTTCTGTATTCGAAGTTTTATTGAGTTATGATATTAGAAAATTATAAAACAGAGAATTCTTTGGATAATATACAGACTTTTATTATCGTTAAAACAAGCCAGCAACGTTGAAAGTACTCAATGCATGTGTTTCTAAGTTTTATTGCTATCGACATACTTTTTTTAAAGCACTGGTGGACACATCCACTGGGGGACACTAGATTAGGTAGGTTAGGGTAAGTTTTGCTGCTAAAAAGAATATTTAAACAAATGTGCTTGTCACCAAACTGCAATGTAAATCATTTTTTTAATAAAATATTGATAGTTATCGTTGTTATTTTATAAAAATAAAATTCGTTTGGTGTTCATACTCATCTTTCCACAAAACTCTACTTTTCTACCCGCTAAACATGGAAGCAGGTAGAAAAGGTACCGCGGCCACTTCCACCATGACCCATGCAGTAACATGCGGCCACCTCCACCAAATCAACCCTCATTAAATTTTATAGCGCGGCCACCTTGTATATGCCCCAAATTTTAAGGCTATAGATTCAAATTCATAAATGGGATGTTCTGTGCATTCAAAAGTTCGTAAAAGTCATCACCCTGAATGTCAGTTATTTTCAAAATACGGAGTAATACATCAATAACTATGATTAAAAATATTTAGGATAATGTTTGTGATACATAGAAGTGGTACTGAGTGCAAGATATAATAAAAATATGGTCAAATAATACTTTTAGTGTTTTTCTTTCTACATTGAAATCTTTGAACGAGCACATCTATTAGGGAAAAACGTATTTTAATCATTTACAAGCTTGAAAAAACCATGGTAAATTAATGTATTGCGATTTGGCATAGACCACGTAATGTATATAAATCAAAAAGTGACACGTAGTCAAAAAAACAAATATTGTATAGTGTCAGATGTTCGACACAAAGAAATAACCGATTTAAATGAAATCATAATACGTTTGTAGCCCTATTTTTGTAGTTCTCAAAACTACATTTAGTTTTAATATACGATGGGGCCCTCATGTAGTTGTGCTATTTAGTAGAATTGACAAGAGCCCAACGAAGATGAATTATACGAGCTTCAAGAAGCACAGATTAGAAGATCTGTGAATTTAAAACCCTTAAATGTTTGGTTAAAAAAAAAAGTAAACTTGGGCATTTAAGCTTTCACTTAAAATCTCTTGTTTATCTAGTGGCTAGCTTAGCTGTTCTAGCGGCCCAAATTTTAAAATTTTGGGGCACTTCACCTTGATTTTGGATCATTCCTCTATTCTAATGTGTAGCACATTGCGTAAGCCTACGTCTAATATTTATAGTCTATGATTTCTACATCAACATGGCCAGCTTCTCATTTTACTCATCATTAACCGCAAAGCTACTGTGTGCCAAATATGAACATTCAAACTACCTACTAACTTTTTTACCGAACGACAATTCAGTTATTGAAAATCCACTGTTTTCAAAATTTTTGCAATAACTACTATTTTCTACTTGCACCTTTAAAGTGATACTTTTCACACGACTTTATTAAAGATTTAACCTAGAACAATTCTTTAGTCTTTAGCCATTGGCTTGCAAGCCGTGAGTAACAGTATTTACCCACGGGGTGAAGTTGCAACAAGCTCTTTACCCACGGGCCGAAGTTGGCGTTGCTTGCAGAAAATGACAGATGACATTGTTTGTATTTATTTTAGTTGTCAATAACGTATAATTTGGTGTCTTCTTTTAATAAAAAGAAATTCTAATTAAAGTTACGTTGAGTGTTTTAACACTTGATGGCCCATTCCATGTATAATCGACCAAAATTCGAATTTCGAGTTGCTGCATGATTTTAAATCCTTTTGAGGTTTGGTCCAGTGCTTACTCCTGGTAAGTTCTTTTTAATAAAAAATTAGCAGCTGCATATTTGCCCTCCTTCCCTAAAAGTTAGCACCTTTAACTATGTAAAATGACCAAATTTGGACCTAAAAAAAGCTATTTGGGAGTGAGTAAACTTTTTTTATTTTTAGGTTAAAATGTTACCAAGGACATAGTAAACAATAAAAAAAATAAACGGTCTTGTGATTCGATTTTGTGTAAATGTAGCATATTAAAACCGTTGCTGCTTCTGAACGAAGTTAAATCACAAACCAAATTTTTTTTTTCATTCGTCTCTATTACCCCTACAACATTTTAAAATAAAAAAAAAAAAAATTTACCCAGTCCCACATAACTTTTTTTAGTGCCATAGTTGGTCATTTTCCATAGCTGCCTGATAGATAAGGAGTGCAAATATGCGGTTCATATTTTTTTTTATAAAAAGATGTGTCCTTTGTCAACTAAAAACTAGTACTAATTTTAATCTTCCAAGAATTTAAAATATGATTTGATCTTGTTTAAATTTAACGTACTCGGTAACATTTTAAAAGTATTGCTGTTTCTAAACGAAGTTAAATCACAAAAAAAATAATTTTTTTTATGAATCTCCATTAGCACATTAACATTTTAAAGTTATCAAAAAAAAAATTTACCCAGTCCCACATAGCTTTTTTTAGACCTAAACTTGATCATATTCAATAGTTTGAGGTACTTAATAGTAGAGAAGGAGTGCAAATATGCAGCTCCTGATTTTTTAATAAAAAGAAGTGTCCATTGTCAACTTAAAATTACTACCAATTTTAATTTTCAAAAATCGCAAAATCGGAAAATTCAATTTTTTTTATAAGACAAGAAAAATTAGGAAAATTTAAAAAATTGTTTTTTTTACCACCTTTACCATGAGTAAGGATTGTACCCACCAAATATAAAACAAATCAAATAATAGCTACTATGATTGGTCGATTTTATATGGAATGTCCCTGATATAAAATCTATTATTTTTTTCTGTTCTTAGTTTAAGAAAAGTGTATTTGGGGAAATTGTAAACAGTGCTTAGAAAGTATTCAATAACTTTGATGTGGTATGGGTCGGGCATAGCTCACATAAATTCTTTTTATTCTTTGTCTTCATTTCTCATTTGGTTTGATGTTTTCGGGGATATTAGCATAAAACATCGTTTGACTTCGTGATTAAATGTTCCCTGCTTTTCTCTGATGTTCGCATTAAATTTGGTATTATAATCAAATTATGCCTGTCTTATAACTTATTCATGGAGAAAGTTTGCTAAAAAGTTGGTTGAGACATTGTTTTTTAATCTTTTTTCTTGTTACTACTAGACGGGAAAGAAATCAAATTTATGTATCAAAATAAAAGTTTTTGTCAAAAAATCACACAGAAAGTATGGTTGTACGTTTAAAGGAAAATGTTGCGAAGCATAGAAATTGTGGTTATGTAATGTTGATTGCCTAAAATCAACAAAAAACAGCACTTTTTGGTCATTGCTCAGTGGGTTTATAAGAGTTAATTTTAATTAAAAATTGTGCTTACCAGCAACATAAATAAACAAAGCACAAGTTGAGATACTCTAAAGGTCCATCAATAAGCGTTTAAATACAGAATTTTGGCAATTTAGAAGCACTATTTTTTTGCATTTTAAATTGACAAAATTCTGTATTTAAACGCCTATTGGTGGACCTTTAGAATAAGTCAACTTTTGTTTTGTTTATTTATGTTGCTGGTAAGCACAATTTTTAATAAAAATTAACTCGTGTAAACCCACTGAGCAATGACCAGAAAGTGCTGTTTTTTGTTGATTTTAGGCAACCAACATTACATAACCACAGTTTCTATGCTTCGCATAGACAACAATTTTCCAGGAATCCAAAGGCATGCCCCAACAACGTACCATCGCGTCAATTTTTGGTCGCCTTGGATATTAAGCGTAGTGGAAATCTCTTAAAGGCGATTTATAGAACGTTACTTTCACTTTACTTCGGCGTAACTTCACTTCCGCGTAACTTAACGTAACTTAAATTTGCTTAATTTATAGATTGTAAAGTTACGTGAAATTGGGAACAGGTATGCGCATGTGTCTGAACTCGCGACTTCTGACTATTTACACCTGGGCGGTAATTACGGAATATCGCTTCGTACGAAACCTACATAAGAAGACCAGCAGGTTTCGTACGAAGCGATATTCCGTTATCACCACCCTTGACAATAAGGGAATATCTCATTTTTGGAAATTTTGCGCATGATCGGCCAAGCTCGGCTTTTGACAGTACTACTTACAACTAAATGAATCAGCAAAGTAGCGCTAAAATGAAGTATAAATTTGCTAATACATTACCATGTATTTTATTTAATTTTCTGTAAAGTTACGCCGAAGTAAAGCGGAAGTAAAGTGAAAGTAACGTTCTATAAATCGGCCTTTACTTTGCGTTGACTTTTTGTAAATGCGTCTTTTCTACAGAATACATAATAGGGCTCTTAAAGAGACGAGAGAACATTGACAATATACTAATGAGATTTTATCACAGCTTTTTATCGTTTGTGCCGAGTTAATGTAGCGAGGAGATTGCGGGCGGAAAATGAGGTTGGTCCACGGTAAAGTGCTCGTTCCGTCTTTCTTTACGTCCGAGATATTATGAAGGGATAAAACATAGGGTGCAGGATTCCACCCTAAGCCTGGTTTTTGTCTCCCAGGGGATGGATACACCCCTAACGAGACATGAGACATTATTGTCCTGGTTGTACAAGATTTGGTTTTTTCTTTTGAGCATAAGTCTTTTAGGATAATGTAAATATGGTTTTAAATTAAGGCAGTGGTTTTTGTATCAAGTCTTATAGACGATTCTTTATTCACGCGTTTGTTAAAACAGTAGCGCAAGCCAGGGTTTTATAAACGAGTGAATTAAGACGTTTATAAAACGTGCTATCAACTATACTTTTTCTACGACCTCAAAATCAAACAATATCAAAATTTTTGAAAAAATAAATTTTCGACTTGAAGTAAACTTAGGTTAGAAAAAACATTTTAAAAGTAGAAATGAAGTAACATGTTGTAATATCCAATAAACGTTAATGTTAAATCAAAATCCTACCTCTGCTACACTAAATACTGTCTAAGTTTAAAAACATCCAAAAACAACTCACGGTTTTATCTTCAACCTCGCGTTTTTTAGCAGTCTTGTTAACATCCGCAAAACTAACACTAACAACATTTGCAATGGCTTTAATTTTTAAGAAACGTAAACCTATACTTAATTTTTCACTGTAACTTTCATTAGAGTTCATTTTTATTAATAAAAGGCACCAAATTATACGTTTTTGACAACTAAAATAAATACGAAAAATGTCATCTGTCATTTTCTGCGAGAAACGCTAACTTCGGTCCGTGGGTAAAGAACTTGTTGCAACTTCACACCGTGGATAAAGTGCTATTACTCACGGCTTGCAAAACAATGGCTAAAGACTTAAGGATTGTTTTAGGTTTAATCACGTCGTGCGATAAGTGTCATTTTAAAGGCGGATTATTTTTTTAGTACCATTATTCTTACTTTTTTTAAAATGTACATGTAACTGTTTTTTTTTTATTCATCTTTAAAAGCTCTACAAATTGTTTCCTTTTATCTGTTACCAATTAGTCAAATCAAACAGAAAGTAATTATGTAAATAATATAATGTTTAAATTTATTGGACCAACACCAAAATGACTAATTTGTTGTATCTAATTTTACTATAGAATTTAACCTAAGCATTTTAAAACATTACTTAACACATGCTATGTTGTTTCTTTAAATAGTTTTGTAATAAAAACTTGTCTTTGCTTTGTTCTGTAAAAATACACTAAGGCTTGTTTACAATTGGATTCCTACTTACATCTAAAACGCAAATTTCACTTTACTTATTTTTAAAAACATAATAAATTATCTTTCCAATGACACCAAGTTTATATAAATCCGATAAGAATTAGCAAAAATATTTGGGGTCTAAATTTTGTGAATATTTGCATATAAAAGTGCTGCCAGCTTACGAAATATGATTTTTCACGGCTGAAGTCAAGCCTCTTTCCGAGTTTAAACGAATTAATCCAGTTGACCTGGTTGTAAGTAGGTACTGTAGGTAGCTATTTATGATGTTAATATATTTGTTTAACTATAGTAGGCGGCAGCGCATTACCCTAAATATCTCTTTCTCTTCGCATTAAAGACTGTTCTTCCGGCCAACATGGTATAAGGACCATAGGAATGTCGCAAAGCATAGAAACTGTGGTAATGTTGGTTGCCTAAAATCAACAAAAAACAGCACTTTCTGGTCATTGCTCTGTGGGTTTATAAGAGTTAATTTTAATTTAAAATTGTGCTTACCAGCAACATGAATAAACAAAGAATAAGTTGAAATATTCTAAAGGTCCATCCTAGAGTGCCTTGATTATTTTGACAGTTATTGTCGCCTTATAGAGTGACGACATGCATCATTCCTTCTCTGTCATACAGATAACGTCATTAATTGTGATTGTAAGTTTTAATTGTTGTCACTTTGACTATAACGTTGATGACGTTATCTGTATGACAGAGAAGGAATGATGCATGTCGTCACTCTATAAGGCGACAATAACTGTCAAAATAATCAAGGCACTCTAGTCCATCCATAAGCGTTTAAATACAGAATTTTGGCAATTTAAAATACAAAAAAATAGTGCTTCTTAATTGCCAAAATTCGGTATGTAAACGCTTATTGATGGAACTTTAGAATATTTAATTAACATTAACTCTTATAAACCCACTGAGCAATGACCAGAAAGTGTTGTTTTTTTGTTGATTTTAGGCAAGCAACATTACATAACCACAGTTTCTATGCTTCACGACATTCCCCTATAAACGTAAGGCCATAGTTTCTGTGTAAATGATACTTTGTAAAGAGTAGTGCGTTAATAACTGGTAATGTTTGATGCTGACATTAAAATAGGTTGATGAACGTATCACTCCGTCTCGGATAAATACCACTAATTTATTACCAGCAAGTGATTTGTTAATCTGTTCTCACCTCGTATTCGTGTGTCACGATTTCGAATAAAACATTTATAATCCGCTTGTTTACACAAGACTATTTTGTATTTACACTTGCAGTTTCTGATTTATTTTGTATGCTTTTTTTAAGCCTTTTTAAAACTTGGTTTAATTTTATAAGTACACTTATTAAGAAAAATACTGGTGTAAAAAAGTTTTTATAAAGCATAATTACGGATTATCTACTTATTTTGGTGTACTTGTTGATGTCATTTAATTGTGTCGAGAAAACTTTTGTAGAAAATTTTGTGATTACTTTCAAAGAAAATTATCTTAACAACTAATGTCTTGCCGAGTTTATTTTTAATTTTGGCGACATCAATAGACCATTTTCTGCTGATTCTTAAAATTTAAACATGGACCCACCAGTCTTAGCGCCCATCCTAAGACAGCTCTACCAAAAACAGGCGGAGTGTCCCGGAAATACATGGATGCTTTGCACCACACTGCATGATTAACACATTTAAAGGAAATTAAATGACTGATAAATGTGAAAAACAAAAAATTTCTGGATATAATAACTTTTGTAGTAGTTTAATATGTCATTTTATGTACAAAAAGGATATACCGTTAATAAATGAATTGAATTGGACAGCCTAATTTTTAGGGAGGCACAAAAGTAGACTGGCTTTAATTAGTGATCCAGAATTTTAAGTCTGTTCGGCAGTGAAATTTCATAAATCGCATAGAAAACCGCAAATGATGACCAATCATGAACGTAAAAAAATTTGAGTATTACCAACAATAAGCTTCTAGGGAGTTTCATGTAAAAAACTAGCCAAAAAGAGGTATACTTTTCCTTGCAGCTCGCGAGGTTAACTAAAAAATGTACTGTGTCGAAACCACTTGTCGTATCTTAACAAAACTTTCGGTATAGTCCTAATAAACTTGAAGGGTTTTTGTGGCACTTGTGGTGCCGTTGGTGGCGCCCCCTATTTGTCTATATGCAAAATATAAAAGACAACCCTCGTATTTAAGTACCTAAGACGGATTATTAAATTAATAAACACCCCCCAAGTATTACTTAACTCCCTTAAATTCAGAGATGTACAAGTGGTATTTGACCAAGTTTTTGGCTGGGTATTTTAACAGATTTTTATCACCCAAATTTGTTGAAGTTGATCAACTTTTTTATATTTTCTGCCACTCTTTACAAAAATTTTATATTGTTGTCTTATTTTTGCTATTGTCATTTACATAAAATTGGCTCATAGATATTTAGGCGGAACAATTCAGTATTTGGATGTCCATAATTTAATTGCACTTTATGTGACGCCATCAAGGTTTCTCTTTAAAAGTTTTTGAGAATTTGACCACATTATCCCATATGATGTGCTTTTGACCAAATCATTTTGGTGTGGTCAAAATCTCTGGTCAAATATGGTAAAATATGGTCAAAATTTCGAAAGCTTTGAAGAGAACCCTAGGTGGCGTCACATGAAAAATTAAATTATGGTCATCTGAATACTATATTTGTATGCCTAAATACTACTGAACCAATTTTATGAAAAATGCAATGGCAAAAATAAGACAAAACATTAAAAATTTAACTTATTGCATCATCTTGCCGTGTGGCCCCAGGGCTAATATTCTCGAAGAACTCAAAATTTTAGTATACTAAATTATGACGAACAGTCATTAGATGCGTGACAGATGCCCCAAAGCTTGTCGTTCAAACGATTTAGCATACTAAATTATTTCGGTACGCTTCAAGAATCGTACGCCTGGTTGATATTTTTTTTGTCTTTTTTTAGGTCCTTCCAAAACTAACCATACGATTTGCATGAAATTTTGAGAATTTCTTTAAAAGGCATTTTTTTCAGAATGTTTGGGTTTCGCGTTTATTTTTGGCTTGGTATACTTGTATACCTTAAATTATAACAAATTGCAATATAACATGGTCCATTGATATTTTATTGTATTTTTTAAGATTATTTGCCCGTCCTTTTCTTTATAAATTGATAACTATGTTTTTCTCTATTTATTTATTTCTTTCTCCCCTAACCATATTCTTTATTTTGTTCCAGGGTTCAGACGCAAGCTCGGTGATATTCGCCAGTGCGCCCGGCGGCCGCAAACACGAGTTCCCAGGCGCCCTGCCCCCCTCCCTGCCCCTCAACAATGGTGCAGGGGGCGGGTCGCCTGTGCCGGCGCCCACACCCCCCAACATGCCAGCACCGTCGCCCGCCCCGGCTCAACTACCCCCTATGCACCCTCCTACTGCCATTCCCTCTGCTACTCCGCATCATCCTACTAGTGCTTCGTTGGGGCTTGCGGTGAAAACAGGTTAGTGGAGATTTTATTAATTTGTAGAGATGGGCATTTGGCACACTTTTGAATGGTTGAACAGAAAGTTTAAAAGATTCGCATTAATATCTGGGTTCATTAATAAACATAGATGGTCCAATGTGGAGCCCTGTGGCACACCTACGAGGACTGTCTGAGTAATTCCAAACCTTACATGAAAAACAACTGTTCTTCTGATCAAATTAACTTTATTTTCTGACCAAAGTCCTCTTTTAGAAATACAGAGTGTCCAAAAAATGGCGCATAAACGCGATGGTACGTTTTTGGGACATGTCTACTAGCCCCAGAAGATTGTTAAAAAAAAATCTATCTCATATACCCTCGGAGATATGTTGCCACAAAGTGCAAAACTTTAAACGCTTGAATATAACAGCACAAATTAACGAAAAAAATGGTTCAATACAAAGCTACAGTTTATCTTAAACCATTCCACCATTTGTTTATTTTTTAAATGGTCGAATTACATTTTTATAATCAATTTAATTTTTTAAAATTTTCATAAAATGAAGCTAACAACAACGTCAATAAAATCTAATGCAAAAGTGCATGATCAAGACTCATAGATGGGATTTTTAGAGGTATTTTCCTAGACTGTGTTGCCGAATTTATACAACTTTGTTCGCATTTTTCTCGATGAATATAACAGATGGATTTTTTTTACAATTTTCCTGGAATCCCCAGGTATGCTCTAACAGCGTACAATACAGATGGTGCGCCAATTCTGGGACATTCTGTATGTATATAAAAAAAAAGATGACCCAAAATAGAGCCTTGTGGCACACCATTCGAGGGCTGTCTAAGAAGTTAAAAGCCTAAACGATGAAGGAGGCATCGTAGGTTAAAAACAGTCTGAAATTGTGCATCCCTTTAAAAGTACATACTCGAAATTTTAATCATCTTGGATTTTTACCTATTGACAACTGAAATTAACTACAATGGCTTAAATTTTGACAGATCTAGTAGCTAGTGTGCGCCCAATGACGTCATAAGTGCTTAGAATTTAACTTAAGTGTGCTTTATGATTTATTGTAAACAATTGTCAATCAAGTTGTCAACTGTCTGTCACACAACTGTCATTTAAGAAAAAAAATTGTTGCAAACATAATTTCTTACTTCTTTTTTCGGTTTTACATAATTGTTTGCTAGTAAATCAAAATATTTTAATTTCGGCTTTAATATTGAACGGCTACAAGTGCACGTGTATTTGGGACACTTAGTATCTTCAGTAAAACCAAATGATTATGTAGCCCACAAAGAATCTGTTCGATTACGAATATAGGTAATAACTTACTAGACGAAACACATTTACGAAATTTATCACACATATTATGTGTCGATTATTATGACCCATGTCCAGAAAATGAATATAGGTAATAAAAGGAAGCTTAGAAATAACTTGTTGGAACCCGATGAACGAAAGAATGTAAATACTTCCCAAGGTTAGTAGACTGTGCCTTCTTAATCCCGCTTTTCTCAAATTTAAAAAATTACATTAGAAATATAAGTGTCTTGATTAGATGGCCCCTTTTTGATGCGATTTTTCAGAATTTTTTTGTATGCTTGTCCATTTTTTATTTTCATTTAACTTTAAAGTTTTATCGAGAGTTTTATGTATGGGAAATTTATAGATAAAAAATATTATCTATTTCTGTTTACCGCACAAAGCAAGTCCATTATTACGGTTTTAATTTATAATGAAGTTTTTACTTTAAATTGTCACTTTGACTTTTTTACATGCACTAAAAATCTAATGTAGCCGGCCCAGCTACTATCTGAAGAATCTTAAAATTGCGCCCAAAACTTAAGTTTGGAAGTTATCTCGTAATGCTAATTTCAGTTGTCAATATTTTAAAAACTGATTATGTTTATTTTCAAAATGGAATAAACTAAATATCGAGTTCCCATTACATTCTTGCGTTTAAATCGCTCTGGAAAATTAAAATCAAGGCATACGATGTTCTCGAAGACTCTTAACTGTCATATGCCAGCAAGATAATTCAAGCATCTGAATTTTATCATGGCCGTACCAGTTTGGTAGACGATAAATGTTCTAGGAGGTCAAAAACTGTAACGACCACCGATAACTACGATCAAATTTGAAAAATGGTTCTACACTACCGTTAAGTTTGATTATAAAAATACCAGAGACAGAGACAGAGACATCTTAAAAAAATCCGTTTGGCACATAGGTATTGTCCAAATATTTGAGCATAAAAATGCTAAATGTCCGATGGCTACCGCGTTTGTCCACTTTTTAGATTGATTTAAAACAACCTTATCTAATCGGTTATAATGGCAATAGTTTATGAATTCAGATCCAAATTAATTAACCACTTATTGTAATGGACAGATATGTCCCTTAACGATATTTTTATGTTTTCTGGGGAAAAATATCGCTTAGAGTTTAGAGATTGGTAAAGCCATATTAGGAAATTAAAAAATCTGATTTGTTTTGAAAGTACCTTACGATAATTGCTATTTGGGCGGGTTATAGAGGTGCAAACATCTCCAAAAAAAGTCTATATTCCTAAACGAGGACTTAAATGAGAAACAATGTAAATTTGATCAGAATAATAATTGCTTCCATGTTAGGTGTTGAACTTCTCAGATAGAAAGCTAAAAACTTGTCTAAGGGCCATTATGTTGATCTCTTGTTAAAGTTTTTTTTAACTTAAGTTCCTGTTAAAGTCAATTTTAGTCAATTACAATCAACGCTCTTTAGTATATGAATCGATTTCAACATTAACTTAGACTGCTTAGATTGTTGGACCAATTTCTTATTTTTTCCTACTCTTCACTCTCACTTACTATGAAGTTAATGTTGAAATCAATTCATATTCTGGAGATAGCCTTGAATAGCTTAAATCGACGCTAACAGGAACTTTAACTAACAAAAACATTAACAAGACAAGAGATCAAAATAACGAAATGTAGCCAAAAAGTAAAAAATTTTAAGAAACCAATATTTTTCCAGAATGTCCTCCAGTAATAACAAACCTGCCACCAAGCAACACCCCCTGCACCCCTGGCATTACCCCAACGCCGCACCTACCGCCCATCATGACGCCAGTAAGCGCGTCCGTAGTACCTGTACAACCCCCTGCAGCCGCCCCCATGGCTGGACTACCGCTGGGGCCACATGACCCAAGCAGTGCCGGGCCTGGGCAAGGCCTGCGTACTGAGAGCCCGGCAGTGGCTACGTCTGGGACGACTGCAGTGCCGGCGCCACCTAGTAGCGCGCATCAGTACCATCACGCGGCTTCTGTGCCGCCGGTGTATCATCAGCAGGGGACTAGGACGCATATTCCTGCGCAGGTAGGTTTAAAAGTGTGTTTTTTTTATATCGAGTAAGGAAATAAAAACGGCCCATAAGTAGGCCATGGGGATTTTCAAAATATTGTCAATTGGCAGATTTTACATTGTTCATAGCCTACTTAGGGGCCGTTTTTATTTGCTCACCCGATAGAAAAGAAGGGCCAACTTGCATGCACAAGAATAATGTTTTGGAAACTTCTGCCCCTCAATAAAACCCGAAGTTTTAATCAACAAGCAAGCATCAAAATGGCGAACTGCTTTTGGCTTTACATTTTATCAATGCGCAGATGGTCAATGCGAGTTCTAGTTATAATTATCTATGGTTTTTATGCTAATTGAAAACCTTAGAAAACAGATCAGTAATTTAATTTTGTACAAGTGCTTTTGTTTTTTTGCTAGAGCATTTCAAAAATAGTCCGTGTTAGAAATGTTCAAAAATGCTTATTAAAAATTTGTTTTGTTTTGTTTATTGATTTTTTTATGTAAAATGCGCATCTTTATTTTAATTTTTTGTGAATAAATTTATTTAGCTAATTAAAGCCCTTCGAAAAAAAATCAGGTTGCTCGTTTGAAGGTCATAGCAACAAAATTAAAAGCGTTGGAAGTATTTAAGTGCCAAACTCGAATTAAGTAGCTCGCTTTACATAAGCATTGATTGCACTCATTGGTGGCAAAAATTATTTGTAGCCATGCCTATTAAAAACTAAAAATATTTGGACCCTTACCCCTTAGTTAAAAATGCGCTAAAATTTGAAAAAATAGATTTGTCGTAAACTGTGTTTTTAAACTAATTGAAAGCCGTAGAAAACAAATCAGTAGTCTGATTTTTTCCAAGTGCGTTCCTTTTTTAGCTAGAGCTTTTCAAAGTCGGCCAAATTTTAAAAATTTAAAATTTCCAAAAAAGCTCTGCAAAAAATTTGTTTCTTCCCGATTTTAATGAAACTTATTTTGTACACTACTTATTGACATTAGAATACAAATCTGCATTTATATTTTTTCTGAAAAAAATGTTATTCAAATTGGAGCTTTTTTTTGCTAGGGCTTTTCCAATAAGTTAATCAAATTTTAAAATTTTTAAAAAAGCTTGGCAAAAAAAATGTATGTCCTGTATTTCAATGAAACCTGTTTTGTGCATTGCTTTTAAGATGTAGAATACAAAACTGCCTTTTAATTTCTTCGTAAATTATAACATTCCCAAAAAAAATCATGTTACGCGTTTGAGGTTGCCTTTGAAAATTGATTTGTCTGAAGCAGTGTTTTTGTACTAATTTAATTTTTAGGTATAATAATTTAATCAACTTGTTTTTATATTTCAGCCCTTATACGCGCCATACTCATCAGTACAACACCCACCCTTACAACACCAACCATATGCATCGTCAGTACCGATGGTGGTGACCCCTGTATCTGCAGGGGGTGTGGGGCCTCTACCTATCATAAGCAGTAGTCCTGCCATTGTATCTACAACCCCATCGATACCAGGGATAAGGGAGAGTGTAGGGGTAGCCACAGGGGTGAGACCTTCCCCACTGCCTTCACCAAGGGGGACACATAGTCCTGGGGGGCGGGAGAGAGATAGTTATAGGTAAGTTGCCCTTGATTTTAAAAAATAATACAGTTAGGGTATTTTTTATAGGGGGTAGAAGTATTTTGTGAGTAAAATATATTTTACAAAAAAATTTATTTCATGAAATTATATGCCGTAGGGTAGTATTTCTCATTAAAAAGTATTTTATAATATTTATCCTACCCCAACCCGTTTACAAAAAAAAAATTAATTCTAATTGCGGGCAACATTAGTGTTTCTTTCATTATACAGGATGTCCATGTTAAGTTTGCTTTTTTTTTATATGACAAATAGAGGGTAAGAAACCGGGGAAGGTTGACTAGGAGAATTGGTGTACACACAAATGGAGGAAGTTTTTAGAAATTGGAAGAATTTTTAATGATTTGAGAGTATTTTTTTGGAAATCGAAGAAATTTCTTCAAAATTGAAGAAATTTTTTGAGAATTAAAAAATTTTTGGGCAATTGGTGGTATTTTTGGGAATTAGAGGTATTTTTGAGGAATTAGAAGTATTTTTTAGGATAAGAGATATTTTTTTTGCGTTAAAACATATTTAAAATTTCCCGCCAAAACTTATGGATGTAAATTTTGTGCCAAAAATTATAAAAATTTAAAATGTAACCCATTGTTAAAGGTATTTTTTGAGAACATTTTTTTCGGGGAATTGAAGTCTTTGGCAATTTGAGGTATTTTTAGGGGAATTGGTGGTTTTTTTTTTGGTAAATAAAGAAAATGGTAGAGCTCTTTGGAAATTGGGAAAATTTATGGCATTTTTGGGATGTTTCTTACAAAAAAATTCCTCTTGGGGGAAGTGGTGTACACTATTTTGCTATGTAAATTCACCCATGGTAAAAAACTAAGAAATATTTTGCTTCTTTTTTTATAACCATTTTAATTTATTCCACCAAATGTCTTAGTTATTAACCCTCCATATGCCGAACAAAATTACAAAAAAAGCGGACACTCTGTAGGTATGCTTAAAAAATATAACACTATGTATGTAATAAGGATTCTGAAACTAGAATTACCCGGGTAAATCAAGACCTTTTATTGCACAAATAATTCCAGTTTCTGAATCCTTGTTATATACATTGTACACTAAGCAACACCTTTACCAATAACTGTGTTGTCCATCTCCAAGAAATAAGACACTCTTAAGAGAGGTTTGGCTTGCTCAGTTAGAAATTAGCCCAAAAAAGAATCATTATCTTTAGAGTTCAAAATTAACCCCTACAAAAAAAATAAAAACCCTTCTCTTTTCAGTAACGTCAGCAGTCTAAGCCGAAGCAGCATCCCCAACTCTACAGCCCCAACCCCACCCACATCTAATCTAGTCCATAGTAATAAACCACCCCAGCCTACCGTGGCCGCTACTACATGGTCCAGTACCACCCCTGGGGGTGGTACATCCCTAGTGCCCAGTGTAGCACCCCTTAATTCACAACCACTGTCGCAAACACAGGCCTCAGTGACACATAGTCCGTCTACGGCAACGATAGCACGGCCTGGGTTCCCTTCTCAACCTCCACAAGGAAGTGGTGGGGGTGGTCAGGGAGGGATGTTTGGGGATAGGGGGGTGCCGGTACCGCCTGTAAGTGGAGCAAGTGGGGCGCCTGTTGTGGCGGTGAGTTCGGCGAGTAGTCATCCGTTTTCTGCTGAGAATTTGTTTCAAACGAGTGAGTATTTTTTGTTTTGTTTTTTAAGGGTAGTTTTTGCGAAAGTTGTAAATTTTTGGGTGAAATTTAAACATTTTGGAAGAAAAATTTGGTTAAGGTTTCTTTAAAATACATTACAGTTAGTTTTAAATCATTACTTAAAAGAGAACCCCCTAAAGGGGGCTATTTTATCCCTATTCATAATTTTTAAATAAGCTTATCCATTTTTTTTTTTATTTTAATAGATTTCTTAATTAACCTGTTTTTTATTTTGAATACAAATCTGCATTTTGGTATTTTGTTTTATTTTTTAGGGGTAGTTTTTACAAAAATTGCACTAAACTAAATGATAAATGAAATTAAAGCATATTGGAAGCAAAATTTGATTTGGATTTTCTTTAAAAATGCATTATGACTCGTTTTACATTGTTAGTTAAAAAGACACAGAAGTGCCTATTCTGTATGACAAAAGTTAAATTTTAACCGAAATGTCAATTTAAAATTAAAATTTTAATATGAAATCCTGTTTGCAATACTTTAATTTTTAGCATACTTTAAAATTTTGAACATGTCTATCATTGTATCAATTGATTTTATGCAAAAATTGCCCCGTGAAAGTCGGTAATTTCCATTTAAAAAAATAACCTTAGTTTCAAATTTAACATTTGTCATACAGAATAGGCACTTTAAAGCGAACATTTTTATCCCTATTTAAGTTTTCAATTAGTTCAGCAAATTTTTTATTTTAGATATTTATAAATTAAACTGTTTTTATAAATTGTTTTTTTTTTTTATGTAGCATACAAACCTGCCTTTTTGTATTGTTTCATTTGTTAAGGGTAGTTTTTACAAATGTTGTACTCAACTACTCAACAAACTTAATAATGAATGAAATTAGAGCAAATTGATAGCAAAATTAAATTAGGGTTTTCTTTAAAAATTCATTATCGTCGTTTCACCTGAAAAAATAGCCTAAGGGGGGAGACACTTTTATTCCTATTTATAAATTTTAAATTAGCTCACCAAATTTTTTATTTTAGATATTTAAAAATGAAACTGTTTTTATAAATTGGTGCTTTTTTTTTAGAGGTAGAATACAAGTCTGCATTTTTTTTATGATTTTTATTTGTTGGTAAAGATACTTTGAAAAAAGTCAGTTTGGGCGTTTGAAGTTGCCTTTAAAAGATCGTAGCAAAAACACTAAAAGCGATGGTACTTT
Organism: Cartodere bifasciata; assembly: GCA_963920755.1. NCBI lineage: Eukaryota > Metazoa > Arthropoda > Insecta > Coleoptera > Latridiidae > Cartodere > Cartodere bifasciata. Next base: position 1,023,976 of record OY987198.1, read on the forward strand.
TTAAGTGTCAGATTCGGATTCAGCACCTTGTTTTATATAAGCATTGACGGCACTTATTGGTGGCAAAAATTATTTGTGGCCATACCATTTAAGAAGCTTAAAAATAAGGTTAATTTAAAAAAAATAGATTTGTCTTAAACTGTGTTTTTGTACCAATGAAAAATTAAACAGAAGCCAGACTTTTTTCAAGTGCTTTTTGTTTTCTTAGAAGTTTTCAAAGTTGGCCAAATTTTTAAAGCCATTTTAATTTCAAGTCAATTTTTAAATGAAAAATAACTTTTGATCCCCCCTCAACTTTAACAAAGCTTAATCTTTTCATTAAAGGGGTCTATTCAATATTTTCAGATCAAACAGACATGTTAAGAAGAGAATTAGACAACAGATTTTTGGCATCTCAAGATGGAAGAAATATAGGGGTAGGTGGGGCACCGCCCCCCAACTCTTATTTACGAACAGAGATGCACCAACATCAACACCATCATACGCATGTGCATCAGCATACCACGTCGCTGCTACCGCCACCTAGTGGTGGTACTTTGTTTCAGTCACCTTTGGTAAGAATAGAAGAAATCTGTAAAGCAAAAGTTCACAAAAATTGAGTTTTTTTCACTTTTTTTACTAAAAAACGTACCAATTCTGATTTATTTAATTGATTTAATATGTTTTCTAGTAAATTTGTTTAAAATTAATTGAAAATTATGCTAATTTTAATCAAAGTAACAAAACATGGAAATTTGAAGCATTTTTAGAGCTTGATTCACAAATAACTATTTTTAAGGGTCATTTTTTATTTAAGCAGTGCATAAGCAATATTTTTAGTTAAACCAATCATTTTTATCATTACATTGTTAACAAAATAAAACACCAACAAATTCTTTTTATTGCTACTGGAACTGAATTACAAAAAAAAAGTTTTTTTGTTTTTTTTTCTTGAAAAAATATTTGTAATTTTTAGAATGTTACACCAATGGAGAGACTTGGACGAAGACCTGGTAGTAGTGTAAGTATTTTGCGACATTTTTATGAAGCAAGACTTAAAATAGTGGTATTTGTTTGTTGGTTTTTGGAAAGAAAATTTAATTTTTTTTCTTATGTTTAAATTATTTTTATAAATTTGTCTGTCTTTTGAGAATAACAATTATGTGTTTAATAACTTGTGAATTTGTTGGTGCTAACATTTACATCAAACACTTTCATCAATCATTTTAAACTTAAGACTGGAGATTCAAATTCACAGTTTCGAAGATCTGTGCTCCAAGAAGCTCATATAAGTCATCTGCGTTGAGTTCCCTTTAATTCTACTAAATAGCACATCTACATGAGGGCTCCATTGTATATTAAAACTAAATGTAGTTTTAAAAACTAAAAAAATAGGGCTACAAACGTATTATGGTTTCATTTAAATCGGTTATTTCTTTGTATCGAAAATCTGACTTCAAAAAACAAAAATATTTTAATGATTTTTGATGTCACATTTTCGACAAAAAGAAATAATCGATTTAAATGAATGCATAATACGTTTGTAGTCCTATTTTTCTGGTTTTTAATACTACATTTAGGTTTAATATAGGATGGGGCCCTCATGAAGATGTGCTATTTAGTAGAATTGACGGGAGCTTAACGGAGATGACTTATACGAGCTTCCAGGAGCACAAATCTTCAAATCTGTGAATTTGTATCTGAAGCCTTAATAGCATTTTTATTTTTACAAAAGTAATTAATTTTTTACCCACCCACCATAAAAAAGTTAATTTCTTTATTTTTTGCTATTTAAAAATTATAAATTATTTGGTTCACGAACTTTTATGTACTTTAAAAGAATAATTAAGAAATTATGTAATAATAAACATTTTTTTTAGTTTAAGGACATTCCTAAAATCGGTAGTGTGGACTCACCGTTTTACCGGCAAAACATAGGAATGCCAAATTATCCTGGATATACGCCTGGACTAATGCATCCAGGATTAACTGCAGGACCCACACCATTTGTTCCTCCTAATCATTTATCTACCTTCCAACCTAAGGTAATAAAACTTTGATTTCTTCAAGCTAAAATTTTATAATTTTATGTTTAATAATCATTTTTAACCAAATAAAAACGACAATCTAACACATTTTTTTAATGGATTAACATTGTTTAATCATCAAATATCTAAAATACTTTGTTTAATGCTTGCTTAACATAATCTAACAAATGCTTTCTTATTTTGCAGTCCATAACAAACGATCCCAACAAACCCAAAACAATGGTAGGTACCTGAGCTAAAATTTATTTTGCAGTCATCAATGATGAGCGAATTAAATAGATATAATATAACCACAATTATTTGGTAAACTGATAAACAAACCTTTTGGGGGGATAGGAGAAGTGTTTATATTTACCTTATCTCTGATAGGCTGACAATAATCATAACGCCAACTGCTACATTTCGTTAATTCTGTCTTTTAATGATATTGCATTGTAAAATACTGATATTTACCATTTTTCTGATAAAAATTTGGTTTGTTTTTGGAAAACTCACATACAAATTGACAAATGTGAAGTTAGAAAATTCCATTGGCGGCTGCGATAAGTGGCGACACATGTAGGTTTTTTGTACACAGAAGTAAAAAATAGAATGCTAATTTTTTTTTCAAAAGGCATACCATATTAACCTCGTATTCTTGTCAAAAATAATGGATGAATGTGTAATTTATTTATCTTAATGACGAATTTCACCATGCGAAAAATGCTTCATCTATTTAATTCTCTCATTATTGGTAGTCATGGTGTTTTTTTTTATCATTAACGAACCATAAAGCTTGTTTTATAGTTAAATTAAAATAACTTAACGCCACTTAACATCACTTTTATTAACGCGACCAAATTAATGCATTTAAAGATTCCTTAGTTTTACTAATTTAAAGTAGTAGACGTCATCTATCAGTAAATCTTACAATCTCATTATTTTACTGCTTTCATGTCCATTCTACAGTTTTTTTTGTAATTTTAAAAATTAGGTCTAGTAGCCGATATATGACTCTAGAGAAAAATGGTTACAGATACTCACTTTAACCGAAATTAGTTAAATTAGCAAATATAACCTTTAAGTAAAAATGGGCAAATTCCCAAAATGTTAATCTTTGCTAAAGATTCTTTAAGAAGAAACTTGGAAATATGTCCAAAAGTTTTCAAACGAAAACTTTTAGGAATGTTCCCGAAATATTCCCAAAGTGAATATTGCCGCCAATATTTCCATGTAAAAATGGACGGATTTAAACTAAAATTTTATTAAACACCTAGACATACACCGAAAGTTTCCATATAGAAACTTTCCTGAGAGTTTCCAAACGGAAATATTCTCGGAATATTCCCAAAAAGCAAAAAATCATAAAAATGACGCTAAAATTTAAAAATCTGCTATTGCCAAAGTAACGTTAATTCTATCTATAAATCTGTGTTGGGGAGGCAGAACGGGATAAGTATATTTGACATTTAAAAAAATGTGTTGACACCGAATTTTAATAGAAACATTTAGATATTTACAAATTGGATCAGCCATATACGTACTGTAGAATCTTTTATGTAGCTTCTCATTACTGCATTAATATTGTTCATTTGTGAGAAAACCCTTTTTAGAGTGACATGCACAAATGACATTTCTATACTTATCCCCTTTTGCCTCCCTACCACAGAAATGAGATTTCAACTTTCGTATAATTTATTTAATTGTGTGTTAATTCGCGAAACGTTAATTCTAAGTGGATGGCGTTAAGTTATTTCATCTATAAATGAATCTTAAATCCTTACAGAAAAGTGGCAAATGGAACGCAATGCACGTGCGTGTAGCATGGGAGATATACCACCACCAGCAGAAGTCAGGTGAAGCTAAAGGTGCCCCACCGAAGCCTGATCTGCTACGACCTCCCTCGCATCTGTTCTCTCCGGGGGTGCATTCCACCCCCGGTAACAGGGGGCATGAGTTACCCTTTTCGCATTCCCTGGGAGGGCCGCATCGGACGCCTGGGTTTGACCAGCCGCATCCTAGTAGTTTGTTTAGTGCGCCGCCTTCGCATTTAGGTAAGAATATTATTTGTTTGTTTTTTAGTATTTCATATGGAAAAATCGAGGGTAAAGTTAAAAAAATAAGGGGTAAAGAAATTATAAATGTAACTTATTTGAGATGCTAAGTATTTATAAATTAAAGGAAGAATTTATAACTCTAGGTTGACTGAAATTACCAGCTACTTCTTGGACTTTTGCCTTTTTTATTTCATTGAATTTTTAAAATTTTGTTAAACCAATACAATTATTAAACTCTTTACAGACATGTTTTAAAGAGTATATTAAGTTTGGTCGACTTTCTCTAAAATCGTTTATATTTATCCGTTCGTTTTATGACTTTTTAAGACTTTTATTTTTGTCCGTCTGTCTGTCTGTAACGAAATTTGTTACTCCAATAACTCGAGAACAGTTTATCGGATCGACTTCAAATTTCATACAGAAATCATTTAGGGAAAAACCCTATCGTTTTTGGAATAAATCGAACAGTAAATAGGGGTAAAAAGCACAATTTTCCGTTTGAATCTGGAATATTTCCAATAGGGAAAATTGACGGCAATATTCCCATATTTTTTCCCAAAGATAAATATTTTGACAAAATTTGCCCATCTCTAAAAAAAGTCAAAAAAATCAACATTTGCAAAGAGTGTCTTCTAACCCATTTGCTGATTTAACCCATTTCTTGTTTATTTTTGGTGTTTCTCTAGTAAAATTAAAGAAATAGGGCTAAAGTAGAAATAAAAAAATTTAGTTCATTTGCAAAGCAGTAGAAAAGTAAAGTTATTTATTATACTAGGTTGACCCTATGTTTAACTTCGCCTATATAGGTATTATTTTTAATGTTTACTGATCGATTTTAACAGAAAAATTTCAATTTGTTCATAAAAAGTATTTTGAAAGATTAAAATTCATCTTTTTGCATATAAAAAGCAACTTTGTAAAACAAAAGTTATTCGTTTAAGAAGACAATTCACCCACCATAAAAATAAAACTTTGGCTTCCATTATGAGTTACTACACATAAAACGGAAATTCGTTTTTTATAGTGAATTTACCTTAGGATACACGAGTTTTTACTAAGAATCATTCAAAATAATCACTTAAAGAAAGAAATTTAAAGCAGCTTATTGGTTCAGTTTAATTTAACAAATGACAGACTTAAAAGTAAACCAATGACACTTGATTTAGAAAAATGTGAATACGTATTTTGACAGCTTAGCTGTCGAAATACGTATTTAGGTTTTTCTAAATCAAGTGTGGTTTGGAGAGAGTCTTTGTTTTATATTATACATTCGCCACAGAAATTATCAAATATCCATCCATAAACCAATGAGGTTAATTTAATGTCGGGTTCACGCAAATTCAATTCAACAGTTAATTTAAGAAGTTTACGGCTGCTTATTGATTGATTTGACATTGACATGGAAGTTTCTCATTTGTAAACGTCAAACGAACCAATGAGTTGCCATAAATTTCTTCAGTTAATTGTTAAATTAATTTGCGTAAACTCGATCTAAGTGATTCTTATTTTAAAGGTTTCCTAATAAAGAACGTGAGTTCACAATTAATCTTTTTTTAAGAGGCTTTTTTCTGTACCTAATCTGTCTATTTGTCCCCCTAATTCAGGAACAACAATGTCACCATTCTCCCGCTACACAACAGCCTCACCACACTACACACAACCTTACGGCTTCCCAACATCCCGAGAGATGCCTCTAGGCATACACGACCCATGGCGGGGGTTACAGCGCGGATACCCGCCCTCTGTCAACCCTCTACCTCCCACGTTGCCTGGACTACAGCCTGGAGCACCCTGGGGACTCAAACCCCCTCCGGACCTGCTGAGCGAACAGCGGGAACGGGAGGCTAGAGAGAGGGAGGAGAGGGAGAGACTGAGACGTGAGAGGGAGGAACGGGAACGGAGGGAGCGGGAGGAGAAGCAGCGGAGGATTGAACAACAGGTGAGTGACAAACAAGGTTATTTTTGCGGAGAATAACCATGTTTTGGACTGGTTATTAAATATTTAACTCTTTGGTACTTATTTTAATAAGGTCTAAAGAAAGGACAAGTATTGTTACTGCCATCTATCGAGACATAACTGAATCACGTGCAGTTTGTGCTTGTATAGCCAAGCTATCTCGTTAACAGATTAGCTGCGCTTTTCACAGCTATAATAAATTTTATTGTGATTATTTAATAAAACTTGAGGTGTTTAAGCCAGTATTTTGACCATATTTACATTTTACAATGCAAAAATTGATCGGTTTAAATTCCAGTGAGTGACATTTATGATAAGGTCAAGTTATTTTACTTAGCCGCAATTCGGAAATTAATAACCCATTTCACAACTTGTTTATTATAAGATCCCTGGAATATACTCAGGTATGGCCAACTTTGACACTTATGACAGTTAGATCAAATTACATGGCTTACTAGATTAAAAAGACAATGAAAAAGCATTGTCTTTTTAATCTAGTAAGCCATGCAATTTGATCTAACTGTCATAAGTGTCAAAGTTGGCCATACCTGAGTATATTCCAAGGATCTTAAAGGACAAGTGCTGTTACTGCCATCTACCGAGACATACCTGACACACGCGCAGTTTGTGCTCGTATAGCAAAGCTCTCTTTTACAGAATAGCAACGCGCTTCACAGCAAGGCTGTTCAAAGTAAACAACTACTGCATTACATATACTATCCATTCACTGTTTAAAAAAACCGAAGTCAGCTTTGAAAACTAAAACCTTTTTCTTTGAAAAGTTGAATTTTCCACAAAGTTGGCATTACATTTCAAATTTACCGTCATTAAAAATTGAAAAATGCCAAAAATAATATGACAGTTACATAAAACAGGCGTAAAAATTAGAAAAAAGAGATAATGTTTGCTTGAGATGTGAGAATTTATAAAGAAAATTGTAGACATTCTTGCAAAGGTGCTAATTTATCCTATGATATCTAAAATGATTTCTTAACAGTGAGTACTTACATAAATAATTCCTATTTTGTGCAAACTTTTAAACAGTTTTATGATTAGTGCATTTTAAAGTAATTTAATAAAAAGATAAATATGTTGAAGACCATTATTTTTGAGTCAGATGCTTTGAACATGTTTTTAAATCTATTTTATAGTTTTTTTGACTTTTCTCACATAACCAGCAAACACAAGTGACATTAATGACAATATATAGGCTAAATCTGTCATCTTAAGGCGCCTATTCTGGTTTTTTTAAAATGTGGATAGTATTCCAGAAAAATACGCATTCAACCTTAAATACACCTTTTTTTTAACATTCTAAAAGTTGTCTAAAAAGTCACCGTACTCATCAGGTCGGCTACACAAGATATTTTGGGTCAAATTTCGTGAACAACCGTTTTTATCCAAATACTTTTTTTTTGTGCGCCCACTGCTATTTGGCGTTATAACCAAAATTATAGGGTTTTAAATTCTCCACCCATCTGGACTTTAGTTGAAACTTGTACGATTTACCCTAATAAGAGGGCGTAGACTAGTGCAACAATTCCATTTTTAGCATGGCGGTAAAATGATGACATTTAATGCTAGAATAATTTTATTTGGAAGATTTATTAGGATCCGTAAAACGATTTAAAAAATGAATAAAATTGTTTTATTTTAAACAACAATTTTCTTTCTTTTTTAAATCGTTTTAAGGATCCTAATAAATGTTCCAAATAAAATCATTCTAGCAATAAATGCCATCATTTTACCACCATGCTAAAAATGGTTTTTATTTGGAACATTTATTAGGATCCTTAAACCGATTTAAAAAAGAAGGAAAATTGTTTCAATCTTTAGAAGCTTCTTTTTTAAAGTAGAATGTATTTTTATGAATCCGTTTTAGGTTCCATAATGAAACACTGGGTCGTCTACTACTAAATTATTATACAACAATTAAAAAAAAAGAATATGGCGTATACGCTGGTCAAGCACAATGCTTTGTGACATACAAATTTTATACCATAATTTATGAAACTGTTTTTTAAGACATTTTTCCGGATAAAATATTAGAAAACTATCTATCTTTTCATTATGTACCTAACCTAAAACAGCTTTATGAAAAAGAAACTTTTTTAAAATGTAGGTATATGCAAAAATTCAGGTTGCTGGATTAAATTCTGAGGTTTACCCCATATTTCTGCGTATTTCACTAGTGTAACAGTTTTGTCTTGTTAAACAGCAAAGAGAAGAACGAGAACGTCGAGAAAAGGAACGGCGAGAACACGAGCGCCGAGAATTAGAACGAGAGAGAGAACGTGAACGCGAGCGGTTGCTTCATCAGCAACAGCGGCTAGCTGCCGAATCTGCCAAGCAGATGGCGCCACCTTCTGTTCTGAGGGATAGATCGCCGATGAGGAACGGCCAAGCCGATCCTAATGACCTTGTTAGGGTTAAAGAAGAACCCAGAATAAAGGTAAGTGCAGTCATATTTGTAGGATTTATAGGTGAAGATTGGGTTAGATTGGATTAAAAACTCACTACGTATTAAATACGTAATTTGACGATATTATTACGCATCAAAATGTGTCAAGTTTAGGCAATTTGTAGGGGAATATGAATTTGAATTGATTTAAAAGTTGGTTAGATTGGATAAAAAATTCATCACGCACAAAATTCGTATGTACGATACTTAAAGGACTCCACTTCCTATCAAATAATGTCATATTTAGTCAATGTATAGGTTAACATTGGTTTAATTTAGATTCAAAACTCACTACGCATTAAATACGTATTTACGTTGGTTAATAGACTCACTACGCATCAAATACAAAACAAATAGACTTTGCTTATAACACTCACTTTACAATTAATATTGAATTTGTAGGTGAAACTTGGTTAAGATTGTGTTCAAAACTTACTACGCTTTAAATACGTATGGTTAAGAGATTCATTGAGCATTAAATACATATGAATGTAAGTAAGTAAGTAAGTAAGTTTATTGGTGCATATATACAAAAAAAATACATTAACACAAGTCAAATTTACAATAATAAAAACTAAAAATACAACTAACAACTATCACATTATATCAGGTACGTTTGAATTTAAAAATTCCTCTACAGAATAAAAAGCTTCGTTTACCAAGTATTTTTTAATAAATGTTAACTAAAGGACACACTACGCAACAGAAAGTCTCATATTTAGTAAATTATTATAAGAAGTTGATTCAGATCAGGTTTAAAACAATACTACGCATTAAATACGTATGTACGTTAGTTTAGAATTCACAACGCATTAAGTTATGACATTTTTATTCAATTGGTAGGTAAACATTAATTTAGATTATGTGAAAAACTTATAAGGCATTTAATACGTGTGTGCGTTGGTTAAGATACTAACTTTACAATAGATTGAATCAATAATTACGTAAAACTTGGTTCAAATAGGTTAAAACGTATTAGGCACAAAATAAGTATATGTATGTTGGTTGAATGACCCAGTACGCATCAAATAGTGTCATATTTAATAAATGTATTAGTGAAAATTGACTTAAGAAAGGTTAAAAACTCACTACGCATTAAATACGTAATTGCGTTGGCTTATATATACTTACTACACATTAAGTAAGAATGTATGTGTATTTTTAATATTTTAACATTAAAAACGCAATGAACAGTCACATTTTGTAAATTAGTTGATAAACATTCAATTGAATGAAGTTAAAAACTTACTACGTATTAAATACGTTTATACGCTGATTAAGAGACTCACTTCAAATAAAATACGCTTAATTCATCTTTTAAATTAAAATTTTCAACTAATATTAAACGCAATTTGCTTAAAATACATATTAAATGGCGTATTTGTGAAAGTTCCTTGTTAAATTTACTACGTAGTCAATACGTTGCCAATACTCACCCAAAAATGGATTAATATGAAAGCTCAGGTCGGTTGGCATCGTTTTATGACTTAATTTAAATTTCGATGCATCCAATACTAAAGTATGTCAAGAAAAAAGTCCTCCCCTAACATTTGTTCTACCCCTTTCAGGAGGAAGACGTACTAGTCCGAGCAAGTGCAGCCCCTGACCCTAGATACCACCACCCTTACCTAAGACACCCCCCAATGCAACCCGCACCTCCGTCTATGTTAGATAGAGGGCGGTTAATGCAACACATGCCACATTACGTACCGCCTCCTCATTGGCCGCCACCCCACCAAGCGGCTGATCCGTTCTACAGGTACGTGCAAGGGTACGTAAATGTTTTTTATTTATTTTTTTATAATTTTAAGTGTTTTTTTTTAGTGTCTTTGAAAATTGTGTTTTTTGGGGATTTTTATGTGTAAATAGGCGAAATTATGTGTAAAATACGTAATTTATGCCTTAATTACGTGTAAAATACGTAATTTATGCCTTAATTACGTATTAAATACGCATACGTGTTATTATACGCAAGAAATTAGCTATAAACTTTACATTCTCTACAATATCGTTGTGTTTTCTAAAATACTAATTTTTTGGCAACATTTTAACTTAAAATTACCTTTTTATACGTAATGAATACGCTTAAAATACGTGTAACGCAAAGGAAATTCAGAAAAATTCTTATTTAATCCAAAAAACTATAACTTTAGCTTTAGACAAGATTTTTTAAAATATTGCTTTACTAACATTTATTTTATACGGGAAAATGCCTTATTATTAACGTATTAATACGCTAATTATACGCTTAAAATGTTTTTATTATACAAAAATCAAGACTTGAGACATCATTTTGTTACATTATGAACACTGTTTGACTTGTGAACTATTTTAAATATAATTTCATTATTTCAAACTAAAAAATACCGTGTTTTATGCATTAATACGTATTAAATACGCTTAAAATACGTTTTTTAAAGGCATTCACAAGATCATTTATACTTTTACTATTGCTTCTGTTTTGGACGAGGTTTTCTGAATTATTGGTTCATTAAAATCTTCCATTTAAACGAAAAATATTTTATTTTACGCAAAATTACGCTTTAAACACAGGTCAATACTTAGGACCACAATTTTTCAACATATGACTAGGTTTTATCTTGTTAACTATTTAAAATTTAATTAACATAACTCGTAACATAATTAACATTATTTTAAAACAAAAAATACCCTATTGTATGCATTAATACGTATAAAATACGTTTAAAATACGTTTTAAGGACATTTGCAATTGCATTTATAGTTTTACTATTGCTTTTGTTTTATACAAGGTTTTTTAAATCATTGGTTTATTAATATTTATCATTTAAACGAGAAAATATTTTATTGTACGCTTAAAACTCATTTAGTACATAAAAATCAATACTTAAGACAACAATTTGTCACATAGATGGCTACTTCTTTTCTTATGGACTTATTTTAATTAAATAAACATATTAATCATCCTCTTAAACCAAAAATAGCATATTTTAGAAATAATTACGTTTAAAATACGTTTAAAATACGCCTAAAATACGTTCAAAATACGCTTAAATAATGTTTAACGTCATTTAATGCACTCAAACTCACATAACCTTGTAAAACCTCTTTTTAAAGCAAAAATAGTACATTTTACGCATTAATATGTTTAAATAAGCATTAAAATGTTTCAAATACGTATTAATACGTTTAAAATTCGCCTAAAATATGTTTAAAGGCATTTAATGCACTCAAACTCGCATAAACTTGTTAAACCTCTTTTTTAAACCAAAAATAGTACATTTTACGCATTAATATGTTTAAAATACCCATTAATACGTTTAGAATACGCTCAAAGCTTTTTTAAAGGCATTTAATACGCTTAAACTCACATAAATACAACTGCATCTTAATAAAACTGCTTTTTTCTTAATTATTCTTTCCCAACCAAGCATCTCTTTAAACAACCCTCTTCCAGATACGACCCCTTACGCTACAACCCCCTAGTAGACGCACTACGCGCAGAAGAGGAACGTGCCAAGCTGTACAACGCGTACAGTGCCGCAGCTGCCGCACATTCAGCTCACTCCGCTCATATGCGGCCTAAGGATCCATCGTTACTGCATCTGAGGCCGGGACCAGGGCCTGGGCCCCCACAACATAAGCATACGCCCCCTAGCGTTGTAGATATACACAAGAAGGAGGAGCCACGATAGCAAACAGAGAATACGGAGCGGTAGTAAGTTTAGAGGTTAGGTATGTGGAAGGTTGCAGAAAAAGATAAGATTGTGTTTAATACGTGGCTACGTATTAAATACGTGCTAAATATGTATTAAGTAAGTGCCTAATACGTAAATACGTGTTAAGTACGTGGTTAATACGTAAATACTTGTTAAATACGTGCTAAATAGATGAATACGTATAATTTACGCGCTTACAAAGGTACGTATTAAATACGTGCCAATTTCGTGTCTGCGTAATAAATATGTACTAAATACTATCGTGGACATGGAATTTAAAACGATCAATTTCTGCATTGTAAATTTGGTCAAAATAGTGGCTTAAACATCTTAAGTTTTATGCGAAGTGAACATTAACAAGAAACATTTCTCTGATGCTTTACGAAGATTAGAGCCTTATTGTTATCCTAAAACAAAATTATTTAAAAAAGGAAATATCTTCTTACTATTTTTCTCGCCGGCACCACATTCTACATAATTTATTTTAATAAAATACATTTGACGCATTTGTTGTCAATATAACATTCGAAAACTGACATAATAAACCCCATTCACAATAGACTAAAATTCAAAAAATCAAAGATGGCTGATAAAGAATCGTTTTAAACTCCATGTCCACGATAGTACGTGCTAAATAGGTGAATACGTATAATACAGGGTGTTACCAAATAAGTAGGAAAAAAATCAGGGGGTAATTCCTGACCCATTTTAAGAAAAAAAGTTCCTATAAACATATGCCCGATTTTGACTTTTATTTTTCTTACAGCCCCCTAAGGGCCCCCACTATTAACACGATTTTTTTAAATTTTACAAAGAGGAAAATATTTCTAGTGATTAGATAAATCAAATAGGTCCTATAAAATTTTTTGAAAAAATTATTCTTTTCAAAATTATAGCGAAAAAACTGATTTTTTAGGGGTTTTTGGGGGAGCTGTATCTCAGAAACGAAGGATTTTCGGACACATGTTTATATGAACTTTTTTTCTCAAAATGGGTTCAGGAATTACCCCCTGAATTTTTTCCTACTTATTTGGTAACACCCTGTATACGCACTGAATTCGTAGGCACGTATTAAATACGTGCCTATTTCGTGTCTGCGTATTAAATGTGTACTAAATACATTATTACATTTTTAATACGTGCTAAATTCGTGAGTACACTTGGTTTTACAAGACACAGGGACACTGTCAAATTATGGAACCAAATTTGGCATTAATTTCTTAATTTCTGGAAGTCTTTTGACTGTATTTATTAAATATGGAAAAGCAAAGAAACAACCATCATGGATATGATGGAATTGTGGCAAAGTTAAGGTCAAATTTACTTAAAGAAATTTGGCAGCGTCCCAGTGTCTTATGAAATCAAGTTTACGTATTAAATAGCTGCTGGATACTTGTCCACGCATTAAATATGTGCTAAATACGTGACTACGTATTAAATACGCGATATTTATGTATTATATACATTACTACGTATTTAATACGTGACTATTTAGTAAATAGGCACTGAATATTTTAATCTACATACTGAATACGTGACTTTGAATAAATTACGTGCTAAATACGTCCAGAATACGTCCTGAATATGTTCTATACTACGTATTAAATACGCAAACTATGTATAATATACACTACTGTCTATTTAATGCGTGACTATTCAGTAAAAAAGCACCCAATATTTTGAAATACGTACTGAATACATATTAAATACGTAAATACGTATTTAAATACGCTTGGTGTTTTTTAGAAGGATTCATTAACTAGTCTTTAAAAACGTTAAATACTTTCTAAGTACGTGCATTCTATTGAATACGGTTTTAAATAATTGAATACGTATTTAAATATGCAAAAGGTATTTAAATGCGATTTTTTTGAAAATTTACAGTTTTTTGTTTTTTAGTGTTTTTTTTTTAATTTAAACATTTAAAAAAATACTCTTTATATTGATTTATTAAAATAACTTGACATAGCAACAAAATGTTACATTTTTTTCTGCAATCTTCAAGAGAAAGATTTTCTGTTTGTAAAAAACTAAAGATTTTATTTGTAAAAACTATAAAGACAAAAAAGTCGAATGATATTATGATGTAAGAATTAATTATTCATAAAACTAAAAGTAATAGTCAAGTCAAGTAATTGTGAGTAGTAGCTGCCCTGTCCCGAAAAATAGTAGAAGCCTCGTATTTTTAATAATATTCATTTTTTTTTGTGCTTTTAAAAATTGACCATTTTTTTTTTAATTTATACAAGTATTGTATTTTAAACTATATTCTATCAATAATTATTTTATTGTACCAAAAAACTTTTTATTTTCTAGTTTCTTTTTTTTTATCCAGTCAGATTTTTTGAATCGAATTAGAATTATTATTAATTAATACAGGGGCTAATTGTTCCTACAGACATATTTTTACAAACCTAAGTGTCAAACAAAAACATATGATATGACTATGTTTAATTTTCATCCACAAAAAACAATGCATACCCATAAAAATTGCAGTAAATTTTCTAAAATAAAAAGAATCTCAATTGAAGTTAAAATAAGCAAAAAAAAGCGGCAGAAAAAACGAATAATTTTAGAAAATTTCAATGTCAATTTTGTTAGACTCGAAAAAAATAAAATTTGCACCAAAAAAATTACGATAACGGCTTTTAAAATTAAAAAATTGATGAATTTTGTCAAAGACGCAACGTTTTTTAGTTTTTTAAGCATTATCGTAAAATTTTTAAAGGTGTAAAATTTATTTAAACAAATGTATAAACGCTTTTTACTTGCACACTAAAGTGTGCAAAACTTATTTATTGTGTGTATATTTTTTTTAGATATTTTTTTTATTTAAGACTGATGTCAATCTGTACGTATTGTCCAATATTTTTAAATATGATTTTTACAATAATTAATTAGGTTTTACAAATGGTAAAAAAATTACATTTAACTTATTTGAAGAAATTTACACATAGAAAATGGGCTTTTTTGGTAGTAAAAACAAAAGTAAATTGATGTTTTTTTTAGGTTAGATTTGCCTTTAAAAAAATGCTGAATTTGTACTTTATTTGTAAATAAATTAAATTTTTTTTTCTTCAATAAGTTTAATGTAATTTTTTTATGTTTGTTTTTAATCAGGGTTGGCAAAAATCTTAATTTTTTTAAAAAAATCAAAAATCATGATTTAAATCAAAAAAATCATGATTTTTTTGATTTATTTGATTTTTTCGATTTTTTTACCTAAAAAGTGGTATCTACGATTTTTAATGTTAGTATTTTAATTCCAATAGTATTTTAGACTGGGTTTAACTTATCAGAATCAAAAAAATCGCAATTTTTTTATTAAAAAAAATTTAAGATTTTTTTAAAAAAGATAGAAAAACTAAAAAAAATACCCAATAAAATGCATAATTCAAGATTTACCTAAAAAACTCTTTTTGAATTTAATAAGTCTAAATTACCTACTCCAAAATCTTATTGGAATTGGAGTAATAGCATTAAAAATGGTATGTAGGTACCCATTACTTGCAAGCTGATGCAAATGACGTAAAATGAAATGGTTTGAGTATTACAATTATAAAATTTAACAAAAATATACCTGTTCTTAGCGGGTGGTTTAAAAAGGGATTAGCCTTCTATTGTAATATTGTCGGCTTAACTACCTATTTGGTCAATGTTCAATAACAATTTGATAAATATTTAGGCTTTTTAATTTTTGATTTAAATCAATGATTTTTTTAAAAAAATCACTTGATTTAAATCATGATTTAAATCGTGATTTAAATCAATTGATTTAAATCAAGCCAACCCTGTTTTTAATTAAGTTGAATTTATTTATTGATATTTATTATATTTGTAGCAATTTGAAGTTGGTATTTTTTTGCCTCTTAATACTTGTATAATTATACGTATTTTGTAAATAGCTTTACTATATTGTGATAAATATAACATTATTTAGCTTATTATTGTAAACATTTGAATATACGTAGCAAATTTTAGTGATTTTTTTGTTTGATTTTTTATTTTCTACGAGTTGATGAATTGGGTGTTGATGAATTGGGTCTTCATCAATAAAGAATGTTTCTAAAGTAAGTATTAATAGTTATTTAATCAGTAAGTGTTTTAATAAAGGCGATTAATAAACGAGCGGTTTTAACAAGCGAGCGATCAGCGAGCTTGTTAATAAGTGAGTTTATCAATCGCCATTTAACATACGAACTGGTTACAATGCTGCATCGCACATCGTAGATCATTATTAAATAAATTATAAAATATAACAGTTATTTCACCAACTAACAGAAACAATGCGTCAGCCATTCAAATTTATTAAAGTTGAAGAAGAAGAAGAAGAGCTGTCACCGAACTTTTATTAATTGTGAATAGAAAATGAATGTTATTTCCTTAAAATGTGGTAAAAGGATCTGCTTCTCATTCTTTCCAACGGTAAATATTTAATTTCTTTTGGTTTTTGTTGCTTGAATCGTAATTAAAACTACTTTAACATTTGTAATGTAGAAACATAGATACTAATTTTAAACATAAAAGAGCGTTACTATGGGCTCGTATCCATGCATTAATAGGGGCCATTAATCAACGATTTGGAGTGCGTTAATAAATGTCTTTAATAAACGATGTGCGAAAAACTAAACAAATAGGAGAAATAAAAAACATTTTCGTAATAATTTATTCTAGAATTTATTTTTTTAAAAGTATAATAGTACGACTTCATTTTTACCAAAAAAATGCTTTTGGCATTTTTAAAAGGGGTAAAAATCTATATTATTTAAACATAGATAATTTTTATTTTCTAAATATTTACAAAGTTCTTAAATTTAAATAATTCAAGTCAATTTAATTATAATGAATTTTACCATAATTTACAAAAAAAAATCACATTAAACAAGTACAATTAAACAAACTACATAATAATAATACAAAAAGTGGGAAAAACTGTAACTTCAAGAAAACAAAAAAGGTTTTAAAAAATAGGAAAAATGTCAATTTTTTTTTTGTTTGTGTATAAAAATAATAAAATATTGTTTTACAATTATTCAAGATGGTTAACATTGTCAAATAAATAATAATAAATAAAAATAGTAGGTATACATATAGATAAAACTTAGAAATAAAGTTCGGACCGAAATTAAAAGTAGTAAAAGTATTTTTGAAAAAATATTCTATTTCATAAAAACTTTTAAAAATTAAAACAGTTTTTACGAAACAGGGTTTTAATATTGCAAAGTCACCACTAAAATAATTTTTGGCATGGTTTTTTAGACAAACTTTTACTTTTTAAAGTAGGTAAATAAGTATTTTTCAAACGTTTAATTTTCGGTCCGTCATACTTTCCAAAGCGGACCGCACACTAAACAGCATTTAGTATGCGGTATGCTTTAAAATTCAACCTTTTAAACATTAGCAATTTCGAGGTAATTTTTTTTAATTTTTGTCGGAATACCAAATTAGATAGATCTTTACCTTGCAAGAAATACAGAACAACCACATTTTTAATATGTGTTAGAACATCCATTCAGAAAGTCAAATGCACACCAATGAGTGTTTAGGGTTGGCGTGAAAGCCCCCCAAAAAGCCCCCTTTTAATTTGCAATATTAGATCACGTTAGATTTGCACAAAATTTTACAAATAGGTGCTAAATAATTAAAAAAAAATGCAAAAATTATTCTTCTAAAAAAATCCCTTCTCCCCTAAATGCCCCTCGAAGAGTCATTTAGGGGGATAAGGGATTTTTTTAGAATTATGTTTCCAAAAATGTTATTTAGCACCTATTTGAAAAATTTGGTGCAGATCAATCGTGAAGCAATGCAAATAAAAGGGGGCTTTTTGGGGGGCTACCACGACAACCCTAAACTGTTATTTGTGTGAATTTTGTGGATTTAGCTTTTTGAATAAATGTTCTAACGCATATAAATAATTTGATTTTTGTATATTTTTTGCAAGGTAAAAATTTTTATTTGGACTAAAACGAAATTTTGAGAGCGCGGACCGCATACAGAACAACGTTTTGTGTGCGGTCTGCTCTTAAATATATATTCAAACCTCTAAAAGGTGTTTCGGCTAAAAAACGCAAGTTTTGCAAGCGCGGACCGCATACAGAACAGCGTTTAGTATGCGGTCCGCCCCCAAACATCTAAAAATCACATTTCCAAGTCCAAGAGCAATCTTTTCGGCCTTAAAAGAGCAACTTTCCCATATTTTTCGCTCTTATACTTATTCTGTATCGCTTGTTGCTCCTTCATAGGTGATTCTTTAAAGGTTAGATGTTGTTTTTGCACTACAGGGCTTAATTGTTGCAAAGTGTATCCTGAGGCACGTTCTAGGGTTGGTGGCCACACCTCTATCTTAGGGGTGGGGGGTGAATTAGTGGTAGTGTCAGGAGTGTGGATTGTATGTCTTGCTAAAGCTATGGAAGCAGCTGCTACTTTAGATGGGGTGTGTTCGAGATAGTCTTCGCCTTCTAATAGGACTAGTTCGGTTAGGTACTGTTGAAAAAAGTGGGGTAATTAAAAATTGTGTAAATGGAAACACTTTTATAAACATTAAAGGTTATGCCAAGAAAGTTAGTAAAAAACAACAATTATTACAAAAATCATACAACAGTCAGGGTTTTTATGTGTTAGGACATCTATCTATTAACAGTTTAAAAAAAAACATGAAAACTAGAATCTTTTTCTTTGAAAAGTTGAATTTTCTACAAAGTTGGCATTACATTTCAAATTTAATGTCATTAAAAATTGAAAAATGCCAAAAATAATATGACAGATACATTAAACAGGCGTAAAAATTAAGAAAAAGAAACAATTTTTGCTTGAGATGTAAGAATTTATGAAAAAAATTGTATACATTTTTCTAAAAGTGCTAATTTAACCTATGATACCTAAAAGGACTACGTAAATCATTCCTATTCTGTGTAAACTTTTAAATGTTTTAATGATTAGTGCATAATAAGGTAATTTAATAAAAAATTAAATATTTTTGTATATGTTGAGACCATTGTTCTGTATTCAGATGCCCTGAACAGGTTTTTAAATGCATTTTTTAATTTTTTTTTACTTTTCTTACATAACCAGCAAACATAAGTGACATTAATGACAATATACAGGGTAAAATCTATCACCCTAAGGCTCGCTCGCATATTCTGGTTTTTTTTAAATGTGAATGGATAGTATTTGTGAAGATAAATCTACAAAATGCACACAAATAAGAGTTTAGGGTTGGTAGCCCTCCAAAAAGTTCCATCTAACTTGTAACATTAAATCATGATGGATCTGCACCAAATTTTACAAATAGGTGCTAAATAAGATTTTAAAATCGTTTTTGGAACAATCATTTCTTGAATAAATGACAAGGCTTTAAGAAACTTAATTTTTTTTTTAAATGTATATACCCCTCTAAAAGCTCCCTTCCCAAATAGGATGAAGTATAAGTTTTTTAGAATCTTATTTTGCATCTGTTTACAAAGTGTGGTGTAAATCCAACCTGATCAAATATTACTCTTTAGGGGGGGACGATAGATTTTTTTTTTAAATGTTTAGCACATGATTGTAAAATTTGGTGCTGATCCATCGTGATCTAATGTTGCAAATTAAAGGGGGCTTTTTGGGGGGCTACCACGCCAACCCTAAACTATTATTAGTGTGCATTTTGTGAATTTAGCGTCTTAAATAGCTAGATGTTTTAAAACATAAACAATCTGGCTGTTGTATATTTTTTGCAAGGTAAAAGTTATCTATCTTGGCCTCATATTTTATTTCAAATTCAGTTGCCAAAAGCGTTTTTAATTGCTCCAACTAACTTTAATAAAGAGGGATTTTTAATTGCCCCCCTGGGTTAAGATTCTTAAAGTGTACCGAAATAATTTAGTATACTAAATTGTTTGAACGACAAGCTTTGGGGCATCTGTCACGCATCTAATGACTGTTCGTCATAATTTAGTATGCTAAATAATTTAGAGTTGTTCGAGAATCTTAGCCCTGGCCTTTAATAACTTTTATACGGCTGAAATTTTTTTTTTTTAATTTACAGAATATAATAAATTAAAGTAGTAGTAAATTTTAAAAAGAGAATGCATACTAACAAAAAATATGAAAATTAAAATGAGAGGTCACTTGACTCCCTTTTCCATTTAATTTTACTTTTTCCCACCTACATTTTAAGAAAAAACAATTTATATGCGGCCAAAAGCAAATTTCCTAGAAGCTATTTAATTTTTTCCATTAATTAAAAAAAAGAAATTTCCAAAAAATTCAGTGTTTGATTTTTACAAACCTCTAATATTTAAAACACTTACCATAGCTAAGTTCATGGTGGTTTTATCCACCCCTTCATGCGTACAAATGTGTTTAACCATCGACAATGCAGTAGGGGGTTGCAAATTAAACCCCATTTGTTTAAGTAAAAGTTGTTCCATTTTCAGAACTTGTCTAGTTGTGTAAGAATTATGTGTTAAATATGACCATTCTTTTGGTTCTGGGGGGTAGATTTCTTCCAATTTACCCGCTATCATAAGGGCGGCAGCCCCTACCAGTTGAAATTTGCTTTTTACCTAGTTAAAAAAAATTTCTTTGTAAAATATATGGATAAAAACTAGAAATGGGTAAAAGTTTAATCGCAAATTTGATTTCCTTTTTTAGTAATAAATAAAGAGAAAATATTATTTTTTACTGATTAGGAGCATTTACACGTACGGTTTTTCCCACACTTTTGCGCGCGCGCTTGGCGCGTCCGCTCCAAGCGTGCGCGCAAAACTTTGATGTTTTTTTGGCATAAAAACTTGGAACGCGCGCCGGCGCGTGGGTTTGGCGTTCGCGCCAGCGTGTCAGTTGTTGCGTTTGACTTGTACAAAAAGTGTTTTAAATGACAGACAAAAATTATAAATTTATTAAAATGTGCTCAAACAAACAATAAAATATGCTTTGCAATGTTAAATGGTAATAATAATAATGTTAATTTACTTCAAATTCAAAAGACTCAAGGTTTTGGATATCCATCGAATAATTCCCCATTAATTATGACTTCGGATCCCAAAATAAATATTAAGCGAAACTCAAACAAGGGGAACCTTGAACGTAAAATCTTATCCTAGATTGGCACTACAAACATTATGTATTATGGAATCCGTAAAATACTACGGATAACTGTGAAATAACTACTTCTCGATTCTGACGTTCTTTAGAATTTTATTAAATTATTATTTTTAAAAGCACAATAATTTACTTATTTTCTATTTATTAGGTTAATTAGTTACATTATGTGCAACTTCATCCTACTAATTATCGAATATTATAATTTTACAATTATTCTGCGTTCACCGAAATCTTTGTATTTTTTGCCCCGGATACCTTCTTGGAAGTTGTTCATTTTTGTATCTCATGTTTTGTATTTTTCTTTCAATGGTGTTGGTTTTAGCAATGGCATAGGTCTTGCTTCACTCCCCCAGTAGCACAGTTTTATTGGAGCAATATGGAAACGACAATATTGCTCCCATTTGACAACGTCATACTTTTTTTCTATGGGATCAATGTAGTTTCCCCATATTGTTTCCCCATGTTGTTACAATCTTTCTTTTAAATATTGTTTCCATTCATATTGTAGAAATATATGAATTTTAATATTGCTCCCATTTGACAACGTCATACTTTTTTTCTATGGGATCAATATTTGTTTTCCACATTGTTTTCCCACATTGTTACAATATTGCTCCCATAGTGGTTATTTAGCCTTATTTTAGCCTTTATGCAATATTGGTCATGGAATAAAAGAAAATATGTAAAAATATTTGTTTTCTTTATTTTTAAATATTTTATACATTAAAAAAATTAAAACAAATATTATAAACATTACACTTATACATAAAAAAAATAGAAACAATAATAATAAATGAATTAAAAAGAATGCACTTAATATAAAATAAAAAAATTAGAAAAAAATAAGTAAAAAATCTTACCATTCGGCATAAAACATATTTTTGTTCTTTTAGATTTGATTTCCATTATTCATTTCATTTAGTGACCGATTAACTTTTATTAATAGGTGAAGATGATAACTATTACTATTGGCATCTAAAAAATAAAATAATTATAATTTTACAGCTTAGCGATACAATAAATAAACTTACCTGACATTAATAAACAGACCGTTGAAGGATGCACCAAATATTTTTCCATTCCATTCGGCTGTTGTAACACTATCAAGCAATGACTTTTCTAAAAAATTTAAAGAAACACTTATCAGAAAAACAAATGTAATTCCAATATTGCACCAACGTAATTCTAGCTCGAATACTATTTTAATTTGACAAATAGGAAAAACTAAATTTTACTTGTAGATAGATAAATATTCGGCAAATTAATAAACAAAATATAATCCTTATGCCATACGCTTTCAGTCGCGAGCGTTTACCATAAAAAATACCATTTAATGTTTGCCGACATAACCTTTAATCTCTTTGTTGAATAAACGCCATATGCAATGAATAAAACAATACCTACATACAAAGATCAATTTTTGTTATACTTACATTTAAATCTTTAAACTTATTGTATAAGTTATTAGAAAAACGTTTTCTTTAAACTACACAACCCATTTATCTGCAAGCTAAAACATGTAACAGCTTTGGTGGGTTAATGAAAAATGCACGTATAGCATTTAGTTCTTCCTCGTAATTACTAATGGGCAGATGTCAGCACATCATATATGGATATATAATATATTATTAATATTTATAACATATTCAAAAAACTATTTTATTTACATTATTTGGAAAACAGTATGAATCCTACCTTAAAATGTATTACGTTGTCAAATTGGAGCAATATTATTTATTTAATATTTGGCCAATGTAAATGTAAATTAAAAATATAAAACTATATACGACAATATTAAACCAAAACATTTTATAAATATACTCTTAAAATATATTTTCCCCCATATAAGTCGCATATGTATATAATATTGAAGTTTTATATGGTATTTTAAATATTAAACTATATACAACATATATAAAATCGCAATATTTATTAAATATATTCCAAAAATATATTTTTCATATATTGCTCACATATGAATATGGTATTGATATTTTATGTTGTATTTTAAACCTAAAACTATATCGGACTAATATTAAATTGATATATGTTTTTAATATATGCTAAAAACATTTTTTTTTAATATTAGTCGCATATGGATATAACATTGATGTTTTATATTGCATTTTAAAAATAAAACTATATAAAACCAATATTAAATGGCAATATTTCAAAATATATATAGTTTTGGAATGTTAGTCCTATATGGCTCAAATATTACTTTTATATGTTAAATGACAATATTTTGTTAATGTTGGATTAATATTGTTTAAAATTATCCATATTCCTCCCATATATCAATATTGGAGAAATATTGCAGCAATATTCTGTGCTACTGGGGTCTAAATAGGTCCAGCACAAGCACTGGATATTATAGTATTATAGGGTTTCTGGGGCTACTTATTGCACATGTATTTCTTGCAACTATAATGCCTTTCTGATAGCTGAATCTCCAATACGGTGGTACAAGAACAAACTTTAAACGTTTTTATTCTTAAAATTTGTAGATATTAACCAAAGTTTAAATTAATTTTTGACAAAAATATTTGAAATTTATTTTTAACATAAGTCAAATTTTGATGTTTTGTTCAGAAACTACAAAAAATCAACAAAAAATTACTGAACAAACCTCTAATAGGCAACCAGTAAAACATGTGTGTAAATTTTTATTTGTCAGAATGTGTATCAATTCGACAGATTTGTTTGGGTCAGTCAAAATGACGTATTGGCGCGCACGCAAAACTGTGGTTCAAAAACGCCAGCACAAAAAACCCACACGCCTGGCGAACACGCCAAACCCACACTTTGGCGTGCACGCAAAACCGACGCGCCGGCGTGCGCGCAAAAGTGTACGTGTAAATGCTCCTATTAGGTGATTAATAATAAAAATATCGGAAAAGAGTATCTTGACAAAAAAAACCAAGAATACCTTTTTATTGGGAAAAAAATTACCTTTGATTCTGTAATAGAAGAATTTATGTAAATTTAATAATTATCGAAATATGATTTTCATATAAGTTGGGGGCCTTTAGTACCCCCTTTTTAATTATTCGATCTTTTTCAAAAACAAGACTGAAAATTTGAATTGATAGGATAAACAAACGGACGGATTTTTTTAAAATTGTTTAAAATTTTATGAAACGCACGAATTTACAAGAATTTTTTCTTACGACGATATTATACTCTTTGCAGACAAAGTCGAAGAGTAAATTGCATTTGGTCGGACCTTCTCTAAAATCGTTAATATTTATCCTAGAGCAAAAATTCAGCAGATTCGTTCGTTTCATGATTTTTTAAGATTTTTATTTTTTGTCCGTCTGTCTGTCTGTAACGAAACTTGTTATCACGATAACTGAAGAACGGTTTATTAAACTGACTTGATCTTTGGTACAAAAATCAGTTTCGTTTAAGGGAAGAACCCTATTGTTAAAAAAAAATCAAATAATAAATAGAGGGTAAAAACCAACCCCAAAATTAAAAGAAATTCATATTTCGATCAATATCAATTGTACGAAAAAAAATATTCCTTATAAAATTAAAGGTTGTATTTTTTCCTATAAAAAAGCATCTAGTATTTTTTTTGTATCCCCACCTGTTTACAAAAAAATAAGTTTTACGTTTTATTTAATAAAATAAAAAATGCACCTTCTTAATCATCTACTGCAAAGATTATCATACGTATACAGGGTGTCCAAAAAATGGCGCATAAACGCGATGGTACGTTGTTGGGGCATGTCTAAGGGGCCCCAGAAAATTGTTAAAAAAAATCTATCTTATATACCCTCGGAGATATGTTGCCCCAAAGTGCGAAACTTAAAACGCTTATATCTTGAATATAACAGCACATATTAACGAAACAAATGGTTTAGTACAAAGCTACAGTTTATCTTAAACCATTCAACCATTTGTTTACTTATTAAATGGTCGAATTACATTTTTATTATCAATTTAATTTTACAAAATTTTCATAAAATGAAGCTGACAACCACGTCAATAAAATCTAGTGCAAAAGTGTATGATCAAGAGTCATACATGGGATTTTTAGATGTATTTTCCTAGACTGTGTTGCCGAATTTATGCAACTTTGTTCGCATTTTTCTTGATGAATATAACAAATGGATTTTTTTTTACAATTTTCTAGGGATCCCTGAGAATGCCCCAAGAGCGCACCATGGCGTTTATGCGCCATTTTTTGGACACCCTGTATTGTATAGGCTTACCACAGAAATAAAGCTGAGAAACCGGTCAACGTAAGTAATCCCCAAATGTAACGCCTGATTACTCATTTCGTATTCTTCAGCTACGCTAACTAACCAATCTACTAAAATACTTCGCATTCCCCAATTTAAGGATCTTTGTTTGGACATGTAATTTGGTCGAATATAACCATCTAAAAACATTTTCTCCTCTTGTTGCTTATAATATTGCCATATGCTCTAAAAAAGTCACAGAAATGCTTTTTTTTTGCGCGAAAAATGTTAATAGTACAGTCAATCCGTATGTGGACATCTACAAAATTCCTGGTAGGGCCGCCTTTTTTATATGATGCAACTGGATGTCCAAAGAGTAAAACCCCAAATTGGCGTATATCTACCTATTGCAGAAACGAACTTATGGCCCCCCAAAGGGCCCCCTTTCATTCACCACGATGGAACTGCACCAAATTTTGCAAAAAGATGTCAAATAAGGTTTCAAAAAAATTTTTATAAAAAAAAAATCTTTAGAAAATTTTCTTCACCCCCTAAATAGCCCCCAAAGAGTAATAACCAATCACGTTGGATTTACACCAAATTTTGCAGATAGATGCATAATAACATGCTTAAAACTATTTCCTTATGACTTTTAAGGGGGGCATTGAATTTTTTTTTCAAAAAAAGTTATTAACAAATATTTTTAAGCATCTCATTTTACATCTATCTGCAAAACTCGGTCCAAATCCAACGTGATTGGTTATTGCTCTTTGGGGGCTATTTAGGGGTGAAGGAATTTTTTTAGAGATTTTTTTTTATAAAAATCTATTTAAAACCTTATTTGGCATCTATTTCCAAAATTTGGTACAGTTCCAGCCAGATGAATTAAAGGGGGCCCTTTGGGGGGCCATAACTCCGTTTCAGCAATAGGTAGATATACGCCAATTTGGGGTTTTACTCTTTGGACATCCAGTTACATCAAATAAAAATAAAAAAAGGCGGCCCTACCAGGAATTTTGTCGATGTCCACATACGGATTGACTGTACTAGACCGGAAAATGTTGAAAAAACTTACGTCTTTGTATTCTGTACAGCAAAAAAGATCGTGCTGACTATCATCAAAATTAGTACGTAATTTTATCGGTTCTTTGGTTTCGATTTTGATCAAATCCAAACAGACTGGCTCTTTTTTGACCTCTTTTTTTACAAGTGCCTATAATTTCATCAGTTAACTCGCGTAGTTTAATAAAAAAACTGGACTAACCTTGTGTAAAATTGCATTTTCCTTATTTCCCAATTTAACCTTTTTGTTTTCTTGAATCTGAATCTTTGTGCCGTTTTGGTAGTCTTGAAAAACCGTCCGCGTGTCTTTGGCATTTTTCCCAACGATTCTTGGCCGGCTCACTACTATTTTCGGTATTTTAGCAACACAAACTGGATTATCTAGAATATTCTCAATAGCAATCGCGTTTTTTCTTTTAACGTTTAGTCTACCTGTTGTAGTTGCTGTATTTCCTCTATCTTGATGAATTTTAAATGGAACCATGTTTAATTTCACTTTTACAACTTGCTAGCTTGAGAAATAACGTGGTTCTGGCACAAAATCGTACAAAAACTCGCTTTAATCAAGTTAAATTATCAAGTTTGATAACGAAGCGTCAGATAATTTGACAAGGTGATGATTTGTTTTGTTTTTTGTCACTTTTTTCCATAGCTGCCTAATTTTAAACGTGAGCACACCAAAAGGCACTAAAAATCATGCCAAAAACACCTCACATAAGTTGTATATCCTTAAAATATAACATTTGTAGCTCATTTTGGTATTATCTTCATCTAAAGCAACAAAAAACCGCGCAAAAACTATTAAACTTTCAAACTTTTAGGTGCGTGCGCATTGATTTAGGGTTTTTAGCGTGGGTTGGCAGCGCTGAAACACGTTGGCATGCGTGGAAAAAGCCGCCATGACAAAGTTGACAAAACGTCATGCAAGCAGTGTGTTTTCTAACAAAAATGCTCTAAAACGCAAATTACTGCTCTAAATTACAAAAAAACAGTGCCATTTCAATGCATAACCAATCTACAATGTTGTTTTAACGTAAATAACACGCATTTAAGTGTATTTTCGACGTTTTTCCTGTAGGTGCGTAGTGATGGCGTGTTTATAAATTTGCTTTTGTAACAAATAAACCATGTCGGTGCACTACAAGTTTAAATCGGCGTTGGAATATGACACGGTTTTATTCGACGGACTTCATATATCTTTAAAAGACTTGAAATCCTCGATTATACAACAAAAGCGCATTGGAAAGGGGACGGATTTTGATTTGCAAGTTACTAACGCGCAAACTAAAGAAGGTAAGTGGTTTTCCTGGTCGAAAAACCATATTTCTAATGGTTTTTCTGTAGTTTACAGCGACGATAATGCTTTAATACCTAAAAACACGTCGCTATTGATCGCAAGAGTTCCTCTAGCGGTGCAAAACAAATCCAAAACATGGGACGGGTACGGCGGTGAAAGTACTCCACCCCCTAAGTTGGACGAAGGGGGTATCATGGGTAAAACCGCGGATTTGGCTGCCAGTGATGCTCCAGAAGGGGATAAAATAAAAGCAATGATGTCGCAAAGTACGTTGGACTATGATCCAAGTAATTATATGAAAATAAGGGGCTCTAATCAGCAAGGGCCGGTGCCCCCTAGTTATAAATGCTATAAGTGTCATCAAGGGGGACATTGGATTAAGGATTGCACGTTTGGGAAGGAAGGAAGTGTAAGTTTTTGAATTTTTTTGCAATTTTGTGAAGAAATTATTAGTTTTTGAAATATTGTAAAAATACTAGTTATCCAAAGATTTTTAAGGGGGCTGTAACTAACTTATTAGTTTCGTTCAATTATTTTGCTCCACCCAAGGCGATCAGTCAGACCAGTGTGCTTTTTTTATGGGAAATAGGTGAAATAAAAATTAAGACATTTAGTGCAGACGGTTTTTTAAAAAAGTGACCCCTTTTAAAAATGAAAACTACTTTAAGTGGAGTAGACCAAAAAAACTTAACTGTAAATATTTAAAAAATGATTTGTTAAACCATAACAAAACTTGCACAATCAATAAAGGTAACAAAAACAATTATTTTAAAGTTTTTAAACCCATTTTTAAATTTGGCGCCTTTTTTAAAATGGATTAACCACTGCTAGTGTTAATAAAAATTTCCCATAAAATTTGGTTTATATTTGAATTAACTTAACGCCACTTAAAATTAACGTATCACAAATTAACACAAAATTAAATAAATTATAAAAAAGTTAAAATTTCATTTATTGATGAAATTAATGTCACTTAACGTTTACTTATAGGTTATATTTGTTAATTTAACAAATTTTGGGTAAGTAGGCATCCGTAACCGTTTTTTAATAAAGCAATCTTTCGGCTACTAGACAATTTTTTTTTAATTTAAAACGAAAATTGTAGAATAAATAAAATCTGTAAAATAATGAGATTCTAAGATTTACTAATAGCTGGCGTTATTATACTCTTCGCAAGACCAGGTCCGAAGAGTATATTGCAATCGATACGAAAATCCTAAAATCGTCAATTTTCATCCTAGAGCAAAAATTCTTGCAGATTTGTGCGTTTCATGACTTTTTAAGATTTTCATTTTTTGTCCGTCCGTCGGTCGGTCGGTCGGTCGGTCGGTGTGTATGTATGTCACGTTTCTTGTAAACACGCTATCTTAAGAACCAAAATTCCAATCCAATTCAAATTTTAAGGAAAAATCGATCCATATAAGAGGAAGATCCCTATTGTTTTTGATAAGAATCCGAATACTATAAAGCCCCCTTTTCAGCCCCCCAAATGAAAAAAAAATCGTAGCTCGACTATTATTAAATTTACAAAAAAAATTATTCGACATAAAATATAGAAAATTTAATTCTTCACCAAAAAGTATTCTTTAGTTTTTTTGTCAGACCCCCCCAATTACCCCCCAGCACAAAAAAAACCTCCTATCTCCGTTATTGTTCAATCTACAAAAAAAAATATTTTTTACAAAATTAATAAAAATTTAATTTTCTATTAAAAATGTTAGTTTTTTTTTTGTAAAATTAGCAATTAATGTTAAAAAAACAAAAAGATTTCAGTAGCAAAAAACTTCTAAGTCCAAATAGCGTCACGCGTCGGTCAAGAAGGCCATGCCAAAAATATTTCAAACAAAGAAACAAAGCCAGTTGTCAGAACAAATAACCTTAAATATCTTGAACGTCAGAACTGACGTTTATCCTCTTCGTTAACAAAATTCTTCGTGTTTTCTGTTAGTAGTTTGCACTCTTCGCAGATTTTATTTACATAAATTTTATTTTTATAAGAAACTATTAATTATTCTAAAATGGTTTTCTTGCGAAGAGTATACCATAGAATGTGTAGCAATTATATAAAAAATTGATTTAGCTTTAATTTACAAAATATAAAACTACACTTCTACCGATTACGAATTCTACTCGAGCTACTTATTTGCGAAGAGTAACTTCTACGTGTTTCAACTTCTGCCCATTTCGATTTCTACCCATTCTAGTTTGCTTTGAATTAGTGAAATTAAGTAATTTAAAAATGCACTAATTTGGTCGGGTTAATTAAATTTAATTGGACTATAAATCAAGTTTATCTTCTTTATTAAGGTTAGAGATTTAAATTCACAGTTTAGAAGATCTGTGCTTCTAGAAGCTCGTATAAATCATTTACGTTGAGCTCTCGTCAATTTTACTAAATAGCACATTTACATTAGGGCCCCATTGTATATTAAAACTAAATGTAGTTTTGAAAACTAGACAAATAGGGCTACAAACGTATTATGTATTCATTTAATTCGGTTATTTCTTTGTGTTTAAAATCTGACTTCAAAAATCATTATAATAATTTTGTTTTTTGAAGTCAGATTTTCGACAAAAAGAAATAACCGATTTAAATGAAAACATAATACGTTTTTAGCACTATTTTTCTAGTTTTCAAAACTACATTTAGCTTTAATATACGATGGGACCCTTATGTAGATGTGCTATTAAGTAGAATTGACGGGAGCTCAACGGAGATGACTTATACGAGCTTCTAGGAGCACAGATCTTCGTATCTGTGAATTTTAATCTTTAGCCTTAAAGTAATTAGAAGCCGTAGAAAACAAATCAGCAATCTAACAATTTTTTTTACCTATTTTTAAGTGGGAAATTTTTATGGGAATTCTGTATAAGTTTGGTCTAGTAATTCCGAGGTATTCTCAAAAAAATTAAGAAAGAAATTCTTGGAAAATCATGAGAAATTTTTTTGTATGCCATTTTTTAACACAATTTCCCCCTTGCCTATTTTACATAAAAAAGCACATAAATTGCAAACATCCTCTATTTTACGCCCCTATTTTTTCCTCAAACAGGAAAACCAAGAAGTAAAAAAGAGCACAGGCATCCCCCGCAGTTTCATGGTCCCAGTAGAAGGCCCCCAGGTCCCAGGGGCAATGATGACCCCTAACGGGTCCTACGCCGTCCCTGCATTAGATCACCAAGCCTACAACGCTAAGGGAGTGCCTATAGCCCCTGAGCCTGTGCCCCCTGTCGTGGTAGCCCCCGAGATACCCGAGGATCTGATATGCTCCATATGTCATGATCTGTTAGCGGACGCGGTCATGATTCCGTGCTGCGGGAACTCGTTTTGTGATGAGTGTATTCGGGATAGCTTGGTGGAGAGTGAGGAGAATGAGTGTCCTGATTGTCATGAGAAGGATATTAGTCCTGGG
Source organism: Cartodere bifasciata (assembly GCA_963920755.1). Classification (NCBI taxonomy): domain Eukaryota; kingdom Metazoa; phylum Arthropoda; class Insecta; order Coleoptera; family Latridiidae; genus Cartodere; species Cartodere bifasciata. The sequence goes on from OY987198.1 coordinate 1,055,204, forward strand.
ACGTTGATTCCTAATCGGTAAGTGTTATTATACTCTTCGCAAGAGTATATTGCAGTCTGATGTATGTGACGTTTCTTGTAAAAACGCAGAATTTTAAGAAGAAATCTATCTTTATAAAAGGAAGTTTCCTATTGTTTTTGGTAATAATCTAACAAATACAAAGCCCTCAATAGTCAATATGGCCCCCTAATAAGTATTTTTTAGTTATTTTTGTCTGACCTCCCAATAACCCCCCTCCCACAAGAATTTTCCTATCTTCGTTTATTTCAATCTACAAAAAAATAGTATTTACAAAATTAAAAAAAATTTAATTTTGTATAAAAAATGATGGTTCCTTTTTTGTAAAGTTACCCAGTAGGTTTTCTGTTAATAGTGTGCACTCTTCACAAATTTTGTCAGATTTATTTAAAATAAATTATTACCCTATAAATGCGAGGCTCTGTCCATTTCTTGCGAGGAGTATACTTTAAAATGTAGCAATTATGTCAATACCTAACTATTCGAGCTACTCATCTGCGAAGAATAACCTTTACGCGTTTTGACTACTGCCCATTCTAGTTAAAATAGGGGCTGCCACCAACGGCACCACAGGTGCCAAACAAAACCTTCAGTTTATTAGGACAGGACTATACCGAAAGTTTTGTTAAGATGCGATAAATGGTTTCGCCACAGTACATTTTTTAGTTAACCTCGCGAGCTGCAAGAAAACCTTTACTTCTTTTTGGCTTTTTCTTTACATGACCCCCTGGAAGCTTATTGTCGGTTATTATAAATTTTTTTATGTAAATTCCTGATGGTCATTATTTGCGCTATTGTATGCGATTTATAAAACTCCACTGCCGAACAAACTCAAAATTCTGGGTCACAAATAATAGCCAGTCTACTTTTGTACCTCGCTAAGAAATTGGGCTGTCCAACAGTAAATCATTTTGTTCACATTCAACTTTTTATGTAAGATTGTTTGAATTGGAATCATTTAATTGCCATATAATGTTTTGCGGTGTGTCACTTGTGCATTTTCGGGATTTAACTGGCGCAAAGCCTCCATGTATTTCCGTGACACTCCTGTTTTTGGTAGAGCTGTCTTAGGATGGGCGCTAAGACTGGTGGGTCCATGTTTGAATTTCAGGAATCAGCAGGAAATAGTCTATTGATGTGGTGCATCGTCGCCAAAAATAAAAATTAACTCGAAAAGACATTGTTGTTGAGATAATTTTCTGACAAAGTAGTCAAACACTTTTGCATACAAAATTTCTCGGCACAATTCCATTTTCTTGAAAACTCTCCAACAAAAAAAATTTATTAAGGCTAAAATACTTGTCGTATCCTAACAAAGCTTTTGATTAAATCCTAAATTTGAAGTGTTTGTTTGCCACTTGTTGTGACGTTGGTGGCGCCCCCTATTTTGCTTAGTTAAAAAAATGGTATATTTAAATTTACCAATAATTTTAGATTCTTACGAAAATCAGTCTCAAACTTTAAAAACACAACAGGTTACATTAAAAAACCAGTTGTTAAACCACCTCCCCAAACAATTCCAATTCAAAAGATGGAGCCTCCCAAATTTGAGGCGGCTTCCCCAAAAGAAGAATTTAAAATCGAACCTGAGGAAAAACCTGTCATAAGTGAAGCTGATTCTACAGAACCGCCTAAAACACAAAAAGAGGACCCTGATGATGTCAAAAAGGTAGATTGAAAGGTTAAAATTATATGTTGTTCGATTTAAACCAAATTTTTTAGGCTAATCGTATTTTTTTGATGGCATTTTTTATTTAGTAATGTTTTTAAGGATTTTTTTTATTAAATAAGTCTGAAGATGTTAAAAATTGTGGTTCGAAACGTTGTTTTTAAATGTTGTTGGTTTTGCACAGGAATTTTTGTGTTTACTCTTAAATTTATTGGTTGTTTTGTATTTTATAAAGTATTTTTTACTTTTTTAAAGATTCCGGCTTCAAATGGAGATACGTCATCAAGATCTTCAAAAGGGACAGTAAATAGTGAGGGGCCACCCGGAGTTTCTCCGGTAGATTCTCCGAAAAACCGAGCTGTTAAGAAATTGCATCATGATTCACGTAAGTTGAATTTTTGTTTTAAAATAATATTTCTGAAATTATTTTTTTGAAATTTAATAGTTGTTTTGGGTTATTAATTATAACGATTAAAGATAAATTTATTTTTTAAAACATTTAGGACAAGCTATGTATTAATGAAACATAGCAATTTTTACAAAAAATATATAACAGCCAGATTTTATATGTGTTAGAACATCTATTCGGGAAGCTAAATTCACAAAATGCACACAAAGTTTAGGAGTTTAGGATTGGCTGAAGGACCTCGGTCAGTGGCCTTTTGAGTTTCTCTCAATACAGATATTTTTTTTTAGTTATTAAGAGTTAAGGGTTTGCATCGTAGGCCCCCCAAAAAAACCCCTTTAATTTGCAACATTAGATCAGGATGAATCTGCACCAAATTTTACGAATAAGTGCGGAATAGCTTAATAAGATTTTGTTAAAAATTATTCCGCAAAAAACATGGCATAATTTATTTAAAAAAATTTTAAAATTATCTTTTTCTTTAGGGGAAGATAGACATCGTCCGCTTTCTTCTGGTGAAAGTTCACCCCGTAGAAAATCGTCTCATAGTAGAAAATCTCCTAAATATGATTCTGGGTAAGTGTACAATTAAAATTTAATATTGCTTTTTATTTTTCAGTAATTTTATTAATTATAATTATTAAAAAAAATTATTGGTAATTTTTTTGTTTTTTTTTAAAGACATACAAGTGAAGAACGCCAAGGAACTCCAACAAAAGACGAACCAGGAAATGGTTTTCCTAAACATTCCAGTTACCATCCTCCAAATTTCAACCCTCAAAATGCGGGATCAAGGCCACCTATGCAAATGCCACCCCATGGCCATATGAATGTGGTAAGTTTAATTAAAATCTTGAAGCTAATTTTTATTTTTAAACATATGCTTAAATTAAAGACCAAATAAAAAATCATTTTGATTCGTTTTTTTTAAGTGTTTTAAATTTTTGACTTTAACTAGCATAAAGATTTAGATTAAAATATAGGTTTTATATTTTCCTTGATTTTTAAAACAAAAGTTAACAAATTTAACTAAAATTAAGGCAAAAAAAAATCAACTTTCGTCGACATTTCGCTAAATTTATTGTAAGCTTCTTCAGACCGCCAAAAATCTTACATAAGCAACAAAATTAAAAACTTTATATAAGCAAAAAACATTATATCCTTTAAAATAAAGACTTTAGGATTTAAAGAAGGATTTGCATTAGAAATTATTAAAATTAAATTAAACAATTTAAAAAAATGGATTTTTAAATTTTTTTATTAATATTTCCGAGATAATTTTATTAATTTCCCTAATTTAGGGCCCACCCCCTCAAATGTACCCTGGTCAACCCCCAATGGGGGGATTTCCGCCACCAGGAGGCCCACCACCTAATTATAGATTACCACCACCAGCTGGCGCACCCTACCCTCCACCGGGGTAAGTTTTAATAATATTGTTATTTTTTCTAATTTTTTTATTCAAAAGAAAACTTAAAAATTAAAAGGACCAAACCATTTGGGTCTAAGGACGAAAATTTCTTTGAAGTGGTGTCTAAATGTTTAAATAATATTTATATGTTCTTCGATAAATAAAAATTAACCCCTAACTGCGTTTTTTACATAAGATATTAAATATTTTGCTAAGAATTTTTTTTTTTTTTGTGTAGGCCTTATAATGCGCCACCTCGACCAATGTTTGATCCATCCCGTCCACCAATGGGTGGACCACCCCCATTTGGTCCAAACTACCCTCCACCCTCTAGACCACCCTTTGGGGATAGAGGACGAGGAAGAAATCGTACTCCACCAGGGTAAGTTACTAAAAAGGGCTGTTTTCTTTAAAGGAGAATGTCGCGAAAGATAGAAACTGTGGTTATGTAATGTTGGTTGCCTAAAATCAACAAAAAACACCACTTTCTGGTCATTGCTCAGTGGGTTTATAAGAGCTAATTTTAATTAAAAATTGTGCTTACCAGGAACATAAATAAACAAAGCTCAAGTTGACATATTCTAAAGGTCCTTCAATAAGCGTTTAAATACAGAATTTTGGCAATTTAAAATGCAAAAAGTAGTGCTTCTTAATTGCAAAAATTCTGTATTTAAACGCTTATTGATGGATCTTTAGAATATGTCAACTTGTGCTTTGTTTATTTATGTTGTTGGTAAGTACAATTTTTAATTAAAATTAACTTTTATAAACCCACTGAGCAATAACCTGAAAGTGCTGTTTTTTTGTTGATTTTAGGCAACCAACATCAACATGATCACAGTTTCTATGCTTTTCGACATTCCTCGTTAAAAAACAAACCATAATTTTTAATTTCAAAAAAAAAAAATATTTATTAACTGTATTTATTTTAATACAAAATATTTTTTACTTTTTTTACTAGACATTTTATATGATTTTGCAATTTTGAAGACAAAAAACATTTTCAAATATTAAAAGACTAAGGGCCGGTTGCACTGCAATTGTTAACTGTTCCTTAAAATCTAAGTGACTGTTTTTCATAGAAAGCACAATTTTAAACAATGTCAATGCTACAGTTGTCAAACTCTGTTTATGGTAAAGAGTCACTTAACATTAAGGAACACTTAAGAATGTGTGGTGAATCCGGGCATAAGCATATTTAAATCTGTAATAATTTTTAATCTACGATAATTAGTACCAATTCACAATTTGCATCAAAGATTTTCTCATTAAAATTAAAAGACTATACATATTTAAATCTGTAATAATTTTTAATCTACGATAATTTGTAACAATTCTACAATTTCTATTAAAGACTGTTTTATTTCAGGGTGATAGACGATCCTTTAGCAGCATTTAACAGAATGCTTCGAGAGAAAGACGAGCGTAGAGCTAAACAGCAACAACAAATGCGTCGTAGCTGGTCCAGAAGTAGAAGTCGTAGCCGATCTTATAGTCCAAGGTCACCTAGACGCATGCGCAGTCGCTCACCTGTACTACGTGATCGTAGAAGGAGAAGCAGATCTCGCTCTTTTACACATAGTCGGTAAGTTTCAATAAATTTGTCTCAATTTATTTCAGTCAAGTGAAATTAGTAGTGATGTTAATTTACCGGTAAAAAATCGGTCAAAATTTTTTTTTTCTTAATTTGAAGGAATTATCAACTAAAAACAATCAATGGTGACAGTCTATAGCCACTTTTACTTCTTCTTTTTTAGCCTTAATAAGGAGGTTTTTTTAGATTGACCTGTAAAATAACTATTAAAAAAAAACCTTCTCACAACACAAAAATTAGGTAGTACGTTTTTATAATTCTGTGGTAAATAGGCAAAAGGGGATAAGTATAAAACTGTCATTTGTACATGTCACTATGAAAATGATTTTCTTGCAAATATTAAGAAATATTAATGTAATATTGAGAAGCTAGCTGGAAAAATAGGTTTCAAAGTACGTATATGGCTGATCCAAATTGTAAATTTCTTAATGTTTCTATTAAAATTCGGTGTCCGAAAAACACATTTTTTTGAATGTCAAAAATGCTTATCCCGTTTTGCCTTCCTACCACAGAATTGGCTAGTTAAGTGGGACAAAAAAGTTGCATTTTTTAATGCATTTTCCTGTAAAAAACTTTTAGAGTGTCCAGGTTTAGCGTGCACTTTTTAATATGGCAAATAGAAGGTAAAAAACTGAGACATTTGATAGAAGAAATATTTCAAAAAGGTATTCCGTTAATACAGTTTTGTAGGTGAGGTAGACTAAAAATGCTTAATCGAAAACTTTTAAAAATCGTTTTGTCAAACTATAATGATATTTGCACAATCAATAAAGGTAATAAAATCGGTTATTTTGAACCCATTTTGCAATTTGGGACTACTCTTAAAACAGAGAACCATTTTTACTCTCCATTATTTTCTTAATTTATTTTTTTAACTAGAGATTCAAGTAAAAACTTTCTAACCACTTTAAATTTCTGACAAAATGTACCGCATTTCAGAATAAATTACTAAAAACGTTTCTAATGTAAGTCATACTTCTCAGTTTTCAGTAAACTAGACAAAAAGCTTCTTTCAATTGAGTGACAGCAGTCAGTGACATAAATATCACAGAAGAAAGGCTAGTTTATTGCAAAATATAGTAGATCCAAAATGGTATACTTTTTCAAAAATTTAAGGTGGTAAGAAAATTGTTGCTTAAATCTGTTTAATTCAAAAAATAAATTAATAATTGAAATAAAATCAATTATAGGCCATTTTTATGCACACTACTGGTGGGTCTCCATTTTAAGAGGGGCTTCAACTTGCAAAATAGGTATAAAATAACCGTTTTTATTACCTTTATTGGTTGTGCATCAGCATTCATTGTGGTTTGACAAACCGGATTTTAAATATTTTTCATTAGGTATTTTTAGTCGTCCTCACTTAAAGGGTTTTAATTATGGAACAGTACCCTTATAAAATAATTTTTTCATCGAATGAAGTAGCAAATTAAACGCGATCACCCTGTAAAACAAAAAGCATTTTTTTTTTATTATTACAAGAAAAAAATCTAATTTTGATTTAGGTACTATAAAAATTAATTTTATTATGCTTGATTGTGTTCGATTTTAATATTATTGTTCGTACTTTTTGCAAAATATTTACTCAGCTTCTCCACCACTGTCGCTGTCACAAGGTTCCATTTATGATTTCTACCATTTCTGATCTCAATAAATTTAATACTAAAAAATGTTTCATTAAAAATGTTACCAGAACGTTTAAAAATGTACCTTTGCAAAAAAAGTGATAAAATATTAATCAATAAAGGTAACTCCAAGGTAATTTCTTTGTTCATTACAAAATACTATTTATTTATAGGTCTCGTTCGAGATCTCCGTACTCAGGCCCCCCAGGAGGGGGCAGAGGCACGACAGGGTATCGTAATGCCTCCCCTTGGAGGTCCCCTCGTCATTCTCCAATAAGGCGGGGGGCAGGTCCACCCCCTGGCCGATATCGCGCCTCGCCGCCGCCATTAAGGTCTCCACCAAGGTCAGTCACTATTAATTAGTGCCTGATATTCTGCATTTTTTCAGTGGTTGTTGTTTAATATTTTGATTTTTGCTATTTTGTAGATTCTTATTTGCATGGTCGTTTTGTAATTCTTTATTATTGTTTTTATTATTTTCACTAATTTGTTTCTGCAGTAGTTTATTTTAACAAACCTTTTTAAATGGTATTTTTTTGATTTGGTTTTTGATAGATTCTATTTTTGCCTTTTGGTATTTTTGAGTTTTTGTTTTTAAAGAATTATCTTTATATTTTTACACTATTTGTATTTGTTATTTTATTGGTCACAAGCAATCATTTTGCTAGAAAACTTCCCTTTGTCACATTTAACTACATTTTTTTTCTTATATGCTATTTTTGTCACCAAATTATTATTTTTATATTTTTCTATTTTGCAGTGTTTTTTTTGGCTTTATTAGCATTTTTTCCAGTTATTATAAGCAGACCAATTTTCAAAAATAATTTACATAATTTAATTAAGTTTTAGTGGATAATAAAGAGTTCGCTCACTTAAAGAATGGAGATAACGAAAGTCTTATGCTAACTTTCGGTTCTCAAACTTTAAAAGTTGGCCTGAAAATCTTTCACATAAAATCTGTCACATTTTTGGTTGATATAGCCAAGGTTATGTTACGCATCAATATAAAGCTTTTTTGGAGTATAAGAAAGTTATATTAAAGAAAAAAATACTTTTAACATTCTAAAAGTGCAGTATAACGTTGTGCTAATAATGCTGCCAATTCTTCGTTTGATTTACCACTCCCTATTTTCCAAAAAAAAACCCTGCTGCTCATCTGGAATGAGATTTGTTTTCCTTTTGATTTGTTGGATTTTATTTGTAAAATTTAAAATTGCAAATCAGATTTTTGATGTTGATGCTCTTTATACTCTTGTTTCTTGTATGTAAATCTCGATGTAAACGATAATTTTCTATTTTGGATCAATGTTAGCAGTATGCGTCATTTTTTTGAATGCTCGTTTAAGACTCACGGTAATTCATTTTCATTTTCTAATATCGGCCTAAATTTTTAGGTACATTTGTGTAATATTTTTTTGAATAACAACTTCTCTTTGGAATTAAAATAATTTAGATTTTTCAACAAAGAATTTGTTACGTTCATGAACGACACTATCAAAGTTAGAAAGATTCATGACCATGGAAATAATTGCTATTTTATATCTGTGAAAAGTGACCGAACTCTTTCATATGTACAGTACAGGTTTTAAGTAACAAACAAAATTATTTTGCAAATTAGTTTGCTTATGACTGGAAAAACTGTAGTAAAATTTAGAAAAAGACACTCTCTAGATATTTTTGTCAAAAAACTTTACCTTCTGGACATTTTCCCATTATCCCTTTGAAGTATTTTTTGATTTTCATTCTCATTCTGATTTTGTTTCTTCCAGACGCTTTAAAGAGCACCTAACCGACAGACACGACTACAGAGCCGAAACCAACAGAGAACGCGACTACAACAGCCGCGAGCGAGAGCGAGCCCGACCTTCATATGACCGTGGCTACTACGATAACCGAGGTGGTGGGGGAAGAGACAGACGCAGATCCCCGTGGCAGGACCAACAAGGACCTCCGCCGCATCACCAAAGGCAGGACATGGGCGGATATAACCCCCCAGGGGGGCCAGGGGGATACCCGCCCCCGCAGGAGATGACTTATGCGCCCAATAACAGGTACTTGCTTTTTGTTACTCAGTTGTTTTTGTTTATAAGGTATTTTGTGTATTGTTGTTGTATTTTTAAGGATTATTTAATGTTGTTTAAATTAGGAAAATGTTGTGATAATAGTTTGAATAAAATATGTTTTTTATATTTGCGTTCCATAATAAGCACATTATGAAACCCGAAATTTGGATTTTTAAGGTTGCTGAATTGCTTCATTATTAAACCCAAAATTTTATTTCATAAGTTGGTTTTCCATTTGCAAAAAGATGAATTTTTTCCTTGCAAGATATTTTTTATTTTCAAATTTTGCTATTATAAACTAGCGGGGGACATAGTTTTTTTGTAAAGGGAAAAAAAAAATTGGAGAAACGATATCAACGGTTACATTTCTCAAAAACGCCTATGCATTTAGTATTATGTGCGTAAAGTTTACAAATGTTATTATTATACTCTTCGCAAGACTAGGTCCGAAGAGTATATTGCAATCGATACGAAAATCCTAAAATCGTCAATTTTCATCCTAGAGCAAAAATTCTTGCAGATTCGTGTTTTTCATCGAATTTTGAACAACTTTGAAAAAATCCGTCCGTCGGTCGGTCGGTCGGTCGGTCGGTCGGTCGGTCGGTCTGTATGTATGTCACGTTTCTTGTAAACACGCTATCTTAAGAACCAAAACTCCAATCCAATTCAAATTTTAAGGAAAAATCAATCCCTATAAGAGGAAGAACCCTATTGTTTTTGACGAGAATCCGAGAACTGCAACGCCCCCTTTTCAGCCCCCCAAATGAAAAAAAAATCGTAGCTCGACTATTATTGAGTTTACAAAAAAAATTATTCGACATAAAATATAGACAATTTAATTCTTCACCAAAAAGTATTCTTTAGTTTTTTTGTCCGACCCCCCCCCAATTACCCCCCAGCACAAAAAAACCTCCTATCTCCGTTATTATTCAATCTACAAGAAAAAATATTTTTTACAAAATTAATTAAAGTTTAATTTTCTATTAAAAATGTTACTTCATTTTTTGTAAAATTAGCCAGTAAGGTTAAAAAAACAAAAACTAAAAGATTTCAGTAGCAAAAAACTTCCAAGTCCAAACGCGTCACGCGTCGGTCAAGAAGGCCATGCCAAAAATATTTCAAACAAAGAAACAAAGCTAACTGTCAGAACAAATAACCTCAAATATCTTAAACGTCAGAACTGACGTTTATCCTCTTCGTTAACTAAATTCTTCGTGTTTTCTGTTACTAGTTTGCACTCTTCGCAGATTTTATTTACATAAATTTTTTTTTAGAAGAAATTATTAATTATCCTATAATAGTTTTATTGCGAAGAGTATACCATAGAATGTGTAGCAATTATATAAAAAATTGATTTAGCTTTGATTTACAAAATATAAAACTACACTTCTACCGATTCCGAATTCTACTTGAGCTACTTATTTGCGAAGAGTAACTTCTACGCGTTTCGACTTCTACCCATTCCGACTTCTACCCATTCCGACTTCTACCCATTCTAGTTCAATATCTAATTTACTTTTTATTTCAAATAGTCAAAGTTACCAATTCAATCAAAATAAAATGTTAAGTTTTTGATTCAAATAAAAAATGCTTTTTAGTCAATTAAATGAAGTAAATATAAAAAATAGTACAAAAAACTCGTTTTATAAGGTTTTTTTTTAGCACTTATCCATTGGAAAACGTTTCTTATAAAATTCTATGTTTTGATATACTATTTCTACTTCCTCCTTCAAAATGATACTTATCGCACGACTTGATTATACCTTAAACAATCCTTTATTCTTTAGCCATTGTCTTGCAAGCCGTAAGTACTGGCACTTTACCCACGGGGTAAATTTTGCAACAAGCTCTTTATCCACGGATCGAAGTTAACGTTGCTCGCAGAAAATGACAGATGACATTTTTTGTATTTATTTTAGTTGTCAAAAACGTATAATTTGGTTTCTTCTTTTAATAAAAATGAATTCTAATGAAAGTTACAGTGAAAAATTAAATATACGTTTGCATTTCTTACAAATTAAAGCCATTGCAAATGTTGTTAGTGTTAGTTTTTTGCCGATGTCAACAAGTCTGCTAAAAACGCGTTGTAGCTAAAACCGTGAGTTGTTTTTGGATATTTTTATAATTTCAGACAGTATTTAGTGTAGCAGAGGTAGGATTTTGATTTAACATTAACGTTTATTAAATATTGCAACATGTCTCTTCATTTCTACTTTTAAAATGTTTTTTCTAACCTAACTTTCCTTCAAGTCGAAAATGTATTCTTTTAAAATGTCTGATATTGTTTAATTTTGAGGTCGTAGTAAAAGTATAGTTCGTAACACGTTTTATAAACGTTTTTATTCATTCGTTTTTAAAACGCTCGCTTGCGCCCGTGTTTTAACACATTTGTAAATAAAAACAGCAAAAATATAAGAATCCTCACTAGTTTTTATTCAAGCTATTATTTTACTATGTTTAAATAGTTTTTAAGATTTGGAATTGTATAATTTTATTTAAAATAAAACCATGTGATTGTTAATTAAAAGAAATTAATGCTTCACTTTTTAAAAACCCTCATTTTTATACAAATAGTTTAAATTTAAATTAATTTGTTAGTTTTAAAAATACTTAATTGCCATTATTTTTGTTTTTTTTAATTATTGGGGCATTAATTCTCAAAAAAATTAATTAAAATGTAACTTGATCATTGACGAAAAAAATATTTAACTAAATTATAAGATTATTTATTTTTTCGTCAAATAATTTTTACTTATCAATGCAACCATAAAATCTTTCCTTTTATGTCTTTTAATTTGTTTAAATATTTTTACTTTTTGTTGTTTTTCTGTTTTTCTTCTTGGCAAGTTTTCTTAAATAACATTTTACTGTTTTTAATCAATGCACATTACTTTTAATTTTTATTAGTTATGTCCTTAAAATGACAAAAATCTTTTTATTATATTTAAATATGTGATAATTTGTTTTTAAACAACTTCTATCTGTGATAAAACTGTGATACATACCACTTTTATTTTATAAGCTGAAATATTTAATCCGATTTCATAACAAAAAATACGCGATCAATAACAATATATTAAACATAAATTTGTTGTAAATTAAATAAAAAATGTAACATTGCAAATAAAGTAATACAACGTAAAAATGGTTATCATTTTCACCAAACAACAAAAATACTTCACGTCTTAGATATTTTGTAGGAAAAGAAGCAAGAAACCAACTGAGGCCGCCATCCAACAACACTACAGAAAATAGGACAAAAAAAACAACGTCAGTTTTAGAAAAACAAATTTTATACCTTTGCAACTGTGTCAATACACTAAAATACCAAAAAAATTAAAAAATATAAGACAATAAACAGTTACAAAGGTATAAAGTGGTAGAGTATTTAACTATAAATCAAATTTCAGGCACTCTTAAACAAATAAACAAATTTAACACAATTTTTCTTCTGCCTAGGTTCACACAACGCGACTACCCCGTCTATTTATCCAACATGCCCAAAATGCGGCCAATGATGCCCAAATACGACGATGATATAGCCCCACCTGGGGTAGAACAACCCCCAATCCCTGGCCTTGAGGAAGAACCACCCAAAATTGAAAAATACGAAAAGGCGACTGCGCCAGAATTACCCAAGCCACTTGACGTCAAATCTGTCACCCCTAAAAAAAGCGAAAAACACCACAGGGAAAGAAGAGACAAGGAACGTCGTAGACGAAGCCGAAGCGCTGAAAAAAGATCCCAAACTCCAAAAACGAAGAGCCCAGAAAAGCACAGAAAGAAAAAACCACGTGACCAAAGCGAGGAACACCCCGAAGAGCAAAAAGACGACGATAAGACCAAAAAATCAAAAGAAAAAAAGAAACGTAAAGACAAGGATAAAGAAAAATCCAAAAAGAAAGACAAAAAAGACCGCAAAGACAAACACAAGGACAAAGAACGTAAACACAAAGAAAGCAAAGAAAAATCATCAAAAGAACGATCAAAATCCGAAAAAGGCGAAAAAATAGAGCGAAAACGCTCAAAATCACCAATCGCGCGCAACAAATCACCCTCCCTCCAAAAATCACCACTTTTAGACCAAAACTCACCCTTCCTAGGCGAAAAATCACCATATTTGGGCGAGAAATCACCATTCTTAGGCGAAAAATCACCATTTTTGGGCGAATCACCTTCACCAACCAAATCACCGCTTAGAACAAGCAAATCGCCGCTTAGAAAATCATCTAACCAAAAATCAGGCTCAGTTGATCGAAAATCACCCTTGGTTGAGCAAAAATCACGCTCAGTTGATAAAAAATCAACCTCAGTGGACCAAAAATCACGTTCGATTAAAAAATCACACTCCGGTAGAAAATCAAGCTCAGTTGATCGAAAATCAAGCTCTGTTGATAGAAAATCACGTGAAGTTGATCAAAAATCACGTGAATTTGATAAGAAATCACGTGAAGTTGATAAAAAATCACCTTCGCTACGAAAATCACGCTCGGGCTCCAGAAAATCACACCATTCAGACCAAGAATCACATTCACCTGAACCAAAATCACATGATGATTTAAATCAATCCCCACGCCACAAATCACGCTCTGTACACTTAAAATCACCCCCAAATGATGAAGACATGTCCCCGCAACAAAAATCACCCTCAAATGCCCAAAAATCACCCTATTTGGACCGAAAATCACCATCAATTGATAGAAAATCACCAATAAGTGATCGAAACCGCTCTCCATCGCTTGAGCGGCCTCTAACGCCAAAAGCAACAACCCCAAGCCCAAAAGTGGGGTTATATGATGACGTTTTCGAACCGGAAGACTTGAAAGAAGCTATTTCCGCTCATGATCAAAGTCAGGACAAGGAAAGCGGCGAATTGGACATGTCCAAAGAATTTGATGATGAGGAAAAGGATATCTTGGAATTGCACTCAAACGAGCTTTTGTCCGAAGAGGTTAAAAACCAAATACCGGAAGTACAGTCAAAGTGGGACTTAGACGATGACGAAAGTGGCGAACTAAGCCCTCAAAGCGGTGACGTTAAAACAAAAGAAGGGGGAGTAAGCAAAGAAGTGCTGAAAAAGGCTGAAAATGCCATTTTTGCGAAGGCCATTAACGCGATACGACCAATAGAGATAAAGAAGATAAGCGGTGAACGCGCGAAAATATACACCAATGAACGCGACTCAAACGAGAAAGACCTTGGAGATAACCTTCAAATCACCATAAGCTCAGTTGTTGAGAAAAAGGACCCGCCGCCAAAAATCTCAGTTAAGGACAGACTTGGAATAAAAGTCGATGAGCGATCACAGTCGCCCTTCAGCAGGCGCCTAGGCGAGCGCAACAGGTCACGTGACAGACACACGAGCCGAAACGAACGCACCCGAACCTCTCGACGACCTCCAAATGACAGACGGCACGATCGAAAGCCTTCACGAAATCGATCTAAACCAGAACGCTCCAAGCGCTCCCGTTCCCGCTCCAATAGCAACGACCGCAACAAAAAACGCAGAAAGGACAAGCCCAAATCATCCTCAAGGTCACGCCCCAAGGTCAAAGACGAAAAACCCCCCAAGGACGCCCAAAAGGACGAAAAACCCAAACAAGTCGAAAAACGCAAACCAACAATCGATGAAGCCCATTTCGAACCTGATTATGACCTTGAGTCCGACTCAGAGGTCACCAAGGTCAAGAAGGACGATACGTCATCAAGTGACAGTTCTTCTTCTTCTTCAGCGGATGATAAGAAGCGTAAAAAGCATAAGAAACATAAAAGAAAGAGGTCTGCCCGTAAAAATTCAACATCATCAAGTTCTTCAAGTGAAAGTGATTCTTCGTCAGATGAAAAGTCGAAAAGGTCGAAGAAGCACAAGAAACTTAAGAAGAAAAAGAAGAAGTCTAAGCATAAGTGACACCGGCGATTAAAAAAAGTGTTGTTTTAGAAGTTTGGTTCTATTGTGAAAAAGTGAAGTGTAAAAAATTGTACTACTTGCGAGTTTAATTTTTTGGGATTTATATCTAGTTTCTAGATATTTCTTTTTTGTATATATGAGTTGAAGTAATAATAGAGTATTCTTAAGATTCATTACTAGTTGTGTAAATCTTCATATTAGTCAATAAAAAAGTAATCATTCATTTTTGGTTTTTTTTTTCAACGTAAGATTTTGCGCTTTTATTAAATGGAAGGTTTTTTAATTACTTATTTTAACAGGGTGTCCGCGTTTTTGTATGACAAATAGAGGTTAAAAAACTGACATACAGATACTGTCATTAATGGAGCGTATTCGTACAAAAATTGGTTGGGGTAACCTACGAGATCTGTCATACCACCCGTCGTTTCAGATGCTAACTGACATTACTTCTGAATTATCTATTTTTATCAATTATAAAGCTATTATACCAAAAAACAACAAACGGCCGGTTTAAAACATTCTACTTATCAGCTAAAAGGTTTGAAAAACGTTTCCGGAGTGTTTTACAACTTCAATTCTTCATAATTAGGTAAAAAAGGGCATAATGACTCATTTACAAATGTACTTTTAATGTAAAGTCCGTGCATCCAAAAAAGGTGGATTATTTTAAACATTCACGGAAATCCTTTTGTAAATAAGTCATAATTTTATTTTTTTACCTAATTATAAAGAATTAAAGATGTAAAGCACTCTCTACATGTTATACAAACCTTTTAGACATTGAATATTTTAAACCGTCAGTTTGTTGTTTTTTGGTATATTAGCGTTATATTTGATAAAAGTATAAAAAGAAGATGTAATGTTAATTAGCATGTGAATCGACGAGTGGTATGACAGATCTCGTAGGCAACCCCAACCAATTTTTGTACAAATACGCTCCATTGACATTTACATAACCTCTTCGCTAACAAAATTATTTTCTTTTGTTCTTATGTTAATAGTTTGCATCATTCGCAGATTTTTGTAGTATAAATCAGACAAAAACTATTTCTTTGCTTATTACTGCGAAGAGTATCTCATAAATTGTTTGAAAACATTTTATAAAAAAACTTTAAAAAAATCGCAAAGTCTGCAAAGAGTGTAAATCCTACCGGTTTCGACTTCTACCAATTTCTAGTTTTTTTTTTGTAATTAAATGCAAAAGTCTTGTTGGTATAATTTTTTTATTTATAAAATACAATTTTGTCTTGTACAAATTAAGATAATATTATTTGAATCAGACTTTATGTTTATTTAAAAGTTAAACTTCTACATGTGGTTTTATAGTAATTATAGACAAAATTCTAAAAATAATTTTTATCTAAAATTAAAACTCTATTGGCACTTTTATAAATGACTTTAGTACAGTCAATCCGTATGTGGACATCGACAAAATTCCTGGTAGGGCCGCCTTTTTTATATGATGTAACAGGATGTCCAAAGAGTAAAACCCCAAATTGGCGTATATCTACCTATTGCAGAAACGGAGTTATGGCCCCCCAAAAAGCCCCCTTAAATCCATCACAATGGAACTGCATCAAATTTTGGAAATAGATGTCAAATATGGTTTTAAAAAGATTTTTATAAAATAAAAATCTCTAAAAAAATTCATTCACGCCCTAAATAGCCCCCAAGGAGTAATAACCAAGCACGTTGAATTTACACCAAATTATGCAGATAGATGTAAAATGAGATGCTAAAAAATCTTTGTTAATAACTTTTTTTGAAAAAAAATTTAATGCCCCCCTTAAAAGCCCTCTTCGTTTATGGGGCGAAGGAATTATATTTTGAAAAAAAGTTATAAAGAAATATTTTTAAGCATCTTATTATGCATCTATCTGCAAAATTTGATGTAAATCCAACGTGTTTGGTTATTACTCTTTGGGGGCTATTTAGGGGGTGAAGAAATTTGACATCTATTTCCAAAATTTGGTGCAGTTCCACCGTGATGAATTAAAGAGGGCCCTTTGGGGGGTCATAACTCCGTTTCTGCAATTGGTAGATATACGCCAATTTGGAGTTTTACTCTTTGGACATCCAGTTACATCATATAAAAAAGGCGGCCCTACCAGGAATTTTGTCGATGTACCCTCATTATTTAGGACAGATTGACTGTACTACTTAAATATTTTAAAGGTTTGTTACAGGAACACTTCGTTTCTTTGTGTTGTTATCAATATCGTTTGTTTCATCGTATTTTGAGATATTATGTGGTCCGGGTCCTTTGTCTTTTATTTTGTCCTCTACCGATTTAAATGTTACTCGAATTTCATCTAATGCTTTTCCTAGTCCAGTTTTAATTTGATTAAATTCTTGAGTGACTAAAGATAGTCTTCCCATAAGATAGTTCAAATTTTCATCAACTTCTTGCATTCTACCAGTAATTTGTCCAACCTTTAAAAAGAAAGATTGTTTAATGGAGCATATTCGTACAAAAATTGGTTGGGGTAACCTAGTAGATCTGTCATACCACCCGTAGTTTCAGATGATAACTGACATTACTTCTGAATTTTATATTTTTATCAAATATAACGCTAATATACCAAAAAACAACAAACTGCCGGTTTAAAACATTCTGCGCATCATCTAAAAGGTTTTTATAACAATAACGGAGTGTTATACAACTTCAATTCTTCATAATTAGGTAAAATAGGGCATAATGACTCATTTACAATGGTACTTTTAATGCAAAATCCGTGCATCCAAAAAAATTCGTTTTATTTTAAACATTTACGGAAATCTTTTTGTAAATGAGTCATAATTTTCTTTTTTACCTAATTATAAAGAATTAAAGATGTAAAGCACTCTCTAAATGTTATACAAACCTTTTAGATGGTACATAGAATGTTTTAAACCGGCAGTTTGTTGTTTTTTGGTATATTAGCGTTATATTTGATAAAAATATAAAATTCAGAAGTAATGTCAGTTAGCATCTGAAACGACGGGTGGTATGACATATCTCCTAAGTTACCCCAACCAATCTTTGTACAAATACGCTCCATTTGGGAAGCATTCTTTTTTTTAAATTTGTATCCTACGCATTAGTGCTAGTTGATAAGAAAGATTGACTGGTCTAGATGGGTTTAACAGAAAACTTTCTAAGAGGACGAACAAATAGACAGATACACTCAACATGTCCTAGGCTAGGGGGCACCGCCGCCGTTTAAAAACTACACCCCTTTAAGTCTACTTCACTACAAATACTTGATCCGAAATATCTTACAAATGCTTTGTTAAACATAATAAAATTAATAGAATTATTAACGGCATTAAAACCATTTCTTTTAAACTTGTTTTGACATTTGTAGCCCCCCTAGAAATGAAGTTACCACAGGTAGAGTGCATATAGATTGTCGTAACTTTTTTGTTCCTAACAATTTTTTAATTTTATTTATTGTTGCTGGCAGATGGGTTCAATTAGATATTTTCGTATCACCTGAAACTTCTCGCTTAACTCTACCAATTTGGAATAATTAATTAAAAATGGTCTTATTGTACTTCCTATCTTGCTTTAAACTGGATAAAAAATTTACTTTAGTTGAGTGGCAGTAGACAGTGACGGAATAGTAACCGAAAAAATGCTAGTTTTGTGCAAGATAGTTAATACAATAAACCTCTTCTTAATTAATTATTGCAAATCGGTACAGTTAAGCGAGAAGTTTCATGTAATACGAAGTTTCTTATTGAACCCATCTACCAGCAACAATAAATAAAATTACAAAATTGTCAGGAACAAAAAAGTTATGACAATCTTTATGCACTCTACTCCTTGGTGGTGGTAACTCCATTTCTAGGGGGGGTTACAAATGTCAAAACAAGTTTGAAAGGAGTGTTTTTATTGTTGTTAATGATTCCATTAATTTTATTATGTTTCGACAAACCATTTGTAAGATATTTAGGATCAAGTATTTGTAGTGAAGTAGACTTAAAGGGGTGTAGTTATTAAACGGCGGCGGTGCCCCCTAGCCTAGGACATGTCCCGTGTATCTGTCTATTTGTTCGTCCTCTATCTACCCCCTTAAAAGATGCACTCGTTTTGAGGACACCTTGTGTAACAGGATAGATTTTTGGGTCATATTCTTTTGCTTACTTTTCCTTTCATGTTATCCATAACTCCAAGAGATCCATTGACATAAATATCTGTTTGATTTTGTAGTTTATTTAATGTTCCAGCATTGGCCGTCATTTGTTGATGCATTATTCCAATTTGCCTCCAAACTTGATCAATTTCTGAACCGATTTTACTTGTGAAATTTTTAAGAGCACCATTTTCTTCATCAAGAACGTTGAGCTCAAACAAATCAAATCTAAAAAAAGGCATTTTTATATTTGCGTCCTATAATAAGCACATTATGAAACCCGAAATTTGGTTTTTTAAAGTTGCTAAATTGCTTCGTTATTAAACCCAAAATTTTATTTTATTTGATTGGTTTTCCAGATGCAAAAGGATGAATTCTTTCCTTGCAAGGTACACATTTTACTATTATAAACTGTCGGGGACATGGTTTTTTTGTAGAGGGAATAACTAGAAGAATTGGAGAAACGATATCAACGGTTACATTTTCTCAAAAACGCCTATTCATTCAGTATTAAGTGAGTAAAGTTTACAAATGTCATTATTCAACATGTCTGACCTAAATTTATGTTTTACTTCAAAATGTCAAGTTTGCCAATCGAATAAAAATAAAATTTTAAGTCAAGTTTTTAATTCAAATTATAAATGCATAATTCACAGTAAATTTTAATGAAGCAAACATAAAAAACTCGTTTTATAAGGCGTTTTTTTTTAGCACTTGTCCATTGGAAAACGTTCCTTATAAAACTGCATGTTTTAATATACTATGTTATTTGTATCCCTTAAGATTTTTAAGTTTTCAAAAGTAACCCGAGAAGTTGAGATTCTACATGTTGGTCAAAATGTCTTGTTATACTCTTCGCAAGACTAGGTCCGAAGAGTATATTGCAATCGATCAGAAAATCCTAAAATCGTCAATTTTCGTCGTAGAGCAGATTCGTGCGTTTCATGACTTTTTAAGATTTTCATTTTTTCTCCGTCCGTCTGTCTGACTGTCAACATAGAAAATTTAATTCTTTACAAAAAAGTATTCGTTAGTTTTTTTGTCCGACCCCCCAATTTCCCCCCAGCACAAAAAAAATCCTCCTATCTCCGTTATTATTCAATCTATAAAAAAATATTCTTTACAAAATTAATTAAAATTTAATTTTCCATTAAAAAGGTTTGTTCGTTTTTTATAAATGTAGACAGTGAGTTTAAAAACAAAAAATAATGATTTTAGTAGCAAAAAACTTTTAAGTCCGAATCGCATCACGATTCGGTCAAGAAGGCCATGCCAAAAATATTTCAACCAAAGAAACAAAAGCAGCTGTCAGAACAAATAACCTTAAATATGTTAAACGTCAAAACTGACGTTTATCTTCTTCTTTAACGAAATTCTTCGTGTTTTCTGTAAATAGTTTGCACTCTTCGCAGATAAATAAAAAAACTGTTTTATTTTAAAAACTGTTATCTTATAATTGTTTCTAGCGAAGTGTAACCTATAGAATGTGTAGCAATTATATAACAAATTGATTGGGCTTTGATTTAAGAAATATAAAATCGCACTTTTAGCGAATCCGAGTTCTACTCGAGCTACTCATTTACTAAGAGTAACTTCTACGCGTTTCTACGCTTTTACCCATTCTAGTTACCTATCTCCGATTGCTGAAGCCGTTTCCTTTGTATTTGTTTTCATCAGTGTGCTCATTTCTCCTAAAATTTGATGTACACCGTATTCAACTCGTCTTTTTGTGTCCATGACGCTGTCAGCTGTTTGCACCATCACTTGTTCGAACTTTGCTAGGCCTTCTACATCCTTTTCTAGTTTATTAAAGTTCTTATCGAGTTTTGTTGCCATTTTGTCTAATATTTCCGTTATTTTGGTTAGATCTCCTGTTGAGTTTTCGTTTTGTGGTACAGGTGACATTCGTAGATCTATTTCAGGTTGTTTTTTGTCCGGTTGTTCTTTGGCGTTGTATTTGACTTGATTTAAAATATCCATGGTGTTGTTGTAAATATTGTCAAGAGATGTTTTGTTTGGTAGTTGATGCATTTGGTCTGCTACCACTTTAAAGTCGGTTAGAAGATCTTTTACTGATTTCTTTTGGTCTTCCAAAGCTAGAAAAGGTTTCAAATAAGTTAGTCCGTTTAAGGCTTTAGAAAAAGGGTTGTCTTTTATATTCTGCATATATATTCCCTGGTGAATACTTCAATGCACAATTTAAATATTTTAGAAAGCCTACATTTTTTATAAACCCATTTGTACAAAGTGTCTATGTTTTAAGAACGTTCTACATTTTTTTCTTTGACGTATTTTTAAATAATGTGTAAAATTTTATAAATGTTTACGTGTAATGCTTTTGTACTCATTTTAAAAATAAATCTACTTCTACTCTACTCTATAGACAAATAGGGAGCGCCACCAACGGCACCACAAGTGCCAAACAAAACCTTCAAGTTTATTAGGACTATACCGAAAGTTTTGTTAAGATACGACAAGTGGTTTTGCCAAAGTATATTTTTTAGTTTCTCGCGAGCCGCAAGGAAACGTATACTTCTTTTTGGCTTATTCTTTGCTTGAAACCCCCTACAAGCTTATTGTCGATTATTTTTAATTTTTTTATGTTAATTCATGTTTGGTCGCGGTTTTGTACGCGATTTATGAAATTCCACCGCCGAACAGACTCAAAATTCTGGGCCACTAATTAAAGCCAGTCTACTACTTTTGTGCTTCCCTAAAAAATTGAGCTGCTCAACAGAAAATAATTCACATTCAACTGTTTAAGTAAGATTCTTTGAATTGAAGTCATTTATTGCCATAGAATGTCTTAATCTTGCAGTGTGTCACTTGTGCATTTTCCGCGGGTATTAACTGGCGCAAAGCATCCATGTATTTCCGGGACACTTTTGTTTTTGGTAGAGCTGTCTTAGGATGGGCGCTAAGACCGGTGGGTCCATGTTTGAATTTTAAGAATCAGTAGGAAACAGTCTGATGTGGTGCATCGTCGCCAAAAGTAAAAATCATCTCGGCTAGACATTGTTTTGAGATAATTCTTTGAAAGTAGTCAAAAAGTTTTCTCGGCACGATTGCATTTTTTTGAAAACTCTCCAACTTGAAAAAATGATTGTGGCTAAGATACTTGTCGTATCTTAACGAAACTTTCGGTATAGACAAAATAAACTTGAAGGGTTTTTTTGGCACTTGTGGTGTCGTTGGTGGCGCTCCCTATTTGTCTATGTGCAAAATATAAAAGACAACCCTCGTATGCCGGTTTTTAACAAGAACAATAATTAATTTTTGACTTACATTGTAGGAAATTATTATGCCAAACAGCTTCTTCTCGCATCTCGGCTGGGGGATTAATGAGACCATTGTTGTATTCAGCTAATTTTTCTTCATATTTTTTCAGTAAATCGTCTGTTGAATTTAATTGGGCTTTAAGTTTGCCTAAACTTTCGTTAGACTTGTTGTTAATATGGCGAACGTTTCTATCTTCATTTGAGAGGTTTCTAACCTCGTTTTGAATGTGATTTATATTGTCTTGAATTTTGTCAACTTTGTCCAAAAGTTTTGTTTCTAGTTTTTTGAAATCGTCAGGAGATATAGTTGGTTTTGGTTGGGGTTGTTTGGAAATCTAAAAAAAGAAAGATGTTTTTTAAGACTATAGTTTTATTCATAAATTTAAAGATCTGTGCTCCTAGAAGCTCGTATAAGTCATCTCCTTTGAGCTCCCCTCAATTTAACTAAATAGCACATCTACATGAGGGCCCCATCCTATATTAAAACACAGAAAAATTCTACCTAAAACCATAATTGTGTTGTGTTATTCACAAACGAATCAGGGTTTGGTTTACAAAAAAATTCAAGACAAACTTGTGTTTGAAAACAGTCTAGAAATGAATTTCATGAAAACTGCACAGGAAGTCCATAGTTACCGAAGGCAAAATCATGGTCTCGTTTTGAATTTATTTTGGCGAAAGAACTGAACGCTTTTTGGTGGACTACTTTTCTAATGCAAACGGATACATTAACAACATTTTAGACCCTGTCGTTGTTCCATATACACATAATATTCGACAAGATTTTATTCTAACACATGATAATGCCCGTCCCAATCTTGCCATGCCGCCGGTTCGCGATTATCGAGCTAAAGAGAATATTGCAATTTGACCGGCTCAGTCACCAGATTTAAATCTGATAGAGCATGGTCAGAGGAAGATTTAACAAATTAAACCATTTGCGGAAAGTGAGCTGCTCTCTTAGTGCGTTTTAGAGCAGTGGAGCAAATTGGACCAAGAAATGATTGACAACCGTATTCTAAGCATGCGAAGAAGATGTAACGCCGTTATTAACAGCATAGGGGGGCATACTAACTACTGAAAGAACGCATTACTTTTTTGCTTGTTCACAACTGTTGTATAAAATTTTTAGAAATTAGCAAAATTTCGATGTTATTCTTGTTTATTTTTTCTTTATTGCTTTAATTTTTTCACTGAAAATGGTTGGTAATTATTCAGAGGCTTGTACAAGAATACTGCAATGGTAATAACAACTAAACTATTTCAAATCACCAACCAAAAATTCAAGAAAAAAGATGTTGTCCCTTAGATTATTTCTTTAAATTTGCTTACCTTTTCAATGACATCATTTTTAAGTTTCTCAACTATAACCGGAAGGTTCTTCTGAATGTCATCGACAGTATCATAAGTTCTTTGCAATTGTTGGCTTTCGCGTTGATCTTTTTGCATAAGAATGGTTTCTACTGCCGCTAGTCGTTCGTCTAGACGAGTTATGGTGCCTTTGAATGGGTCTAAAAGTTTAACTCGTTTTTCGAGCGATACTAAGGCTTTTTTGAGTTGTTCTCCCAAGGCTCGTTCCCTGTACTCATGCCTTTCGAGTTTGTCTTCTGTACTTCGGACTACGTTCACTACTTGAAGGATTGCGTCACGGATGTCTTCATTTCTGTAAAAATCAATGAGTTTTAAACAAACAAGAATGCCTTGCTAGTACTAATAGTAAAAGATTGTCTGATAATTTCGAAGTCTAACATAGAAGGAACTATAATCTTTGTTAAATCCAGTTTTGTTTGCCACCAAGGTTTTCTTAGAGGAATATAGACTTATTTTCAGAGATGCTTGCACCTCTTGAACCGAAAGCTACTACAATAAACTTCTACGGCTAAAAGAATGTTCGACGAGGTACATTTTAAGTTGGATAAATTTGCTATAAACATAGATTTGCAGGGATTGCCCTCCAATTGCTTAAAATCGAGGTAGCCTTTATGGCAAAAGGAATTTGCACACGATCCCTTGGAAAATTAATTTCCAAGAAGTTGATGTATCCAATAAGGAATTAATCGAAGATCCCACTCAAGAAGTTCCAGGTTTTAATCAGCCAAGGAAGATTTGGAGTACTCTTAATCGTCTTAGAACGTGATACGGACGTTGCAATGATGTGTTATATAAGAGTGCACTACCTAGTCCATTATTTGAAAGAGGTAAATCTCCAGAAATTATTAAATATAGGGTACTGTATACTTAAACAGCAATTTTCAAGGCGTTTTTTATGAAATACATAATCTGACTCCTAGTGCATTAAATTGGATATCAACCCTAAAACCTCTGTAATTTTGGAATTTTTTTAATTGTTATGCTGAAGAATATGACTTCTGAATTCAGAAACATGTGTTATAATGCTCTTTTAAGAAAGGGTCTTGACTTTGATGTTATTTCAGATGGAGTAACGGTAAATAAGATTTATTTTTGTTTAGGCCAATTCGAAATTAAACATCTGTTTGTTTTAAAAACATAAAGTTACTAAAATATCTCAAACCAAATTTACTTGTCTAGGTAATGTTCAATCGAGTGTTTAATGCAAAATAACTATACCTCAATTCTTCTTGGGTAAACATTTTTAATTGTTTCTTATTGCCCTTTAGCTTAAAAAAAAACAAACAAAAATAGATTGTATGATTTTTGGATAGGTAGGCTTAAAGATGAATCATTTTTGCACACCCAATAATACCCTGGTTTTTGGATATCTTTATGTATTTTATCTTTGGTAAAGTCTAAATATTTTCGTTGTGGTACATATTTACAGAGCATCTAAAAACTGACTGAAGTTTCCTTTTCCTGTACTTCAATGTTTAAAAAGTTTCATAAAGTAACGAGTGAGCATTTAAATTCTACCTTGACTCTTGCCATGAAAAACAAAAGCTGCTTTGTCGTATGTCTTTGATAGTTTGCTTAAACGTCAAAAAAAGATGACAACATCAAAAATGACATTAGTAGAAACTATCAAAGACCTACGGAAAAGCAGCTTTTGTTTTCCATGGCAAGAGTCGAGGTAGAATTTAAATGCTCGCTCGTTACATAGAAATGATTTAAACAAGTAGAAAATTTATTTATAGATGGCTATAAAAGTCTAAGTGGTAATAAGTTCTACTTATCCTAAATTTTACTATTTATATCCAAAAGCAAATTAAGAAGATTTTATGTTGTTGTACACTTCTTAGAAAATGTAAATAGGCTAATGCAGTTAATAAATTTGTTTAACTTTTCCTGCTGAAGTAGTACTTTAAAACAAATACTTATTCATTTCTTATGTGCTAAAAATAAATTGGTTTTTGAACAGACTTTGTTAATTTCTCGTCTGACACCAGTAATAAAGCCATATAGGCCAAGAAAGTTAATAAAAAAAACATAGCAATTCTTACAAAAAATATACAACAGCCAGGTTTTTTATATGTGTTAGAACATTTATTCACGAAATTAAATTAACAAAATGCACACTAATAAGAATTTAGGGTTGGCGTGGTTGCCCCCCAAAAATGCCCCTTTAATTTGCAACATTAGATCACGATGGATCTGCACCAATTTTACAAATACTTAGCTGGTAAATAAGATTTAAAAATGGTTTTTGAAAAAATTATTCCTCATCTAAATAGTAGATTTTAGACTAACAGCTAAAGTGATGCTTTGTGTGACGAGGCAGAAAGATTGTCTGGTGAGCGAAAGGAGACAGACAATTCTGCCGAGGCACACAAAGCCACTTTAACTCTGTCTA
This sequence comes from Cartodere bifasciata, assembly GCA_963920755.1. Taxonomy (NCBI): domain Eukaryota; kingdom Metazoa; phylum Arthropoda; class Insecta; order Coleoptera; family Latridiidae; genus Cartodere; species Cartodere bifasciata. The sequence goes on from OY987198.1 coordinate 1,081,060, forward strand.
GTAAACGATACTTTTTCTTAAAACTTCTAAATACAATGGTTTTATAATAAATTTAATTTACTTATTTTAGTTGACTTTTATTTATTTTAAAATAAACGTCATTAAAATAATGTTTATTTGACGTTTTAAGAAAAAAAAATTTGGTAGCGTCAGTAAAAGTTACATTTAGTGTCGCCGGCAGTAAAAATAAAAACTCTATGATACAGTTTAGAAAAGTGCTACTTTATGTTCGCCATATACGTCACTAAAGTGATGTTTTTTTGACGTTTTAAGAAAAAAAAATAATAAATTAAAATTATAAAAGAATTCAAACTTACGTGACTGTTGGCTTATAAACAGCTCCACTTATTCCAAAATATCCAAAAATCACCACGATAAATACTGTCTTTCGGTAAATAAAATACATTTTAGGCAAATACCTAAAAAAAAAAACAAAACAAAAAATAATAAAAGAACTGGATTTGCCTTAAATTAGTGCCTTACTAACTGAGATAATATAAATTTAACTTTCGCATTGACTATTATGGCAAAGATCGTGTTAATTGCATAGATAAATGGTCACTATCATAATGCCCTTTGAACTTTTTATGTGCGCAAGGTTTTCTGAAATTTTAAAGTATCCTTAGATTATATAAAATATAGACTAGTGGCTTTCTAAAATCTGTTTATACGGAGTGTCCTGTCCTATGAAAACTAAAATTTCCTTTGTCAAAATAAGCAAAAAAGAACCTCTTAACAAGTGTCCGATTTAACCCCATTTTTAAGTAACAGCCTCTGAGAGTTTACTTTTATGAGACACCCTGTATACAGACAGAAAATTAAAGCGTAAGAAAAATGCAACCAAAAATTAACTGGTAAATTCAAGGAAGTGTAATTTCAGTCTTTGAACGGTTAATTTGCTTTGTAAAAGACCGAAATCTAATTTAATTTATCTCTAAATGACTTGTAGAACAAAAAAATAACAACTAAAAACAAAACAACATTAAGAAGTTTCTTTAATTTAAAAATGCAGGCGCCATCACAACAATTTCAAATACCTACAGAGTGTCTCAATATAAATGTACCTAAATTCTGCTTTAAAAAAAACTTGGTTACATATTTTTTTTAGAAAAGCAATTTCTTGGCTTAAACAAAAATAAATATTTTTTTAGAACAGTTTTTATACAGGGTGTCCAAATTTTGGTGCATAAACGTAATGGTATATTGTTGGGGCATACATAGGGACCTTCAAAAAATTGTTATAAAACTCAATCTCATATACCCTTGGAGATATAAGGCCCCATAGTGCGAAACTTCGAACACTTATGGCTAAAAAATAACAGCACAATATATTAATAACAAAAATAATGGCTAAATACAAAGGCACAATTAATTTAAGATTATCATATTTGTTTATCTCCTAAATGGTCAAATTACATTTTTATAATCGCTCAATTTTACAAATTTTATGAAACGAAGCTAACAACAATGTCGATAAAATCTAACGCAAAAATGTACTATCGTGGACATTGAATTTAAAACGATCAATTTTTGCATTGTAAATATGGTCAAAATAGTGGCTTAAACATCTCAAGTTTTATGCGAAGTGGACATTAACAAGAAACATTTCTCTGATGTTTTACGAAGATTAGAGCCTTATTGTTATCCTAAAATAAAATTATTTAAAAAAGGAAATATCTTCTTACTATTTTTCTCGCCGGCAGCACATTTTACATAATTTATTTTAATAAAATACATTTGACGCGTTTGTTGTCAAAATAACATTCGAAAACTGACATAAAAAAACCCATTAACAATAGAGTAAAATTCAAAAAATCAAAGGTGGCTGATAAAAAATCGTTTTAAATTCCATGTCCACGATAGTACATAGGGACCTTTAAAAAATTGTTATAAAAATCAATTTCATATCTTGCAGATATGAGGCCCCAAAGTGTGAAACTTTAAACGCTTATACCTTGAAGATAAAAGCACATATTAACGAAAGAAATGACTAATTACAAAGGCACAATCCATCTAAAAATCTATCTAAAATTATTTTACCATTTGTTTATCCTTTAAATGATCAAATTACATTTTTATAATCAATTTCATTTTACAAAAATTTCATGAAATGGAGCTTACAACAATGTCAATATGATCTAATGTAAAATGTCTGTTAAAGAATCTAGGTGAGTTTTTAAGATGTAGTTCACAAACTTTGTTGCCGAACTTATGCATTTTTGTTCGCATTTTTCTCGATGAATATAACAGATGGATTTTTTTTACATTTTCTAGGAATCCCTCAGAATGCCCCAAGAGCGTATCATCGCGTTTATGCGGCACTTTTTGGACATCCTGTATGTTTCTTAAAACCACAAACACATGAATATAGCAGAGATGTTTACGTTTTAATTTTTCTTTTAATCTTCCCAATTAAATGTTTACTTTAGTTAGTCCATTCACTCTTCATCTTTTAATTTTATTTTTATTATCAACATGACGTTAAACGTTTAATACAAAACAACAGCGCGAACTCCCAAGCCAAAATTTTATTCATTATAATTTTCTAAATGCTATGGAACAGATTTTATATCATTTATTTTAATACATTTTTGTAGTTCTTACAATCAAGAAATTAATTCGTAAAAAAAACGATATTATTATTTATTTTTCCTAAAATTATGTGCAGGAAACATATGATTTATTAAATTGAGGGGTCACCTGACCCCCCCAAAGTACATTACTATTGTTTTTTGAATTATCAGTTATCACAGGTATAGACATTTAAGAACGCGAAATGTATCCAAAATTACGTGATAAGTAGTAGATAACATTCTAATGTAAAAGGTGACAAAGTGGATTATATATATATTTTTTTTATTTTTTCAAGTAACATTAATCGCGATTAGAAAGCATAACTCAAATCAAGCTTAATAAAAATGACTTTTTCAATTTTAAGGCTTTTTTTAATAAGTAGCATATTTTGTGCTCAACAGAATATCGTCACTGCCCAACTGGAAGCATGGGAACATAATTATTTTTTCCAGGATCAAAATGTTTGCTGTGACTTAAAAACTTCCAACCTTACTCAAATATCTCAAACTGAATTAAATGGGGAAATTTCATATGTTATGGTAAGTATACCCTTTGTTTTTTATGTATTAAAATGTATCGGTAGGTAAAAAAATAAATTTATAATCAAACTTTTACTTTAAATTTTAAAACAAAACTTAAGTACTGCTACTTATTATTATACTCTTCGCAAAAGAGTATATTGCGATTACTCGGATCTTCTCTAAAATCGTTAATATTCATCCTAGAGCAAACATTTTTGCAGATTCGTTCGTTTCATGACTTTTTAAGACTTTTATTTTTTGTCCGTCTGTCCGTCTGTCTGTAACAAATTTGTGACCACCATAACTCAAGAACAGTTTATCGGATCGACTTGAGATTTAACACAAAAATCAATCCCATTTAGAGGAATTGTTTTTGGAAAAAATCAAGTAATAAATAGGGGGTTAAAAAAATTCATATTTTCGTTAATATCAACTTTACGAAAAAAAATATTCTTAATAAAATTAAAGATTGTATTTTTCCCTATAAAAATGCATCTGGTAATTTTTTTGTATCCCCACCCGTTTACAAAAAAAATAAGTTTTACGTTGTTTTCAATAAAACAAAAAATGCACCTTTTTAATCATCTACTGCGAAGAGTATCATATAGAATGTGTAACAATTATATAAAAATAAAAAAACAGTCATAAAAAATGAGCTATCTACGAAGTTTAACTTTTAAATGATCTATCCCACTCACTGATCTAACCAATTCATTGATCTAACCCGATCTTGTTTTTTTTTAGGAATATTTTGAAGCTGGTTTTAAAATTGGTTGTTTAGATGTGAAAAACAACGAAAAAGATGAAACAGGGGGATTCGTGTACACTATTCCTATAGATGGGGGCCCTGGAAGCAATTTTGTTTATCTGTACTTTAGTACTCAAGAAGGTCTAGGATTTAATTTTGATGTCACTTTGTATAAAATGTGTACTTAAAATATTATACAAAAATAAAAAATTTACAAGTTACAAAATTAATTTATATGTATATATACAGGGTGTCCGCGATCAATGTGCTTTTTTTTTAATGGGAGATAGCTAAGAAAAATCCAAGACATTCGGTAAAAACAGTTTTTTGAAAAAGTGCCCCCCTTCGGAAATAATGGCTTTTAAGCAGGTAGACTAAAAACACTTAATCGTAAATATTTACCAAACCATTTGTTTAACCATCATGAAAGTTGTACTATCAATAAAGGTAATAAAAAAGGTCATTTTAAACCCATTTTGATTTGGGGCCTCTTTTAAAATGGGTTAAACGCAGATAGTGGTTATAAAAACTGCATGTAATTTCTTTACCTTCACTCTTCATCTTTTAATTTTACTTTTATTATCAACATAACATACAAAACAACAGAACTCCCAAGCCAAAATGTTATTTATTATAATTGTCTAAATGCTATGGAACAGATTCTACAGGGTGAGTAGAAAGTAACGCATATCGCTTCTAACGGCGTAAATACTTTTCCTAGAGTCCTAATTTTTTTCAGGTCGATTCCTAACTTTTTCTTGCGCATTTGATGAAACTAAATTTAAATATACAGGTTGTGCTAGTTTTAACTAATGAAATGCAACTTTGTAATTTTAAATGGGACACCCCATTTTTTTATTTTTTTTTCAAATCTAGGATGAATTTGCAGTTCAATGATATAGATTTTGTTACTACACCCCTTGTTCGCAAAAAGGTTGTCAGACATCAAAAATACACTTTAATTATTTTAAGATATCCAACGATTTTGTGCTTCTTTTTTTGGTTGGATTTGACAGTTAAATAATATTTGTTTAAAGAAAAAAAATATACTTCTAATTTTCCAAAAAACACGTCCACTTTAAAAAAAATGCCTTACGATTTTGAAAATGTCTTAAAAATTTTTATTTTTTTTTAAATACCTTAAATTTTCCAAAAATATCTTTAATTTTCCGAAAATACCTTCAATTTTCCAAAACTATACTTTTAATTCCTCAAAAATCCCTTCAACTTCTTAAAAATATCTTTAATTTCCAAAAAATACCACTAATTTTTCGAAAATATCTTGGAATTCATGAAATAAATCCTTTGTGTAAAAGCCAACAAAGAAAGATGCCCATAAGTGTTAAATACCTTAAAATAATTAATGTTTATTTTTGCGGTTGACAACCTTCTTGCGAGTAAGGGGTAGTAGCAAAACCTATATCATTAAACTCCAAATTTATCATAGATTTGGAAAAAAAATTAAAAAATGGGGTGTTCCGTTTAAAATAACAAAGTTGCGTTTTATTACTCAGAACTGACACAACCTGTATATTTAAACTTAGTTTTATTAAATACGGAAGAAAAAGTTAGGAATCGACCTAAAAAAAATTAAGGCTCTAAGAAAAGTATTAACGCCGTTAGAAGCGATATGCGTTACTTTCTACTCACCCTGTATATCATTTAATACATATTTGTAGTTCTCACAATCAAGAAATTAATTCGTAAAAAAAAACGATATAATTTTTTACTTTTCCTAAAATTATGTGCAGGAAATTTAAGGTTCTTTAAAATGAGGGGTCACCTGACCCCCCTAAAGTACATTACTATTTTTTTTGAATTATCAGTTATCACAAGTAGGCATTTAAGAACGCGAAAATTACCCAAAATTACTTGTTAAGTATTAGATAACATTTTAATGTAAAACGAAGTGACGAATTGCATTTATAGTTTTTTTTTCCAAGTAACATAAATCGCGATCAGAAATTAGTATCAAATCAAGTTCAACAAAAATGAGTTTTTCAATTTTAAGCCTATTTTTACTAAGTAGCATATTTTGTGCTACTGTTACTGCCCAATTGGGAACATGGGAACACAATCATTTTTTCCAGGATCAAAATATTTGCTGCGATCTAAAAACTTCCAACCTTGAAAAAATTTCTCAAACTGAATTAAATGGGGAAATTTTATATGTTATGGTAAGTATACTCTTAGGTACGATATTTAGTTTTTTTGTATACAAAATGTTTAGGTAAGTAAAAAATTAAATTCATAATCAAATTTTTAATTTAAATTTTAAAACGAAACTCACTGTTTTTTTTTATTGTAGCATTATTTTGAGCCTGGTTTTAAAATTGGTTGTGTCGATGTGAAAAACAATGATGCAGATGAAACAGGGGGCTATGTGGACACTATTCCTATAAATGGGGGTCTTGGAAGGAATTTTGTAAATCTGGACTTTAGTACCCAAGAAGGTCTAGGATTTAATTTTGACGTCACATTGTATAAAATGTGTACATAAGATACCATATAAATATAAAAATTTACTCAAAATTAATTAAAGAGTTTTCTATCTAAAATTATGTTACCATTTGTTTATCTTTAAAATGCTTTAAAACAACAATTTTTATTTTTGAAATAAAGCTGGCAACAATGCGAACAAAAATTGCAATAAAATCTAATGCAAAAATGTATAATTAAGAAAAAAGATAAGTTTATTTTTAAGACGTAATTTTCTAAAAAGTGTTGCCAAACTTATTGGACTTGAACCGTATTTTACTCAGTATAAAAAAAACCTCAGATTGCATAAAAAATGGGCTATTCTGTATATTCTAAAACATTTTTTGTAATATCAAACAAGAGCAGGTTAGATCAGTGAGTGGAATGGATCATTTAAAAAGTTAAACTTCGCAGATAGCTCATTTTTTATGACAATTTTTTTATTTTCATATAATTGTTTCACATTATCATATATGATACTCTTCGCAGTAGATGCTTAAAAAGGTGCATTTGTTATTTTATAAAAAACAACGTAAACCTTATTTTGTATGTAAACGGGTGGGGATACAAAAAAATTACCAGATACTTTTTTATAGGCCAAAATATAATCTTTAATTTTATTAGAAATATTTTTTTTCGTAAAGTTGATATTAACGAAAATATGATTTTTTTTCTAGTTTGGAGATGTTTTAACCATCTATTTATTACTTGATTTTTTCAAAAACAATAGGGCTCTTCCTCTAAATGGGATTGATTTTTGTGTTAAATCTCAAGTCGATCCGATAAACCGTTATTGAGTTATGGTGGTCACAAATTTCGTTACAGACAGACAAACAAAAAAAAAGTCATGAAAAGAACGAATATGTAAAAATGTTTGCTCTAGGACGAATATTAACGATTTTGGAGAAGGTCCGACCAATCACAAAATACTCGTCGACTTTGTCTCCAAAGAGTATAATAAGGAGACACTTGACCCTTATTTTATCTATTTAATAATTGTTTATTTGTTTTTTAAAGTTATCTTGGATCCTTGGTACGCAAAAGTTAATTTAAATTTGGGAAAAGTAAGTACCTAGATATTTTTTTTTACATTAAAGGAAGTGAATTTCAATTTTCCTAAATAAAATAAACCAAGATTATAAATTAAATTAATTGTACAAAAGTATCACTAAAGTCTAAGTCAAAAGTTTAGTTAACAAAATGGTTTATTCAATTTTGAGCATATTTTTGATAAGTAGCCTATTTTGTGCCCAACAAGCTTTTGTTGCTGCCCAAGAGGGAAATTGGGAACATAATCACTTTTTTCAGGATAAAAATATTTGCTGTGACCAAAAAATTTCCAACCTTACTAAAATAACCCAAACAGGATTGAAGGGGGAATTTTTGTATGTTAGTGTAAGTACCTCTCTCTATTATTTAAAGTTATTAAAAATATTTAATCATTATAAACCTCTTTTCGAGGGGAAAACTAATGGAAAAACGTGTACCCTATTTTAGAAATTCCCTCGCAAATTCTTTAGCAACTTTCTAAAAAAAAATGTGCACTAATGAAGTTTTTAAGATGATTTTTTTTTTTTAGCATAATTTCGAACCTGGTTTTAAAATTGGTTGTTTTGATGTGAAGAACAATGATAATGACAAAACAGGGGGCTACGTGGACACTGTTCCTATAAATGGGGGTCTTGGAATGAATTTTGTAAATCTGGACTTTAGAACGCAAGAAGGTCTAGGATTTAATTTTGATGTCACTTTGTATAAAATGTGTACCAAAAAATACGTACAAAACTATTAAAAAATTTACAAAACTAGCTTATACTTTTGTTTTTTTCCTTTATGTTTTTTTTTTAAATTTTTACACTTTTTTTTTCAATGAATGTTTTACTTACAAAATAAATATTGTTCTTAACACGTACAGAAATTAATTATTCCGCACTTGTAATACTATTTATCACTTACCTCTAAGTATTATTCCTAAGTATTATTCCAAATATTTTTTTCACTTCTTAATTTAAACACATAAGATTTATTTTTTGAAAGAAAATGAATTATATGCTTTTATGTTTTTGTAAAATAATCTTAAGTTAAAACTAGATGTTAACAAAGAATGAGATGCATCTTCTTTAGAGGAAAGCTACTGAATGCAATGCCTGCATTAGTTGCAGTTTATGCTTAGGTCTTTTCTTTATTATTCTTTACAGACACATTGTAAATGGGTACATAAATAGAACCCTTATTACCTAGTTCAACTCTGCAAGCTGGCTCCCTCTAGTGGTCTTAAGAATGCATTAATAGTTATTTAAACAGTAAGTGTGTTAATAAAGACGATTAATAAACGAGCGGTTTTAACAAGCGAGCATTTAGCGAGCTTGTTAATAAGTAAGTTTATTAATCGTCATTAAACATACGAACTGGTTACAATGCTTTTTTGCACATCGTACATCATTATTCAATAAATTATAAAAAAACAGTTATTTTACAAACTGGCAGTTGAAACAATTTGTCGGTCATTCAACTTTATTAAAGTTGAAGAAGAAAAACTGAAACCAAAGTTTTGTTAAGTATATTTCGGTTTTTGTTGCTCGAACCGTATTCAAAATTAGTTTTGATTTTTGCATTGACAGCTCCAATAAGAGAAATGTCACTTTTATTGCTGACTAATGGCTGCCCTTCACGCAGCTTCTTGCTAGCTTCTAGAAGCTAGCTTCTTCGCTGCTATTGGAGGATTCAAATGTTTTAAGTGTGCGAGCGCAGAAGAAGTTAAAATAAATCCTGTGCGCGCGCATACCTAAAACATTTGAATCCTCCAGTAGCAGCGAAGAAGCTAGCTTCTAGAAGCTAGTAAGAAGCTGCGTGAAGGGCAGCCATAAAGCGATACCGTTAACGAGTAGCCTTCTAGAAAATAAGGCCTCCAGGATTCAAAAAAATGAACATGAAAGTGCGCCGGCCTGATAAAATGAAGTATGCCTTGCTACGGATCACTTTTTGTCTGCCAAAAAATGTGACATTTCTCTTGTTGGAATTGTCAATAAACAAATATGACTTTATAGGAAAGGGGGTAACATTTACGCGGTGTTTTACACTGTCAATTTTGAACAATTAAGAAAAAAAGTTGGTATATGCCAAACGTGTTCAAAATAACCCGCATTTTTCTAATTTTACTTATAAATGAGCCCTTTTTTACACAATTATCTAAAATTGAAAATGTAGATTGGAAAAACGGTTACAAAAATAAAAATGCAAGTTAAGATTTCATAAAATTTTATTTTATACTTTTTTAAGTAGTCACAATATTTTTTTCTACGAAAACTACATAATAATTTTAAAATGTACAGAAACGGTATACTTTCGGTAAGACTTAAGTAGCATTATTAAAACCAGAAAAATTTAAATATTAGCGTATACACAGGATGAAACATAAAAGTTTTCTATATACAGTAGTTTAGTGTAGAAGTCAGTAATCCTTTAAATATTTTGCAATTTGGCTTAACATTATTTACAATATGACAAAAAAATGTATACCTTAAGTAAATATTCATATTTAAGGAACATACCTATATAAAAACAAATGGACAATGACACCGAAAATAAAGAAAGTTCGCTTTCAAAACATTAGCTTAAAGTTTTCATTGTCCAATTAAATACCTACAATTTTTTCTAGTCTACAAATTTAGCCTATTGGACGAAAAAATGTAACAAAAAACATATGTTTAAAGAAAGAGATCATTAAAAATCATCCCAAAAACAGGAACTAAAACATTTATTTTGTACAAAAAAAAATACATTTTCTAAGGTAAAGATATAGTTTTTAATTAGCTACAGAAATTGTACATTCCCCAATTTTGGCTATTTTGTTTTCAATATCATTTAAAACTTGTTTTGATAAAACATTTTCACCGCTTGAAGTACTGGTAATTTCCAAACCGTTATTGGTCATATTTGAAATGATATTACTATTTATTTTGGATATATTAACGCTGTTTTCAAAAGTTGAGGAAACGTCACCAAATTCAACCGATTCATTAAGATGTAAACTGTTTTCTTCGGCTTCAAATGAATTTTCATTTCTGTTTTTTTCAGAGTCATTGGTTTGTATTTCAACATATGGTTCTAATAATGACCCAGGATCTGTTTGTTCGGACTGATTTTGTATTGGTCTTGTCAAAAATTCCAAATCTCCGAAAGGTAAATTTGTAAGGTCGTACTGTTCATCTTTTTGGCCTAAAAAAAGTTTTCAATTAATAACATTAAGTCCTTTCCAATTATTAGTTTACATGCAAAAAAGAAAGAACCTTTTTTATTTCATTTTGAAACTTTGGTCTAATAAGCATAATTTTTGGTGCCTCATATTTTAGAAATTTTTGGGGGGTTTTGCCAATTAATAACTTACTTGGGGTTAAACGTGGGCGCCCCCTGCCTCTTTTGACAGTTGGAATTTGTACTGGTACAGGAGGATATTTTCTAGGACGACCTCTTCCTTTTTTTGGTCCTTCGAAACTGTCTTCTAATACTGAAGTTATGTGGGAAATTGTCTGAAAATAGAGACCAAACTTAGAAAAAACACAAAAATGCGAAGATATACAAGAAATATAACATTTAGAAAATTAAAAAATGTTATGTGTGTCCAATATTTAAAATTTCGGATTTTTATGCACATCAACCCGATGCTTGTATGTTTACTGGGATATTTTACAAAAATACACCCCAGGTAGCACCTAAGTGATGGTCAACTATCCATTCACAATTTGAAACTAGAAATGGGTTAGATCAGTGAATAGGTTAGATCATTGAGTGGGTTAGGTTTTATTATAAAATGCCGACATTTAATAGGATACTCCTCGCAGTAATTAATCACAATATTTTTTTATTTAAAAAAAAATCTGCGAAGAGGTCAAACTATTAACTTTCTTTCGCAAAAAAAAAATATTTATTAGCGAAGAGCATCAATATGAATTCTGACACTGACGTTTAGGATTTAATTTAACTTTGAAAGATGCTACTGTGTTTCGAATGTTTTTACAAAGCCACCTAGACCAAGGTCAAGACTTATGGGACTTAGAACTTTTTTATTACTAAAAACCTTTCTTTTAGCCTTTTATGTCTTAATAACTTAACAAAAAAAAATTAGAAAAATTATTTTAAATACAGAATTACATTTTCTTTAATTTTTTAGAAGAAATTTTTTTAGTAAATCAAAAAATAACAAAAATACAGCGTTTTTTTTAATTGGGGGGCTAATGGGGGGTCGGATCAAAAAAGTTTTAAAATAATTTTTGTAAAGAGTTAAAAGGGTTTTAATATTACGGAATTTTTTTTTTCTTAAATTTATAATAACTGAAATATGAATTTTTTGCCAGTTTGGGGGTCCCTTTACCCCCCTTGTTATTATCCGATTTTTTCCAATAACAATCCCAACCAAGATTTTATTGAGAACAATTTTTCCTGCAAATTTGAACACGATTGGGCATTTCGTTCTTAAGTTATCGTGTTTACAAAAAACGTGACAGACGGACGGACGGACGGATTTTTTGAAAGTTGTTCAAAATTTGATGAAACGCACGAATCTGCAAGAATTTTTGCTCTACGATGATTTTTGACGATTTTAGAATTTTCAAAACAATCACAATATACTCCTCGTTTTCGACTTTGTCTGCGAGGAGTATAAAAAAAAAACAGAACAGGCGAAACATAGGGTGATAGATTTTATCCTGTATACATATTTTCATTAATGTCACTTGTGTTTGCTGGTTATGAAAAGTCAAAAAAATTAAAAAATGCATTAAAAAACATGATCAGGGCATCTGAATCAAAAACAATGGTCTTAACATATACAGAAGTATTTATTTTTTTATTAAATTACTTTATAATGCACTAATCATTAAAACATTTAAAAGTTTACATAAAACAGGAATTATTTATGTAAGTACTCACTGTTAAGAATTCTTTTTAGGAATCATAGGATAAATTAGCACTTTTTCAAAAATTTCCACAATTTACCTTATAAAATCACACATCTCAAGGAAATACTGTTTTGTTTTTCCAATTTTTACGCCTGTTTTATGTAACATATTATTTTTGGCATTTTTAATGACAGTAAATTTGAAATGTAATGCCAACTTTGTGAAAAATTCAACTTTTCAAAGAAAAAGGTTCTAGTTTTCATAGGCGACTCTGTTTATTTGTGTGAATGGATAGTAGTCGCGTTTCGAACCCAGTAAACACACAAAAATGACCTAGTTACGCATTTTAAACCGTAAAATCTGTATTCTCTTATAAAATATCATTTCAAACCTACAAAAATACTTACAAATAAAGCATCATCAGGCGTACTTTCAGGTTCAACTTTAGGAACTTTTGGGGACATGGTAGGTGTCTGTTGATGCTGTTGTTTTGGTTGTTGTTGCTGTTGGGGTGAAGGTAACTCTTCAAAAGAGTGAGGGTAATATCCAGTCATGGTATGATCGACATAGGGCTCTTCATGAGCTTTCTTAATGTGGTGTTTTAGTTTATCGTGACGGGAGAAAGCTTTATCGCATTGGTCACAAGCATATGGACGTTCCCCGGTATGGACTAGTTGATGACGTGTTAGATGTGATGATCGTTTAAAACTGGAAGACAGTAAGAACATTAATATGGGCCACTATAAGTAAGGAACAGATATAGACTAGCATAGAAACTAGTTTTTTTCCTAATGACGTTTAAAAAATACATGAGGTATTTTAAGGCATTTTAAGATTAAAAGAACATATGAACATGTGTCCAATTTTGCTTCCTTAGTTAGTTACAGCCTTCTAAAAAATCCATAATTTTTTTTTTTTTTCGAATCTTATATTTTTTTTTTTAATGTTATAAAACCTTTTAAATGCATCTCAATACTAGAACTACTTCTTTATTTGTAAAATATTGGAAAAAGTGTTTATATTGGTGATCCTTGGGGGGCTGTATGTGGAAAGGAAATCAAAATTGGACACAAGTTTTTATGAACTTTATTTCCAAAATTTCCAGCAATCACTTTTTTTACGACCACATATATTTGTTCTAAACGGTGCGGTGTAGTTTCGTGCAGATTTTAAGAAGTGAAAACATTTAAATAAGAATTTTTTTAAGTGCAAAGTGGCTCTTAAATTTCATAAAATGACAAAATGTTGCAAAATGCATTCTTACCTGCTAGGACAAAGTTCACATTGAAATTTTCTTTGTTTTCTGGCCCATGCTGTTAATTTTGGACTGCCATTTTCAGGATTATCCCCATTAGCAGAGTTAGCAGAAGAATTATTAACCTAGAATAACACACATTGTTAATAGTTTTAAGTTTTTTAGCCAGTAAGCGTGTTTATAAAAGCGATTAAAAAACGAGCGGATTTAACAAGCGAGCGATCAGCGAGCTTGTTAATAAGTGAGTTTATTAATCGCCATTTAACATACGAACTGGTTACAATGCTGCATCGCACATCGTAGATTATTATTCAATAAATTATAAAAAAACAATCATTTTACAAACTGGCAGAAACAAATTTATTAAAGTTTAAGAAGAAGTCGAGCTGTCACCGAACTTTTATTATTTCCTTAAAATGTGGTAAAAGGATTTGCTTCTAATTCTTTCCAACGGTACCTAAATATTTAATATCTTTTGGTTTTTGTAGCTTGAACCGTAATTAAAGCTACTCTAACATTTGTAATGTAGAAACATAGATAGTAATTTTAAAAATAGAAGAGCGTTACTATGGGCTCGTTTCCATGTTTTAATAGGGGTCATAATTCAACGATTTGGAGTGCCTTAATGAATGTCTTTAATAAACGATGTGCAGCACTTATTAACTGTTCATTTATTAATCACCTTTATAAAGCTTTATAAAGTAAAAATATATTTATATCGGGTGAGTAAATAAAAACGGCCCATAAGTAGGCTGTGAACAATGTAAAATCTGCCAATTAACAATATTTTGACAATGCCCACGGCCTACTTATGGGCCGTTTTTATTTGCTCACCCGATAAAAAAACTAAAATAAAGAAATTACCTTATTTGGAGGACTAATCCCATTAACTTGTAGTTCAGTTTTAACAATGGGGATTTTTCTCTGCAAATTTAAATCCGAAGGAGACATAACTACTCTTGGAGGCAGCTCTTCGGCATGTTTTTTATCAATTGAATTTCTAGGCGTTTTGGGTTCTATTTTACAGAATTTTGCTGTTTTTTCCTGTAGTGCAAAGTCTACAGCAACTCTTTTGTGTCCTTTGTACCTCGTGTCAATGTTATGCGCACTGTCCATACTCAAAAAACCCTAACAAAGACAATATAATGTTATGGACCGGAATCAGACCAACGTTTGTGTGTTCGCTGGGTATTTCAGTAGAAATGTATCTCAGTAAACACGTAAACGTTGGTCCAGTAGCGGTATTTACCAGACACGGTCAAGTCCTACGTCACAGTTCACAGAAGTGCATTAAAATACTTTCTGTGAAATTTTTTTAGGCAACCAACATTACGGACCAACGAAGATGGTTATTTTTTTCTTATTCTGTGTTTCCAACATTGGTCTTTTTAAAACATTATTTATAGAAAAATAAGATAGTTTTTTAGGTCCCTTTGGTGTAAAAATGTTCCTTTATTTCTTATTTACGATATTTTAACTTAATATCACCCGAGACTCTACCGCAAGAATTAAAAAATACCTTATTCATCTGATGATGATGATTACCCACCCAGATGTCAGCTTTAAACGCAAATTGCTTGGGAAAGCAACCATATTAAGGGGCATAGTTTGTTCTAGGTAATAGAAAAAAATGTTAATTTTGCAGTGGTACTTACGTGACCTCTTGATATGGTTGCTTTTTTTAGCAATTTGCGTTTAAAGTTCACATCTTGGAGGGGCACAACATTAGCAAATATACTGTAATTTTCAAAGTTTTACAATGAACTAAACTTGAAATATCGAATTTAAGACATTATAGCACATTTTTATACCAAACGTTTTCGGAAAAATTCTTTTATTTTCATAAAATATTGTCTTGAAAAAGTGGTTAATCTGACAGAATCAAAATTCAAATTTCACAGACAGTTTTTAAATGTGGATCTGTGATCTGTGACGTAGCACTTGACCGTGTGTATGAACACACGTACTATCCATTCACATTTTAAGAAAACCAGAGTAGGCGAGCCTTAGGGTGACAGATTTTTCTTATATATTGTCATTAATGTCACTTGTGTTGGCTGGTTATGTAAGAAAAGTTAAAAAAATTAAAAAATGCATTTATAAACATGTTCAGGGCATCTGAATCAAAAACAATGGTCTCAACATATACAGTAGTATTTATTTTTTTATTTTTCTACTGCACTAATCTTTTAACCATTTAAAAGTTTACACAAAATAGAAATTATTTATGTAAGTACTCACTATTAAGAAGTACTTTTAGGTATCATAGGATAAATGAGCACTTTTACAAAAATGTTTACAATTTTCTTTATAAACTCTCACATCTCAAACAAAAATTGTTTCGTTTTTCCAATTTTTCCGCCTGTTTTTATGTAACTGTCATATTAATTTTGGCATTTTTGAATTTTTAGTGACACAAAATTAGAAATGTAATGCCAACTTTGTGGAAAATTCAACGTTTCAAAGAAAGAAGTTCTAGTTTTCATAGGTGACTGTGGTTTTTTTTTAAATGTGAATGGAGTAAATGGCATGATTATGTATAATTACCGGAGTTAGACCAACTCTTGTGTGTTGACGTGGTCTTGCAGCAAAAAAGAACCCCAAGTAGCACACAAAAGTTGGTCTAATCGTGGGCCACACCCAGTAAACATGCATAAAGTGTCTAAAAATGGTTTATACCAGTTTTATGTTTTAAAAACGTACCGTTTGGCCATTGGACGAGCTTTTATCAATGTCTAAAACTCCATTTATCTCCAGTTCCTTCGCTAGACTATATAAATCATCCAATTCCTCTGGTTCAATGTCTGCATTTCCTTTGTAAATCAGATCGAGCAGATTTTGTAATTGTCGGATTGTTATTCCGTGTAAAATGACTACTGGTGTTTGGGCTTTATGTTCACGGAATATTCTGTAGAAATATGGGCTACTAGCGGCTAGAATGAGTCGGTGGGCTTTTAAAGTGCCTCCTCTGCAGCATAATGTGACGTCACATAGGTCCTCGTCTCTGTAGAGAGTTTTGAAGACGTTTGCAATGTTTTCGAGGTATTTTTTGGAAAATAGTTGAACCATGTTGGACTCTTTCATCTGAAATAATAGACACCTGATTTAAATGTTCGCAAGATTTTGTTTTATTTTGAAACTTGTGATATAAGGAGATGATTTTTAGTTTTTTGTTAGCCTACTTTAAGAATTGGAATAATATGGCTACTTTTGTTAATTCATTTGCATAATTTTTGATAATAATATAAATGTATACCTAATTATTTGCATAAAACAAAATCGTGTTTTTTGTTAAAACATAATAATATAACTTTTTCTGTTATATATTTTATTTTTTGGCGTTTTTTGTTTCTAAAGAACATTTCTGGTGTTAGCATAAATCGCAATAATGTTTCATTTGTTAAAATGTTTATTGTTTCTCTTTTAAATGAAATATCGCAAGATAGGGGTTGTACTATCGTGGAAAAGGAATTTAAAATTATTTTTTCAGCCACCTTGGATTTTTTGAATCTTATACTCTATTGTGAATGGGGTTTTTTATGTCAGATTTCAGATGTTATTTTGACAACAAACGCGTCAAATGTATTTTATTAAAATAAATTATGTGAAATGTGCTGCCGGCGAGAAAAATAGTAAGAAGATATTTCCTTTTTTAAATAATTTTGTTTAAGGATGTATAGGACTATAATCGGAGTAAAAAGTATGGCAATTTTTAAGTTAAATTACGGCATTTTTAGCGGTAGTACAATGAAAAAAACTATTATAAGTAGTACTTACAGCTTTTATCTATACATTAAATTAATTTCCTTGTTATTTTACAAGATTTTAGGATATTTTCAGTTTTCATAAAATACTTTTGACGCAGAAAAATGACGTGATTGAATTCTAACAAAATAAAAATTTTACAATTTTTTTGAGCCTAATAATGGTTTGTGTTACCTAAAAAGTGTTTAAATGCTCTTAAAAAGTGCATTTATGTAAATAAAGCACCAAAAATTATGCAAATTTGTGGTAAAAGTCCAAAAATAAACATGAATTTTTTAGTTGGAAATCGTGGCAACACCGAGTAAGTTGGTAATCTTGTCCGGTGACGTCTCAAATTATTCAAAAATTTGAAACTGTCAGAAAATGTTGTGTATAAAATCGAAAATTTAGAAAATCCAAGCAAAAAAATAGTAATATAGCATAAAATTATTTCGAATGTTTTGTAAAAACAAGTACCTACATTGTTTGCAATACAAATCTTACTAAAATCCAACAACAATCTCATTCTCTTTAACCTATATAAGTGTCGAAGTTGTGCCCCAAATCAAAATTAGAGGAAGAATATTAATGCACCTATGAAGTTATCATTTGATTTCAAAAATTTAAGGTAGGTACAGTACGTAATTATAATATCTTTACACTTGGACAATCCATTTCTACATCAAATGCTTAAGTGCAGGGCTATACTCTGCGTTTTTGCCGTCCTGTTTAACTGCAACTTTTTTTAAACATGTTTGAATAGTGAACCGCAACCGCATAATTGTGGGCTCTCATTTAAAACAATGAGTTTTTAAAACGAACGCGGCAGAAACGCTCTGATGAAAACGCACGCGGCAGAAACGCTCCGATGAAAACGCACAGTGGTGATGGTCATGCACTAAACTACTTACATTTCTAGTTTAAATTTAATCCCCATTATTTTCTGGGTTTCGATCTTGATAAACTCCCTTAGCAAAATTGTACTGTAAAGTTAATTTTAGTCAATCAAAATAATAGAATTTACTTTAAAGTTCGTATTAGCTAAAAGGAAGTTTATTGAAAGGTAAAATTGTAATAGGGCTTAATCTTATTTTAATAAGGGTTAAAATTGAAGAATTAAAACTAAAAAATATTTTGTTGCAGTGCTGTGTTGATGTGGATTTACCTCGGAATCACTACCTTCTTACGCAAGAAAATTATATTAATTGACTTGAAATGAACAACAAGATAAATACAATGTTTAATTACATAATTTGTTACATTTTTTTTTAAATATAATGGTGTTTTTCATCTTGTGTACTTATCCGGTTGCGGTTCGCTATTTAAATCTTTGTAAAAAAAAAGCTCAAGAGAACGGCAAAAACGCAATATGTGGCCCTGCACTAAGCCTAAAACATATTTAACGCCGAAAAGCCAACTATGTACTTGGAGAATTTCTACAGAATAAAATTTAAGAAACCTGTTTTAGTGAACGTCTTAGTCGCTTTGTTTTACCCCAAAAACTTTCCTAATAAAATCATAAAACTTGCCCCCAACGCGTTAAACTAAAATTTTAACTGGCTTAAAATCTACGGTTTTCATTTAGGCACGCAATTTAAAAAAAAAAATTATATTTTTGACCCTCTCTTGGTCCATTTACAGCCTAATGCTAGAAAATAATTCTGTAGTAAATTAAAAAAGTTTAGACTCTCCCCCTAATTGAGACTAATAAAACCCTTGTAGAGGCTATCGAGCATAGAATAAAAATATACCGTGTTTGTGTTCACCTCCACAGCGTTGCCATATTTTTTAGTTAAATAATTTTTAGAGTGTATATATTCTAAATTATAATTAATATCTCGAAAGCAAGTCCGATGACCCCCAAATTTTTTTTTACTATTATCTTTTTAAGACCTTCAGCTATGCGTATACAAATTTAGAAAAAAAGTTCATTATTTTTTCTACCTTTTTTTTGCTAAAGTATCCAAAATCTTGTAACATGTTAACATAAAATAATGCTAAACTATGTTATATTACAATTATTTTTGATGTTCTATGATTAAAATTGTTAGTTATTAATCCATCTATCCAAATTAACCAAAACTATAACGAAATTCCTTAGGATTTCTAAAAAATTAACAAAAAACATTATAAACTTTAACCCGTGATTTTTGTGAAACGGGTTAGTAAACCGAATTGAAATTTTTAGTGAAGCTTTATATTGATAATAGAAACCTTGTCTGCAATTTTCATCAATTTCTCATTATTTTTGAAAACCATCCAGTACATCCTTAAGGATAACAATAAGGCTCTAATCTTCGTAAAACATCAGAGAAATGTTTGTTGTTAATGTCCACTTCGCATAAAACTTGAGATGTTTAAGCCACTATTTTGACCATATTTACTATGCAAAAATTGATCGTTTTAAATTCCATGTCCACGATAGTACTTTATAATTCGTAGATTGGGAGTGGTAGGTAAGAGGGGCTTGAATAAAAAAAATGAATATTCAGTGGCGGCTCGTGACTATTTAAGGCGGGAGGGCAAACGGAAAGCAAAGGATCCGGGGCGGGCTGCGGGGGTCCGGGGGCGGCAGCCCCCGGAAAAAAATGCGCCGCAGGCGAAATTTTTTTTGGAAATTTTTAAATGCATATTTTGATACTTAACAAATAAAATTTATATGGAAATTAAGAGCCCGAATTGTGGTCTTATTATAAGTAATTTTTATTTATTTAAAATCTATTAAGGTATAAAAAAAAAAACGTACAAAAATGTTAACATTAAAAACGCAAAATACAAAGAAATTCTGTTGTTATATGTAAGTTTTATAAATAAAATCTAATCTTCTATTTTTGCAATTAGAAAAATGATCGATCACAAGCTCATTAAAATTTTCTGTGCCACGAATAAGTTCTTTTTCGATTGACAACATTGCTAAAGCATTCAGTCGATCCTGCTTCATCGTGTTTCTGGAAAAAGTTTTAATGCGTTTTAATGTAGAAAAGCTTCTCTCACTTTCAACTGTTGTCATCGGAATAGTGCAAATAATTTGTAATAGTTTAACTGCTTGTGTAAAATCATCCTCCAAATTATTTTCTAAGAAAAACTGCAAAAGTGTAACGGCTCCACTAGCTTTTGAAAAATCATTTCTACTATAAATAGTTTTGAGTTCTTGTTTTAAAACTAATTCATCCAAGTCAAAAGCCTTTACTGCGGCAATATACTCATTTTCTGGAAATACTTTGTCATACTTTACAAACATGTCGGTCTCAAAAAGTAACGATGCTGACAAGTGGCCGGTAAAAGCAAACCTATCCTCCGAACAACTTATTATTATGTCGCAAACTTCTTTGGCCACCATATTTTTGGAATCAATGTAACGAGGTCTTGATACTCTTGATGAAGTCTGCTCCTGAGTTTCGTCTTTATAAAAATCGTTATCAACGTTATTTCTTATACTTTGAATCGATTCTTTAAATGATTCAATATATTTTTTTATTTTTATGCTATCCAAATTTCGACTTTGAAGTTGATTATATAAAATATCGCAATGCGGAAGGATTTTATTAAAAAAGTGAAGCCAGTAATTAAAATCATTATTGTTTAAAAAATTTCTTAGTCCCATGGCTTTATTAATTGTTGCGTTATCGCTGTCGTCTGCATCTATTATTAGTTGAAGGCATTTTAAAATATCATTTTTATAATTAAAAACCGTCGTTACAATACGAATGTTAAAATTCCATCTAGTGGATGAACTTGATGGTAACCGTTTTTTAACTATTTCGGTAAGAATTGTGGTACGTTTGGCAGACCTTGAAAAAAAAGAACAAAAGCCTTCTAAATTGGCAAAAAATATTTTAACTTGCTTATTTTGACAAGATGCTCTTTGCATAATTAAATTTAATTGATGGGCATAACAATGCACATAATGTGCATTTTTATAAATATTTTTAATTTTCGCTTGTACCCCATTTTTGTTTCCACTCATAACTGAAGCACCATCGTAACTTTGAGCAATTAATTTTTGAGGAGTTTCGGATATTTTTAGACTTTCTAATTCATTGAAAATAGCCTCACTTAATTGTTCAGCACTGTGACCCTTTGGTAACAGGTAACCCATGAATCTTTCGTGGACTATTCCACTTAAAACGTATCTAACGATAAAAACCATTTGCATTAACGTTGCAGTGTCTGTTGTTTCGTCGGCTTGAATCGCGAGAAAATTGGCCTGAGCAATTTCATTTTTTATTAAATTCATAGATACAAACCAAATTGAGTCTAAAAGTTCATTTTGTATTGTCTTGGAAAGTCCCGAAAACACCTTGTTTTTGGTTTGTAAAATATGTTCATTTAATTTGGAATCAACCTCACTTAACAAATTTACTAGCCCCCTAAATATTCCAGGATTATTCGAAGATTCAGTTTCGTCATGACCACGTAGAGCTAATTCGAAAGCACCACAAAATTTTATGCAGTCTATTAATTTGCTTAAAATGTAGCGATTTTCTCTGACAACTTCGTTATTCTTTTTAATGCTAAGTCTGTAGGCACTGTCAAGCTGGTTTCTTATTTCTACTTTACCTAAAGTTGCGAAGTCCATTGCTAAATAAAGATGCTTTTGACTCACCTGGTGACGTTTAATCTTTTCACCTAGGTGTTTAATATCAACCATTCCCGTGACGGTCCAACTTTTGTCGCAATCAGCGGACCCCATAAGCAAACAAACAAAACAGAAAAAGGCATTCGTTTCATCACATCCACAAATCCATTTAGCACCACTATACTGGGTTTTGTTAAATTTTCTGACGGTAATTTTTGTTTTAATTTTGCACGATTGTTCGATTTTTAACTCGGGACGTGGGGGCCCTAAACTTTTTATGGAAACTTTGTCATCAAAAGAAATGCCATTGCCACCCACACTGTTGTTTTTTAGATTTAAAATATTTTTAACAGAATTCATTATTGCACTGTTTTTTAACTTTTTAACAAAATAACAGCATCAACAACAACAACAACAAACTTAAAGAAAACTTAAACGTTAAACAATTAAAAAACAAAAGCCATTAGCATTACATAAAACGGTAAAACTGCCGAAAAACACCTGTTTAATCTTTAATCAAAAATCCTTTTTAGAAATAAAAATAGGTTAGGATAAACAAAAACAATACCCATTAATTAGTACATCAACGTTGCCAATTTGCAAATGATTATGCCCCCTTTGCAATGGCCGCTTTTCTTTAGTCTACTGAAATTGTCATGCTTTGCATTGGAATATAGGAATGTTTATCCGTGAATTAGGCAAGTGGAGAAATTGCGCAACGTTGCAGTAGGGCAACGCTTGAGTCAACCCCGAATCGCTGCGTGATGATAACGATACCTACCTTACATAGTATCTAATAGTTACAATAGAGGGCGCTCTCCTAGTTTAAAAGTTTTATAAATTTAAAA
Organism: Cartodere bifasciata; assembly: GCA_963920755.1. Taxonomy (NCBI): domain Eukaryota; kingdom Metazoa; phylum Arthropoda; class Insecta; order Coleoptera; family Latridiidae; genus Cartodere; species Cartodere bifasciata. The sequence continues at coordinate 1,103,704 of OY987198.1, forward strand.
TAAGAATTAAAAAATTTTTTTGGATAATTTGGATGGGAGGGCAATGCCCCTGTGCCCTCCCTGTACCAGCCGCCACTGTGAATATTACATTTTCAAACGACCCCCCCGTATTTAAATTGACTTGTTTTTTCCTAAAAATGCATTTGCTATATATTAAGAAAATTATAGGGAGTGTTTATAATCCTCAATTGAACATACTGTATTTGCAGATATTTTTTTTACAGCAAAATTAAAAAATATCGAGCCCAATTTATTTTGTGTTCTGCATTTTTAATTAGTATTTTCTACCTGGGACCTCGGAGAGGGTTCAATTGTTTGTTTATTTGTCTTTACAAGAAATGCAAGAGCTCTTTTGGAAATATTTAAATAAATTATATTTTTGGACAACCCAATTTTGTACTTGGTATTTAATGATCTTATTAATGTACATTTAATTAATTAATAAAGGCTTCCAAAGAAATTTATTGTCATTATGTCCTAATTGGGGTAAGTTTTATTCTGCTAGTACAATTTTTGAGTTTTCTTATGTTGAGAAGTTGAGTTATTTTTTTCAGACGGACTTGCTTCGTGCTTTATGAAATACAGAAATACATACTGCCTTAGATAGATAGCCTGGTAGGTAGGCAGTTTTTCATACCTATCTACCCACTGGCGGATATAATCGAAGGTCAATATCGGCAAAGCTATGTTGCCAATTTTACTTTAATTTCCCTTAAAGTATTGAAAAGTTTTTTTTTCAATTTAATTATATTGAAATTAGAATAAAAACATTAGACAATTTATTGAATCAATTAAGATTTATAATTATTTAATGTAATTATGGCGCATTACATTACAAAAAATTAGTCAAATATGATTCAAATTTTTGGCAAAGGGTGTCTTTTATAATTAATTTATTTTATTGAAAACAACCTAAAAATATTTCTTTTGCGAACAAAAAAGCTCTGGTTAAGCAGCAAAAGTTTGAGCAATAAATTTTCTTAATAAAAACCTAATAACTTGCCCCTAAAGGTGAATGTCGCGAAGCATAGAAACGGTGGTTATGTAATGTTGGTTGCCTGAGATCAACAAAAAACAACACTTTCGGTTCATTGCTCAGTGGGTTTATAAGACTTAATTTTAATTAAAAATTGTGCTTACCAGAAACATAAATAAACAAAGCACAAGTTGACATATTCTAAAGGTCCATCAATTATACAGAATTTTGGCAATTTAGAAGCACTATTTTTGAATTGCCAAAATTCTGTATTTAAACACTTATTGATGGACCTTTAGAATATGTCAACTTGTGCTTTGTTTATTTATGTTGCTGGTAAGCACAATTTTTAATTAAAATTAACTCTTATAAACCCACTGAGCAATGACCAGAAAGTGCTGTTTTTCGTTGATTTTAGGCAACATTACATTACCAGTTTCTATGCTTTGCGACATTTCCCTTTAAGGGCAAGTTATTTTAGGTATTTATTGGGAAAATTTATCGCCCAAACTTTCGCTGATTAACCAGAGTTTTCGTCCGGAAAAGATAGGATTTTAGTTTTTTCCAACAATAAAATAAATTAACTCGTTTGCCAAAAATTTGGGTCAAATTTGACTAATTTTTTGTCGTGTAATTCACCATAATTACATTTAATGATGAGGCAACCAACATTACATAACCACAGTTTCTATGCTTCGCGACATTCCTCGTTAAAGATTTTATTATTTATTTTGCACAACATTTATTTAGGTATTTAAACGTTTATTTTACAATCATAATAAACAAGACTTAACAAAAATTAAAACAACAAAACCAAATATAAAACAAAGATTCTCTCCAAACCACACTTTATTTAGAAAAATCTGAATACGTATTTCGACAGCTAAGCTGTCATCTTCAGCAGAAGATAGAATCTTTGTTTTATATTAAACATTCGCCACAGAAATCATCAAATATCCAACAAAACCAAAGCTAAAAACATTCAGATCCCCATCCAAGAATCGAAATTGCAAATTTGCTTTTAAACACACAGAAATATGACAACAGCGCAGGACCTAAACGGCAAACTGAACACCACTCGAGTAAAAAGAGACAACCTTACATATTTCAAACGAGCTAGACAGAAAACAACAGGCTCAGGCTCATTTAAATCGGCATAGGTAGGTACACAGTTTACACCAATACTACAGACAGACACATTAAAAAGTATGAAACTTACACTATTTTGAAGCCCTGTTTTCATACGCCACTTGATTAAACTGCACTAAAATACAATGACGTAATAGTTAGTAAAAGACTAACTAAAAAGGGATCTAAGAGTGCTGCGACGCCGACCCCACACTAAGGCTAACAGTAGACTGGCACCCTTACACTAGGGGGGCTTGACAGAGTATTGATCCCGCGTTGCCCCCTCTACGTGCCCTCTCTGTGGATTACACCCCTCGCCTCTCGACCCTCCCTTTGCAGGGCCCATGCTAGGTTATTTTTAGATGGTATCCCCACTCTCTAAGCGGGGTTTGTGGAGGGTTATAAGGGTGCAGGGTGGTCATTATTTTAATTTTTACTTTACCCTCCAATTCTTATTTTGTAAGGGATGTAGCGGGCTTCTGGTTTTTTATTTTTATGTAGGGGTTGATGTGGTTTTTATTTTTTAGATTTTGTTGTTTTTATTTCTTATTCTTACAATTTATTTTATTAAAGAAATGATGATTTGTCTTTTGTAGGTTTTCTGTTTGTATAAGGGGTTGTTTTTTTTGCTCCTAATTTCGAAATTTTTACAACTTAGTTTATATTTATATAAGATGTTTTATAATAGCGTTTTTTTTTAAGTTTTCTCAGTTTTTACTCTGTTCTACAATTTAATTATGTTTTAAGCAGTGCTGATTTTATTTTTCAAATGTTTTTCTCAACTAAAAAAAAATAGAAAAAATTGTAAACTAAAATTTACATATCTTTGCAGTGGGTTAGATCGGTTAGCGAGTTAAGTAGGATTTTTTTTTCATAAAATGTCAGCATTTAACAGGATACTTCTCAAAGTAATAAGACAATAACAATACTTTATAAAAAGTAACAATCATTTTTTATATTATTAATTGACGTATTTTTTATTTATATTGTGTATGATTTGACTTGTTATCTGTACATTTATTTAAAAATAAGTTTCTATTCTAATAAAAAATCTGTAAAAAGGCCAAACTAGGTATTACCTCTAGTCTTTAATTAAAAAAAAAATTATTAGCGAAGAGCATAAATATCGATTTAATTTGACTTTAGAAAGATGCCAGTTTTGTTTTTGAAAAGCCGTCTTAACCAAACCCTTGACTTATGGTACTTTTTAATCACTAAAAACCTTTCTTTTGATCTTTTTTGTCTTAATAAATTGACAAAAAAACAGAACTACTAATATCAAATTAAATTTTCTTTAATTTTATGATAAAAAGTATTTTTTGTAAATTGAAAAATAACGTTTTTTTTCATTTTCAAATGGGGGGCTTTTAGGGGGTTCGACAAAAAAATCTAAACACACTTTTTTCAAAGAATTAAAATGGTTTTTAATATAACAAAAAAAAATTAGAAAAAATCGTGACAGTCAGACAAATGAAATTTTATATATTGTTCAGATTCGCACAAATTTTCCAGATTTTTAAAGATTTCAGAATTTTTAATCGCTTTAAAAAAATAGGCAATTAATGCAACGGATGTTTTTTTTTCTATATGCTTCATTGTGGGCAGACAAATGTTACCTCGTAAAAAAAATTATCATCAAAAATATAAGAAAAATTCTAAAAATTTAATATTTTTTTAACAAAATAAAAAAACCTAATAAAACAAATTCAAACGCTCGATACTAACTGGAACTTTCCACATGCCAGAGACACATGCGCATTCCAGAAAAATATCCAAACCTCGTCGAATATTCCAGAGAAACGAACGGAAAGGGAAAATATCAAGAGCTCGCTGAACGTCATGCAATTCATGAAGATAAACAAAAGCCGGTGAATTTCAGACTTTCAGTGCTGTGATCGACGTGTCAAAGTCAAAGCCATCTAAAGATAATATAATATTGGACATAAATAGACCATAACTATCAGAAACAGGCGAGGCTTTTTGATAAAATAATTACACATAACAATACCTGGAAATTGCGATAAAAAATTTATCAAAGTTGAATGTTTAGTTGGGTAAAATAATCAGTAGTTAAAGTGAGGTTAATGTCATGTTTTAATAAACTACTAAGAATTAATTTTTATTGCAAAACATTGTAAAATTAAAACACAATAGTTACTTTTTTAACTCATAAGACAAAGGTCTTTAACAAAAAGATATTGTTCTAAATTATCCCATGCTATGTTCCAATAATAAAATTATCTATCCTAAGACTGGTCATTTTAAATATTTGTTTTAAATAGCAAATAAAACCTCACACAAAGTACAATTATCCCAAATACAAGTTCAGTAAACGAAGTTTTATAAGTGTTTTTAAAATCGTTAAAACAAATTTTATTAATAGTTCAAAAATAATAATTTTAAAATGATTGAAGTGGACAGTGAAAATGTTAAATACACCGATAATTATATTGAAGCTAAATATAATTATGAATACACCAAAGCTGAAAAAATTGGGGAGAAAATTGTGGTAAGTTTTGCTGACAAAAATTAGTCGTGAAAACAAAAAAACTGTACATATTCGGACATTTACCCCTTAGTTCAAAATGAGGGAAATTTTGAAGAAATAAAATTGCCTAAAACTGACTACTTTTAAACTCCGTACAAACCGAATTTTCAATCCTTTTTTTCAAAGTGATTTTATTTTTTTTTTCTACATACCCTAGAGCTTTTTAAATTTCGAAAAATGTTTCAAAATGTATAATTTTTTTGCTTTTAATTTACAATGAAACCTATTTTGTAGAATACCTTTTCACTGTAGAATATGAATCTGCATTTCTAGATTTTAAAAAAATGTGTCTGCAAACTAGAGCAGATTAAATAATTCGAGTGTCGCGTTTGAAGTTGCCTTTAAAAGTTCATAGCAAAAAATTAAAAGCATTGAAACTTTTTAAGTGAAAGATTCGGATTGAGCAGCTCGTTTTACATAAGCATTAGTGCCAAAAATCCTTTGTAGCCGTGACAATTAAAAAACTGCAAATATTTGGACCCTTACCCCCTAGTTAAAAAGAAAATCGAAGTAATAAATTGCCCGAAACCTTCTTTTCGGGCTAACCATAAAAAAACAAATATGCTTTCGTTTTTTTGCTTTTTAAAAAAAATCTGCAATTTTTTTTTGTTTTCAATTTGAATGAAACTTATTTTGTACTACTTTCCGGCCACACATTACAAATCTGCTTTTAGATTATATCTAAAAACAATGTTTTTCAAATTAGAGCACCTTAAAAAAATCAAGTGTCGCGTTTCAAGTTGCCATTAAAAGCTCGTAGAAAAAAACTAAAAGCATTGGAACTATTTAAGTGTCAGATTCGAATTCAGCAGCTCGTTTTACATAAGTATTGATTGCATTCATTGGTGGAAAAAATTATTTGTTGTCGTGACAATTAAAAAACTGCAAATATTTGAGCCCCTTTAACAACTTAGTTAAAAAAGAGGTAAATTTTGAAAAAATTAATTTGCCTGAAACTGTCTTTTTAAGCCGTACAAACCATTTTTTCCAAACGCTTTTGTTTTATTCGCAGAGCTTTTCAAAATTGCCCCAATTTTAAAAAATTTCAAAAATGCTTAGAAGAAATTATTTTTTGATTACAAGAAAACTTATTTTGTTGAATAATTTTTGGCTGTACAATACGAATTTGCATTTATAGATTGTTCAGAAAAAAATGTTTCTGCAAACTATGGTAGACCACTTAAAAAAATAAGTATCGCGTTTGAAGTTGTCTTTGAAAGATTATAGCAAAAAAAGATTTGTTTTTTCTTAAACTAAAATAAAATTTGGAACAAATTTAGACAAGAAATTATATAGAAAATAAAAACATATTAAGATATCAAATTATTTAATACCATGTTGTCATGTAGGCCCAAAAAAACAACATAATAAAGATTCCCATTTAATTTTCTATACCGTAAAGCACCGTTCAAATTTATATACAGTCTGCTCTACAATAAATACGGCCTAAAAAGTATAAATACCTGAATTTGACTTGCATCCCTTGGCTGTTCATAGTTCTGTACAGGTGACATTTTCCTTGGCTGTTCAAAGTTCTGTACAGGTGGCATTTTCCTTGGCTGTTCATAGTTCTGTACAGGTGACATTTTCCTTGGCTGTTCACAGTTCTGTATAGTTGACATTTCTCTTCTTATCTTCTTCCTCCTAGCATACCACATCGACATCCTCACTTTTCTAATATCATCACGAGTCAATTGTCCTTCCCCAACTTTAGGCATAACTTCACTTAGCTCTGTTTGTATAATTTTACACGGTCTTTCGCAGATATCTTGTGTAGCTTTCCTTTTGCAAGCGCCTTGCAAAGATTGTAGGGTTAAATCTTTTGGGTTTGGTTTTTCGTGGTTGTGGGTTAGATTTTGGGTAGAGCTGGGAGTTATTTTGTTGTCGTGTGTTGTGAAGAACTTCGCTGGACATCCTTTATATGAGCACGTCCACTTTTTGTCATTGGATTTTAGGGTTAATTTGTGATTAAACTTAAATCCGTTAAAAATTAACATGATATTGCCACGCTCAGTCATAACACTTTGAAGAGACATTTTTAATTTCCACTGCAAGATACACTTTTAGTTTAAATGTTTTTGGACAAAGACTACAGCTTATAAGGAAGTCTTAGGTATAATGTAATGGGTTCTAGTTCTGATTCGTCCAGGCCAGTTTAAAACTACCTGCTTCCCCTCCACTCATTTGGCAAGCCTATCCGAGGGACCAGTTTATCGCGCACATGAATTCATCCTCCTTAATTAGACCCCTGTCATCTCCCGCTGTGAAAAAGGTAGCACATTAATTCATCCGTGGACCAAGATAATCCTGAAAAGGGTTAATCCTCTTTAGGAAGGTATCTAGGTAATACAAATAAACTAGAACGGGTTAGGTTGGTGTTTGCTTTAAATTTATGATTTATACTCTTCGCAAATATTTATGTGAGTATTACTTCTTTTATGTAAACATTTTGTAAAATATTTTTCGCAGTGGTGGGCGAATACATTTTTTTGTTTATAATTGTTAACATTTAATTTTCATAATTCATGTTAGTTTTTTAAGAGGGATGTATTTAGGATCGTCCAGTTTATCAGGTCGAATTTACACTTAATTTCTTATTTTAGGAATTATAGGTAATATTGAACAGGATTTGTTTTTACTAGGAATTAAGGGTCACATTATCTTAATCATGCCCTAAAAGTAGCATTAAATGGGGAATTAATTACCTCTCTTCGATAATATGAGTAATATTTGTAATATACAGGGTGTCCAAAAAATGGCGCATAAACGCAATGGTACTATCGTGGAAATGGAATTTAAAACGATCAATTTTTGTATTGTAAATATGGTCAAAATAGTGGCTTAAACATCTCAAGTTTTATGCGAAGTGGACATTAACAAGAAACATTTCTCTGATGTTTTACGAAGATTAGAGCCTTATTGTTATCCTAAAACTAAATTATTTAAAAAAGGAAATATCTTCTTACTATTTTTCTCGCCGGCAGCACATTTTACATAATTTATTGTAATAACATACATTTGTTGTCAAAATAACATTCAGAATCTGACATTAAAAACCCCATTCACAATAGAGTAAAATTCAAAAAATCAAAGGTGGCTGATAAAAAATCGTTTTAAATTCCATGTCTACGATGGTACGCTCTTGGGGCATTCTCGTGGATCCCTAGAAAATTATCAAAAAATACCATTTGTTATATTCATCGAGAAAAAGTTGCATAACTTCGGCAACACAGTTTGTAAAATACATCTTAAAAACTATCTCTGAGAAAAATACGGTTAAAGTTTGATAAATTTGGCAACTCTGTTACCTTTTTGCATTAGATGTAATGTGTATGTATGTAAAATTAGATTGATTATGAAAATTTTATTTGACCATAAAAAAAAATAAATAAATTCTAAAATAGTCTTTGTATTTGGCAATTGTTAATATGTGCCGTTGTTTTCAGGGTACAAATTTCACAGTTTGGGGCCTCATCTCCAAACTACTTTTTTTTTGCTAAATCTTTAATTTATTTTTTGTTGGTCTACAAACATTGGATCAGCTGGACAAATTCTACCAAAATATTTTTTTTTCAGGTTCGTCCAATAACAGAACATCTAGTTCTTCGCACTGATCGTAAAGTCCCCAAAGTGGGGGTCATGCTAGTGGGATGGAGGGGCAACAATGGGACCACGTTTACAGCTGGCGTTTTGGCCAACAAAATGGGGCTGTCATGGCCAACTAAAAAAGGAGAACAGCACGCTAATTGGTTTGGTTCTATTACACAAGCTAGTACTGTCAATTTGGGTGACGATATATTCGCCCCACTGGGACAGGTAATTATTTTTTAGGGCAACCCAGACAAAAGAAAAATTTGTTGAAAAAAAAAGTAGAAATTTATTTAGAAGTAAACTTTTTTTGGAAACCCTTTTTTTTTAATTGATTATTTTTCCAGATTCTCCCAACTGTTTCTCCAGAAGATTTGATCATAGATGGCTGGGACATAAGTGGACTTAATATCGCAGAGGCCATGACACGGGCTCAAGTTTTGGAACCTACTTTGCAACAAATGTTGAAGCCACATTTGGCTAAAATGAAACCAAGAGCTTCTGTATACATTCCTGATTTTATTGCTGCCAATCAGGTAAGCGTTATTTTTGTGTTTTTTTTGCAAAAAAGCAAATATCTGCAAAATAAGGTTCTAAAAAAACATTTTCTTAAAAAAATGTTTATACCCATCTTTTTTAGGAAAAAGCTTTAAGAAGGTAAAAGTTTTTTTAGAACCTTATTTTGCATCTGGTTACAAAGTTTGGTGTCAATTCAATATGATTGAATATTACTCGGGGGCTATTTAGGGATTTTTTTTAGTAAAATAACTTTTTTTAAGAATCTTTTTAAAATATTACTTGTTTAAAATAACCTATGTCACCTATGAAAACTAAAACCTTTTTCTTTGAAAAGTTAAATTTTCCACAAAGTTGGCATTACATTTCAAATTTACTGCCATTAAAAATTAAAAAATGCCAAAAATAATATGAAAATTACATAAAACGTAAAAATTTGAAAAACGAAGCAATTTTTGCTTGAGATGTAAGAATTTACAAAGAAAATTGTAGAAATTTTTGTAAAAGTGCTAATTTATCCTATGATACCTAAAAGGGCTTCTTAACAGTGAGTATTTACATAAATAATTCCTATTTTGTGTAAACTTTTAAATAGTTTAACGATTAGTGCATTATAAAGTAATTTAATAAAATAATAAATCCTTCGTATATGCTAAGACCATTATTTTTGAATCAGCTGCCTTGAACATGTTCTTAAATGCATTTTTTAATTTTTTGACTTTTCTTACATAACCAGCAAACATATGTGACATTAATGAGAATACAAAAATAGAATCTGTCACCCTAAGGCTTGCCTACTCTGGTTTTTGTAAAATTGTGAATGAATAGTAGCACCTATTTGTAAAATTTAGTGCAGATCCATCGTGATCTAATGTTGCAAATTAAAGGGAGCTTTTGGGGGAGCTACCACGCCAACCCTAAACTCTTATTAGTGAGCATTTTGTGGATTCAGCTTCCTAAATAAATGTTTTAACTCATATAAAAAATCTGGCTGTTATGTATTTTATGCAAGGTCTATCTATCTTGGCCTATTCACTTTGTTCTTATAGGAGCTTGATTTTGGAATATATAACCACCCAGGGAGTTACTTAAATTTTAACTTGCATGCAACACATTCTGCATAAAAAAAATCAATTTTCCTGAACATTTTCTTTATCGATTTGAAATTTAATACCTTTGTCTATCATGTTTTATTTTTTAGGCTTCAAGAGCTGATAATTTAATTCCTGGAACCAGGATTGAACAATTAAATCAAATTTGCAAGGACATTGAAGATTTTAAAACGAAAAGCAAGGTCCAAACTATAATTGTTCTTTGGACAGCAAATACTGAAAGATTTTCTGAAATTTTGGAGGGAGTTAACGATACATCTGAGAATCTTTATAATGCCATTGTCAAAAATCATCCTGAAATATCTCCTTCTACTTTATTTGCATATGCTGCCATTTCATCTGGTAAGATGTTCTTTTTTAAAAACAGTTTTTTTTTTTGTGGGATTTTCCAGTATTTTTCTTAGTCAAATAAACAAACCAATTTGCCAAAAAAATTCACTTGTTCATATTTAAGCTCTGTACAAATGCTCCTTTTAATTTGCAAAGTTTTTCTTTTATTTAAGGTTGCACTTATATAAATGGTTCTCCACAAAACACATTCGTTCCTGGCATAATTGAACTGGCACAAGAAAAAAGAGTTTTTATCGCCGGAGATGATTTTAAGTCAGGTCAAACTAAAATCAAGAGCGTTTTGGTGGATTTTTTGGTCTCGGCAGGAATTAAACCCACCAGTATTGTGAGCTACAATCACTTGGGGAACAATGATGGTCACAATTTGAGTGCTCCTCAACAGTTTAGATCAAAAGAGGTAAAATAAAAACTAAAACATTTTCTTTGTTTCTGTCAAGGATTCTGTTTTTATAAAAACTTCCTTATGTAAAATACCAATCTGCATTCTCGGCAAAAAAGTTTAGTTACAAAAAATAAATTGTAACTAAACTTTTTTGCCGAGTAGAGTTCTTAAAAAAAAATTAGAAGGCGCGATGGAAGTTGCCTTTGAAGCCTTTAGCGTTTTGAACATCTGGCCAGACGCAGAAGGCTTTCGTTTTTTTTATCAAGTTGTTAAAATTACATTTTTGTTTTTTCTAGATTTCAAAAAGCAATGTTGTTGACGACGTTGTAGCTTCAAATCAGATTTTGTATAAACCTGGAGAAAAACCGGACCATGTTGTAGTCATCAAATACGTTCCTTACGTTGGTAAGTAAGAATACTTTTCGCAAGAGTCTGCCAAAAAAAAAATATTTTTGGAGGACTTAAAAGACGTTTTTAATTTAGTATTTTTTTTTTTTTGATAAAAATACCCAAATATATTTTTTTTCTGTCACTAAGCGCGGTTGACTTAAGAAACATAGGAAAGAATACATTTGTATGTTGCTAAGCAATGTGCTACACCTTAGAATTGTGGAAGTGAGCGGAAGGAAAATGTCCCAAAATCAAAGTGACCAAAAAATTTAAAATTTGGAGCGCTAGAATTTTTAAACCACCAGTATTAGATAAACAAGGGTTTTTTAGTGAAAGCTCATGCGCAAGTCTACTTTTTATTTTTAAAGAGGAATGTCGCGTAGCATGGAAACTGTGGTGTGTAATGTTGGTTGCCTAAAATCAATAAAAAACACCACTTTCTGGTCATTGCTCAGTGGAATTATAAGAGTTCATTTTAATTAAAAATTGTGCTTACTAGCAACATAAATAAACAAAGCACAAGTTGACATCTAAAGATCCAAGAATAAGCGTTTAAATACAGAATTTAAGCAATTTAAAATGCAAAAAAATAGTGCTTCTAACTTGCTTAAATTCTGTATTTAAACGTTTATTCATGGACCTTTAGAATATGTCAACCTGTGCTTTGTTTATTTATGTTGCTGGTAAGCACAATTTTTAATTAAAATTAACTCTGATAAATCCACTGAACAATGACCAGAAAGTGGTGTTTTTTGTTGATTTTAGGCAATTAACATTACATAACCACAGTTTCAATGCTTCGCGAGATTCTCCATTAACCAAAAAATTAAAATTTGTAACCATATTTTTTTTCTTTTTTTCAGGTGACTCCAAACGAGCTATGGACGAATACACATCCGAAATAATGATGGGGGGCTTAAACACAATCGCGATCCATAACACATGCGAAGATTCTCTCCTAGCAACCCCTATAATACTAGATCTAATAATTTTAGCAGAACTTTGCCAGAGAATTAAAATCAAACGTCAAAACCAATCCGATTCAGAATTCGCACCATTCCACTCCGTTCTCTCGTTCTTGAGTTATTTATGCAAAGCCCCCTTAGTCCCCCAAGGCACGCCGTTAATAAACGCATTATTCCGCCAAAGGGCGTGTATCGAAAATATTATGAAAGCTTGTATTGCATTACCACCTGACAATAATATGCTTTTAGAGCATAAAGCCATGGTTTTAATGAACGAATTTGGTAAAAAAGGGGTTAATGGGGAGTCAAATGGCCCCAAAACCAAAAAAATGAAAAGTGGTACTGAAAACCATGTTATTCAATAGTAGAAAATTTGAATACATAAAAACAGTTACTATCCATTCACATTTAAAAAAAGCCAGAGTAGGCGAGCCATAGGGTGACCGATTTTACCCTGTTTGCTGGTCATGTAAGAAAAGTCAAAAAAATTAAAAAATGCATTGAAAAACATGTTCAGAGCATCTGAATCGAAAACATACTACAGAAGTATTTATCTTTTTATTAAATTACTTTATAATGCCTTAATTATTAAAACATTTAATAGTTTTTACAAAATAGGAATTTTTAATGTAAATTCTTACTGTGGAAGTCCTTTTAGGTATCATAGAAAAAATTAGCATTTTTACAAAAATGTCTACAATTTTCTTCATAAATTCTCACATCTCAAGCAAAAATTGTTTCTTTTTTCCAATTTTCACGCCTGTTTTATGTAACCGTCATATTATTTTTGGCATTTTTCAATTTTTAATGACAGTAAATTTGAAATGTAATGCCAACTTTGTGGAAAATTCAACTTTTCAAAGAAAAAAAATCTAGTTTTCATAGGTGACTATGTTATTTTTTAAACTGTGAATGGATAGTATTGTGTTTTCCCCGAGGCATAATTTTTATATTTTCTACACCTATTTTTGTATAGCTTCAAGTTTGTAAAACAAAATTCAACATACCTAAAAATGTTATTTTTCGTATAATTAAAAAATATTTACGAACGTATTTGTTTGATATTTAATCATTTAATGTTAGATTTATTTGCATAAATATAAAAACATGTATTCAAAACCGTTTTTTATTTCAAAAACCCCTAATGAAAGAATTAAATAGATGGAGCATCATTTAATTACGTAGGCACAATATTTGGGTATTTGATAAACACTTGCAAGTAAGGGGAAGATGTTGATATTGATCCCTCTCCACGCTAACTTATGTTAACGTTAAAATTGCAATAGCGTATTATTTCCAAGGAATACAATTATTTTAAAAATAGTTTTCAATTTTAAAGCAAAATTGGTGATTAAGGCAAATAAATTATAGATTTAAACGTTATTTTTGAAGCGAACACGAGGTAAAATTTGGTATGCCTTCTTAAAACAGAAATTTACATTCTATTTTTTACTTATGTGTACAAAAAATACCATGTGTTGTCGCCACTATTCGCCGCCGCCAATGGAGTTTTCTAACCTCACATTTGTAAATTTGTATGTAATTTTTCCGTAAACAATCAAATTTTTAAGAAAAAGAAAGATGTCGTAGTAAATTAAATGGCAAATATCAGTGTTTTACAATGCTATATCATAAAAAAGACAAAATTAAAGAAATTTACATGTTGACGTTGTGATTCTTGTAAGCCTATCAGAGATAAGGTAAATACAAACACTTCTCCTAACTCCCCAAAAGGTTTGTTTATCCGTATACCAAACAATTTTGGTGCATATTATATCTATTTAGTTTTTTCATCTGTGCAAAAATACCAAAAACCTTAAAAACATGAATATGATTAAAAAAAACGCCAACGAGAATTTTTGTTCGGGTCAGAATGGGCCAGGCCGATCCTGTCTTATGCTAACAAGCGTACCAACATAACAAACATCAAAAACGTAACCAAACCAAATTCCCCTAGTAAATCTTGTATTTATTACGTAAAATTTGCCAAAATTCATCAATTTTTGGCACTATTAACGCAAAAACAAGGTAAAGTCTTACAAAAACATGTAATAAACCTTATTTTTCATAAATATTTGACACAAAACCAATCCACAAGCCGCTAGATTGCAAAAACAAGTGATTTTAACAACATAACCTAAGTTTTGCCAATTGTTAAACTTTCTGTGTCTTTGTACGTGATTTCTGTAATTTTTATGCCCAATTTATGTTTTTAGATGCTGCGTTCAGCCCTAGTACCTTGCAATAAGGCCTTACAAGCCTCAAATTTGCTTAAAACAGTTGGATCTTTCGGGATAACAAAACGGGAACAATCTACCGAAACTCAGCCAGCAGAATATAAAAAATACTCCCCATTTCAAGGGGCTAGCAACTGGGCTGACTATTCCTTGGCTAGATTGGATGATTTGTTGAATTGGGGGCGTAAGGGGTCAATATGGCCACTTACCTTTGGGCTGGCTTGTTGTGCGGTAGAAATGATGCATATTGCTGCTCCTAGATACGATATGGACAGGTAGGAAACAGTTTTTAACACTTATAAACACTTGGAATAACTTAAAACACAGTTTTGTAACGAAAAACATTGATTTTGGGGTAGAAATACGCATTATGGGGCATTTTTTGTAGTAGCGTCGGTTCGATCGGTAAAGAAGATTGCTTTTTAGTTTGCGACGCGCTTTTTTTTTCCACGGCCGCCTTTGGGCCAATTTTACTCAACTTGGAAAGCCTAAGTGACGTCACTTTTATTTGCATCGTATTTTTAGCGTTTTTAGTGCGTTTTTTTGATTATTTCTGCGTTTCTTAAGTTTTAGCATCTCAAATAAGTGTTTTTGTAGATATGGGGTTGTTTTCCGAGCCTCTCCACGTCAAGCTGATGTTATAATAGTAGCAGGCACTCTAACAAATAAAATGGCCCCAGCTTTGCGAAAAGTATACGACCAAATGCCTGAACCACGATGGGTTATTTCAATGGGAAGTTGTGCAAATGGAGGGGGATATTACCATTATTCTTACGCCGTTGTCAGGTAATTTTTTGTTTGTTTTTTATGAAACTTTATTGAATCAAGCAATGATGAGAGAATTAAATAGATGGAGCATTATTTAAATACTGCAGCACAATATTTGGGTATCTGATAAACAGGCAGCAAGTAAGGGGAAGATGTTGATGTTGCCCCCTCTCCACGCTTACTTGTGCATACGTTTAACATTACAATACCGTATCATTTCCAAGGGATACATTTATTTTTAAAATGGTCTTTAATTTTAAAGCAAAATTCGTGATTAAGATAAATAAATTACACATTCAAGCGTTATTTTTGAAGCAAACGCAAGGTAAATTTGGTACACCTTTTGAAACTAAAATTAGCATTTTATTTTTTACTTCTGCGTACAAAAAACCAACATGTGTTGTCGCCACTATTCGCCGCCGCCAATGGAGTTTTCTAACCTCACATTTGTAAATTTGTATGTGAGTTTTCCGTAAACAAACCAAATTTTTAAGAAAAAGGACGATAACATAATACATTAAATCGTAAATATCACTGTTTTACAATGCAATGTCTTAAAAAAGACAAAATTAAAGAAATTTACCAAGTGCTGTTATGATTCTTGTCAGCCTATCAGAGATAAGGTAAATATAAACACTTCTCCTAACCTCCTAAAAGGTTTGTTTATCAGTTTACCAAATAATTTTGGTGTATATTGTATTAATTTAATTCTCTCATCATTGGAATTGAGTTATTTCGTTTTTTTTGCTATTTAGAGGGGTTTTAAATTATTATATTTTTTCAGGGGGTGTGATAGAGTAATCCCTGTTGATATTTACGTCCCAGGATGTCCCCCCACCGCTGAAGCCCTTTTATACGGGGTCCTTCAGTTGCAGAAGAAAGTTAAAAGGTACAATACCATTCAAATGTGGTATCGTAAATAAATAAATTAAAACAAAATATTTATCTTTAAATTAAAGTAACAACATAACCTAAATTATTAACAAACTGATTTTTCTCATTGTAAATACTTTCAAAAGGTTAGAATTTTTATTATTCGTAAATGATATTGCTACAGCTACACGCGGTGATTTTTTGTGTTAAACTGTGTAAAAATATATATTAAGTTTAAAAACTACTATGTTTTTTATTTTGAGTCCATTAAAAATGTTTAACGGAGCAAAAATGGCAAGTCCGTTTCTGCTTAAATTTATAAACGCTTGGTTACACGTGTACCAACTACTTAAATGAAAATAACCTAACAATTAAAAAAATGTTGTTTACGAGTTTAAAATTAAAATAATTATTGCAAATAAAACCGGTAAGCTTTCCAAAAATGCAACCTTTTAGAGCAGAAACCCTATATTTAGCAAAAAATGTCTGTTTTTGGTGTACTATTATACAGGATGTCCAAAAAATGGCGCATAAACGCGATGGTACGCTCTTGTGGCATTCTCAGAGATCCCTAGAAAATTTTCAAAAAAAATCCATCTGTTATATTCATCGAGAAAAATGCGAACAAAGTTGCATAAATTCGGCAACACAGTCTAGGAAAATACATCTAAAAATCCCATCTATAAGTCTAAAAATCCCATTTATGAGTCTTGATCATACACTTTTGCACTAGATTTTATTGACGTGGTTGTCAGCTTCATTTAATGAAAATTTTGTAAAATTAAATGGATTATAAAAATGTAATTCGACCATTTAATAAATAAAAAAATGGTTGAATGGTTTAAGATATACTGTAGCTTTGTATTAAACCATTTGTTTAGTTAATATGTGCTGTTATATTCAAGATATAAGCATTTAAAGTTTCGCACTTTGGGGCAACATATCTACGAGGGTATATGAGATAGATTTTTTTTAACAATTTTCTGGGGCTCCCTAAACAGGCACCAACAACGTACCATCGCGTTTATGCGCCATTTTTTGGACACCCTGTATTACTTATTAGTAAAAAAAGTTAACAATGAAAAGAATACTTACACTTTTTAATGCTGGCATAATTATTATTCTATCTTGCATCAAAATACTGTTTCTGTATTCTAGTAAAACTTCTCTTTGCTACACTAAACTTACACTTAAAATAAAAAAAAATGTAAAAACGTTAATAATTTTGCCCAACAACTTGCACAAAAAGGCACTGTCTAGTAAACCGTCGGGCGGTTAAATATAAATTAAAAGACCGTCGGGCGTCCGATTGCTTTCTATTTAAACTCATAAAAAGACGGTCAAGTTGCAATATATGTGTTTGCTTATCAAAATAAAGCGTTTTAAAGTGGGCAAAATTAGGAATAATTTCAAAATAATTTTTGTGGTTATTTTTTAGCGCAAGATTTAAAATTTTTCATGTTTTTGGCGCGAAATTTAAAATTTATTAGTATTTTAGACGCAAAATTTAAAATTTCCCACCATTTTAGGCGTTAAGTTCATAATTATATACTATTTTGGGCTGAAAATTTAAAATTATCTAAAATTTTTGGCGAAAAAAGATATCTTCTATCTATCATAGAAAAATAATTTTATTTCTTTCTGTGTTTAATGTTAGATTTTGACGTTTTAATTATAAAAAAGTGACACTGCGTAATATTTTGACAAGTGTGTATGTTTCAAGTGCAAATATAAAAGCTTAATTTTTGTTATTTAAGTATAGCAAAAATTGGTATTTTCTTAAACCATATTTCTGAAGTAAAAAGGTAAGTAAATTCAACAAAAAAAATCCATTCGTCCTCATATTTTTACGTTTTAGTTACCCAAAAATGCTTCCCATCAGTTTCCTAAAACCCAATTTTCTGATAAGCAACGTTCCAAAGATAGTATTAACGTCTGTCCGATTTAAAAGCGGTGACAAAAAAGTTCCACAAAAATTCAAGAAATATTCTCCTTTCCAAAATACGACTTCGAAAGCGGATTGGGTATTAGCAAGATTAGATGATTTGATAAATTGGGGACGCAAAGGGTCAGTTTGGCCCCTTACTTTTGGTCTGGCTTGTTGTGCAGTCGAAATGATGCATATTGCTGCTCCTAGATATGACATGGACAGGTAAAAATTATAAGAATTAAAAATAAAAAAAAAAATTTAGTAATAAAAATTAATCATATTTAGAAAAAAAACGCTTTTATTTTTGGAAAAAATGTAATAATAAATAGGGGGTAATAGGCACCCCCAAAGTTAAAAAAAATCATATTTTGATCAGTTTTGCATTTTACTAGAGATGGGCAATCGGAAAGTTCCCAGTTTGGGAATATTCCCAAAATGGGAATATTTCCGGGAATTTAAAAAGATGACGAAAAGATTCGGGAAGATACGAAAATTATAATAACACATTTTTTAAATTTTGGCGCCATTTTTATGTTTTATTTTTGCATTTTGGCAATATTCCGGACATATTCCCGAATGTTTCCGTTTGGGAACTTTCAGGAAGGTTTCCGAATGAACACTTTCGATATACAGGATGTCCCAGAATTGGCGCACCACCTGTATGGTACGTTGTTGGGGCATGCCTGGGAATTCCAGAAAAATTGTTAAAAAAAATCCATCTGTTATATTCATTGAGGAAAATGCGAACAAAGTTGCTTAAATTCGGCAACACAGACTAGGAAAACACTACACAGTCTAGGTAAATAAGTCTAAAAATCACATCTATAAGTCTTGATTATACACTTTTGCATAAAATTTTATTGACATTGTTGTCAGCTTATTTCAAGAAAATTTTGTAAAATTAAATTGATTATAAAAATGTTATTTGACCATTTAAAAGAAGAAAAATTGGTGAAATGGTTTAAGATAGACTGTAGCTTTGTATTAAACCCCATTTTTTTTTGTTAATACGTGTTGTTGTTTTTAAGGTATATGCCTTTAAAGTTTTGCACTTTGGGGCCTCATATCTTCGAGGGTGTATGAGATGGATTTTTTTTGACAATTTTCTGGGGATCCATAGACATGCCCCAATAACGTACCATACAGGTGGTGCGCCAATTTTGGGACACCCTGTATTTCTAGGTAATTAATAAAATTTTAGTTTTTATCCGTCCATTTCTACATGGGAACATTGCCGGCAATATTCCTATTGGGAATATTTTGGGAATATTTCTAAAAGTTCACGTTTGGAAACTTTCTGGAACATTTCCGGGAAAGTTCCCCAATGGGAATATTGCCGACAATATTCCCATGTTTCTTCTCAAAGATTAAAATTTTGGGAATTTGCCCATCTCTACATTTTACCAAAAAATATTTCTAATAAAACTAAAAACTGTGTAATTTGCCATCTTTTAAATAGCATTCCATATTTTTTAGCACCCTTACCCCTTTAAAAATAAAATTGGATTTATACTCCTATTAATTTAAAAAATAAAAGTCCCACTTTTATCTTTTAATTTGATTGTTTTTTACCTTTAACTTTTTTATTTGTTCATTTTTTTAGCAGACTTAGATTTCTAATAACCCCAAATTTTTCTTAGATATGGGGTAGTTTTTCGAGCCTCCCCTCGTCAATGTGAACTAATTATAGTAGCAGGAACAGTAACAAATAAAATGGCTCCTGCTTTGCGAAAAGTATACGACCAAATGCCTGACCCAAAATGGGTTATTTCAATGGGTAGTTGCTCCAATGGTGGTGGATACTACCATTATTCTTATGCAGTTGTTAGGTAAGTTATTATTGCTGACAAAAAGATCTCGAGTAAAAATGTCCAAATTTTTAATATTACAAAAAGAGAAGAAAAAAAATTGTCGCAGTCATTTTTGGTAATGAAAAAAGATAAAAGAAATTATGCTTTATAAATTAATCTTAAGAAGGTACCTACCCTAGAATAAATAGCCCTTATTTCTAAAATAACATAAAAAATAGGATCAAAATCAATTTTTAAATTTTTAAGAACCTTTTTTTAATATTTCCTAAAATCGAATTTTTATAATTCTAATTGTTTTAGGGGTTGTAATAGAATTATTCCAGTTGATTTTTACGTCCCAGGATGCCCTCCTACTGCTGAAGCTCTTTTATATTGTGTTTTGTTATTGCAGAAAAAAATTAAAAGATATAGGGCACTTCAAATGTGGTATCGAAAATGAAATTTTAAAAAATTGTTATTACTTTAAAATTAATTTAAATAAATAAAACAGTGTTTTTTTTGATAGGTAATTTTTGTTCTTATTTAAATGAATGACATTTTTAAGTTGGGAATTTTTTTTTAGCAAGCATTTGCAGTTAATAACTGTGCTGTTTTTTAACGCGGAATGTCGCGAAACATAGAAACTGTGGTTATGTAATGTTGGTTGCCTTAAATCAACAAAAAACAGCACTTTCTGGTCATTGCTTAGTGGGTTTATAAGAGTTTGTTTTAATTAAAAATTCTGCTCACCAGCAACATAAATTAACAAAGCACAAGTTGACATATTCTAAAGGTACATCAATAAGCGTTTAAATACAGAATGTTGACAATTTAGGAGCACTATTTTTGCATTTTAAATTGTCAAAATTCTGTATTTAAACGCTTATTGATGAAGCTTTAGAATATGTCAACTTGTGCTTTGTTTATTTATGATGCTGGTAAGCACAATTTTTAATTAAAATTAACTCTTATAAACCCACTGAGTAATGACCAGAAAGTGGTGTTTTTTGTTGATTTTAGGCAACATTACATAACCACAGTTTCTATGCTTCGCGACATTCTTCTTTAACAAGGAAAGCGATTTTTATAGAAATTCAACTCTTGTCTAGGTACTTAGGGTGTTTTATTTAAAGTTAATTGCAACAATCGCTTTTAAAAAAATGTTTTAGGATTAAATTACGCCCTAATTATTAAAAACGATACTTTTTAATTAAAAAAATCAATTTAAACGCTATTACATGTTTCTTCAGAGGTATTTTAACCTAAATGTAAACTGTATAGTGCCTTAAACTTTGAAAATAACTAAATATCCATTACAAAAGGCAAGTATCGCTGCAGCAGTGTAATAATTAAAACCCTTTTCGTAGCAGTTTCCAAGGTAAAAAGAGGTATTTGGATTGGCCCTTTGGGGATAAGACGCATGGTTAGACAAGAAACACCCTGAGACAACGGTATGAAAAGGGTTGATATTCTGAAATACCTACATTATATTACATTATAATGAAATTTTGAAGCTATACACCTAGTCGAGTACCTCGCTAATAGAGAAATACATTAAGCATACTCAATTTAATTACAATATTATTAACGTGTGCATAGCCCGAACGAAATTTATGTCATTTATGCTTAAAAACTAAAATCAAAAATCATAGAAGAGTTAACCACATATTCCTTGGAGCAAAAGTCGATTAAACCCGACCTCTTTTTTAAATTTGACTGTGCACTTTAAAGGGCGATTTATATAACGTTACTTTCACTTTACTTCGGCGTAACTTCACTTCCGCGTAACTTAACAAATTTGCTTAATTTATAGAGTGTAAAGTTACGTGAAATGGGAACAGTTATGCGCATGTGTCTGAACTCGCGACTTCTGACTATTTACACCTGGGCGATAATTACGAAATAAGACCTAACAGGTTTCGTACGAAGCGATATTCCGTAATCACCATCCTTGACAATAATAAGGGTGAATATCTCATTTTTGCAAATTTTGCGCATGATCGGCCAAGCTCGGCTTTCGACTTACAGCTAAATGAATCAGCCAAGTAGTGCTAAAGTGAAGTATGCTAATACATTCCCATGTATTTTATTTAGTTTTCTGTAAAGTTACGCCGAAGTAAAGCGGAAGTAAAGTGAAAGTAACGTTCTATAAATTGCCCTTTAAAGCTTGATTATAGTTAAATTAATTTTACTTAACGCAACATTAAACTACCAAATCAATGCATTTATAGACTGCTTAATGTCACTAATTTAAAGCAGTTAACGCCACCTATAAGAAAATCTTAGAATCTCATTATTTTACTGGATTCCATGATTCCTGATTTCCATTTTACAGTTTTCTTTCTAATTTGAAAACTTGGGTTTAGTAGCCAATAGATGGCACTAGTGAAAAGCAGTAACATGCTTACTTTACATGAAGTTAGTTAAATTAACAAAAATACAGAGTGTCCAAAAAATGGCGCATAAACGCGATGGTACGTTGTTGGAACATGTGTAGGGACCCCCAGAAAATTGCTAAAAAAAATCTCATATACCCTTTTAAATAAGTGCGAAACTTTAAACGCTTATATCTTGAAGATAACAGCACATATTAACGAAAGAAATGGCATAGTACAAAGGCTCCATCTATCTAAAATTATTTTAGCATTTGTATATTTTTTCCATTTAACCATTTGTTTATTTATTAAATGGTCAAATTACATTTTTATAACCAATTTAATTTTACAAAAAATTTATGAAATGAAGCTAACAACAATGTTAATATGATCTAAATGCAAAAATGCATGCTCAAAAATATATAAGCGTTTAAGATGTATTTTACAAACTGTGTTGCCAAACTTATGCAACTTTGTTCACATTTTTATCGATGAATATTACAGATGGATTTTTTTTTTACAATTTTCTAGGGATTCCTGAGAATGTCCCAAGAGCGTACTAAACGCGTTTATGCGCCATTTTTTGGACACACTGTATAACTTAGAAGTGAACGTTAAGTGACGTTAATTTGATCTTTAAATGAGATTATCGTATAATTTATTTAATTTTGTGTTAATTTGCGATACGTTAATTCTATGTGGCGTTAAGTTATGAAGTGACGTAGGGCTTGACCGGGTCTATTTATAAGCTTTAAAATATTAAAGGAGTTCCATTAAAATTAAAAACTACAAAAAATATGTGAACTTCTTTATTGTAGGTATGGATAAAAAACATAATAAATAAATTTTTGTCAAAATTGAACGAAAAGATCCTTCGTATTTAGAGACGTCGCCAATCGGTTTAGCACAATGACTCAAACTCATAGCCCAATCATTCTATTTAAAATTTGTACGTTCCTTAGAAAAAAATCCCAACCAAAATCTGCTTATGCAGGATTGTAGGCACTATCCCCAGGAATATAAAAGTGAAAAATTCCCACAAAATTTCCGTGACGTTTAGCCCCCATCTTGCATAGAAGTGAGGAGTTAGTTTTTTGTTAATACCTAAACTATTTGGCACTTTTAAAAAAAGTTTTAAAAATTTTTAGGAACATTATTTTAATAAGAATACAATCATTTTTAAAAAAATAATGTATCACTAATATTAACGATTCTATAGCTCATTGAACATCACCTTACTTATTTCATCATAATCGTCTATCTTAGTCATAGAGTCCTGAAGCATAGATTGCAGCGTTCTCTGTAGAACCAAATTAGCACATTTTCAAAGTGTTATAAAATTGTTCACATTGGTGATTTATTATTTTTTTAAAAATGATTGTATTCTTATTAAAATAATGTTCCTAAAAATTTTTAAAACTTTTTTCAAAAGTGCCGAATAGTTTAGGTATTAACAAAAAACTAACTCCTTACTTCTATGCAAGATGGGGGCTAAACGTCACGGAAATTTTGTGGGAATTTTTCACTTTTATGTTCCTAGGGGTAGTGGCTACAAACCTGCATAAGCAGATCTTGGTTGGAATTTTTTTCTGGGGGCATTATTAGAATGATTGGGCTATCAATACATAACAAATAAAAGAAATCCATAGCTATATAGCTACCTAAAAGTCTATAAAACTCAGCATTTCAATTCATTGTCAATTGTTATCTGAGAGCGACAACGGACATTATCGAGATTTAAGCTTTTCGGTAGAAACTCAGCAAAATTCAACATTTTAGCCGGCGATTCACCTGTGGCGCGCTATAGGACTTTAGATTATTTCCAGTCCTGTCTGGCACGCCGTTCTGGATACACCCTTTCCAGAGCAGAGTTTCCAGAGTGTCCAACGTCGCGCAATTTAAATCTGTTAAACTTTTAAGCCCTGAATGAAAATCATTCATATCTCTTTTTAATTAATTCCAACAATAACTTTCAAAGGTTTTTCCCGAGTTTTCCAGACTTATTCCTGGTTTTATCCAGGGGTTTCCAAGGTTTTTTTAAACAGTTTTTCCGACTCTGAATCGTTTAAACGCCGCGTAGCAATTAACTTTTTTCTTTACTGATTTGATTAATTAAATTTTTCTAAGCTTTCGTTTTAAGACATTCAAGTTTTTAAACTGTTTTCGCAAGACATTTTGTAAGTTTTCGTGACATAATGAGGTCCTTTTTGGTCCTGTTTGGCTTGATGGTTGTTTTTTTATTCGCTGATAGAATTTCCGGAGGTAAGTTGATTTTTATTTGTAATACTGGGTGTCCCAAAATTGGCGCACTATCTGAATGGTACGCTGTTGGGGCATGTCTAGGTATTCTTGGAAAATTTGTTAAATAAAATATCATATATCCTTGGAGATATGAGGCCTCAAAGTGCGAAACTTTAAACGCTTATACCTTAAAAACAACGGCACATATTAAAAAAAAATGGCTTGATACACACACAGTCTATTTAAAATTATTTAACATTTTGTTTATACAGGAAGTCCGCGTTTAGTTTGCTTTTTTAATATGGCAAATAGCTGGGAAAAATCCAAGACATTTGGTAATAACAGTTGTTTGAAAAAGTGCCCTGTTCGGAAATAATGACATTTAAGCAGGTAGACTAAAAACACGTAATCGTAATTATTTACCAAATGATTTGTTCAACCATCATGAAATTTTTACAAACAATAAAGGTAATAAAAACGGTCATTTGAAACCCATTTTAAAATTTGGGACTCCTTTTAAAATGGGATAAACACTGGTAGTGTTCATAAAAACTGCATATAAATTCTTTACCATTAAGAATTTTGTAATTTTGTTTATTTTTTTAAATTCCCCAATTCAAGTAAAAAACATTTTTACCACCTGAAATTTCTGAGAAACTGTACCGTTTGTAAATAAACTGCCAAAAACTCTCCTAATGTACCCCATATTTTGCATTTGACTTGACAGAAAACTTATTTCAATTTAGGGGCAGTGGTCAGTGAGATAAATATTTCAAAATAAAGTTTAGTTTTATGCTAAATATGGGGTACATGGAGAGTGTTTTTGTCAGTTTCTAGTTTCATTTCAAGTGGTAAAAATTTTTTCCTTGCATTGGGATATTTAAAAAAAAATGTCTGTTTAGTCTACCACCTTTTCAAAAAACTGTTTTTACCAAGGGGCACTTTAATGAAAGAATTAGTGTTCATTTTTTTAAGAATTTGTTAAGAATATGCTTAGAATTTGTAGAATTGTGAATTAGTGTACACAATCTATTTTGCCCATCCGATTTGCCCCTCTGTTTTTACTAAATGTCTTGCTTTTTTCGCAGTTATTTCTCATTTAAAAAAAGTGAACACCTGTATATTATCCTTGAAGATATGAGGTCCTTTAAGTGCGTAACTTTAGACGCTCATTTCTGGAAGACAACAGCAAATATTAACAAAATAAATGGCTAAAAATACAAAATATTATTTTACTCTGGTACCATACAAGTTGTTTGCTAATTTTGGGACAGCCTGTTTAATTTGGGCCACTCTTTGAAATTCATGATGTAGGAAATACAAAAGTGGGATAAAGGATATACAAAAGATAGATAAAAGCCAGATAAAACTCAAGACTCCAGGCAACATCAATAAAAGAAATGTTTCCCATTTCTTCATCAGTTTAACTTAAAGAATCTCTAACAAATACATGGAAGTATATAACGAAAGATAATGCATTGAATGTGTAGCAAATTCAACAGTTGGCATCTGTATATATCTTGAAGAAATCACCTTTAAGTATAGTCCTTTTTGAATTAGAAAACAAGAGCGGGTTAGACCAGTGAGAGGGATAGATCATTTAAAAAATTTAACTTCGCAGATAGCTCATTTTTTATGACTATTTTTTTTTTTTTATATAATTGTTACACATTCCATATGATACTCTTCGCAGTAGATGATTAAAAAGGTGCATTTTTTATTTTATTGAAAGAAACGTAAAACTTATTTTTTTTGTAAACGGGGGGGGATACAAAAAAAATTACTAGACGCTTTTTTATAGGAAAAAATACAATCTTTAATTTTATTAGGAATATTTTTTTTCGTAAAGTTGATATTAACGAAAATATGATTTTTTTTCTATTTTGGGTGTTTTTAACCTTCTATCTATTACTGGATTTTTTCCAAAAACAATAGGGCTCTTTCTCTAAATGGGGTTGATTTTTGTGTTAAATCTCAAGTCGATCCGATAAACCGTTCTTGAGACGGACAAAAAATAAAAGTCTTAAAAAGTCATGAAAAGTCATGAAACGAACGAATATGCAAAAGTGTTTGCTCTAGGACGAATATTAACGATTTTAGAGAACGTACTCTTCGACTTTGTCTGCGAAGAGTATAGTAATTCTACTCAGAACGTCGAAGTGATAAAATTCAAGTTTTAAATGTAACATATTTCCTAAGCACCTAGTTTATATAAATATAAGAGTAAGGCCCAAAATATCATTAAATTTTGCAAACTTCTTCCTTAAGACTTATCTTTGGTGTTTTCCTGCTAGAAAAGAAAATCTTTTGGATTTGTCCTTATGTTAAAAAAATGTTTTTGCCCATATTCAAATGCGTATGTTTTTTTTCATATGAATAAACTGCGATAGGTAGTGCAAAATAGAGATAGATGTAGAGATAATATAAAGGATATCACTTTCAAAAGGATCGTATCCTGCAGGATGTCGACAGGCAGACAGACAAACAGGCAGAGCGTTAATGTAGTGTTCTTCAGAGTACCTACTTCTTAATTTTAGACGCATATCAACTCTCCATCTCATGTATTTCCTAGCATACAGCTTTATCTACCTGAAAATTCGGCCACAAATTCTTGCACAATACCTAGTCGATAATACGTAAAAGCTTAAAGTGGAATGTCACGAAGCATAGAAACTGTGATTATGTAATGTTGGTTGCCTAATATCAACAAAACACACCATTTTCTGGTCATTGCCCAGTGGGTTTATAAGAGTTTATTTTAATTTAAACTTGTGCTTAACAGCAACATAAATAAACAACGCACAAGCTGACATATTCTAAAGGTCCATTAATAAGCGTTTAAATACAGAATTTTGGCAATTCAAAATGCAATAAAATAGTGCTTTTAAATTGCCAAAATTCTGTATTTAAACCCTTATTGATGGACCTTTAGAATATGTCAACTTGTGCTTTGTTTATTTATGTTGCTGGTAAGCACAATTTTTAATTAAAATAAACTCTTATAAACCCACTGAGCAATGACCAGAAAGTGCTGTTTTTTGTTGATTTTTAACCCTAATACCTAGGGAAAAATAAAATAGATATTTTAATTGAATATTTAAAACAAAAATAACTCCGGAATAAGTTAATCCGGTGAATTTTATGCTTTACTAAAACTCTAATTGAAGCGTAAACTTTTTCTGGAATGAATACTAAAATCAGTGAAAACTGAAAATTAGAAAGGGTAGAAATATCCGCAATATGGTTACCTACCCACTTCTCAAATCAAATAATAAAACCCTAGTTTGCATAATGTTTAATTGTTCAATGTTAACATTTAAAAACATACATTTTAGATGTACAGAATGTTTTTTTAACTTCGCTGCGTGCATCAAAAACTATATCTTAAAGAATGACGATTTAAGGCCAATTTAAGGGCGATTTATAGAACGTTACTTTCACTTTACTTCGGCGTAACTTTACTTCTGCGTAACTTAACAAATGTGCTTAATTTATAGATTGTAAAGTTACGTGAAATTGGGAACAGGTATGCGCATGTGTCTGAACTCGCGACTTCTGACTATTTACACCTGGAGTGTAATTACGGAATAACGCTTCGTACGAAACCTACATAAGAAGACCAGCAGGTTTCGTACGAAGCGATATTCCGTAATCACCACCCTTGACAATAAGGGTGAATATCTCATTTTTGCAAATTTTGCGCATGATCGGCCAAGCTCGGCTTTTGACAGTACTACTTACAGCTAAATGAATCAGCAAAGTAGCGCTAAAGTGAAGTATAAATTTGCTAATACATTCCCATGTATTTTATTTAATTTTCTGTTAAGTTACGCCAAAGTAAAGCGGAAGTAAAGTGAAAGTAACGTTCTATAAATCGGCCTTAAGTCGAGATGTTTGGGCAGGCTTTCGTTTCTCACTAGCGCCACTATAGGCACAATATCATACCAGTTTTTAATGGCTTGATGCAAATGCTTTTGCATGAAACCTAGCGGAATATATAAAGTTTGTAACTTTTCTTTTGATAATTTTAACTGTATTTACTTAACTAGAAGATTTTGAATTGGTTTGCCAGGGTTTAACAAGACACTTGACTAGATACTACTTACTAAATAAAGACCAAGTTTAATTTATCTTAAGCCATCTACTTTTTTGTAGGTTTTACCTAAACTTTTGAACTTCTTGACAAACTTTAAGTGAAGTGGGTATACAGTTCGGTTGACGTAGTAGATTTACCATTGAATAGGACAAAAAGTTTTTTTTTTAGTTTTGTCCATAAATTAAAATTCTACAGACTGTTTTAAACTTAAAGGCCATGCGATGGATTAGCATTATGTGTTAGCGCATTCGCCATTTTACAAAACATACTATTGCATAAATTAAGGATAGATGTTTAGGGCTATAGATTCAAATTCATAAATGGGATGTTCTGTGCACTCGAAAGTTTCTAAAAGTCATCTCCCTAAATGTCAGTTATTTTTGAAATTTCAACAAAATATGTAAAAATACGGAGTAATACATCAATAACTATGATTAAAAATATGTAGGTTAATGTTTGTGATACATAGAAGTGGTACTGAGTGCAAGAAATAATAAAAATATGGTAAATTAGTGCTTTTGATGTTTTTCTTCCTACATTGAAATCTTTGAACGAGCACACCTCTATTAGGTAAAAACGTAAGTTGCAATTTTAATCATTTAGAAGCTTAAAAAAACCATGGTAAATTACCGTATTATGATTTGGCATTGACCACG
The DNA here is from genome assembly GCA_963920755.1 of Cartodere bifasciata. NCBI lineage: Eukaryota > Metazoa > Arthropoda > Insecta > Coleoptera > Latridiidae > Cartodere > Cartodere bifasciata. The sequence continues at coordinate 1,132,626 of OY987198.1, forward strand.
TAATGTATATAAAGCAAAAAATGTATCCGTAGTAAAAAAAAAAAACAAACAAAAATAGTATAATAATTTTTGAAGTCACATTTTCGACACAAAGAAATAAACGATTTAAATGAATCCATAATAAGTTTGTAGCCTATTTTTGTAGTTTTCAAAACTACATTTAGTTTTAATATACGATGGAGCCCTCATGTAGATGTGCTACTTAGTAGAATTGACCGGAGCTCAACGGAGATGACCTATATGAGCTAGGAGCACCTATTAGAAAATCTGTGAATTTGAAATCCTAGTCTTAATAGTGGCTTAAACATTTCAAGTTTTATGCGAAGTGGACATTAACAAGAAACATTTCTCTGATGTTTTACGAAGATTAGAGTCTTATTGTTTTCCTAAAACAAAATTATATAAAAGAAGAAATAGCTTCTTACTTTTTTTCTCGCCGGCCGGCAGCACATTTTACATAATTTATTTTGATAAAATATATTTGTTGTCAAAATAACATTCGAAAACTGACTTAAAAAAACCCCATTCTCAATAGATTAAAATTCAAAAAATCGAAGGTGGTTGATAAAAAACCGTTTTAAATTCCATGTCCACGATAGTACGTTTTTTTAAAAAACCCAACAACATTTTTTTTTTCGCTAATATTTCTTCATTGATACAAAGTTATGATTTAGAAAAGTCGCAAAATAAATACCATAATTTGTGAAACAGCGCCTCTAATTGGTGTAGAAAGCTGTAATTATGTCTCGAATAATGGTAAAAGTGACGCTTTTGCATAGCAGGCGACGAAAAGGCACTTTTCCTTCATCTAACCTGATTGATGTTCTTTAATAAAATGAAGTAATGGGGGTATTACAGGCAGGGTGGTGGGGGAGGTAGGTTTATAAAGCGCTAATAACTCAAACAGTCTTAATTAAGAACACTGCGACAAGTTTACTACCCCGTCTACCTTAGAATAACTACCATATTAAGCAGGGTGTTAGAAAATAAAGGTTAAGACGCATTTATTCAGACAAACTTGAACGTACATAACCCAAAATTTAGTTTTTTGCACTTTTAGCTCTAAAAATATGATTTTTGTAAAGGCTAAAGTGTGATTTAGAGTTAAATTAAATTAACTTAATGCCACTCAAAGCTACTTTACTCCACTTAACTTGACGCGACTAAATTAAGGCATTTATAGTATAAATTTACACGTTAGTTTACAACAAGCTAATTTAGTAAACGCCATCTATCGGTAAATGTTAGAATCGTCTTATTTACAGAAATTCATCTGAAATTCTTCGATCATCTTTGTAATTTTAAAAATTTGGTCTAGTAGCCGATAGATGGCTCTAGTGAAAGGCTTACTTTACATTGAATTAGCTGAAATTAACCAAAATTAAGAAATAGAACCTTAAGCTTGATTTAGAGATCAATTAACTTAACTTCACTTATAATTAACGTAGCGCGACTGAAATAAATTATACGAAAGATGAAATCGCATTTACAGATCCAATTAACTTAACTTGACGTTTACTTAAGGTTCTATTTCTTAATTTTGGTAAATTTCATCTAATTTTATGTTAAGTAAGCCTCTTCACAGAGCCATCTATCGGCTACTAGACCAAATATTTAAAATTACAAAGATTATCGAAGAATTTCATATAAATTTCTGTATATTTACAGAAATAAGACGATTCTAACATTTACCAATAGATGGCGTTTACTAAATTTTCTTGTGATTAACTAACGTATAAATTTATACTATAAATGCCTTAATTTAGTCAAGTCAAGTTAAGTGGAGTAAAGTAGCTTTGAGTGGCGTTGAGTTAAGTTAATTGATCTCTAAATCACACTTTAAGTAAACGTCAAGTTAAGTTAATTGGATGTGTAAATGCGATTTCATCTTTCGTATAATTTATTTTAGTCGCGATACGTTAATTATAAGTGAAGCTACGCTAATTCATCTCTAAATCATGCTTTATTTCCAAAAACTTAAACAAACTTAACGTCCATTAAGGCTTAATTAATAGTTACATTAAATTAATTTAACGCAATTAAATCCACTTAAATTAGGGCGACCAAATTAGTGCATTTATAGATTGCTTAATTTTACTAATTCAAAGCACTAAACGTCATCTATTGGTAAATCTTAGAATCTCATTATTTTACTGGTTTTATTTTCATTCTACGGTTTTTTTTTCTAATTTGAGAAATTTGTTCCAGTTGCCGATATATGGTTCTAGTGAAAAACGATTCCAGATGCTTACTTTATCCGAAATTAGTTAAATTAACAAATATAACATATAATGGTGGATTCAGGAACTATTAAATTAAGTTAAATTAAGAATTAATTTAAGAAATCTACAGCAGTTGATTGGTTGATTTGACATTGACATTGAAGTTTCTTATTTGTCAGTGTCAAATCAACCAATAAGCTGTCGTAGATTTCTTAAATTAATTCTTAATTTAACTTAATTTCTTAATTTAATAGTTCCTGAATGCACCATAAGTGAAAGTTGATTAACGTCACTTAAGTGACGTTTAGTTAATCTATAAATGAGATTCCAAGTTTCTTATAATTCATTTCATTTTGTGGCATTAAGTTAATTTAACTATACATTTTATACAAGGTGTCTAAATAATGAAGCATAAACGCGACAGTACGTTATTTGGACATGTCTAGGAATCTCTAGAAAAATTCCATCTCATATACCCTTGGAGATATGAGGACCTACAGTTTAAAACTTCGAACGCTTATACCAAGGAATATGTACATTCTTTTCTTATACCTTGAAGATAACAGCATTTATTAACGAAAAAAATGGTTTAATACAAAGCTACAGTCTATCTTAAACCATTTCACCATTTGTTTATATTTTAAATGGTCGAATTACATTTTTATAAGCTCAAAATTCCCATAAAATGAAGCTAACGACAATGTCAATATGAATGAATTAAATTGAATAAAATTTAATGCAAAAATCAAGACTCATAGATGGGATTCTTAGATGTATCTTCCTAGACTGTGTTGCCGAATTTATGCAACTTTGTTCGCATTTTCCTCAATTAATATAAAAGATAGATTTTTTTAAAACAACTTTTCAGAAATCCCTAACTACATCGTTGCAAATGATCGTTACAATAAATTGGAGCGTCTATAGCAAACGCAAACCACAGAACAATATGCATGCATAATGGTGACAAATATCTCCTCATACCCATATAAACTGAATTGACAATTCGAATGGAATGAATGTGGTTTTGTCCATCTAGCAAATGTGATTTGTCTGATATCCGGCTTATTTCCACCATATGAGCTTCTAAGTAAATGCGGGCTAGCCAGCAACAATCTGACTCTGTCCATCCTCCCGTCTGATAGACATGATTGAAAGGACATTGCATTGCATCATAGTTTGCCCAATGCGGTTTATACACAACTTGCTACCGGATATTACAACACCTCACACCAAACTTTACCCGAAACTGCCGCAATATACCGATGTTTTGTTTTTTTAACAACGATACTCAAATACGCTCTTTTTAATCCTTTGGTGATTAAGACTTGGGTTTCAAATTCATAAATCGGATGTTCTGTGCACTCAAAAGTTCGTAAAAGTATCTCCCTGAATGTCAGTTATTATTGAAATTTCAACAAAATATGTAAAAATACGGAGTAATACATCAATAACTACAATTAAAAAAATATTTAGGGTAATGTTTGTGATACATAGAAGTGGTATTGAGTGCAAGAAATAAAAAAATATGGTAAAATAGTACTTTTGCGGCTTTTTTTTCTACATTGAAATCTTTGAACGAGCACATCTAAATCAGAGAAAAACGTAATTTGCAATTTTAATCATTTACAAGCTTAAAAAACCATGGTAAATTAACGTATTATACATAGTTTGTCATAGACCACGTAATGTGTATAAACCAAAAAATGTGTCGGTAGTCGACAAAAAAAAAATAGCATAATGATTTTTGATGAAGTCAAATTTTTGACACAAAGAAATAACCAATTTAAATAAAACCATAATATGTTTGTAGCCCTATTTTTGTAGTTTTCAAAACTACATTTAGTTTTAATATACGATGGGACCCTCATGTAGATGTGCTACTTAGTAGAATTTGCTGGAGCTCAACGGAGATGACTTATACGAGCTTCTAGGAGCACAGATTCGAAGATCTGTGAATTTGAAACCCGAGTCTTAAACAAACACAAACAGTAAAATAGGTAATCATTTGTCTACCAATATTGTCTATTTTTCCTACGTAAGCTATTTGCATGTGTTATGTGTTACGTAGCTACGCAAATGTATGTCCGCAGCTTAAATGGCGATTTATAGAACGTTACTTTCACTTTACTTCGGCGTAACTTCACTTCGCGTAACTTAACAAATTTGCTTAATTTATAGATTGTAAAGTTACGTGAAATTGGGAACAGATATGCGCATGTGTTTGAACTCGCGACGTGTGACTATTTACACCTGGGCCGTAATTACGGAATATCGCTTCGTACGAAACCTACATAAGAAGACCAGCAGGTTTCGTACGAAGCGAAAATGAATCAGCAAAGTAGCGCTAAAGTGAAGTATAAATTTGCTAATACATTCTCATGTATTTTATTTAATTTTCTGTAAAGTTACGCTGAAGTAAAGCGCAAGTAAAGTGAAAGTAACGTTCTATAAATCGGCCTTAAGTAAGGCACATTTATTAAGCGGGAGGGCAGTCAAGCATCAGGCGTTCTGTGTAATAAAAACCCTGATTATGGGCCCAGCCCACTTGTACATAAGCTACCAGGATTTATACGCTTTCCGCACATAAAATATGACACAAAAACAATTGCGTTTTGGGCCTGCCATGCCATGGCTGCCTTGATGGTGAGTGTTAAGCACTCTGTCTGCCTGCTTGGTTAAGGATATTTTATGGTTTAATTTCGTAACGATTGTTTCCTATGTGTTCTACGGTGAAACCTTTACCTAAAAGGCCCTAAATAAAAATTAAAAGAATATAAAAAATTAATACATTTATATATTAGAAACTAGTTATGTAATGTTGGTTGTCTAAAACCAACTAAAAACAGCACTTTCTGGTCATTAGTCAGTGGGTTTATAAGAGTTACTTTGATTTTAAAATTGTGCTTACCAGCAACATAAATAAACAAAGCACAAGTTGACATATTCAAAGGACAGGTCCATCAATAAGCGTTTAACTACAGAACTTTGGCAATTTAGAAGCACTATTTTTTGCATTTTTAATTGACAATATTCTGTATTTAAACGGTTATTGATGGACACTAGAATATGTCAACTTGTATTTTGTTTATTTATGTTGCTGGTAAGCACAATTTTTAATTAAAATTAACTCTTATAAACCCAATGACCAGAAAGTGCTGTTATTTGTTGATTTTAGGCAACCAACATTACATAACCACAGTTTCTATGCATCGCGACATTCCACGTTAAAAATAATCGTTTTTAAAGTTGGATTAAAATAAAATAAGTAAAGAATAAGATTAACAATTAATTTGCCATTTTTTTCGCCCATTAACAAAATAATAATAAAACGAAATGTAATTTTCTCGGCAATTTTCATTATGGTTAAAACGCTTTGATTTTGTAGCACCAGCGTTCTGAGAATATGTCCCTAACATGATGTGATATTACTTCACCTAAATTTGCATAATATGCAGCCTAGCAATCTACGATCTACCAGACAGACTATGATGTGCCTAAAGATTTTACATTATCAATTCACAAATCTTCGAATCTGTGCTCCTAGAAGCTCGTATAAGTCATCTCTGTTGAGCTCCCGTTAATTCTACCATAGCATATCTACATGAGGGCCACAGTTTTGAAAACTAGAAAAATAGGGCTAACGCATTATGATTTCATTTAAATCGGTTATTTCTTTGTGTCAAAAATCTGACTTATCATTACTATTTTTGTTTTTTTTTTGACTACGGATACATTTTTTGGTTTATATACATTACGTGGTCTATGCCAAACCATAATATGTTAATTTAGCATGGTTTTTTAAGCTTGTAAAATGATTAAAATTGCAACTCACGATTTTCCCTAATATTGATGTGCTCGTTTAAAGATTTCAATGTAGAAAGAAAAACACCAAAAGTACTATTTTACCATATTTTTATTATTTCTTGCATTCAGTACCACTTCTTTCTATGTATCACAAATATTATTCTAAATATTTTTAATCATAGTTATTGATGTATTACTCCGTATTTTTACATATTTTGTTGAAATTTCGAAAATAACAGACATTCAGGGAGATGACTTTTACGAACTTTTGAGTGCACAGAACATCCCATTTATGAATTTGAATCTATAGCCTTAAAATTAAGTGTAGGGATAAAGATGCCAGATCTAGTAGTGTTGAATCTTTAAATGTACCAAGAAGAACGGCACGGTTGGTAGCTATTTACAAGTACTTGAACATATTCTATTCCCTAGATATTCACTGTCAGTCTTCTTACTTGCCTGCCTTTACTTCTCTGATGAAATGCAGCTTATTCCTTTTGATTATCTCAACTGGAAGATTACTTACTTGTCAACGACTCGGTTTAACACATGAGGCCTTTTAAGGCGTTATATTGATACGGGTTAAAAAGGTGTTTCCTTGTTTTTCATTAATAACAATTAGAAAAAGGCCCAATTTGGATTTCAAGTTCAATTAAATAGATATAAAATTACAGGATATAAATAAATCTTAGTTACAATAGGAGGTACATTTTTGTTTATTTTTATTTTAACAACATTCTTCATACATACGAGAAAGTAATTTAAAGTTGCACCCTTTTAAAACTAGATGCATTCAATCTTGTACTAAAAATGTCTACAATAGAAAAACTTTATTTCATTGCACCAATAAGAGGGTAGAAAGACATAAATCTGGCTGTGCAAAGCAACCACTGCATCAGAAAGCAGTAAGCAATACATAGAAAGGACGGCTAGTCGCTAGAAGATAAAAAAAATCAATTCTAAAACCGTCGTTACGAAGTTTCTTAGTGTAACTTTAGTGTCGGGTGTGAGCTTGACTTGTACTTGGACCGATATTGTAAATTGAAATGGCCATATGCTTTGATTTATATGCCAGACGAAATACCACCCGAGCTAGTCACAGACCACCCCTATTGTTCTCCTTACAAAACACAAACATAAACTCTAAAACTAGAAACACAGGATGCTTTATTTAGTCAATAAATTTAACAAAAAACGGGACACGACCCCAGAAGCAGAAATTTCTATACTTTTCTTACCTTCTCATCTTAACTACCCCATTTCTAAAAAATAGACACAAGATACATTTGAACATTTTGACTTGTACAAATTTCGTACAATTCTTGATTTGCAGAGGTTGCCCCTTAACCGGTTAAAATTGAGAAAGCCCTTATGGCAAGAAGAATTTGTACACAACCCTTTTTTAGTATCCGATGTGTGGAAATCTGCTTTGCAAAATATTGATGTATCCAATAAGGAATTAATCTAAGATCCCACTCAAGAGGTTCCAGGTTATGATCAGCTAAGGAAAATTTGGAGTACTGTTAATAGTCTTAGAACGTGTCACGGGCGTTGTAATGATATGTTTTATAAGTGGAATGCACTAGCTAGTACATTATGTGAATGTGGTGAATCTTAAGAAACTAGTAATCATATTGTAGAGATCTGTCCAAACATCTATTTTTAAGGCGGTTTTTATAAAATACATAATCTGACTTATGCATCAAATTGGATATCAATTCTATTCTGAGACCTCTGTAATTTTGACAATTTGGAGTTATTTTTTTATTATTTTTCTCTAACCTTGAAGCAGATGCTTTATCAGTATATGAACATTGTCCATGGGCATCCCTAAAAGAACATTATTTGCATTTTTTTGAATTATCAAAAACATTTTTCCATTACTGAACGTTCATATTTGTTATTTCCTTTGACTTGTAATCTTTATTAATAATCACGAATTTACTAAAAAAAGAGAGTTTATTTTTGCCCCATATCTCCCCCTAAAATGTCAAAAACACTTTACAAATTTCAACACCGACAACTAAACTGTTAAAATGTAATGAAAAACCTCGGAAATAACAATTCGATTATCTATTGCAATTCAATTGACTTGCCGAATGCCAACCGAGTAAAATTCAATTAAAAAAAGTGCATTCATTTTATAGACAGTTAGTCATCGACCATCGTTCATCTATAATGGCCTTTTAGATATGACTATGAGTGATGGATTCAATTTAGAGTGGCGACAACTCTATATTTCACATTTCTGCACTTTTTTGTTTACAGACTGCTCTAAACAAAATAAGGTTTGTCTTATTAAAGGCTGTATCATACGGAATTAATTTATTTGTAAATGTAAACTAGACGTTTTTTTAAAAGCTGTTTAAAATTTGGTACGCACGAATTTGCAAGAACTTTTGCTCTAAAGGTGGACTGACCGAATTTATGATACTTTTCTTTGTCTACGAAGAGTATAATAAGGCCTTATAATCCTGCTTTAAAGGGTAATTTCATAGACCAATGTGAAACAATCCAGACAACTTGATAGGTACTTATTGGCAACTATAATTTTCCGATGTAAATTTGATGAATAGAAATTGTTACTATACCACATCGAACATAAACAATGGTTGTGAAGGTATATCATAGTGGAAAATAGGTAGGTACACCATTTTAACCCATAGGTAATTTGGAAAGGATAATAATTTTTATTCCAGAAAGGGTAAATTTGTACTTTTCTGTGGGAATGAGGCATTGAAAAACACTCTTTTTAAAACGTCAAAAGTACTTATTTGCCTCCATGCCACAGTTTTATTTTAGCCAATAAAAATACGTTAGCTTCACAATATAGTTTTTTTGTAAACTCATAGGCGATATCACGACACTTTTAAAACTTTTCTCGAGTTATAAACCTTTCAAAACAAATTATCTATTTTGTTTTAACGAGCTCTATTCCATTCCTTATAAATCCTGTGACAAAAAAGAGCTTATATTAATAAAGCCGGCTTTTCAAGTCAACAAAGAAAGTTTCCACAGAATTTTTAATTAGGAAACCTTCATTTTACCCCTTTTTCTTTATGGTTTAGTAAAATAGTTTGCAACCATTTTTCGTTTCACTGCTTTGGAAAAAGAAATATTTTGCATATCACATCATGAGTTGAAATATATTATGTCAGACAGATCTATTGTGTATAAAAGCGTATAGCTATTCTTTTGTTTTATTTGAAGCTTCTTTTATACAAAATCATCAAAAAACAATTGAAATAACTAGACAAATGAAAAAGGAGCATATGGCAAGCTAGATTATAGTGAAGCCAGTGGCTGTAAAAAATGTTTTGTAGAAACATTACAAATTACGAAAAATAAAAGATTGTTCAACGTGCATTTTTCGTAGCTCGATGGTATTTAAAATGAATTCAAGATCTCATCGCTCTGGAAAATAATGAAAAATAAATACAGTGGAAATTTTGACTTACTTCAAAAACAGCTAGAGAAATTTAGATCAAGGCATTTTCTGTACTGTGTTTTTTTTTAAATGCACTTTTAAAGTTTTTGCAGATAGATTAAAACAGAAAAAACTACTTTAAGTAGCTTATTTTAAATCCTAATAAACAGAAAGACATCGGCAGTAAGTTAAAAAAATTGTATAAAATAGTATGTTAAAACATAGAGCTTTATAAGAAACGTTTTTTAGCACGCGTCCATGGTTGTAAAATGAACCGTTTAGCGGCAAATTTTCCAATGGACAAGTAGTGATAAAAAACGCTTTATACTATTTTTTATATTTGCTTTATTTAATCCATTAAAATGAATTTTTAATTTGAATTAAAAACTTAGCTTAAAATTTTATTTTTATTGGATTGGTAACATTGTCATTTTGAAGTAAGAACTAAATTTAGGTCAGACATATTGAATAATGACATTTGCAAACTTTATTCACTCAAAACTGAATGAATAGGCGGTTTTGAGAAAATGTAACCGTTGATATCGATTCTCCAATTCTTCTAGTTATTTCCTCTACAAAAAAACTATGTCTCCTGATAGTTAATAATAGTAAAATTTGTAAATAAAAAGTACCTTGCATGGGAAGAATTCATCTTTTTGCATCTGGATAACCAACACAATAAAATAAAATTTTGGGTTTAATAATGAAGCAATTCAGGAACCTTAAAAAACAAATTTCGGGTTTTATAATGTGCTTATTGTAGAACGCAAATATAATAAGATTTTTTTTATGATGAAAAAGCATGAGCACTAAAAGATTTTTAATTTCCGCTCAAAATGCACTTATAAAGCAATATAAAAATTAAAAGAGACATTGTTTGAAAAGCACTACCTAACGTTTATCAATTTGTTTTAATTATTTTGCCATGTATTCTGTATTTTTAACTAAACCAGAATTGCGATATGTTAAAACTTGACCGAGGGCGATACAGATAATTAATATTGGCTCAGTTTCAAAGGCTACTATGATACTTGTTATCAGAAGTAATTGTTTTGATTTTGAAATATTGCCATTTATTTCAGCTAAAAAATTTGTATTACTAGGGGTAACATGGTAAACAGTTTGCCTATAAAGTTACTATAGTTGGGGTAAAGTTGCAAAAATTGATCACTTCATTAATTGGACCAAGGTTAATTTAGAAATGTAAACAAACCACCTAAAAAATTATACTTCAGGTTAAATTAGTTCATTTTCTTTCTAAAAATAAAAAGTTATTGATTTCATCTATTTAATTCTGTAATTCTTTACTTAACTTTTACAACACATAAAAATGTCATTTGGTGAAAAACATAACTGTGAACGTAAAAATAGAACAACTTTTGTTTCACAAACTAATAAGTTGTTTTATGTTTAATTTTATGTTTCGTTATATAGACCCATTTAAAAAATAATGACTTTACAGAAGAAAAAACATTTTCTTAAATCTTTTACTTTTATTACTTTTACCTATTGTAAGAAAAAATAAATTGTTTGTTTTAAATACAACCTAAACAAAAAAGTTTTCCAACATTTAGTTTAAAGCGAGTTAAAAATTAAGCAAAAAACGACAATGAATAAAGAAATAAATTATTACAAAATTAAACAAAACTGTGTACAAGTACTAAACAAACTGTAGAAAATTCGAGTAAGAAAAATAACGAAACAATTTGAGATACAAATAAAAAAGAAATTAAATTTAATGCAATTAAATTTAGCCGGCGCAAATAATGGAATAAAACGAATGAGAAAAAATTAATCAGATACCTACTTACTATTTGCGTCAAGTAATTTGTTGAGTGAAAAGCAAGAAATTAAAGTTTTCATACACCAACATTTTTTGTGTCGAAAATCTGACTTTAATAGTATATTAAAACATAGAGTTTTATAAGGAACGTTTTTTAGCACGCGTCCAGGTTTGGAAAAAGAGCCGCGCAGCGGCGAGTTTTCCAATGGACAAGTGATAAAAAACGCCTTATAAAACGAGTTTTTTATACTATTTTTTATATTTGCTTCATTTAATTCATTAAAAAGCATTTTTAATTTGAATTAAAAACCTAAGATGAAATTTTGTTTTTATGACCAACCTTATAGCATAACATTGACATTTTGAAGTAAAAAATAAATTAAAGTTAGACATATTGAATAATGACATTTGTAAACTTTAATCATTTAATACTGAATGAATATGAGTTTTTAAGAAAATGTAACCATTGATATCGTTTCTCCAATTCTTCTAGTTATTCCCTCTACAAAAAAACAATGTCCCCCGATTGATTATAATAGTAAAATTTGTAAATAAAAAGTACATTGCAAGAAAAGAATTCATCTTTTTGCATCAGGAAAACCAACCAATAAAATAAAATTTTGGGTTTAATAATGAAGCAATTCAGAAACTTTAAAAAACCAAATTTCGGGTTTCATAATGTGCATATTATAGAACGCAAATATAAAAAAATCATTATAATATTTTTGTTTTTTGAAGTCAGATTTTTGACACAAAGAAATAACCGATTTAAATGAAACATATCACGATTGTAGCCCTATTTTTCTAGTTTTCTACTACTTTTACATTTTATTTACGATGGGGCCCTCATGTAGATGTGCTATTTAGTAGAATTGGCGGGAGCTCAACGGAGTTGATTTATACGAGCTTCTAGGAGCACAGATCTTCTAAACTGTGAATTTGAATCTCTAGCCTTAATTCAATCTGAACTATTTTTTAAAAATGCATAAAATAAAAGTGCATTTGCTTTTGTTAGGAAAACGTTTTTTGTTGTAAAGTAATTATTTGACTTCGTTGTTTTCCGAGGTTTCCTTGCATTTATCTTTGCCGCAAAATAATTGTGCGTTTATCGAGGGGTGCTCTACTAGCATAAATTTTTACAATCCAAATTCCGGACCATTTACTGCAAAAATAAATACGTATTTGTATTTGTTGCATTATAGTTAAGATCATTGATCTTCAAACAAATTAATTTACAATTTACTCATTTTTCTTTAGAAGCTAATTTAGTTTCAGATAGAAACATGGTCATACAAAATGTTGACAGTCAACCCCTCGGATAATTATTCTGTTTAGGTTGAAAGTTTTTACATATCTTTCCTTTATTAAAATTCAAATTAACCAAGTTTTTGTTGTCTTTATTTTATAATTCAAGGCATAAAGCTGTATGAAAATGGAGTAATAAAGTGTTTTCTGGGAAATAAAATCAACAAAGTTCAACAGTTTGTTTAAAATACCTATCTTTGAGGCCAGTTTCTTGCGTAAACAGAAATTTTAAACTAAAATAGCAAATAACCCAACCAAAATTAAGCATAATAGTATATTAAAACATAGAGTTTTATAAGGAACGTTTTTTAGCACGCGTCCAGGTTTGGAAAAAGAGCCGCGTAGCGGCGAGTTTTCCAATGGACAAGTGATAAAAAACGCCTTATAAAACGAGTTTTTTATACTATTTTTTATATTTGCTTCATTTTATTCATTAAAAAGCATTTTTAATTTGAATTAAAAACTTAAGATGAAATTTTGTTTTTATGACCAACCTTATAGCATAACATTGACATTTTGAAGTAAAAAATAAATTAAAGTTAGACATATTGAATAATGACATTTGTAAACTTTACTCATTTAATACTAAATGAATAGGCGTTTTTGAGAAAATGTAATCATTGATATCGTTTCTCCAATTCATCTAGTTATTCCCTCTACAAAAAAACTACATCCCCCGATTGATTATAATAGTAAAATTTGTAAGTAAAAAGTACCTTGCAAGAAAAAAATTTATCTTTTTGCATCAGGAAAACCAACCAATAAAATAAAATTTTGGGTTTAATAATGAAGCAATTCAGAAACTTTAAAAAACCAAATTTCGGGTTTCATAATGTGCATATTATAGAACGCAAATATAAAAATAGATTTTTCACAACGCAGTAGACAGTTTTTAAGGAATTGCTAAGCGGATTTATATAACAGGAGTTCAGAAACAAGAAAAATTATGTTTTTTGTTTTTCATGTTGAGAACACCCCATTTTAGTTTAAGGATGGGACACCCTATATATATTTTCGGTATACCGTTGTTTAAACTTTATGCTTTGAAATAAAGTGTAAAGGTGCTATAAAAGCTGCTTTGAATAGTAAAGCAGATATTATCAGCCAAAATTTCAAAGGCTAGGGCCTTTAATAATATGACAAGACATTTATAGGAAACCAAAAGCTGTTAGGTATTTCGCACCACCTGTATGGTACGTTGTTGGGGCATGTCTAGGGATCCCCAAAAAAGTGTTAAAAACCCTTCGAGATATGAGGTCCCAAAGTGCAAAACTTTTAACCTTAATTTTAACGCTTATACCTTAAAAACATCAGAACATATTAATGGAGAATGTCGCGAAGCATATAAACTGTGGCTATGTAATGCTGGTTGCCTAAAACCAACAAAAAACAGCACTATCTGGTCATTGCTCAGTGGGTTTATAAGAATTAATTTTAATTAAAAATTGTGCTTACCACATAAACAACATAAATAAACAAAGCACAAGTTGACATATTCTAAAGGTCCATCAATAAGCGTTTAAATAGAATTTTGGTAATTTAAAATGCAAAATAGTAGTGCTTCTAAATTGCCAAGATTTTGTATTAAATCGCTTATTGATGGACCTTTAGAATATGTCAACTTGTGCTTTGTTTATTTATATTGCTGGTAAGCACAATTTTTAATTAAAATTAACTCTTATGAACCCACTGAGCAATGACCAGAAAGGACTGTATTTTGTTGATTTTCGGCAACCAACATTACATAACCACAGTTTCTATGCTTCGCGACATTCCCCTTTAACGAAAATTATAGCTTAATATAATGGCACAGTCTATCTAAAACTATTCATCCTGTATAGATCGCTTTTAAAAAAACGTTTTTTTTTTTATTAACAGATCAACAAATAAAAATGTTTAAGTGTTTTTCTTTACTTCTGTAGAAATTTAATTATAGGTATACTAAGTAAATTTTTGAAATTAAAGTCAAACTTTTCTGGGACACACCATAGCAATTAAAAACGATCGATCAAGTCCAAACAAAATGCAATTAAATCTCAAAAAGCACAAAGAATAGGTACAAGTCAAGTTATTTTAATCGAATATCTAAAATCGAGACTAAAATGTGTTGAAACTTAAGAATTCCAAAGATTCAATAAATGAATTAATTGAAAACGAATCACGTATTTCAAATCAATAGAAACTAAGACGGCACTTTGCTATCTTCAAAAGTTAAAATCTTGCAGCAAGAATTAAATAGTTTATACTAGAGTGCCTCGATGTCATTTTGACAGTTATTGTTGCCTTATAGAGTGACGACATGCATCATTCTTTCTCTGTCATACAGATAACGTCATTAATTGTGATTGTAAGTTGTAATTGTTGTCACTTTGGCTATAACGTTGATGACGTTATCTGTATGACAGAGAAAGAATGATGCATGTCGTCACTCTATAGGGCGACAATAACTGTCAAAATGACATCGAGGCACTCTAGTTTATACAACCCCTTTCTATCTCAAATACCTATATACCTTGTAGCTCAAGTTCACATAAGTGAAAATACTAGTTTTTATATTTGGGTTTTATAATAGGCACATTATAAAACCCGAAATTTAGTTATTTAAGGTTGCTGAATTATTTCTTTATTAAACCCAAAATTTTATTTTATTAGGTTGGTTTTCCAGATGCAAAAAGATGAATTCTTCCCTTGCAACTGCAAGGTACTTTTTATTCACAAATTTTACTATTATAAACTATCAGGGGACATAGTTATTTTGCAGAGGGAATAACTAGAGAATTGGAGAAGCGATATCAACGGTTACATTTTCTTAAAAACGTCTATTTATTCAGTATTAAGTAAGTTAAGTTAACAAAATGTCTGACCTAAGTTAACTTTTTAATTCAAAATATCAATGTTGCCAAGCTAATAAAAATAAAATTTTAAGTTGCGTTTTTAATTTAAATTAAAAATGATTTTTAATAAATTATAAGCAAATATAAGAAATAATATAAAAAAATCGTTTTATAAGGCGTTTTTTCAGCACTTGTCGAGTTAAAGACGCTCTATATATCATACATGAGTGTCCAAAGGATTATATTGTCACGATGTGTTTTTCGGTGACTTTAGGATACTTTTATATGATTTCAAAAAAATAAATAATAACATTAAATTAAGTTAAAACTATTTATTTTTGGCATTACACAAACAGAAGTTAAACAAAAGTTGTACTTACATTTTAAACTAACTAGAAGGGCCCCACATTGAGCCCCCCAAGCTAGAGGTGTTACCACTCTTAATTGCCAGGGAAGACTGCCTTTTGCAGATCATAATTAAAGAAGCTACGTTAAATCTTGTCAGCATTTTTACTATAACTCTAGGAACCGCTAGTACCTAGACTAGATAGCAAAACTGTTGCCAAGTCGTACTCAAATGTACTTTTGCAAATAAACTAAAAATGTTACTCGCAACAATATAATATAGATTTGTTTGAATATTTTTTTTGGGATCCCTTGGCATGCCTCAACAACATACCGGTATGCAGACAATGATTTATAATTTATATAACGTTTAAAGGGTTTAAAACTCAAGCGTTGGAAACCGTTGGTTCAGAAGCACTTTTAAACTATAAACGGCTTTATTTCCCGTATAATTTAACTTGAATTTAATTAAAACATTTTGATTCGCACATTATAAGCACATAGGTTTCATAAATTTGCCACTAACTTTCCACAAGTACTCGCTTTTGTTGTTGATAGGTACTAATAATTGTTTTAGTTTTAACCACTAGGTTTCCTACTTTGGCTTATTATTATTTCAATTAAGGAAACAATCGCTGCAACTTTGTTTGCACTTTTGAACGTGAATTTAATATTTTATTTGGATTTTTTATTACTAATTTATTTTATACAGGGTTACCTAAAATTGGCATATACACGCCATATAGTTCGTTGATGGGGTGGATTGTATTTTATGTTTAAAATGACACTTATCGCACGACTTGATTAAACATAAAACAATTCTTTAAGGCCGATTTATAGAACGTTACTTTTACTTTACTTCCGCTTTACTTCGGCGTAACTTTACAGAAAATTAAATAAAATATATGGGAATGTATTAGCAAATTTATACTTCACTTTAGCGCTACTTTGCTGATTCATTTAGCTGTAAGTATAGTGCTGTCAAAAGCCGAGCTTGGCCGATCATGCGCAAAATTTGCAAAAATAAGATATTCACCCTTATTGTCAAGGGTGGTGATTACGGAATATCTCTTCGTACGAAACCTGCTGGTCTTCTTATGTAGGTTTCTTACGAAGCGATATTCCGTAATTACCGCCCAGGTGTAAATAGTCAGAAGTCGCGAGTTCAGACACATACGCTTACCTGTTCCCAATTTTCCGCAACTTTACAATCTATTAATTAAGCAAATTTGTTAAGTTACACGGAAGTGAAGTAACGCCGAAGTAAAGTGAAAGTAACGTTCTATTAATCTCCCTTTAGTCTTAAGTCATTGTTTCGCAAGCGTGTGTAATAGCATTTTATCCACGGGGTGAAGTTGCAACAAGCTCTTTACCCACGGATCAAAGTTAGCTTTGCTCCCAAAAATCGACAGATGACATTTTTTGAATCTATTTTAGTTGTCAAAAACGTATAACTTGATGTTTTCTTTTAAATAATGAAGCAATTCAGCCACCTTAAAATATCAACTTTCGGGTTTTATAATGTGCTTATTATAGAACGCAAATATAAAAACTGTTTATAAAATTTGATACGAAAACTATCATTAATTTGTTTTGTAAACGGTTAAAAATAATCAACTTCTGTTTTCACAAAATTAATAAAAATGTATGTCATGATCACTCCAAAACAAAACATTTCTTATTTGACAATGGCTGACATTCTCATTCAGTTTTTTACACGCAACACCTCAAGGTGACAAGTCTTGATTAGAATGTCATCTTAAATGAAATAATAGTGGAATGGGGCTGAAGCCTCAAGGATTAAGGAAATGTCCTTCAGGTGCTCCTAAAGCACGTAGTTAAGATACGTGCTTGTGAAGATGCAGCAGGTGTTTCTGCCTCATATTAGGCTTACCACCGACCGACAGACGCAAGGTTTGCACAACCAAAGAGATTACATTCATCAGAGAAATGTCAAAAGTTTGTCTTTTAGACGAAGGAATGTGGTTTGTGGAATGGTGGATGCGCTAACATGTAATGCTAATCCGGCGCATTCGCCATTTTCAGTACTAATATTACGAATGCTCTATGAATTTTCGATTATGAAATGAACAATTGACAATTCCAACAAGAGAAATGTCACATTTTTTGACAGACAAAATGTGATTCGTAGCAAGGCTTACTTCATTTTATCAGGATGGCGCACTTTCATGTTGATTTTTTTGAATGCTAGAGGCCTTATTTTCTAGAAGGTCCATTTTTGTGACGTCACGAAAATTAGTTTGGCTACTCGCTAACGGTATCGCTTTAGTCAGCAATAAAAGTGAATAGCTTGTTGCAAAGTTATGTTATGCACCAATTTTTTGACATATAAAGGATAAGTGTAGTTAGTGTTTGTTTGCATTATTCATTCTCTTCTGGTCATACTATCAACAATGTCAAGAAGAGAATAAATATGCAATCAATAAGTCTCATAGATTTCTTTTAGCAATAGACAGCGTCACAGTGACTACGTCTCAGTTCACAGAAGTGCATTAAAATACTAACTGTGAAATTTGTTTAGACAACCAACATTACGGACCAAAGAAAATGATCATTTTTTTCTTATTCTGTGTTTCCAACATTGGTCTCTTTAAAACATTATTTAAAGAAAAATAAGAGAGTTTTATAGGTCCCATTGGTGCAAAAGTGTTTCTTAATATCTTATTTATGATATTTTAATTTAAACTTACCCGAGAATCTACCACAAAAATTAAAAAATTCCTTACTAATCTGATGATCATGTTAACCCACCAAGATGTCAGCTTTAAACGCGAATTGTTTGAGAAAGTAACCATATCAAGAAGTATGGATTGTTCCGGGTAATAGAAAAAAAAGTTAATTTTACAATGGTACTTACCAGACCTCTTGATATGGTTGCTTTCTTAAGCAATTTGCGTTTAAAATTCACAACTTGGAGAGTGCACAACATTAACACATAAACAGTATATTATATAGTTTTGCAATGAACTAAACTTGAAATATAGAATTTAAGACATTATAGCACATTTTTATACCAAGGGTTTCCTAAGAATGCCTTTTATTTTCACAAAATATTGTTCTAAAAATGTGGTTAAATCTGACAGATTCAACATTCAACTTCACAGACCGTTTTTAATGTGAATCTGTGATCTGTGACGTAGGAGTTGACCGTGTGTATTCTCTGGGAATCCCCGACAACGTACTTTTTATGTATTGCGCCAATTTAGACACAAACTGTATTAATTTTGCGTTAACTTGTTTTGTAAAATGGCGAATGCGCTAACATGTAGTGCTACTCCGGCGCATTCGCCATTTTCGTTTAAAATTCATATTTTAGAAAGTCACTATTTTACTTGTTTATTTTGACAAAAAAGGCTCTCCAGCGTATATAACCTCTTTGGAAACGCCTGCTTACAATGCAAAGATGGGGGAAACAAGACGTTTTCCCATTATAACGAAAATCCAACCTGTGGCATCTGGGTACCCTCTTCTTAGCCTTTTATATCTATTTCTCCTCACTTACTGCATCTTTCATTCGATCATGATATAGCTATAATTCCTCTTAAACGTCTTAACAAAATAGCTTAAGGTGCAATGACAACGTCTCTTGCGTTACCAAAATAAAATAATTGTTTTTTAATGCCGGATATAGCACATCAGGTCCTTTTTAGAAGATGACTTTAATTTATGCAACCTTACTCTAGTAAAATACTGGCATAGTTTTATAAATATAGTTAATATTTATGGTAATATTTTATGCACGTTTAATAGAAATATTATCTTTTATATTTAAGGAAAATATCAGTTCCTTATCTCGGAAAATCCATAAAGCATTTGCAAAATCAGGCTCAGGTGCAAAAACACGAAATAAAGTTTCCGGGTTTAATTTTGTCAAACTTTAATAATATTTATTAATTCAGACAGATTACCGTTAAAACAGAAATTTATTTTCATAACTTTTTAGACTTACTAATTATTTTTAAAGCATTTGGCAATTTGTAATTATAAAGGGTATTCATCATGGAATAAAATAATCGTGCAAATAATAGAGAGCGGTAAAAACAATCCGCCGCAGTGTTCCTTATTCATTCTAGATAATATAATAAATTTAAATTCAACCCTAAATTGTTAAATCAATAAACCGCAAGAGCAATAGAAAAGTTGATACCCAATAGAATATACGCAGAGGTATAAGCTAAGCCATGGTATTTAATCATTCTTTAAAATATCGATAAAGTTTTCAAATTTCAATTAAACTTTTGCCAACTCAACTAAACTCTAAGCTATATTTGCCAAATCATGGCACAAAATGCTCGGTTTTTGTTTTGATATCTTAATGCCCATTTATCTTTGTAACACCTCCATTAGGTCATCAGTTTTTGACCACCCTTAAAAAGTCTTTAAGAGAATAAAGCCCGATTTATAGAACGTAACTTTCTCTTTACTTCGGCGTTACTTCACTTTCGCGTAACTTAACAAAATTGCTTAATTTAGATATTGTAAAGTCACGTGAAATTGGGAACAGTTATGCGCATGTGTCTGAACTCGCGACTTCTGACTATTTACACCTGGGCGGTAATTACGGAATATCGCTTCGTACGAAACCTACATAAGAAGACCACCCTTGACAATAAGGGTGAATATCTCATTTTTGCAAATTTTGCGCATGATCGGCCAAGCTCGGTTTTCGACTTTGTACGACTTACAGCTAAATCAATCAGCAAAGTAGCGCTAAAGTGAAGTATAAATTTGCTAATACATTCCCATGTATTTTATTTAATTTTGTGTAAATTTATGCCGAAGTAAAGTGAAAGTAATGTTCTATAAATCGCCCTTAATGTAGTGCAGTAAAAATACGGGCCATTAATAATTTTTTGTTTTGAATTACCTACTTTTTTAGGTTACTTTTAGCATAAAAATATTGTATGTCAACGTGATATAATAAATAACAAAACATTAAATTAAAATTTTGGTAAGCCGAGTAAAAAATTGTCATTTATTAAAAGATTATTATGTGGTTTACTTTCAAAATGATAGTAAAAAGAAACATGCTCTTAAAAATAATGTACTCCATTTTAAAGAAAAATTGCCTGCGACTTGCCTCAATATTTTAACTTCTTCTTTTACCTGTTACTTCTTCGGTCGTCCTTTTTAAAATAAATAAGTTAGCTTGATAAAAACTAAATGCCATTTCAGTACAAAAACGAATTTATTTTATTTTATTTTGATGCAAACTTTCTAAAATATTATGACCATTTAAATAAAATATTTCGCACATCGTTTGTTAAAGACATTTATTAACGCATTTCAAATCGTTGATTAATGCATGGATACGAGCCTATAGCAACGCTATTTTATAGTTAAAATTACTATTTATGTTTCTACATTACAAATGTTAAAGTAGCTTTAATTACGGTTCAAGCAACAAAAACCAAAAGATATTAAATACTTGCCGTTGGAAAGAATGAGAAGCAGATCCAATTACCACATTTTAAGGAAATAAAATTCATTTTCCATTCAATATTAATAAAAGTTCGGTAAAAGCTCTTTTTCTTCTTCAACTTTAATAAAATTAAAGGCAGACGCACTGTTTCTGCTGTTTGGTGAAATAACTGTTTTATTTTATAATTTATTTAATAATAATCTACGATGTGCGATGCAGCATTGTAACCAGTTCGTATGTTAAATGACGATTAATAAACTCACTTATTAACAAACCGCTCGTTTATTAATCGTCTTTATTAACACACTTACTGGTTAAATAACTATTTACATAGGCGTTCTATAATAAGCACATAATGAAACCCGAAATTTGGTTTTTTAAAGTTGCTGAATTGTTTTATTATTAAACTCAAAATTTATTTTTATTAGGTTGGTTTTCCAGATGCAAAAAGATAAATTCTTTCGTTTGCAATGTACTTTTTATTTACAAATTTAAACTATCAGGGGCCATCGTTTTTTTGTTGAGGGAATAACTAGAAGAATTGGAAAAACGATATCAACGGTCACATTTACTCAAAAACGCCTATTCATTCAGTATTAAGTGAGTAAAGTTTACAAATGTCATTATTCAATATGTCTGACCTAAAATTACCTTTTACTTGAAAATGTCAATGTTGCCAATCCACTGAAAATAAAATTTTTAGTTAAGTTTTTAATTCAAATTAAAAATGCTTTTTAGTGAATTAAATGAAGCAAATATAAAAAATAGCATAAAATGCTCGTTTTATACGGGGTTTTTCAGCACTTGTCCATTGGAAAACTCGCCGCTGCGTGGTTTATTTTCCAATACTGAAAGCGTGCTAAAAAACGTTTCTTATAAAACTCTATGTTTTATTATACTATTTTGATTTTGTCTGCGAAGAAGTATAAAAAGGGCGCAGTTGGCGCACCAAAGTTATGTTCAACGAGGTGCTAAATACGCTAAAGTCCTGTTCCGTAGCCTGTACCCACTTACTTTATACCTAATATTCCGACACAGTTAAAATAACAAATGTGCCGCTCATGATAAATAAACGGTTAAACAAATTGGCCTTTTGAGAGTTCCCTGAAGCTGAGAAACACCGGTTACCTGTTTTCTTGCTACACCGAGCAATTAAACTTTATTTCATAAATCATATTTCAATTTACGCTGCTTTTCATTGAAAAAGTGCACAACGAGGGACTTTTCAATGCTAGCTACTTACTTTTTTAGTTCATTTCTTAAGGCTTAAAAGTCAGTTCGATATTAGAAAATAAAAATGAATAACTGTAAGTGTTATAGTTTTTAAAGAAAAGTGCACTTTTAAAATTGATCCCCAATAAAAAGTTATTGTTTGCATCGACATTTACATACAAGAAACAAGTATTTATAGCATCAACATCAAAAAACTGATTCGTGAATTTAAATTTTCCAAATTACATACAATAAATCAAAGTAAACAAAAATTTAACCCATTCCAGATGCGCAGCAGGGTTTTTTCGGAAAATAGGTTCTTAGTGCTAAATCAAAAAAACAATTGACAGCGTTTTTATCAGGTACATTTAAAGAATGTTAGTGGTATTTTTTCCTTAATGTAATTTTGATCTTTGCGTTCTATAAGAAGCACATTATGAAACCCAAAATTTGGTTTTTTAAGGTTGCTGAATTGCTTCATTATTAAACCCAATATTTTATTTTATTAGGTTGGTTTTCTGGTTGCAAAAAGATGAATTCTTTACTTGCAAGGTACTTTTTATTTACAAAATTACCATTATAAACTATCAGGGGACATAGTTTCTTTGTAGAGGGGATAACTAGAAGAATTCTGGAAACAATATCAACGTTTACATTTTCTTAAAATCGCCTTTTCATTCAGTATTAAGAGAGTAAAATTTACAAATGTCATTATTCAATATGTCTAACCTAAATTTACTTTTTACTTCAAAATGTCAATGTTGCCAATCCAATAAAACTTAAATTTTAAGTTATGTTTTTAATTCAAATGAAAGATGCTTTGAAATAAATTAAATGAAGCAAATATAAAAAATAGAATAAAAAAAACTAGTTTTATAGGGCGTTTTTTGTAATATACAACAAAGATTCGCCACAGAAATCATCAAATATGCGTTTTTTGTAGTTATGGAA
Source organism: Cartodere bifasciata (assembly GCA_963920755.1). NCBI lineage: Eukaryota > Metazoa > Arthropoda > Insecta > Coleoptera > Latridiidae > Cartodere > Cartodere bifasciata. The sequence goes on from OY987198.1 coordinate 1,155,952, forward strand.
ATAAATGATTTTTTTGAGAATCGATTTTTTCGCTCTATGAATTTTGACAAAAAGTTTTGAGAAACAGTAATCTTGAAACTCTTAATGTCATTATTTTCTTTTTTCAATGTCAAATTTCATAGTTAGAAAAATTTGGCAGATTTTATGTAAAATATTTTCGAACCAACTTTTAAACTTGACAACAGCAAATTAGCATGAAACTTCCGTTATTCGCCATCCTGTAATATTATTTTTCAAATTATTTTGTGTGTAAGAAATGAACTCAAGAGTAAACCTTGACTCAGCTACTTAGTTTCAAAGCCTTCTAGATATTGAGATTGCGTATTGTTTTACTTTTTTATTACCTAAGTGGCCACTTTGTTATTTTAAATTAATGCATAAAATTCTGCTTGCTAGGTATTTTGTTTCTTTGCTTTGCAAGGGAAATTTCGAAGCCTAATGTTGGTGTTTTAATTTAATTATCTTAGCTGGTTGAGTTTAATTCTTTATTCTTTGATTAATTGTTTTCAATTATTTATAAAGCAACTTCAACTTGCTGTTAAGAGCATTAGATACAATTGTTATTAAAGTTATTACCAAAGAAGAAGAAAGTTTCTCTTTTTAATTTTACATTTTCTGCAATAAATGTATATCAAATATTATCAAATGTAATACCACGAATGATGAGAGGATTGCCGGTAATACTAAATTTTATACGAAAACTTCGTTGCGTAGCAATTTTTACGAGTCAAATTGCCATGACAAAAAAACGAGTGCCTAGGCTGCGAAGCAGCCCTTGCACGAGTTTTTTTGTCAATGTCAATTTGACGAGTACAAAATTGCTTCACGCAACGAAGTTTGAGTAAATTAAAAATTAGTATTATCGTGCAATACTCGATTCATGAGTGGTATTCGAAAGATTATTTCCTGACAGAATTTAACTTACTTACAGTTTTTTTTAATTAGGATAAGAAACATTCCAAATTTCTGCAAAATTTAAGTAACCATTTCAGTAGCATTACAACAACATTTTCAACGCAAATTTTTTCGTCTTCAGGTATTAAATACATAGTTTTCTACATAATTTCTTTATTTTTTTGCAAAACACGTGTACCGAACAAAATGCATCTTTGCATTCATTTTTAAACTGTTTTTTAAGAACCTTTCAACACATCAAAAAAAAAGTGCAAGTTATGTCACTAATGTCAACTTGTAACATCAAGTCTGCTTATTGCACAGATCATACTGTGATCATAGAACTTACAACTCCCCCAAAACATTATCCAAAATTTAGGTTGATATAGGAGATTCAACACATAGTTATTTGGGATAAGGAATACCAGAGGTAGTCCTGTAGTGGAAGACATAGTTAAGTGTTTTGAAGAAAAGAACGCTTAGCCATGCCTACTTAGGCACCGGTGGTGTTATCACTTGATAACACCACGTAGTCATAGCAACGTTGTGTTATCGCTGCGATAACACAACGGAGTCATAGCAACGTTGTGTTATCGCTGCGATAACACAACGGAGTCATAGCAACGTGGTGTTATCAGGCTAAATCGCAGGAAATGCGAGCTCAGATAGCAGGAGATGACTGGAAGGAAATAATCATGGAAATTGTATCTGATTCCTAATTAATAGTTAATTGTCAAAGTTATCCAAAACTAAGATAAATGTTAATAATACAAAACTACCGAAAACTATTTGAATTTGCAAGTACGACTACTATTTACCTTGGTTGAAAGGTAAACACAAAACAAGAATCTACTACAACAGTAATTAAATGTTAAATCTGCATTATTGGCAAAATTTCAGGAATACCTTTGCTGTTTAAAACGTCTTTATTAACGACTAGAGGATAAATTAACAACCCTAGCAAAACTAAAACTTGTTAAGGCCGATTTATAGAACGTTACTTTCACTTTATTTCCGCTTTACTTCGGCGTAACTTTACAGAAAATTAAATAAAATACATGGGAATGTATTAGCAAATTTATACTTCACTTTAGCGCTACTTTGCTGATTCATTTAGCTGTAAGTAGTACTGTCAAAAGCCGAGCTTGGCCGATCATGCGCAAAATTTGCAAAAATGAGATATTCACCCTTATTGTCAAGGGTGGTGATTACGGAATATCGCTTCGTACGAAACCTGCTGGTCTTCTTATGTAGGTTTCGTACGAAGCGATTTTCTGTAATTACCGCTCAGGTGTAAATAGTCAGAAGTCGCGAGTTCAGACACATGCGCATACCTGTTCCCAATTTCACGTAACTTTACTTTAATCTATAAATTAAGCAAATTTGTTAAGTTACGCGGAAGTGAAGTAACGCTGAAGTAAAGTGAAAGTAACGTTCTATAAATCCCCCTTTAATGCAGGAAAGTTCTGCAGGTGTAAGTGTTTTAGTGAGAGCTAGAATAAATAATTAAATTTTTATTCCTTAGAAATACACAAAAAAATAAGAGCACAATCCAATCTATTTTTGTTATACTTTGACTGTTAATTTCGCCAAAAAATCCTGTTGCTATTTTTTAGGCCGTAACGTTTAAGATAAATTAAATTGCTAGGCTAGCCGACAACGGAAGTTCAAAGAAAGAGGGTGTATGAATGTTCCACCCCTTTAAGGGGATGTTCTGCGGCAGACCCTTTAACTAATGTCATTACTTTGTAAGGTAATTAACAGAACATTGTTTGTCGTAGCTTATAGTTGCCAGACTGCAGGGTGTTATTTTGAATAACATAATGCTTTTGGTCAAATTACCAAAGACATTAAACATAATTTGTATAGAAATAGTGCAGTCAATCCGTATGTGGACATCGACAAAATTCCTGGTAGGGCCGCCTTTTTTATATGATGTAATTGGATGTCCAAAGAGTAAAACCCCAAATTGGCGTATATCTACCTATTGCAGAAACGGAATTATGGCCCCCCAAAGGGCCCCTTTAATTCATCACGGTGGAACGGCACCAAATTTTGCAAATAGATGTCAAATAATGTTTTAAAAAGATTTTGTGAAAAAAAAATCTCTAAAAAAATTTATTCACCCCCTAAATAGCCCCTAATAACCAATCACGTTGGATTTACACCAAATTTTGCAGATAGATGTAAAATGAGATGCTAAATAATATTTATTAATAACTTTCTTTGAAAAAAAAAGCCCCTTTCGTTTATGGGGCGATGAAATTATTTAAAAAAAAAGTCACAGGAAAATATGTTTAAGCATTTTATTATGCATCTATCTGCAAAATTTGGAGTAAATCCAACGTGATTGGTTATTATTATTTATTACTCTTTGGGGGCTATTTAGGGGGTGAAGGAATTTTCTTAGAGATTTTTTTTTATAAAAATCTTTTTAAAACCTCATTTGACATCTATTTCCAAAATTTGGTGCAATTCCACCGTGATGAATTAAAGGGGGCCCTTTGGGGGGCCATAACTCCGTTTCTGCAATAGGTAGATATACGCCAATCTGGGGTTTTACTCTTTGGACATCCAGTTACATCATATAAAAAAGGCGGCCTTACCAGGAATTTTTTCGATGTACCCTGATTATTTAGGACAGATTGACTGTACTAAAAGACATTTAACATAATTTGTCGAAACGAAAAGTTCTTAAATTAAAACTATTTTAAGTAAAACAAGTAGAATTTATGTTGACGAAAAAATTAAGTACTGATATTAAAGGAAATCTTTTTGAGGTGCTACCACGCCCATCCTAAACTCTTATTAGTGTGCATTTTGTGGATTTAGCTTTCCGAATGGATGTTCTAACACATAAAAAATTTGGATGTTATATAATTTTTGCAAGTTCAAAATTATCTCTCGACCTAATTAGAATTTGACATTATTTTTGCCACGTTTCAAATACCATTTGTTAACATTTGATACAAAATTTAAAGAGCGCAAATTATTAATTTCTAAAGGTCAATATTTTCACTCTATTTCAGACTAAATGTTTCTGGGCTATGTTGGCTTTATAATGTCAGGAAAGCTATTAAGCTTTGCGGAAATGTTTTCCAGCAGATATTTTAACTCGTGTTTTAGATTAAAATTTTGCCCTTGACTGACAAAATGAAGAAAAAATGTACGCGTGCAAGAAATGTCGACATATTTAAGCGTCAAAAATTAAAATCCTTCGTAATTTTTCATATTGGTTGTTAACAGGGTGTCCAAAAATTGGCGCATGAACGCGATGGTACGTTATTGGGGCATGTCTAGGGATCCCTAGAAAAATGATAAAAAAATCCATATCATATACCCTTGGAGATATGAGGTCCCAAAGTGCAAAACTTCGAACACTCATACCTTGAAGATAACAGCACATATTAACAAAAAAAAATGGTTTAATACAAAGCTACAGTCTATCTTAAACCATTTCACCATTTGGTTATCTTTAAATGGTCGAATTACATTTTTATAATCAATTTAATTTTACAAAATTTTCATGAAATAAAGCAGACAACAACGTCAATAAAATCTAATGCAAAAGTGTATGATCAAGACTCATAGATTGGATTTTTAGATGTATTTTCCTAGACTGTGTTGCCGAATTTATGCAACTTTGTTGGCATTTTCCTTAATAAATATAACAGATGGTTTTGTTTTACAATTTGCCAGGAATTCCTAGACATGTCCCATCAACGTACTATCGTGGACATGGAATTTAAAACGATTTTTTATCAGCCACCATTTATTTTTTGAATTTTACTTTATTGTGAATGAGGGTTTTTATGCCAATTTTCGAATGTTATTTTGACAACAAATTGGTCAAATGTATTTTATAAAAATAAATTATGTAAAATGTGCTACAGGCGAGAAAAATAGTAAAAAGATATTTCCTTTTTTAAATAATTTTGTTTTAGGATAACAAAAAGGCTCTAATCTTCGTAAAACATCAGAGAAATGTTTCTTGTTAATGTCCACTTCGCATAAAACTTGAGATGTTTAAGCCACTATTTTGACCATATTAACAATGCAAAAATTGATCGTTTTAAATTCCATGTCTTCCCTGTATACTTTCAATGCGCTATCTAGCAGCGTTATTTCGTTGATTAAACTAGGTAGGTAACTTGAAATTTATCTTTGCAAAGGAAGTGTTTAAAACGGAAACACTATTAGGATGAAAGCGAGGCACCAGTTTGACATTTAAATATGTTCTACTTACGTAACTACCTGCTTTTTGCCTGCATTTACCTTGTAGTTTACACTTTAAAGAAAAACAAGGAGCTATTTGGAGATTGGTTAAAAATGCTGCATTAGCTAATTAATTCAAAGATTTGACTACAAACTTACTTAATTTTCTAAAGATAGATATTCATAGATTCATTCAACTGTTTTATCCTTTTAAAAGAGTCCTTAATTGATTAGAAATAAATTCAAACAGAAAAAAGTTCAAATTTTACTCTACTTCTCATGTATTTGATTTCAGCTGCGACAAGTATAACAAGCGATGGGTTAGATCAGTGAGTAGGATAGATAATTTAAAAAGTTACACTTCGCACATAGGTCTTTTTTATGACTTTTTTTTTGTTTTATAATTGTTACACATTCTATATGATACTCTTCGCAGTAGTTAATTAAAAAGGTGCATTTTTTATTTTATTGAAAACAACGTAAAACTTATTTTTTTTGTAAACGGGTGGGGATACAAAAATTTTACCAGATGCTTTTTTATAGGGAAAAATACAATCTTTAATTTAATTAGGAATATTTTTTTTCGTAAAGTTGATATTAACGAAAATATGAATTTTTTTCTAGTTTGAGGGTGTTTTTAACCCTCTATTTATTATTTGATTTTTTCCAAAAACAATAGGGCCCTTCCACTAAATGGGATTAATTTTTGTGTTAAATCTCAAGTCGATCCGATAAACCGTTCTTGAGTTATGGTGGTCACAAATTTCGTTACAGACAGACGGACAAAAAATAAAAGTCTTAAAAAGTCATGAAACGAACGAATATGTAAAAAATTTTGCTCTAGGATGAATATTAACGATTTTAAAGAAGGTCCGACCAATCGCAATATACTCTTCGACTTTGTCTGCGAAGAGTATGATAACGTAAGCTAACCTAATAACAGCTGATATTATTCAAATTAACTGAAGGTCAAATTAGCAATTTAAGCTTGCTCAAACAAGCCAACTCCAATCAAATACTACTGAAAATTATATAATATTGAAATAATTTAATTATTTGTGTTAACCGAAATGTTGTTAGGTTAACCAAGTGTGGCAAATGTTTTTTATTCGTATAAATAATTAAATGATTCGCTTGGAAACGTTGCTAAAAGCGAATTGAAAATTCATTTATCGAAAAATTAGATAACAATCACCAATAAATAGATTGGTTTTTCCACCCATTTAACTAACATTTAAGTATTTGATTGCACTTTGTATTTATCCCAAAATAAAAGAAAGCATTGAATACAATTGCCATTTATCACATGTAAAAGTTCTGCCATATACAGGGTGTCCGCATTCAATGTGATTTTTTTTTAATGGATAAAAGCTGGGTAAATAACAAGACATCCACTATTTCTCAAGAGAAACTTTTTTAAAAAATCGGACACTGTAAGACAGAATAATGTATCTACTGTACTAAAATGGTTTATATTTTTTAAAAAAAAATTGTTTTAAAAATGTTATAGTTTTAAGAAAAATTTAAAGAGGAAATAGAAAATAATTTAATGTAACTTTAATGTTATAAATTTTCCTTATTTATCTAAAAGACAATTTTATCTAAAACGTTTCATAAAAATTTTATTATGCATCCTTCATTTGGCAGAAAGATGAAAAATTTAAAATTCAATAGAGATTTTAGTCAATTTTAAATATAACATAAATCATAATCTATCTTACCCAATACTAGGTATAGCTTTTACAAAACGAATTCTGCAGAAAATATATTTAAATTTTATGTAAATTGGTATTTATCTTGTATTTTACCATTTTTGTGCAGCCAGGTACTTGTTCTATCTACCGATACAAATTGGTTTTAAATTTAGGAATATTCTGCTTAAAAGTTGATTTTAAAATGCAGCTCCAGTAGACCAAAATATTTTTTTTGCACTTTTGAATAAAATCTTATTTTCTACAGGTGTCCAAAAATTGGCACATAAACGCGATGGTACGTTGTTGGGACATTGTGGCATTCTTCTTTGCTTAAATTGTTCGTTTTAGTGTTACTGTTTTCGTTTCAAGAGTTCTCTTTAAGCAAGAATATTTTCAATGTCGGTTTTTAAATATTTAAGTCGTCATAACTTTGCCACATTCATTGAAATTAAATTAAAAAGAATTATTCCTTTCTATAAAAAGTTAAATTCAAAGTGAAATGACATTTAAGACTTTTGAAAAAGACCGATGAAAACTTATGAGAAAGTATAAAGACAAAAGTTTATAATCGCTTTGGGCCTTTCAGGAAATTATCCATGATTTAGTTAAAATCTTTGGCGAACTTTATAAAATATAAAATATTCTTTCAAAAGCCATTATGCTTCAGTTTTGTGTTAGTCCATCCTGACACTTTGCTCAATTATAGTAGGTTGGAAAATACGGGAAAGCATTTTCGTAAATAGTTCTTGTACCTAAGAAGCGCTCGAAGCCATTAGCTAAAACATCGTTCAAGTATAAGTAATAGCTTACCGACATTTTAAAAGTAACTTAAGTTTTTACATCTAATTTTTAATAATGGCGAATGCGCTAACACATAATGCTGACCCGGCGCATTCGCCATTTCTTTTAAACTTGTATGAAGTAGTTTTACATTACAATAGAACTATTTGTTATAAATCGATTAAGGTTTTTTAGTTTTAAATAAAATAAACATCAATACAGCCACAATGTGATAAATGGTCAAACGGGGTAACACACCTTTATGAAGCAAAAGCGATTAACGGATGCCGACATCCCATTTTGTAATGACGTATAATCAATTTGGAACAGCAAAGGGATTACTAAGTCTAGGATAATATGCTGAATAGGCTTTTGGGTTTTAACTAAACAAAATTGGGTTAGTTCCAAATATTTGCAAATTAATTTTAGAGAAACTTCCATTAAAGTACTATCAATTATATTTATATCAATTGTATTTATAAAATTGCAAATATTTTTTAATAAACTGAAACACAATAATATAAAACAAAGATTTTCTCCAAACCACACTTTATTTAGAAAAATCTCAACATGTATTTCGACAGCTAATTCTATCTTCTGGTAAAGATGACAGTTTAGATGTCGAAATACGTATTTAAATTCTTCTAAATAAAGTGTGGTTTGGAGAGAATCTTTGTTTTATATTAAACATTCGCTACAGAATTCATCAAATCTCTATAAAACACAATAAAAAATACATCAACAGGGTGTTCAAAAATTGATGCATAATCGTGATGGTTTGTTATTGGGACAAGTCTAGGGATCCCTAGAAAAATGTTAAAAAAATCCATCTCATCTTCTCGTCTTTATGCGCCAATTTTTGGGCAAATAGCTAATAGCTAATAGCTTGTTTTTAGCCCTTATTTTGATGTTCGGTATAAAAGGCAATTTAATTTGAGTCTGTAATAGAAAGTTTATGGGAACAAAGGCAATAACTGTAAACCTATCTGAAATTGGTCAAGATTGATATTAAACCAAGGAAGGTATTGTGTGGTCTTTGTTTGACCATTAGAGCTAAATTAACAACCTTAGCTCGGTCGTAAATGAGAAAGTGGCTATTCTTGAATCCCGAAGATAATACATTGCCAGATAATACATCTTTTTTTGATTCTGTCAGAATTAGCCACTTTTTAGAACAATATTTTGTGAAAATAAAAAGCTTTCTTAGGGAACCCTTGGTATAAAAATGTCTTTAATTCGATATTTGAAGCTTAGTTCATTGTAAAATGTGCTAATTTTGTGCACCCTCCAAGATGTGAATTTTAAACGCAAATTGCTTAAGAAAGCAACCATATTAGGAGGTCTGGTAAGTACCATTGTAAAATAAACATTTCTTTCTATTACCTAGAACAAACCATACCCCTTGATATGGTTGTTTTCTCAAACAATTCCCCTTTAAAGCTGACATCTTGGTAGGTGATCATCATCCTCAGATTAATAAGGCATTTTCTAATTCTTGCGGTAGATTCTCGGGTAATTTTAAATTAAAATATCGTAAATAAGATATAAAGGAATATTTTTACACCAATGGGACCTAAAGAACTCTCTTATTTATCTTTGACTAATGTTTTAAAAAGACCAATGTCGGAAACACAGGATAAGAAAAAAATGACCATTTTCTTTGGTCCGTAATGTTGGTTGCCTAAAAAAATTTCACCGATAGTATTTTAATGCACTTCTGTGAACTGTGACGTAGAACTTGACGGTGTCTATTAAATGTAATAATGCTCTGTCTAGTAGTGCTATATCTTTGTTTGGACCCTAACCTTAATGGGTATTTTGGCGTTTATTAAGCCATTATACGATCAGTCTAAACAGGACATTGTAATTAATAAACCAAAATTAGATTTTCCATTATTTGTTGCTTTTAACTAAAATAAAGATTGATACGTGCGAAAAAAAGGAGTTCCTGATTTTTTGTTAGGGTACACTAATGGTCTTAAAATGTTATAAAAACCGCAAAAAAGAAATGAAAGGGCCAAGTTATCAATTTTTGTAAAATGGTGGATGCGCTAACACGTATTGGTGATCCGGCGCATTCGCCAAAATATAATAGGACTATGTGTTAAAAACCGATTTTTTAGTAAAACTTATAAATCTGTTTTGGCAAATTTCTAAATGTTGTACGGGTACACCAAATACCATTATGTTCTGGAATGTACCTACTACACCAGAAATTCAATATAAGTAGGATATTTGGAAGTGTATATGCAAAGTTAGCAAGTCGTAAAAGAGATGATATTCTGTAGCAGAGGTTTGTTATAGAAATAACTTGCTCGAAAACATATTTGTCGCAACGTTAACTCTTTTAAAATAAGTTTAACAAGTTGATACTTACACTTTACTTGCTAAAAATAACCAGAGTTTGAATAAAGTTCTACACGTCGTGCTACAAAAGTTCGATTATTAAACTAAATGTTAGATAAAATTGGACATTTTATGAGCACTAGTGAGTGCTAAAATTTTAACTTCACAAAAGGGCAACTTTTTTTAAAAGTGGTAAAATTGCCTTAATTGGAACACTTTTTCGTTTGAATTTATTTCTAACCCATAAAGGACTCTTTAAAAAACTAAAACAGAATAAGAAATATGAATCTACTTGTATTGCAAAAAAAAAATATGTAATAGTCTTAAAGGGGAATGTCGCGAAGCATATAAACTGTGGTTATGTAATGTTATTTGCCTAAAATCAACGAAAAAACAGCACTTTCTGGTCATTATTCAGTGGGTTTATAAGAATTAATTTTAATTAAAAATTGTGCTCATCTGCATCATAAATAAACAAAGTATAAAGCTTGAATTATAGATAAATTAACTTAACTTCACTTATAATTAACGTATCGCGACTGAAATAAATTATACGAAAGATGAAATCGCATTTACACATCCAATTAACTTAACTTGACGTTTACTTAAGGTTCTATTTCTTAATTTTGGTTAATTTCAGCTAATTCAATGTAAAGTAAGCCTCTTCACAGAGCCATCTATATATATATTTAAAGAAATAAGACGATTCTAACACTTACCGATAGATGGCGTTTACTAAATTAGCTTGTTGTTAACTAACGTGTAAATTTATACTATAAATGCCTTAATTTAGTCGCGTCAAGTTAAGTGGAGTAAAGTAGCTTTGAGTGGCGTTGAGTTAATTTAATTTAACTCTAAATCACACTTAAGTTAATATATTCTAAAGGTCCAACAAAAAGCGTTTAAATACAGAATTTTGGCAATTTAGAAGCACTATTTTTTTGCATTTTAAATAGCCAAAATTCTGTATTTAAACGCTTATTGATGGATGGACCTTTAAAATATATCAACTTGTGCTTTGTTAATTTATGTTGCGGGTAAGCACAATTTTTAATTTAAAATAAATATTATAAACTCACAGAGCAATCACCAGAAAGTGGTGTTTTTTGTTGATTTTAGGCAACCAACATTACATAACCACAGTTTTTATGCATCGCGACATTCCCCTTTAACGGCTTGTACAATAATACATTTAAATTTTCTTAGTAACATTAGCACATTTGCAACATGCAAAATTTTGAAAGGCTTCTAAATTGAACCGATTCAATTTAGGATATTCGAATTCAGTGTCAGTGTTGGCCCAATTTAGGCAAATTTCCTTAAATTAGGCATGAAAAGCCATTCAATTTATAAAATAAAACTAATATTTGCATGAAGTAATGGTTTAAAGGTGTTAAAAAGGAAATTATAAAACTTTAAATTAAATTAGAATAAGTTAAACTCTTACTTTTCGGTTATGGGGGGTTACGGTAAGTTTAATAAATATTAGATGGACCTTTTTTTGTCCAGAAATACCACTCTGTAGAGATTTCGTATTATTAAATTCATCCCAAAAGGTTCCCTAATCTCCAAAGGACATTGACATAATTGAACGTGAGCATCAGATAGTGTAAAATCTTAGAGAGAATATAAAGGATGTAGAAACAGTGGTAGTAGGAAGTAACCAACTGTGAAAATGTGTAATATTAGAGCTGGTATTAGAGCTTTAGCGGACTGTTTGCTATCTGAGAGAAGCAGACGTTACGCCAAGTGACCCGATGACCCTTATGTTAGCTGCAAGCTCACTTTATGTTCGCACTCCACTTACCACCTAATAAATATTACATCGAGATGTCAATGAATTGAATAACACAGGCCAAAATATACAGTCTCAGAATTGGAACACTAAAACTATGTTACGGGGTTGCTTTTTTTTATATTTTGCATATAGACAAATAGGGAGCAATATCAACAAAACTACAAGTGCCAAACAAACCCTTCAAGATTATTAGGACTTTACCGAAAGTTTTGTTTAGATACGACAAATGTTTTTGCCACAGTACATTTTTTTAGTTAACCTCGCGAGCTGCAAGATTTTAAGATACGAGAATTGTCTTTTATATTTTGCATATAGACAAATAGGGGGCGCCACCAACGTCATCACAAGTGCCAAACAAACCCTTCAAATTTATTAGAACTATACTGAAAGTTTTGTTAGGATACGACAAGTATTTTAGCCACAATATTTTTTTTAAGTTGAAGGAATTGTGCCAAAAAAATTGTTAACCACTTTCAAAGAAAATAATCTCAACAACAGTATCTTGTCCAGTTAATTTTAACTTTTGGCGACAATGCACCACATCAATAGACTATTTCCTACTGATTCTTATAATTCAAACATGGACCCACCAGTCTTAGCGCCCATTCTAAGACAGGTCTACCAAAAACAGGAGTGTCCCGGAAATACATGGATGCTTTGCACCAGTTAAAACCCGCGAAAAATGCACAAGTGACACACCGCCAGATTAAAACATTCTAAGACAATTAAATGACTCCAATTCAAAGAATTTTACATAAACAGTTAAATGTAAAAAAATTATTTTCTGTTAAACCGCCCAATTTTTTAGAAAGGCACAAAGTAGATTGGCTTTAATTAGTGATCCAGAATTTGGAGTCTGTTAGGCAGTGGAATTTCATTAATCGCATACAAAACCGTGAATGATGACCAATCTTGAATTCGCATAAAAAAATCCAAAAATAATCAACAATAAACTTCTAGGGGGTTTCATGTAAAGAATAAGCCAAAAAGAAGTATACGTTTCCTTGCAGCTCGCGAGGTTAACTAAAAAATGTACTGTGGCGAAACCACTTGTCGTATCTTTACAAAACTTTCAGTATAGCCTTAATAAACTTGAAAGTTTTGTTTGGCACTTGTGGTGCCGTTTGTGACACCCCCTATTTGTCTTTATGTAAAATAAAAAAAAACAATCCAGGTACGTTGTTGGGGCATGCCTTTAGGAACTTGATAAGAACCCATAAAAAATTGCGCAAAAATCGTATCCATAGTTACCGAGCAATGTATTATTATACAGAAAATACATATACAGGGTGTCCGAAAAATGGCGCATAAACGCGATGGTACGCTCTTGGGGCATTCTCAGGAATCCCTGGAAAATTGTCAAAAAAAATCCATCTGTTATATTCATCGAGAAAAATGCGAACAAAGTTGCATAAATTTGGCAACACAGTCTAGGAAAATACATCTGAAAAACCCATCTATAAGTCTAAAAATCCCATTTATGAGTCTTGATCATACACTTTTGCACTAGATTTTATTGACGTTGTTGTCAGCTTCATTTCATGAAAATTTTGTAAAATTAAATTGATTACAAAAATGTAATTCGACCATTTAAAAAATAAATAAATGGTGGAATGGTTTAAGACTTTAAGATAGACTAAAGCTTTGTATTAAACCATTTGTTTCATTAATATGTGCTGTTATATTCAAGATATAAGCATTTAAAGTTTCGCACTTTAGGGCAACATATCTCCGAGGGTATATGAGATAGATTTTTTTCAACAATTTTCTGGGGCTCCTTAGACATGCCCCAACAACGTACCATCGCGTTTATGCGCCATTTTTCGGACACCCTGTAGAAGGTATTTAAGACATGAAATTAAAAAGACAGGTAATTAGTAAATATGAAAAACGTATAAAAAATGTACGCTTATTAATTTCACTTTAATCTTTCACACCATTTGGCTAATTTCTATTTTAACAAGAATTCTCCTCCATTAAACCGGGCAAAAACTTTAATCTTTCCAATAAATTTAATTTTACTGCAATATTGAAGAGTTTTGATAAAAATTGAACAGGAAAGAGAGAAAGATCAAATAGGCTAGCTTGCCTTGGATATATTATTAACTCGCTAAAATTCAAGCTAAAATTGAAGTGAGCCTTGCATGTAGCGTCAGTCGATGAAGCTCAATGCAGAAACAATTGAATGTTTCTGCGATACCCCTTGAGAATATCAAGTAGGCGCGACTTCTATCCTGCTGTTTAAGACCAAAGAGGTTATATAAAAGGCAGAGAATATACAAAAACACAATTTTTAAATTACCTGCAAAATTAATCCACATTTTTTGTTGTTTCTCCACTTGTTAGGTATAAACTATTTATTTGGATGGCAAATTGTTTTTGCAGCGCACTTTTTATTCATCTGGTTTATAGATATAACCTCTTTGGTTGCATCACGCTTTCTAATAATCAAACGGGATAATAGTAGACTAGTAAAGCAAACTTTAAATTTATGGGTTAGGCTTGATTCTTAAATAACTATTTATAATATGTGCTATTTTCTTGATGGAATTTGCCAATTTTGTAAAGGCCAGTTTGATTAAAAACTATAAAGCTGTTTTAAGGCTATAGATTCAAATTTATAAATGGGATGTGTAGTCGCGTCAAACTAGCATTTCACCTCTAACTTTGGGGAAACTCAATGGATTGACTTAATTTTTTTTGTAAAACATTCAGAAATAAATTTAAATCACTAATAAAAACTAAAATTTCGCCGCTAGTACTTCCGGAATTTTTTATACTCTTCGCAAACTATAACTTGCTTATTATTAAATCTACAGAAAAAATCATTCTTATGAAAATTAAAGAGAATAAAATTTTGTAATAAAAAAAATATTGCCCGCCCCCCTCCAAGCTCCGCCCCCTTATAGTCCCCCAAATTTTGAATATTTTTTTTTCATGCTTATTTTTTAAGAAACAGAAAAAACGTTCATTAATTACTAAATTAAAAAAATGTGCTCCCCCACTATGCCCCCCCAACTTGGAATAATTTGTATCTCGCTTATTATTAAACATTTATATCAAATTTTTTTTTTAATTTGGTAAATAATGAATGTTGATTTTGTTCCTTAAAAAATAAGCATAAAAAAAAATTACCTATTTTTTTTTATTACAAAATTTTATTCTCTTTAATTTTTATAAGAATGATTTTTTCTGTGGACTTAATAATAAGCGAGATATAGTTTGCAAAGAGTATAAAAAATTCAGGAAGGAGTAGCGGCATCATTTTAGTTTTTATTAGTGATTTATATTTAATTCTAAACGTTTTACAAAAAAAATGAAGTCAATCCATTGAGTTTCCCCAAAGTTAGAGATTTTAAGGTTTTTCATGCTAGTTTGACGCCACTAGTGGCTGTGCACTTAAAAATTCGTAAAAGTAATTTCCCTGAATGTCAGTTATTTTCTAAATTTCAACAAAATCTGTAAAAATACGAAGTCATACATCAATAACTATGATTAAACATATTAAGGATAATTTTTGTGATACGCATAAGTGGTACTGAGTGCAAGATAAATAGTGTTTTTCTTTCTACTTTGAAATCGGGCACATCTATTGAAGGGGAAAACGTATAAATTGCAATTTTAATCATTTACAAGCTTTAAAAACCATGGTTAATTAACGTATTTGGTTTGGCATAGACCATCGTAATGTTTATAAATCAAAAAATGTATCCGTAGTCAAAAAAAAAAACAGAAATATAACAATGATTTTCGACACAAAGAAATAACCGATGTAAATGAAAGTATAATACGTTTGTAGCTCTATTATTCTAGTTTTTAAAACAACTTTTAGTTTCAATATACGATGGGGCCCTCATATAGATGTGCTACTTAGTAGAGTTGACGGGAGCTCAACGGATATGACTTATACAAGCTTCTAGGAGCACAGATTTTCGAATCTTTGAATTTGTATCTCTAGCCTTAAAATGTAACTAATAAAATACTAAAACTTTTAAAGAAGTTAAACGAAAATGGCGAATGCGCCGGATTAGCATTATACGTTGGCGCATTCGCCATTTTATAAAACCAGTAAATACCAAATAAAGCATCACAATTTAATGTGGTTAGTCTAATTAACTCCTCTTTTTCAAAAACTACTCGCTTGTCATATACACCCAAAAGTTTTAATTACACTGTTTCATCAAGAAACAAAAGCTTTTCTGCAAACGAATTGTTTTCACATTTAACTTCATTAAAACTATACAATTCACTAATGAGGTTTAATAAATGAAATTTAGAGAAGTTTGTTTCTATTTACTCTGTGCTTATTTTATTTATTTACGTTCTTTTCAAGTTTATTTTAGTTGTTATTCACAGCTTAATTGTCTAATTATTCTTGTTACCTTTCAGTTTGTTAGCAAGCATTGTCTATCTACCAGTGTGTTTTGTATTTTTTAGCAATAGAATTTAATTTTGACCAAATTGTTAGCAATAAAAAAAAGATTTAAAAAAGCAATAAGATTGATAACATTATTTGGGGTATAAGATTGCCCAAATGGAAACTCTTTTCAGTTTGACTTTATTTCTAACCAATAAAGAACTCTTTAAAAAAAAATAAACTGTACTATAGTAAAGCTAAATTTTGGCTCTCCTATTAGAATTTTGAAATAAGGTCTTTTCGTTTATAAATCCAGTACATCGATAGCAGTATGATATATAAACAAAATTGATTGATGTTTGTACCTACTTGTGAAGCATTATATGAAGGCAATATGTGATCAATAAATTGATGCTGTAAATTGCCTAAAATGTATATAGATCATGTTTCGTTACACTGATATCTATCGCACGATTCGCACGTGCTGTCATAAATTTCATCATTATAAAATGTAGATATCTTTCCGCTCATCACGTCAATACACATAACTTTTATTTGTATGTATTTGTACCAAAAAAATTAAAATTAGTAAAGGTAAACAGAATGCAAAATAAGGTTATAAAAAACAGATATACTTTATACCTTTTTTTAAAAAGATTTATTTATCTCATTTGGAAACATGACCTTAGAGTAGTACGCGAAAATTTTAGTTTAAGTTTTTTAGAACCTTATTTTGCATCTCTTTACCAAATTTGGTGTAAATTCAACATGAAGGCGGTAAAAGAATTTTTTTAGAAAAATAATTTTTGCAAGAACCTTAAAATTTTATTTAGAACCTATTTGTAAAATTTGCTGCATATCATTTAATGTTGCAAATAAAATTGGGGAGCTTTCATGCCAACCCTAAACTCTTAATAATGTGGATTTAGCTTTCTGAATAGATGTTCTAACACTTTAAAAAATCTGGGTGTATATTTTTTTGCAATGTTAAAATTTATCAATGGATCAACTTATCAATTTTAAAATTTATCTATCTTGAGGGCCCAAATTAGTTTTTATATTTGCGTTCTACCTATAATAAGCACATTATGAAACCCAATATATGGATTTCTAATGTTGCTGAATTGCTTCATTATTAAACAACACATTTTATTTTATCAGGTTGGTTTTCCAGATGCAAAAAGATGAATTCTTCTGTTGCAAGGTGTTTTTTATTTACAAATTTTACTATTATAAACTATCGGGGGACATAGTCTTTTTGTAGAGGGAATAACTTGAAGAATTGGAAAAACGACATCAACGGTTACATTTTTTTAAAAACGTCTATTTATTGAATATTAAGCGAATAAAGTTAACAAATGTCATTATTTAATATGTCTGACCTCAATTTACTTTTTACTTTAAAATGTCAATGTTGCCAACAAAAATAAAATTTTAAGTTGTGTTTTTAATTTAAATTAAAAATGCTTTTTAATAAATTATGAAGCAAATATAAAAAATAATAAATATATAAGACGTTTTCTAGCACATGTCCATTGGAACACTCGGGGCAGCGCGGCTCGTTTTACAAACCTGTACGCGTGCTAAAAAACGGTCCTTATAAAACTCTATGTTTTAGTATACTATTTAGTTTAAAATGGCGGATGCGCTAACATGGAATACTAATCCGGCGCATTCGCCATTTCCTTAAAAGTACACAAATACTTTAAATCATGTTTATTCGAGATAAAAACTACATATTTGGTATATTTTATTTTTGTATACATCAACACTTTCTTCCTGACGATATGAATGTCAAATAATGGGCTCGTCGACAAGCGATTGTTTGCTAAAACTCCAAATCAGCTTCATTGTAAATTTAGAAGCAGCAGCCCGGAGTAAACTTTCAACTATATCTGCCTATCTGTTGATATTATGTAGTCCACACTTTAGAATATAGTGTGCTAGGACGACGTCACATTCACGAACAAAACACGATGAAGGCAATAAAGGCACAATATGCCGAACAAAGATATAAAACTATTAGATGCGGCATTATCAAAATGTACGATTTTAACAACTAGCCCAATTATTCTAATTAAAATTTGTAGGTTTCTTATAAAAAAATCCCAACCAAAATCTGCTTATGCAGGATTGTAGGAACTACCCCAAGGAATATAAAAGTGAAAAATTCCCACAAAATTTCCGTGACGTTTAGTCCCCATCTTGCATAGAAGTGAGGAGTTAGTTTTTTGTTAATACCTAAACTATTCGGCACTTTTAAAAATGTTTAGAAACATTATTTTAATAAGAATACAATCATTTTTAAAAAAATAATAAATCACCAACATTAACGCTTCTATAGCTCTTTGAAAATCACCTTATTTCATCATAATCGTCTATCTTAGTCATAGAGTCCTGAAGCATAGATTGCAGCGTTCTCTGTAGGACTAAATTAGCACATTTTCAAAGTGCTATAAAATCGTTCATATTGGAGATTTATTATTTTTTTAAAAATGATTGTATTCTTATTAAAATAATGTTCCTACAAATTTTTAAAACTTTTTTCAAAAGTGCCAAATAGTTTAGGTATTAACAAAAAACTAACTCCTTACTTCTATGCAAAACGGCTAAACGTCACGGAAATTTTGTAGAACTTTTTCACTTTCATGTTTCTGGGGGTAGTGGCTACAAATCTGCATAAGCAGATCTTGGTTGGGATTTTTTTCTAGGGGCATTATTAGAATGATTGGGCTAAACCAAAATAGCTTTAGGATTCCAGTTAATTTCACAATCATAGTTCAATTAAAAGACAGTAATTTTGCGGTAGTTGATACAAAAAACAAACACATATTATATTGACATAACAATTTGGAGACACTGGTATTTTTTAGTGCAATATCTTTTGCTGTAGAGCTAGTTGCTTTGAACGTAAACATTTTACATAACTTTTATAAAGAGCATAATAAAAAAATATCATAGTGGGTTTCAAAAAAATGGCGCATAACCGCGATGGTACGCTCTTGGAGCATTCTCAGGGATCCCTAGAAAATTGTAAAAAAAAATCCATATGTTACATTCATCGAAAAAAATACAAACAAAGTTGCATAAGTTCGGCAACACAGTTTTTAAAATACGTTTTAAAAACTCATGTAGATTCTTAAGCATACATTCTTGCATTACTTCATATTGACATTGTTGTCAGCTTCATTTCATAAAATTTTGGTAAAAGTAAATTGACTATAAAAATGTTATTTGACCATTCAAAAGATAAACAAATGGTAAAATAATTTTAGATAGATTGTGCCTTTGTTAGTATGTGCAGATGTGCTGCACTTTGGGGCTTCATATCTCCAAGGGTATTTAGAATAGATTTTTTTCAACAATTTTCTGGCGCTCTCTAGGCATGCCGCAAAATCGTACCATCGCGTTTATGCGCCATTTTTTGGACATTCTGTACAGGGTGTCCAAAAAATGGCGCATAAACGCGATGGTACGCTCTTGGGACATTCTCAGGGATCCCTAGAAAATTGTCAAAAAAAATCCATCTGTTATATTAATCGAGAAAAATGCGAACAAAGTTACATAAATTCGGCAACACAGTCTAGGAAAATACGTCTAAAATCCCATCTATGAGTCTTGATTATACACGTTTGCATTAGATTTTATTGACGTGGTTGTCAGCTTCATTTCATGAAAATTTTGTAAAATTAAATCGATTATAAAAATGTAATTCGACCATTTAATAAATAAACAAATGGTTGAATGGTTTAAGATTAAAAACGACATACCATCGCGGTTATGCGCCATTTTTGTAACACCCCGTATTAATATTATTCTAATGTTAATCAGTTAAAATCCAGCTTTGTTTTAGAGTTTTAATGTAACTTCATGATCTTTGCATTTTCTATAGAATCTTTTTAGTTTTAACGTACTATATGTCGTCGTAATATTTCATTATTGTCAACGAAGCCACATAGACCTTATTGTCCCACAAATATGCGATGTTATGATGTATTATACGTATTACTCTAGAAACTCCTTTCTTGAATTTTCCTCCCTATAAATCATAATAACTAACGCTAGAGAACTTTAAAAACAAAAAGAACATTCATTCTGCATTAAGGTTGTCATTTCACTATAGGTCCTTTTTCCCCCAACTTTTGTTTCTTGAATTTAAAATTATTTACTGCTTCTTTTTAAGCAACCAATAATACCCTGCTTCCAGATATCTTTATGCATTGTATCTATGGTATTAAAAAACTCATACATGGATGTTTTTTTGATTAATTTCTTTTAAAATATGTAAAATTCCTCTGGCATACAACAGAGGTATCTGTTGCATTCGCGTTGGCCTACATGAACATTACATGAGCGTTCCAGACATTTCAGACATAGATGTTCCTACCTACCAAACAACCCCCTCCCTTCAGCCACCCTTTATCCCTTTGTTCTCACAAATAACTACCACAATAATACCTAGGAACCTAAAGAAACAACACTACTAAGTGGATTGGGCACAATATTTATTGTATGGTTAATTTTACATAGAAAGGATTTTCTGAAAAAATTCTGATATAGATATAAGTCAATATAGATTATTCCGTTCCTGTCTTCTCCTGCGACCTAAGCTATCATTTCCTTCTGATTACACCAAAAATCACACGTTACCAAGGACGACGTGTCATTTTCAATTTTGTCAATTTGAAGTTTAAATTATAATTCGTTTGAAGTGCAATAAATTTTGAAAATAACATAAGTTTTTTAGTCACGAAATAATCTTCCGAATATCGTACAAGGAAAGAATTTTGCACGACAATCTTAAATTTTAATTTATTCAAACTTCGTTGGCATAACGCAATTTTATTCGTCACAGTAATAAAAAAAAATTATGATTGTCGGCAATCTTCTTTTCTCTAATGATATTACCTACGATAATTTTTTGCACTGCAAATATCCAGGGTGTCCAAAAATTGTCACATGAACGCGATGGTACGTTGTTAGGCATGCCTTGGGATTCCTGGAAAATTGTTAAAAAAATCCATCTGTTATTATATTCATTGAGATAACATCTAAAAATTACATTTGTGAGTCTTGAACGTACACTTTTGCATTAGATTTTATTGACATTGTTGTTAGCTCCATTTTATGAATTTTTTGTAAAATTAAATTAATTACAAATATGTAATTCGACCATTTAAAAAATGAACAAATGGTGAAATGGTTTAAGATAGACTGTAGCTTTTTATAAAATCCTTTTTTCGTTAATATGTGCAGTTATCTTCAAGATATGAGCGTTCAAAGTTTTGCATTTTGGGACCTTATATCTCCAAAGGTTTAAAAGATGGATTTTTTTAACATTTTTCTAGGGATCCCTAGACGTGCCCCAACAACGTACCATCGCGTTTATGGGCCAATTTGTGGACATCCTGTATAACAGCCAGATTTTGTATATGAGTTAAAACATCTATTTAGGAAGCTAAATCCACAAAATGCACACAAATAAGATTTTAGGTTTGGTGTGGTAGCCCCCCAAAAAGCCCCCTTTAGTTTGCAACATTATATCATGATGGATCTGCATCAAAGTTTACAAATAGGTGCTAAATAAGGTTTCAAAATTATTGTTGGAAAAACGAATTCTCTAAAAAATTCTTTATCCCCCTAAATGGCCCCCGAAAAGTGTTATTCAATCGTGTTGGATTTACACCAAACTCTTCAAATTGATGCAAAATAGGGTTCTTAACAATTTGTCCTTAATAATTCCCTGATTCCAAGTATTGAGTTTACTTAGAACTTTATTTTGCATCTAGTTTTTAAATATATTTAGAAACTATCTTTGCCCACAGGGTAATTTAGTAATTATAAGATAGGCAAAAAGTATTTTGTTAGTAAATCTAAAAAATGTGTCTAGTAGTGTATAATCTTTGTTCATGCTCCATCCATATCAAATACCACGCAAAGTTGGAACTTTCAACAACAGAATAGCTATTACAAAGCACTAAATATTTACTGGACCACATTGTTTGTACATTCCAGTTAGAGAGTTTTCATACATTGATATCGAAGCTCTTGTTCAGAAAACATTTAGGAATAATTAGATTCCTATTCAAAGCGTAAAAACTTCTATTAAACTAAATAATTGGAAAAATGCTCTACCAATTTTTAATATATCCCCTGTAAATTGGCGTCTAAAATACCTATACAAATTACAAAACTTTACAGGCTGTTTAAAAAAATATATTTTGTTCGTCGTTATTTTTTAAAGGCGTCGATATAAACTTTCCCACTTAGTGTAAGTTTTTCACAAGCTTTTAGCCTTATATAGAGTTAATAATTTGATATAACGTACAAAAACCATTTCCCGACAAAAACGGTTTGTCTTTCTTTTATTTTATTTGTCCCGGCGGATGATAAAAGTAGAAACTTTAGCGGTGGACTGACCAGCTGGACAGTGCTCATTCTGGTATATATCATTGCAGATTACATTGTGATGAGATATATTATTTGGTTTTGCAAACTAAAAGCCCTATTTGTCTTCAGAAACAATGACAAAAGCATCTTTAAAAGAATTAAATGTGTACTACGTTTAGGTAAAATTTTATTCTAGGCCAAGAAAGTTTTTAAAAAGGCATAGCAATTCTTACAAATATATAACGGCCAGATTTTATATGTGTTAGAACATCTATTCAGGAAGCTAAATCCACAAAATGCGCCCAAATAAGTGTTTAAGGGTTATTTATAGAACGTAACGTAACTTCCGCTTTACTTCGGCGTAACTTAACCGAAAATTAATTAAAATATATGGAAATGTATTGGCAAATTTATACTTCACTTAAGCGCTACTTTGCTGATTCATTTAGCTTTAAGTCGTATTAAGTCGTACTAAGTCGAGACCTGAACTTGGCCGATCATGCGCAAAATTTGCAAAAATAAGATATTCACCTTTATTGTCAAGGGTAGAGATTACGGAATATCGCTTTGTACGAAACCAGTTAGGTCTTCTTATGTAGGTTTCGTACGAAGCGATATTCCGTTATTACCACCCAGGTGTAAATAGTCAGAAGTCGCGAGTTCAGACACATGCGCTTCTGTTCTCAATTTCACGTAACTTTGCAATCTGTAAATTAGGCAAATTTGTAAAGTTAAATGAAAGTGAAGTTACGCCGAAGTAAAGTGAAAGTTACGTTCTATAAATCACCTTTTCGGATTGGCGTGGTAGCTCCCCAAAAAGCCCCCTTTAATTTGCAACATTAGATCATGATTGATCTGCAACATTTTACAAAATGGTGCTAAATAAGTGATTAAAAAGATTTTTAGACAAATTATTTCTCTAATCATGTTGGATTTATGAAATCTTTGTAAACATACAAAGCAAGTTTCTAAACAAATTATACATAATACTTATTTTTTGAAAAAATCCCCATTTGAGAATGTTTTAAAAAAAGTTTTAAGAGGCTTATATTTTGCATCTGTTTACAAAGTTTGGTGTAAGTGCAACATTATTAAAATATTTTTCTTTAAATGTAATAATATTAGGAAAATAAAAAATGTTTAAGAGAAATAATTTCTAGCACCAATTTTTTAAAATTTGGTGCTGATCAATTGTGATTTAATGTTGTAAATTGGTCTTTTTGGGGGGCTACCACGCTAACCCTAAACTCTTATTTGTGTGCATTTTGTGGATTTAGCTTTCTGAATAGATGTTTCAACACTGCAGTTGTATATTTTTTGCAAGGTAAAAATCTATCTATCTTGGACTGTATAGAAGGCTTTTTAATAAACGCTAAACAGATTGTTTCAGCGCAGAATTTTGTATTTACTAAGGAAATTATTTTTCGAGCAAAAAACTCACTTAACTAGCAAAGGATACCGTTTCTTTTATGTTAAAAGTGGTTAGGAATACATATAATGTCCATTTGGAGCAATTTCTCTAAAAGAGTTACCAAGCTCGTACGTGTTTCTCTTTTTAATGTTGCAACGAACGCTAAACACGAAATAAAAACACGAAATAGAATTTTACGAGGACATGGCCGCTCAAATTTGGTTATAACGAACATCAAAATGTGAGTAAAAGAGACATTTTATGGATTTATATACCTTGCACTGGCTTGTACTATCATGTTAAATTAACTACTGGAAAATGTTTGTACCTAAATGTGTAGGTAGACAATTTATGTAAAAGGTATGCAAAATTGGTCCACCTACTTTTAAAAACTTGGAATGATTAGCTTTGCCAAACAGCTGCGCCTTTTTGGAGCATAAATTAGGAAATACTAATTACCTACTTACTAAGTCAAATTGCTTTATGATTAACGTACAACATTGGGTGCACAAATTTATATAAAGTAGATATAGAGGAGTGTGAAAACTTTCCACAGAAATGAAAAATTGAAAAAATAGGAACTTCATTTTTATGGTCATGAATTTTTCAAACTTGGATTAAAAGTGTCGTTTGTAAACGTAACACATTTTCTAAAATAAATTCTTTTAATCCCAAAGACAAGTTGTTGTTCTACCAGGAAATGTTGCAATGCATAGAAACTGTGGTTATGTAATGTTGCTCCCCTAGAATCAACAAAAATCAGCACTTTCTGGTCATTGCTCAGTGGGTTTATAAGTTAATTTTAATTAAAAGTTGTGCTTGCCAGCAACATAAATAAACAAAGCACAAGTTGACACATTTTTAAGGTCCATCAATAAGCGTTTATAGCCCAATCATTCTAATAATGCCCCCAGAAAAAAATCCCAACCAAGATCTGCTTATGCAGGTTTGTAGCCACTACCCCCAGGAATATAAAAGTGAAAAATTCCCACAAAATTTTCGTGACGTTTAGCCCCCATCTTGCATAGAAGTGAGGAGTTATTTTTTTGTTATACCTGAACTATTCGGCACTTTTGAAAATAGTTTTAAAAATTTTTAGAAACATTATTTTAATAAGAATACAATCATTTTTAAAAAAATAACAAATCACTAATATGAACAATTTTATAGCACTTTGAAAATGTGCTAATTTGGTCCTACAGAGAACTCTGCAATCTATGCTTCAGGACTCTATGAGTGAGATAGACAATTATGATAAAATAAGGTGATTTTCAAAGAGCTATAGAATCGGTTATATTGGTGATTTATTATATTTTTAAAAATGATTGTATTTTTATTAAAATAATGTTCCTAAAAATTTTTAAAACTTTTTTTAAAAGTGCTGAATAGTTTAGGCATTAACAAAAAACTAACTCCTCACTTCTATGCAAGATGGGGGCTAAGGGTCACGGAAATTTTGTGGGAATTTTTTACTTTTATATTCCTGGGGGTAGTGCCTACAATCCTGCATAAGCAGATCTTGATTGGGATTTTTTTCTAAGGAACCTAAAAATATTAATTAGAATAATTGGGGTATTAAATACAGAATGGTGGCCATATAAAATGCAAAAAAATAATGCTTCTAAATTGCTAAAATTCTGTATTTAAACGTTTATTGATGAACCTTTAGAATATGTCAACTTGTGCTTTGTTTATTTATGTTGCTGGTAAGCACAATTTTTAATTAAAATTAACTCTTATAAACCCACTGAGCAATGACCAGAAAGTGGTGTTTTTTGTTGATTTTAGGCAACCAACATTACATAACCACAGTTTCTATGCTTCGCGACATTTACCTTTAAAACAGAAATAAAAACAGGCAATTTTTCAGTGCTATTAAACTTTTACTATTAAACAGTACAAATGTAGTTATTCCTGATAATTTAAATTATGAATTAATTAGCGTCCTTCTTTTTCTGACTCGGATTTTCTTCTTCTTTATTTAACCACGTTAATTTATCTAAAAACAAATAAATTAACACAAATTTTCCCATAATTTTGCATAAAAAACCTGTCCAATCAAAAATTCCATCATCACTGTAACCCCTTTTTTCAAAAAGATCCCTAAAAGTCTTCCTCAAAAACTCATAATCCGGTGATTCGTAAAAGTCCAGTTTCCGGGTGTACCTCATATAAGTCGCCATTTCTTCCGGGTGTCCTTCGCAAAGCACCTCAATCGGAGTGTTTTTTTTGGTTTCGCCTATTTTCTGGTAGCGCTCTTTCAAATTGTCGCATTTTAAACCTTGCCATGGAAGTGATCCTCGGAGGAAGTATAGAAACATATGACCGAGGGACTCTAGATCATCACGACGGGATTGTTCACGACCTAAATGACTGTTGATGCTCATGTATCGTGCCGTGCCTGTTAGTGATCGGTGTTCTCTATAGAAAAAATTATATGCTTATTTAAACAAGAGCGGGTTAGATCAGTGAGTGGGATAGATCATTTACAAAGTTAAACTTCGCAGATAGCTTATTTATTATGACTATTTTTTTATTTTTATATAATTGTTACACATTCTATATAATACTTTTCGCTGTGATGATTAAAAAGGTGCATTTTTTATTTTATTGAAAACAACGTAAAATTTATTTTTTTTGTAAACGGGTCGGGATACAAAAAAATTACCAGATGCTTTTTTATAGAAAAAAATACAATCTTTAATTTTATTGTGAATATTTTTTTTCGTAAAGTTGATATTAACGAAAATATGATTTTTTTTCTACTTTGGGGGTGTTTTTAACCCTCTATTTATTACTTGATTTTTTCAAAAAACAATAGGGCTCTTTCTCTAAATGGGATTGATTTTTGTGTTAAATCTCAAATTGATCCGATAAACCGTTCTTGAGTTATGGTGGTCACAAATTTCGTTACAGACAGACAGACTCACAAAAAATAAAAGTCTTAAAAAGTCATGAAACGAACAAAATATGTAAAAATTTTTGCTCTAGGACGAATATTAACGATTTTGGAGAAGGTCCGACCAAACGCAATATACTCTTCGACTTTGTCTGCGAAGAGTATAATAACCTTGACAAAAAAAAACTAGAAAATTGTTTATTTATGTGGTTTTTTTTAAATTTTAGTTTAAAAAAATGTTTCATTTTGTCGCTATTTTTAAAAACTGTAAAATAGTGTTATACGAACTAATTTTTGGTAATTGCAAATCGGCTTACATAAAGTACATTTTCCTGAATAATATTTTAAACATGCAAGAGTTTTTTATTTTTTCATTAAATATTTTAGCACTTTGTGAAACCTACCTATATCCTAATTTTATCGCATATTTTAAGGCTATAGATTAAAATTCATAAATGGGATGATCTGTGCACTCAAAAGTTCGTAAAAGTCATCTCCTTGAATGTCAGTTATTTTTGAAATTTCAACCAAATATTTAAAAATAGGGAGTAATACATCAATAACTATGGGTAAAAATATTTAGGATAATGTTTGTGATACATAGAAATGGTACTGAGTGCAAGATATAATAAAAATATGGTAAAATAGTACTTTTGGTGTTTTTCTTTCTACATTGAAATCTTTGAACGAGCACATCTAAATTAGGGAAAAACGTAAGTTGCAATTTTTATCATTTACAAACTTAAAAAATCATGGTAAATTAACGTATTATGGTTTGGCATAGACCACGTAATGTATACAGGGTGTCCCAGAATTGGCGCACCACCTGTATGGTACGCTGTTAGGGCATGCCTGGGGATTCCAGGAAAATTGTTAAAAAAAATCCATCTGTTATATTCATTGAGGAAAATGCGAACAAAGTTGCATAAATTTGGCAACACAGTCTAGGAAAATACTACACAGTCTAGGTAAATAAATCTAAAAATCCTATCTATAAGTCTTTTATTATACACTTTTGCCTAAAATTTTATTGACATTGTTGTCAGCTTATTTCAAGAAAATTTTGTAAAATTAAATTGATTATAAAAATGTTATTAGACCATTTAAAAGAGGAAAAATTGGGGAAATGGTTTAAGATAGACTGCAGCTTTGTATTAAACCATATATTTCGTTAATACGTCCTGTTGTTTTTAAGGTATATCCGTTTAAAGTTTTGCACTTTGGGGCCTCATATCTTCGAGGGTGTGTGAGATGGATTTTTTTTGACAATTTTCTGGGGATCCCTGGGCATGCCCCAACAACGTACCATACAGGTGGTGCGCCAATTCTGGGACACCCTGTATAAACCAAAAAATGTATCCGTAGTCGAAAAAAAAAAAACAAAAATAGTACAATGATTTTTGAAGTCAGATTTTCGACACAAAAAAATAACCGTTTTAAATGAAACCATAATACGTTTGTAGCCCTATTTTTTTAGTTTTCAAAACTACATTTAGTTTTAATATACGATAGGGACCTCATCTAGATGTGCTATTTAGTAGAATTGACGGGAGCTCAAAGGAGATGACTTATACAAGCTTCTAGGAGCACAGATCTTTAAAACTGGGAATTGTAATCTCTAGCCCTAATTTAATTGTTTTAAATACCTGTATGGCATGTGTTTATTCGTATCAGGATCAATATACTCCTTCGCCAAACCAAAATCAATAATATGTATAACTTTATCCTTTTTCGTCCTAGATCGTCCAATTAAAAAGTTCTCCGGTTTCACGTCCCGGAAAATAAGCCTTTTACTATGAACGTATTCTATCCTAGTCAAAAGTTGATCTGCTATCATCAGTACCGTTTTTAGACGAAACCTTCGATTGCAAAGAGTAAACAAGTCTTCCAAACTTGGGCCAAGAAGCTCGATGACAAGAGCGTTGTATCTTCCTCCACAGGTCCCCAAATGAAAAACCTTTGGCACGCCTTGAAAAAAACAGTTAAAAACATAACCACAATAGACACCGTCAAGCCCTACGTCACAGTTCACAGAAGTGCATTAAAATACCATCTGTGAAATTTGTTTAGGCAACCAACATTACGGTTCAAAGAAAATGGTCATTTTTTTCTTATTCTGTTTTTCCAACATTGGTCTTTTTAAAACATTATTTAAAAAAAAATAAGAGAGTTTTTTTAAGTCCCATTGGTGTAAAAATGTTCCTTTATATCTTATTTACGCTAATTAATTTAAAATTCCCCGAGAATCTACCGCAAGAATTAAAAAATCCCTTATTAATCTGATGATGATGATCACCCACCAAGATGTCAGCTTTAAACGCGAATTGCTTGAGAAAGCAACCATATCAAGGGGTATAGTTTGTTTTAGGTAATAGAAAAGAAATGTTAATTTTACAATGGTACTTACCAGACCTCTTGATATGGCTGCGTTCTCAAGCAATTTGCGTTTAAAATTTACATCTTGGAGGGTGCACAACATTAACACATAAACTGTATATTATAGAGTATTACAATTAACTAAACTTGAAATATCGAATTTAGGACATTATAGCACATTTTTACGCCAAGGGTTCCCTAAGAAAGCCTTTTATTTTCACAAAATATTGTTCTAAAAAAGTGGCTAAATCTGACAGAATTAAAATTCTACTTCACAGACAGTTTTTTAATGTGGATCTGTGATGTAGGAGTTGACCGTGTGTATTTTTAATCTTGTAAAAAAACCTTCATGATTTCCTAAGATTTTATAAAAACGATACTCCAAGTGTAGTTGCGGAACTTTTGACTTCATGGGTTCAAGTTTGATAGCCACGTGTTCGTTGTTGTACAAGTTTTTCCCGAGTCGCAGTTCCCCAAAGTTTCCACTCCCAATTTTTTTCCCCACCCGGAAGTTGGGGCCGACCATCAGCACGCCCGAAGACGACGACTGCCGGGATTGCATCTCACTTTCTGATACCTTCTGCATTGGTGCTACAAAATGAACCAGAAAATGATATTTGGTTATAAAAGGTGTTCTGCAAGGGCCTATTTTGTGCCCTCCTTTATTTGCATTTAAGATATTCTAACCCTAAACGAATGGTCTTTCAAAATGGTTTGTGCTTTTAAAGTATGAACTAGAGGTCTTTACAAGAAAGGTGTTCCACAGGGGTCTTTCTTGTAGCCCTAGAAAACATTTTTTTCTGCAGAAAACTTACGTAAAACTATAGGTTGAGCCACCTTCAACCTGTACCTTATTGGCTTAACCCTAAGCATATCAATGTCATCTTGCAACCCTTTTCTAAACTTGAATTTTTGGGGCAACAAATATGTTACTTTTTGCTTTTGAACCTGCTCCTTACGAAACATTTTATCCCGCATTTCTTTTAACGGTAAAGGGGGAGGTAGAATTTTGATTTTATTCACTAGTTCCTGTCTGTAGTTTTTGATTCCATGTGGAATTAGTTGAAATAATCCAAATTTTGAAGCCATTTTTGTTATGCTGCTGTAGAGCCATAGGATTTGGAAAAACTTCGAAACGAGAGAAACGCGAAATTGACACTTTTGGCACGATACACGTCACAGAAATTAGGTATTTTTAGGTAACAGAAAAAAGCAGGCGAAATCATTTGAATGTTTTTGAAGAAATTAAAAAATACTTACAGCCTTTTATTCTATCAATAAAGTCAAAATCAATAGTATTTTCAAAGTTTCTTCTATTCGTTAGTTTAAATTTCAAAAAAGGCATTGTTTAAACAACATACATTTAAAGTTGTAGGTGCCCTAAAAAAAAAAATTATAAAAAATAGGTTTGTTATGGTTAAAAATATACTTACCTACAT
The DNA here is from genome assembly GCA_963920755.1 of Cartodere bifasciata. Lineage (NCBI taxonomy): Eukaryota > Metazoa > Arthropoda > Insecta > Coleoptera > Latridiidae > Cartodere > Cartodere bifasciata. The sequence continues at coordinate 1,186,551 of OY987198.1, forward strand.
AATAGCACTTGAAAAAACACAAGCACAAATAAAAAAACAGAATTTCAGTTAAAAACTATTATAAAAATCAGCTGTAGTTTGTATAATGCAATAAAAATCTTGAATTTATTTGAGTTTCACAAAAAATTTGACAAATGTTTTGAACGAACGCACTGACATAATTTCAAACATTTTGACACTAATCAAAGATAGTTTTTTGTGCATTTTTTACCAGTGAAGTCATAGACTTATGTATTTTTGAAATCTGTACCTGTTTAATAAAAAAATGTGTTATTTTTTTTAATTTATTCGTTTTTACGTATTGCATTACCATCTATGCTTAAAACTTTTATTTTTAATGTTTACTTTCATCAAAAAGAGATGCATAACGCTGCATATTTTAATATAAAAATCAGAAAGCCGTTGACGACGGCACAGCGTACGTGAAAACTTTCTGAAATTCTGAATTTTACAATCAGTCTCATAAAAATATAACATAGAATACAATTTAGCGTTCCAAAGAAGCATTATACTTTTAGATTCGGATTTATACCGAAAATATAAGAAAGTTTATCCATCTGAAAAATTACATTTGAAAGAAACATTCACGATGAAATGAAATTTCAACATAATTTTGAAGTTGCATTAAAAATTCTTAGTTTGTTTTTATTTTCTTTAATACTTACCCATTAAAAATAGGGGTGTTCAAAAAATGGCGCATAAACGCGATGGTACGCTCTTGGGGCATTCTTAGGGATCCCTTAAAAATTGAAAAAACAATCTAACTGTTATTTTCATTGGGAAAAATGCGAACAAAGTTGCATAAATTCGGCAACACAGTTTGTAAAATAATTCTTAAAAGCTTATCCAGATTCTTGAGCATACATTTTTGCATTAGATCATATTGACATTGTTGTCAGCTTCAATCCATAAATTTTTTGTATAATTAAATTGGTAATATAAATGTAATTTAAAACATAAACAAGTGGTAAAATAATTTTAGATAGATTTTGACTTTGTATTTAGCCATTTCTTTCGTTAATATGTGCTGTTATCTTCGAGATATAAGCGTTTAAAGTTTCGCACTTTGGGGCAACATATCTCCGAGGGTATATGAGATAGATTTTATTTAACAATTTTCTGGGGCTCCCTAGACATGCCCCAACAACGTACCATGCGTTTATTTTTTTGGACACCCTGTATAACCTGAAGTAGACATACTCTTTGCAATAAACCGTATTAAATATAATAAGCCAGATCCAACATTTAAATTTTTTTCTATTTTTAATTTTTTTCGTTTTTAAATCTTAAATTTTTTTTTTGTTTTAGTGCCAATATCAGCGATAAACAGCAAGGACGTTTCGAACAAATTAGACAACGCCAACTCTGATGACGAAACAGACACAGAGAGTGAAGACGAAGAAGAAGTTTTGTTTGATGATGACCTCACGACACGAGGTATGGAGAGGTTAAGTTCTGCTGCGACTTGTTTGGTTGCTGGAGTCGAATATACTCATGGTCAACAGGTAAACATTTTCAGTAAAAAAATAGATTTTTAAGCTTCATTTACAATGAAAATTAGCTTGCATCCGGTAAGAATTGAGGTAGCTTGCAAGAGCTTAAAATATGTATTTAGGTAATGTCATTCACAATGAATTAGCTTGTAAGAGCTCATGCAAGCTTCATTCATTGTAAATGGTATATCCCAAATACATATTTTAAGCTCTTGCAAGCTACCTTAATTCTTACAAGATGCAAGCTAATTTTCATTGTGAATCCCACTTTAAACAAAATTTATTGACCCGGAAAATTGCAAAATATTTTTTTGTGCAAAATTGTTAATAAAAATGTCATGATCTTCCGGACTTTATTAAAAGGGAATGTCGCGAAGCATAGAAACAGTGGTTATGGAATTTTGGTTGCCTAAAATCATCAAAAAACAGCACTTTCTGGTCATCACTCAGTGGGTTTATAAGAGTTAATTTTAATTAAAAAATGTGCTTACCAGCAACATAAATAAACAAAGCACAAGTTGACATATTCTAAAGATCCATCAATAAGCGTTTAAATGCATAATTTTGGCAATTTAAAAGCACTACTTTTTGCAATTTAAATTGCCAAATTCTGTATTTAAACGCTTATTGATGGACCTTTAGAATATGTCAACTTGTGCTTTGTTTATTTATGTTGCTGGTAAGCACAACTTTTAATTAAAATTAACTCTTATAAACCCATAGAGCAATGACCAGAAAGTGCTGTTTTTTGTTGATTTTAGGCAACATTACATAACCACAGTTTATAAGCTTCACGACATTCCCCGTTTGAGCACAAGGTTTCTTCCAAGTACTTTTGCATAAAATTATGTTCCAAGGTACACAATAAGAGCTTAAAAGTGTATTTTAAAACTACAAAGAAAAGTAAGCAAAACAACCTTCTTGAAAAATGAAAATCTATAGCTTTTCTCATAAACGAGATGTTATAACGAAATCTTATTTAATCCACAAAGATCCTGGTAAAGCGAAATAATAGATAAAACCTTTAATCTCCTTGTTTTTTTTGGATTACTTTTCTTAAACTCCGCAACAAAGTTCCGGGAAAGATAGAAAAACATTGCAATGTTGTGAAATGCATTTAAGGCATATCAGAAACTTTTATTTTAGTCTATAGTGTTTTTTTTTGTTTACACTTGCACACAAAATCGAACTGTATTAAGGATTCTATTCTACCAACTACAGGGTTGGAATTATTTTTCCTTTACATTTGCAACAAACACTTATTAGCACTTTGATATCTGGCATAGCGTTAAATGCGTTAATTTTAGGAATTTCTACATTGCTAGAACGTCATTTAACTAATTAAAGGGAGGTATACTACAAATTAAAAAACTTACACCTCCTCCAATAATTATATCCTAATCTAGATGACAATTTATCTTCAAATAGTTTTACCTTCCCAATAATTATTTAAGTGTATGTATTCTTCTCTCTTATCCTTGCATGGTTAAAATGTAAAGCTTGATTTATAGATGATTAACTTTACTTCACTTAGAATTAACGTATCGCGAATCAAATGAATTATACGAAAGATGAAATCGCATTTACACATCAAATTAACTTAACTTTACGTTTACGTATAGGTTATATTTCCTAATTTTGACAAATTTCAGCTAATTCGGGGTAAAGTGAGCATCTTCATTAGAGCCATCTATCGGCTACTAGACCAAATTTTTAAAATTACGAAGATAATCGAAGAATAGACACTTATGTCGGTAAATAATACGATTTTAACATTTACCGATAGGTGGCGTTTACTGTTTTAAATTAAAATGTTAATTTAATCTATAAATGCATTAATTTGGTCGCGTCAAGTTAAGAAGCTTTGAGTGGCGGTAAGGTTATTTCATTTAACTATAAATCACACTTAAATCTATTAACATAGTTTTAGCAAATTTTGCATAATATACTTTTCATTTTTGCAAAATGCATAAGTTCCAAATTTTGTAGAATTTCGTTAAAAAAAGTCATGAACCAAAAATAGATACATTTTGTTTTGTAAGTGTAAATGAAAACTTTATTTTACGAAACAATTGCTATTTCTTCATGAAATTTAAATTAAAATAGCTTAGAAAAGCGGGCAGTGTAAAGTTGGTGTTTGCAAATAAAGAAAATAAAAGGAAAGCGGCATTTTTCAAGCTCTTATTATTAGGTTTGTCTGTTGGAATGTTAGTTTAGTTTAATTACTGGGAATTAGAGAAGACGACGCTTCTGTACTGTTCGTACACAAATTATTCCATGAACCTAAAAAAAGCAAGGATTCTTATTCTTACAGACGTTTAAAAAAAGTAGGAAACACAGCTCAAAAAATCATTAATAACAATTCTATAAAGATTGGTCCAAAAATTTTCTCTTTAGCATGCCAAGGGTCACAATCCAATTTTATTACAAGGTATAATAAATTGCCAAAATAACAGAGGTTAGAGGGTTGATATCCAATAGAGACGGTCAACTCCTACGTCACAGATCACAGATCCACTGTCTGTGAAGTAGATTTTTGATTTTGTCAGATTTTACCACATTTTTAGAACAATATTTTGTAAAAATAATAAAAGACTTGGTATAAAAATGTGCTATAATGTCTTAAATTCGATATTTCAAGTTTAGTTCATTGTAAAACTCTATAATATACAGTTTATGTGTTAATGTTGTGCACCCTACAAGATGTGAATTTTAAACGCAAATTGCTTGAGAAAGAAACCATATCAAGAGGTCTGGTAAGTACCATTGTAAATTTGACATTGTTTTTACTATCTAGAACAAACCATACTCCAATTGATATGGTTGCTTTCTCAAGCAATTCGCGTTTAAAGCTGACATCTTGGTGGGTGATCAACATGTCAGATTAATAAGGGATTTTTTAATTCTAGCGGTAGATTCTCGGGTAATTTTAAATTAAAATATTGTAAATAAGATATTAAGGAACATTTTTACACCTAAACAACTCTCTTATTTTTCTTTAAATAATGTTTTAATAAGACGAATGTTGGAAACACAGAATAAGAGAAAAATGACTATTTTCTTTGGTCCGTAATGTTGGATGCCTAAAAAAATCTCACAGATAGTATTTTAAAGCACTTCTGATGTGAACTGTGACATAGGGCTTGACCGTGTCTATTGAAATTATTAACTTGGGTTATGATCCGTAATATAAATGTCTATGAAAATACTAGGTCCATCACTGAGCTTGGTAAACGAACAGCATAGCCTGGCAATTTATCAACAAAACGTAATTAAGTAAGCATTCACTAACCGCGTCATAGCTTGCTTGGTCCTTTTTGTCCCTTAACCCCCTTTACCCTACTCTCCCCTTGCCTGGGTGTGTTTAGCTCTCTATGAGCTATTGGTAAAGTTTGGACACCCACAATGGTCATTCTATATGATGAAGTGGCCTGAACGAGTGTACCTGCATGCTTTTCAATTTTGATGTCATTGTTTGTTTAGTTTAAAGGTCAAATCAGCTGCCGTCCAAGGAAAAAAGACCGTATGTCCCAATTTCATAGTTTTGAGAAAAACGGGTTTATATTTTTACGTTGGTACTTTTTAAACTCTACGTAATTTAGTGATTTTTTTTTTGCAAGGCTGTTTGTTATTATAATAATGATAACATTACGAAAAAATAATCCAAAAATATATCTTTGTCCACAAAATATAAACAAAAATGTTCTTACAGTGGTACGTTGTTACTAATTGTAGTGCTTATACAAAGTAAAAAAACCGTAAGTGACAAATCACTGCAGTTTGCATTATATATATATATTCGTATGATAAAAAGAAATATAATATACAAGATGACTATATGTGATTCATGAACATTAAATAAAAGTTGTTAATATTTTTAACATGTGATGTTCATTTTGGGACGCCCATGGACGATTTTGATAATCTGGTAAAGCATTTACTTCAACAGCCAAAGAAAACCATGGAAAACTTCGGCATACCAATAGCCTCTTGTATTGTCTCTAGTTTAAATGGCCAACCATAAACCGCACTATTGATGTTTTCCAAAAGACTAAATTTCGAAATATCTCCTCTTGCCAGAAGTTGTTCGTCCGGCGGTAGAGTTTTCTTGAAAAGTAATGACGTTTTCTTCATTTTTCTTTCCAATTTTCCTGAGATATTCTCATCTATCCTTTGAAAATGCTTTCAATGTACAGTACAGTTGATGTTTGGTCCAATTATTCTAGTTCCCTAAAAAATACGCGAGGCCGGGAGAGATCCTAAATCCCCTAACAGGAATAAGAATCTAGTCCGGCCATCCAAGTGACGACTAATTTGAACTGCAATCTCTTGAAGTCCATGATGGGCCCCCAAATGTTGGCTGTCGTCTACCATCAATTATAGATACCGAAATAACTTAAAATTTAAAAAAATATTTGGAACAACAAAAATTGATAAGCTAAGAGAAAAAAGCGTAAGTTCATACATTGACGTCATCCTTTACTAAGTAAAATAACCGTAAGTGCTGACTCGTAAAGCAAAATGACTGATATGCTAAGAAAAAAGAGCGTAAGTGTACATGAACATACGGTTATTTTGCTTAGTAATGGTACTTACGGTCTTTTTACTTGCGAAATTGATGACGTAGTGGACTTACGGTTAATTTAATTAATGTTTTTTTCATACTTTCAAGCAAAAAATTAATTTTTTTTTCAATGAGATCGATAAAGGCAATGCTTAAGATGCCAAAAATGAAAAAAACTCAATTTTGTAAAATTGAGACTTACGGTCTTCTTTCTTTGGACGGCAGAAATCATGTCGGCACATTTTTAAAAACTGTACATTAACATCTTGGTCTGTTTAAATGCCCCTTTATAAATGATATAATCGTTTAATTTGTAATAAATTCAGGGAAAAACGGGTAATTTGATAATGCAGTAAAAGTTGAGAGAAAATGGCGAATGCGCCGGGTCAGCGTTAAAGGTTAGCGCATCCGCCATTTTATAAAATTACTAATTATTCTTAAATGTTCCTAAATTGGTTTTTGGTGCACACTACAGGATTTTTGAAAAATTGTTATGGCTAGAGATTTAAATTCACAGTTTCGAAGATCTGTGCTCCTAGAAGCTGGTATAAGTCATCTCCGTTGAGCTCCCGTCAATTCTACTAAATAGCACATCTACATGAGAGCCCCATCGTATATTATAACCAAATGTAGTTTTAAAAACTAAAAAAATAGGGCATAGGGTATTATGGTTTTATTTAAATCGGTTATTTCTTTGTGTCGAAAATCTGACTTCAAAAATCATTATATTGTTTTTGGAAAATTTTTGATACAAGGAAATAACCGATATAAATGACACCATAAGACGTTTGTAGCCTTATTTTTCTATTTTCCAAAACTACAGCTTCTAGAAACACAGGTCTTTAGAACTGTGACTTTGAATCTCTGACATGAATGATTTAAAGAATAATTTTATAAAAGGATTGAACTTTTTGCATTTGAGTAACAGGTAGCTTAAAAAGGAAACAAGAATAAAAATGGCTGACCGCCTTTTTTAAACAGGAAGACGTAATGTGGAAAACGTGTCACTGATATATACAAATTTTAATTGGGTCCACATTAAATGCCTTTTTTTGCAAGAGTTTTTCCTATGTGGTCAGCCTTGGGAATTATCGTTTTTGCAAAAAAAAGGGATTTATGAAAAGGTTAGGTTCTAATAAGTTCTATTTACATAAAAATAAAATAACGGACACAGAAGCTCCAAATTCTATCTAATAAATAAATAATTATAACTTAGATTTTTACTATTCATTTTTTTATTTGTTATACTTAGTTATAATAAAAAAAATTAATTTTAATCCGATGTCATACTTAAAGCATTCTTTTAAAAATAATAAAATCCAAGGTATATGTTAGTAGGTTTGTAGAACAACTGTATTTGTCTGTAGCTTCTTTAAACAATTTTTGCATTTTGCATTTTTAAAATTCATTTGGACTTTATTGCAATAAAAAGACTACAGGGAAACCTATATAATTTTAAACAACACAAATAAGTTTCATATCTTTTTACTACCCTTCGTAAACCCTAATCTGTCGAATAAAACCAATTTCCTTTCACAAAAATCCACATATCCAAAGCAACATCAATAGAAGAACTATAGTCTGTTTGATGAGCAGGATATAAAATTCCAAAAAATCAAAATTTGTTCCTTTATTAAATTAGGTAACTTGTATTTCAAACTTTGACGTCTTCTAGTATTATAAGAACATTGGTTGTTTGTTGGCACAGTTAAACTTAAAGAAAAAAATTTGTTCAGTCATTAGAACAATTTAAAAAATGGTCTAATATTAGATACTATCCATTCTATGTTTTAAAAAAAACCGCAATCACCTATGAATACTAGAACCTTTTTCTTTGAAAAGTTGAATTTTCCACAAAGTTGGCATTACATTTCTAATATACTGACACTAAAAATTCAAAAATGCCAAAATTAATATGACAGTTACATAAAACTGGCGGAAAAATTGGAAAAAAGAAACAATTTTTGCTTGGGATGTGAAAATCTATTCAGGAAATTGTAGACATTTTTGTAAAAGTGCTAATTTATCCTATGATTCCTAAAAAGACTTTTTAACAGTGAGTTCTTACATAAATAATTCCTATTTTGTGTAAACTTTTAAATGGTTTAATGATTAGTGCATCATAAAGTAATTTAATAAAAAAATAAATACTTCTGTATATGGTAAGACCATTGTCTTTAATTCAGATGCCTTAAAAATGTTTTTAAATGCATTTTTTAATTATTTTGACTTTTCTTACATAACTAGCAAACACAAGTGACATTAATGAATATACAGGGTAAAATCTGTCACCCTATGGCTCGGCTACTCTGGTTTAAAAAAATGGTGAATGGATAGTAGCTATTTTTTAAACATAACAACAGCAGATTAATCTGTCCAAGGCATATTGTGCACTTGGGAAGATTTGTGAAGTTTGATAGTGACATAATTGTTGTGTTTGGCACACATTCAATCAGTTTTGCATCATGAATATGCAAAGATGAATCTGTTACAGACTAGCCAGTCATTTATAACATACAGGCTGTCCAAAAAATGGCGCATAAACGCCATGGTACGCTCTTGGGGCATTCTCAGGGATCCCTAAAAAATTGTAAAAAAAAATCCATCTGTTAAATTCATCGAGGAAAATGCGAACAAAGTTGCATAAATTCGGCAACACAGTCTAGGAGAATACATCTAAAAATCCCATCTATGAGTCTTGATTATACACTTTTCCACTAGATTTTATTGACGTTGTTGTCAGCTTCATTTCATGAAAATTTTGTAAAATTAAATTGATTATAAAAATATAATTCGACCATTTAAAAAATAAACAAATGGTGGAATGGTTTAAGATAGACTGTAGCTTTGTATTTAACAATTTATTTTGTTAATATGTGCCGTTATCTTCAAGTTATGAGCGTTTAAAGTTTTGCACTTTGGGACCTCATATCCTAAAAAATATATGAAATGGATTTTTTTTAAATTTTTTCGAGGGATCCCAAAGCATCAAATATAGATCAGGTTATAGCAATAGTGCGTATGTTATAGTAATAGCGCAGAAGTAAAAACATATGCAACCCGAGTGCCAATACATAGTTTGTGCATAAGCATCTATGTGTTGATTGACGCGTTGCCTATCTTTTAACTTCTACGCTATTACTATAACATACGCACTATTGCTATTACCGGATCTATATTTTGATCCTTTTTAGCCGATTTTTAAAAACACTGTAGTAATGTATTTTCTTTAAACCGGCTGGCCACTGTCACTGAATGTTAGATGGATCATTGTTGTCTGTGTTTGGCAATGAAAATGCGACGTTATCTTTAAATAATGTTCATTTAAATTTAAATGTTTCCCTGCATGCATACGTGTTTTGCACGCACATGATATCGTGCAGCACAGATTTATTGGATTCATTTGTTCTTTATCTGTTTTTGGAACTTATTTACCTGCGCTTTGCAGGCAAGTTAAAATGCATACATACTTAGTTTTGACGGACATTTGAAAATACTGTCTATTTTATTGATTCAGTATAGGGTTTTTCTAAAAAGTTTAACAAGAGCAGGTTAGATCAGTGAGTGGGATAGATCATTTAAAAAGTTACACTTCGCAGATAAGTCTTTTGTTATGACTATTTTTTTATTTTTACATAATTGTTACACATTTTATATGATACTATATTGAGATAATAAGTCGCGCCATTTTTTTAAATATAAGAGGAAAATTTGACAATTTCACAAGAGAAATGTCATTCAAAATTTCTAGTCTTTAGTTCGCGTAACGTAACATTTCTTATTTACATATGCCAAACCTGATTTTTAGGTTAAAATTGCACGTTTGCGTAAACGACTTTTACTTACGTTACGAAATTGTGAATGGACTTTCCCTCATATGGAAACTTTCCCATTCTACTAATAGGTGGACATAGACATCCTTATTATCACAATATATATTCGTATGATTATTAATAAACATTACAAGTCATAGTAGGTATAAGGATTGGTATGTGACAAATATGAACATTCAAGAATATAATAAAGTTGTAAATAATATAAAAAAGTACAAATAATGTTCTTTTTGGGATGCCCATGGACAATGTACATATACTGATAAAGCATCTGCTTCAAGGCCAGAGGAAAAACCATGGGAAAAATAACTCCAGCATACCAGGTTCACATTCCAGTTAAATTACAAGGTACAATAAATTGCCAAAAATTACAGAGGTTTCAAGGTTGATATCCAATTTAATGCATTTGGAGTCAGATTATGTTATTCATAAAAACCGCCTTCAAAATTGGTGATACTCTTCGCAGTAGATGATTAAAAGGGTGCATTTTTTATTAAAAAAAAACCGGATTAACATCATTGGATGATTATTATTTTTATTACAAAACGTGCGTTATTTAATAACGTAAATGAGTCAAAAACAAAAAAACATGTAAATGTAAAATAATTATAAAAACTGTGTGCAAGTAATATTATTTTAAATATGAATCAGAATACGTGTTAAAATGTTATTGTTTATTCTCAGGTTTAAAATACCTGCTCTATCATTCACTGCGTTTTTTTAATTTTTAATAATAATAGGTGATTCATGACTATGGCTGCAAATATTGGTGATACAGGGTTTCCCATTCTAAAACTGGTAGAGATACGCCAATTTGGGGTTTTACTCTTTGATATAAAATGGTGGAATCTAAGATTCACTTTCGACCCTAAAGGCGGGACGCCAAGTTATAAAAGAAGTCCTTCTTTATTTTTTAAAGGTATGCACCTACCAAACCTGAAGTGATTGACAGCTGTTTCGCCCTATATTGGGGCTCATCAGAATCACGTATTAGGGATAACTTCAAGAAATTAAGATACTTGTGTATTTCAACAAATATCGAAAGAAAGACTTGAGATGTTACCGCCATCTGCCGAAGCAGAAGTGACTCACACCAAGGCAGCCTAGTCATGTCCTGCTTGTGCAGGCACTATGAGTAGGTCAGCTTGGTGATAATAGGTGGCTAAAGCCGCCAGTGTCCAAGGTAAACAACAGCCGCGTGAACGGTCAAGATCTGATATAAAATGGTGGAATCTAAGATTCACTTTCGACCCTAAAGGCGGGACGCCAAGTTATAAAAGAAGTCCTTCTTTATTTCTTAAAGGTATGCACCTACCAAACCTGAAGTGATTGACAGCTGTTTCGCCCTATATTGGGGCTCATCAAAATCACGTATCAGGGATAGTTTTACTCTTTGAACATCCAGTTACATCATATAAATAGGCGGCCCTACCCGGAATTATGTCGATGTACCCTCATTATTTAGGACAGATTGACTGTACTATATGTAGTTAAATTAAATTAACGCCACTTAACTTAACTTAAATTAACGCAACAAAATTAAAGCACTTATAGATTGGTTAATTTCACTAATTATTGTTGCCGTAAAATTTAAAAAGCCTAAACTAATATTTTTTACGGAAATTTTCAATGCTTTATTTTTAAAATATGGTGTCCTATATTATTTAAAAAAAAAGCAATTTTGGGTTAGTAGAAAAACATTTATTTCATGTTCCGGATTTTATTCTTTTTAACGTCGCAATAAAAAGGAAGTATTTATAATACCCTCGATTGAAAAATATGCAATTTTTTGCAAATTTTAAACAATATTGAATTTTCTTGGTACAAAGATTACAAAAAAATAAAAATTGAAAACGATTATTATTTTTAATTATTAATTTTTATGGACTATAAAAAATAATAGCGTTTTATTCAGTTTTCTTGGTATGTTGTTTTTTTTTTAAATTAAAAATTTTAATGGGAAATTTTTATTATTATTTATTAAAATTCCATGATTGTACCTATTCAGGATGGTTGCACTAAAAATTTGGTACATATTTACGATTACGTGTTTTAAGTCTACCTGTTTAAAGGCCATTATTTTCGAAATAAGGGGAGCTCTTTTTAGACAAACTGTTTTTACCGAATGTCTTGGTTTTTCGCAGCTATTTTCCATTAAAAAAAAAGACAAATTGATCGCAGGCACCCTGTATAACCTACTGCAAAATGTACCATTTAATATACGTATTTATGCGACTGATTAGTAATTTAATTTGAAAAAACAAGGTAGTATAGTAGGTATAGGTATTATTTATTGGATAGCTGGTTGAAAATTTAAATTATAAAAGTGAGATTATTAGAATGAAAGTATAGCTCGAGGTATAACTTAAAATGAATTTGTTTACTTGTTTCTTTATTTCTATTTTTTTAATTACCATTTTTCCAAATACAATGGGCTCAAGTAAGTATTCAGTACCAGTTATTATAGCCCAATTATTCTAATTAAAATTGGTAGGGTCCTTAGAAAAAAATCCCAACCAAGATCTGCTTATGCAGGGTTTTAGGCACTACTCCCAGGAATATAAAAGTGAAAAATTCCCAAAAAATTTCCGTGACGTTTAGCCCCCATCTTGCATAGAAGTAAGGAGTTAATTTTTTGTTAATACCTAAACTATTCGGCACTTTTGAAAAAAGTTTTAAAAATTTTTAAGAACATTATTTTATTCAAAATACAATCATTTAAAAAAAAATAACAAATCACCAATATTAACAATTCTATAGCTCTTTGAAAATCACCTTATTTTATCATAATAGTCTATCTTAGTCATAGAGTCCTGAAGCATAAATTGCAGCGTTCTCTGAAGGGCCAAATTAACACATTTTCAAAGTGCTATAGAATCGTTAATATTGGTGATTTGTTATTTTTTAAAAATGATTGTATTCTTTTTGAATTAATGTTTCTAAAAAATTTTAAAACCTTTTGCAGAAGTGCCAAATAGTTTAGGTATTAACAAAAAACTAACTCCTCACTTCTATGCAAGATGGGGGCTAAACGTCATGGAAATTTTGTGGGAATTTTTCACTTTTATGTTCCTGGGGGTAGTGCCTACAAACCTGCATAAGCAGATCTTGGTTGGGATTTTTTTCTGAAAGCATTATTAGAATGAGTGGGCTATTAGCTTTGTTCGTTGTGACCAAAATCCCTAACCAAACTAGTCCACAGGTATAAAAAACGTGTAAAAATCCTGAGCATAACTTCATTTTTTTATGTGAGCAGACATTGACAGTTTGAAAACAGTTCGGAACTAGTTTGAAACTGGGATTTTGGTCACAACGAACAAAGCTATTATAACAGAAAAGAACGATTTATATTTTTTCTTTTTATGTACAGGATGTCCAAAAAATGGCGCATAAACGCGATGGTTGTTGGGGCATGTCTAGGGAGCCCCAGAAAATTGTTAAAAAAAATCTATCTCATATACCCTCGTAGATATGTTGCCCCAAAGTGCGAAACTTTAAATGTTTATATCTTGAATATAACAGCACATATTAACGAAACAAATGGTTTAATACAAAGTTAC